>OX424534.1:1200000-2400000 GCA_949152445.1 Cerastis rubricosa
TGTTCCGTGCGGGGATCTAACCCGCGACACGTAGCGCAGCAGTCGATCGCTCAGCCACTGCGCCAACCGTGTCGTCGATATTCAGAAAGCTATTAGAATAACACATAAATAACAAAACAACACTAGTTTAATCATTACCTAGACCGTTGAAATGTCCACGCTACTATGGTAGCCCAAAACCAAATTGAAATCGCAACGTCAATCTACTCTTTACAAAGATAACTATAACACGTCTATTAACACTCGGCATTGTTCTATATGCACCACCGTACAAATCGGTTGATATTCAACTACAATAACTAAAAACATAACAATTTATATCATACGATTTACGAAAATGTATAACGGACGCCACGGAGGTCAATGTTTTACTCTTATCTTTTCCCGCTTCAAGGTTACACTAGTAACAGAATTTTATTCGTTACTACGCAACAATACACATTTATTTCAGAGTTAATAATTAATAGATCGATGTGAGTCAATGCCAATAATAATTGAGGAAAATAAAGAGTTTTACCTTGTATTCGGACTCTGGCTTGGTGTCGTAGCAGCGAACTTCCACAGCTCGCATGGTTTTATTTAAAACTGTGTATAGTCCACACAGTTGATAGTTAAATTGAGAAATCGTCCGCAGTGGTACTAATGTATGGTCGATATTATTCGTCTCATTATTTCTACTAGGTCCAGCCGGTAACGCTCCAATACCTGAAGAAAAAAATAAAGTAACGTTGAATATTATCTACTTAGTTAAGACTCCAATAAGAATATAAAGAAGTGAATTCATTATTCACCATACCTGTTCTGTATGGTGTCGGACGTAAAGTATAACAGCATCCCATATCTTACGCCCGACCCTGACGACGTGCCGACGTTTGTGGCGAGGGATTTGAACAAATTACCTCCAGTCACTTTCGACCACGTCGACGTGACAAGCCTGCTGAAGGACATCGTCTTCCTAAAGGCTAGTTTGGCTGATGTGCAGAGAAATCTGGCTACATCCCAGAGTACCGTGGAAGACTTGCGCTCACAGCTAGAAGAGTTGCGCAACTCGGTGGCATTAACTGGGTCACCGGCACGTGTAATTAACGTAAACACGCGCCGAGGAGCCGGCTGCCTCGATACATCGGCTACGAGTTTCGCGTCAGCAGTTTTGTCGCCCGTGCCGATTGCTGAGTCTGCGTTGCGCGCTGTAGGCGCGCCTCGCAGCCCCGCTCCCGTCCCCGCAGCTCCTCCCCGCAGCGCTGCCCGTCCGACGCGACCAACTGAGCCAGTGGTCATTTCCAGAACCCCTGCTTCTCACCCTGCGCAGCCCGTGCCTACGAAGGCAACAGACCGGGCTGATGATGACGGTTTTGTGACGGTGCAAAGGAGGAAACGTCGTCAGCGAAACTGTCAGAACCGCTGCGGTAAGGCTCCTGTGGAGCCCAACGTTAAACTGCGTGCCGCGAAGCCGAATACCCCGGTGTACATCTCTCGTCTACACTACACCACTGAGGCAGAGAACATCGAGGAGTACGTGCGCCAGAGATTGAATTACACGCCAAGAGTGCAGCTGCTGGAGTCGCGCCGCAACGTCAATTTCAAGGCGTTTGTGGTGCGCATACCAACATGTTATCTGCATTTGGTGTTGGAAGAAAGTTTTTGACCGCAGGATGTGGTGTTCCGTCGCTTCCGCGGACAAATTCCACATGAACGCACACAACATCGTGCAAGTGAAGTGTTACTAACTTAATTATAAGTTTTATGTACTAACACAATTGTTATAGTATGTATATTTAGGTTAAGGTATTTATCTATGGGTCGTTGTAACCTGAAAATAAATTGATTATTATTATTATTTATTATTATATCTTCCCGTGGGTGTCGTAAGAAGCCAGTAAGGGACTTGTCAGAGAATGGGCAGCAGTGTTCTCTGTGCTTTTGGAACAACCGTACTGCGATCGCCAACCCGCCTGCCAAGCGTGGCGATTATGGCAAAACCCCCCAAAATGTCAATGTGGTGACACTTGAATATGTTAATACCAGAATATCAGCCAGGGATGTATCATTGGCAGTAAAATCGATTTCCCATGGGAAATCACCTGGTCATGACGGCTTGGGTGTGGAACATATACAGCATGCTGGGCCTCATATGTGCAGGGTGTTGGCTATGTTCTACAACTTTTGTATATCACACTCATACCTGCCAGCTGACATGTTGAGGACTATCGTAGTGCCTGTAGTAAAAAACAAAGCAGGGGATTTGTCGGATATATCTAACTATAGACCTATTTCTCTAGCTACAATAGTTGCAAAAGTGTTTGACAGCATTCTTAATACACAATTAAACATATACATAAAGCTACATGATAATCAGTTCGGGTTTCGGCCAGGACTGTCTACAGAAACTGCAATATTGTGTCTTAAGAGTGCTGTTAAATACTACACCGAGAGAAAAACATCTGTGTGCGCTTGCTTCCTCGATCTTTCCAAAGCCTTTGACCTGGTCTCATATGATATCTTGTGGAACAAAATGAGATCATCCCAGATACCGTATGAACTTATTAACATCTTTAAGTATTGGTACGGGAACCAGGTGAACAACGTGAAGTGGGCAGACACGTTGTCGGACCCTTATAGGTTGGAATGTGGGGTGAGGCAGGGGGGGTTGAGCTCTCCCTCCATTTTTAACCTGTATGTGAATGGACTGATCGAGGCGCTCAGCGAGCAACATATCGGTTGTCACATAGATGGCGTCTGTTTTAATAACATCAGCTACGCGGACGATATGGTGCTGCTGAGCGCCTCGGTCTGTGGACTCAGGAGGCTGATGAGTATATGTGAGGAATACGCAGCTGTTCACGGGCTGCGTTATAATGTCAAGAAGAGTCAGTGCATGGTTTTTCAAGGTGGGCCTAGGAAAGTGAGCGATATGCCACCCATAAAGCTGAATGGCGTACCCTTGGAAAGGGTAGACATTTTTAAATACTTAGGACATTTATTGACTCCTACCTTGAAAGATGATGCGGACATTGAGCGGGAGCGGCGGGCGCTGTCGGTCAGAGCGAACATGGTTATCCGCAGGTTTGCACGTTGCTCTAAAGATGTTAAATTAACTCTTTTTAGAGCCTACTGTACTACACTGTACACGTGCAGCTTGTGGACTGACTATACGCAAAAGTCTTACAGCGCCCTTCGTGTCCAGTTCAATAACGCGTTCAGGATGATGTTGGCGCTCCCCCGCTTTTGCAGCGCATCGACTATGTTTGCAGAAGCGCGCGTGGATTGCTTCCACGCCACTATGCGCAAGAGAGCCACGTCGCTGGTGCGGCGAGTGCGGGGGAGCACTAACAACATGCTGGCCGTGCTCGCGGGAAGGCTTGATTGCTCCATCATCTCCCACTGTTGTATGCGACATGTGGCAGGCTGATGTGACTGACAGACCTGTTTTTCTTTTTTAATGAATTGTTAATGTTAATTGAGTTATTTTCATTTTATTTTTTGAGTTTGACTTTTTATAATGTAATTGAATTAAGTAAATGAAATTATTTTTAAATGTTGTGTATGTAATGTGACTGTGTAATTGTATTATTTCTATTATGAGTCAGTGGTACTTGAATTAAATGTTTTTTTTTATTTTTTACTTGGGAGAAGCCTATGTCCAGCAGTGGACGTCTTTTCGGCTGAAATGATGATAATGATACTTTATCTGGTTTAAGTGTCACTCGCTGGACATAAAGCATGACTATGTGAACGTGCGTTTTTGTTCATTGTATAGAGATAAACTTCTGTACCTATTTACTCCCTGCCTCATTGGCCAGCCAAAATAAATTTGAATAATAGACCCCGACTAGGGAGGGAAAAAAATCTGAAATTCAAATGCACTCCCGGACACGAGTGTCGGTACATTTGGCGTAAAAAAAACGCATAAATATTACGCGTCTACGGGGACTGGAAATGTGTTTTTGTTTGAAATTGATACTGATTAAATTGGGCGGCCATCGTTTCGGATGTCGCTGAGGTACGAGTTTTTGATTTCGTCCGTTTTCCCTTTTAGGTTTCCAATTGTTTTTTGTTTTATTTGATTTGCTTTATTGGCTGCTTTTTAATTGTGAGTTTACGGTGTTTGTATCTTTAGTTGCCAAACGTAATTGACTTTAAAAGCATAAATAAGTATCTTATAAATAACGTCGACTTCTTGTTAGTCCCGGTAGACGCATGGAGGCGGAAGAAACGCCACAGTACGTGCTCATGGAGTGCAGAAGCGTGGCAGATCAACGAGAATGGACTCTAACATCGCTCCTGGAAGTCTGCAGCAGTCTGAAAAGGCTGCTAGCTTTCTAGGAGGACCTGGGATGGTTGGAGTAACAAGAGGTTTTCAGACGTACAATGGCCCAATAAAGAGGCTTTGTGCGGAAACAGCCCATCTATTCTAACCTAACCTAGTCCTGGTAGTGTCAAACGCTACCGTTGTACACAAGGATTTGGTTTCGATAGTGTACAGAAATATCTAAGTAACTGTCCGGAGTCGAATTTGAGCCTGGATGATGTCAACAGGATCGTCTTATAACATGGGATTTGAACATAACTGGCGAAATGTGGGTGTGCTATAAAACCTCTGTCTAACCCTTCTAGAAAATACTGGCGTCGCTTTATTAAATCAAAAAAAAATAAAAATCGCCGATACTAACACCTCTAAAAACCAAAAATAAATTAATCCAAGCGTCGTAGCGTCGGGGGTCCGCTTTGTTTTGTGCTTGTGCTAAGCTGTCAACTTAGCGGTTTTTGTGTCGGGGGTTTTTTAAATTTAATTTATATGTCATGCTTTTTAATCTTGTATTATTTTTTCTTAATCTTGACTGTCCCACTCCTGGGCATAGGCCACACTTTTCAAACGAAACCAATTTGATCAAAACAGGTTCACCCCTTTAGGATTTACGATGCCACAAACAGACACACAGATACACACGTCAAACTTAAAACACCCATGTTTTTGGGTCGGAGGTTAATAAACGATACTAAATGACATAAAAATCAACTATATTATTTTATCTAATGCTTAAGTAGCCAAAGATATCTGTGGATATAATATACTCCTGTATCATTATGTACACGTACGTAAATAGATCCTAACGTGGTTATATTGATTAATGTTAAATTAATTAACACACATCACTGTTTGTCTATCGTTGACGGTGATTGGCTGTTAACCAGGCTGTATTTCAAATATCAATAGTCTACATTATATTAAACGACACAATGAGTAGTTGAGTGTAAAAAGTATTATTGAAAAAGTATAGCTATCAAAACCTTAACTATGTATGCCAGGGGGGTTACTATGACGTTTTAAAACAATAATGTTTTATGACGTCATGGTAGGCCACCAGGTCGTGAATTATGTTGGTATATTTAAGAGGTTCATCATCATCATCATTTACCTACCCTTTTTCCAGCTATCTTGTGGTCGGCTTCCAGTATAACCATAAAAGTAAAAGTATAAGATGCAGCTGAATACCAGTTTTTTACAAGGCGAGTCTGCCTATTTGACTATCACAACCCAGTTAGTCATGGATAATACGATACCTCTTGGTAACACTAGCTGTCAGACTTTCGGGCCACTGACTACCTGTAACGACTGTCAAAAATCTACAAATGTTAGCTGGGACGAAACTCGAATCGGTATGTTATGGGTGGTCACCCATCGACGGACCAACCTAAGCAAGCCATATATACCGAGCCAAAAAGATTGCAAACAACTATTTCACGTCAAACAATTAAATACCCAATATCGAAAGAAGCTTGATTCATAAAGGACTTCAATTGACGACAAAAAATCTGAACAGCTTTTAATTAAACCTTCATTGATGACACAAAACAGATAAATTCAGAAGGTCAGCTTAATACAAAGAGCGAAAACGCACACAGACATGCTTAACGTGCAAACACACTCACAGTTTTTGTGTGTGTATCCCAGGTTTCAGTCTTTGTATGGAACCAACCTAAGTATCCTTCAACATCATTTGCCTAGCTTTTTATCCGACTATGGTGGGTTTGGTTTCATCTCATAATACACGCAGCTAAGACTAGTATATAAAGTAGTAACCTGTTGGGTAATACGATAAAGGTATCTCTTTCGGAATTCTAAATTAATGGCCGTCAAAGATTGACCAGTGTCAGCCGGTTTCAACGGTAAGAGGCACAGAACGGTGTTAGGATGGTGTACCATACATACATATATAACCTCTGTATAACAAACGATTTTTTATTCAGATTAAATCCACTCATCACAAGGAAACCTGCTTCCATAACCAAGAGTTCGAAGACGTGTGACATCCACCAACTGGATGGTGGTTTACAGGCATACAGCCCACTTTCATTCACATACTTGTTGGCTTGCTTGCTGCTGAAAGTCTCCCACCTGGACATGAGTTGCCATGGCTACCTGGAAGTCTTTAAATAGACTCCGGACCCGGATTTGGTTGCAGCAAGAAAAACCTGCTCAGGTAGAGATTCATTAATGACTCTGCCCTGGAGTGTAAATATGGTGCCGTTCCACAAACGATGCGGCACTTAATATCATGTCCTGCGTGTCCTGCTGTTTACTCATTACAAGAACTGATGCAGGCTAATGAGGGCGCCAAACTGGTGGCTCAGTTCTGGGCCGACACAATTTAGATTGCCATCGACACGCTAAGAAGAAGACTTGCTTGTGTCCTACCAGTGAAAAGATAATGCTCGTTAGTTATGCTAACCTCATCATGAAGCAAACCTTCTGTAACTATCCATGTTGGTGTGTTGACGAGGTTGCAAATCATCGCTTCGGGGATGTTCGGGTGCCTTCGTTTAATTAACCGATGGCTATTTACGTTTAACTGGTGTTTAACGACGTTTTTAAAGGGTTAGCTATCAAGTATTGGTAATTAAGTCGTCTGGCTTCATTTACTGTTTGTTGTAAATAAGTCTGAAAGGTCAAAAGGGTTTTATGTTTCTGTTGGGGGGTCATTTTGTTTCTTGAAGGTTTAATTTACTGGTATTATGAAGGTTCATTGACATTGGATTCTGCTTTTGTTCTGCTTTGTTGATCGAAATAAGGTTTTAGGTGTAAAATAAACCCTTAACCACCTGGTTTACTGTTATGGTTTTTAAAATGCCACTTGCAAGATGATTTTTTGGATTTAATATAAATCGAAGGCTAAACTAGAAGATGATTATTACACACATACTAATCGTTTGGTGATCTTCAACGAAAGGGTCAGGTGCGTAGTTTTCGTAAAATGCGTGCTTTAAAATAGAATGTATTAAGGTGGACGAAGCAAAAAGAGTACGATTAGATTTTCGAAGGCGATGTTCTTTTTCCTCTTAATACCTTAGTAAAAAAAAAGGTGTGAGTTTATGATGAGCATGATTCTACCATACATCATTATCTTGTAATCATCGATCTTGAAGTTGTTTGTGTCACATCACATCTCCATCCAAACACCTAATTCGATGCTTGTAAAATGACGATTATCATCTGTCAAGACTTTTCTCAGCTAAATTGAGGTCGGCAGTCTAACCGGATGCATAGATGATGACTACCAGAATTTTACATAGAACGACTGCCTATCTGATCTCCACAACCCATAATACTAGGTAACACAAAACACCTTGGTAAGACTGGTTGCTAGACTCCTTCTCTCAATGAGAGGGGGTGGGCTTTTAATCCACCACGTGGGCCCAGTGCGGGATGGTAGATGTCACATGTCTTCGAATTTTTAGTTCTAGGACATTTGGCCGGTTTCCTCACAATTCCTTCGGTTTCCTTCCTTTACAGTTTTGAGAGCAGCGGTGATAAAATAAATTACACAAAGTAATGCACCTGCCTGAGTTCGAACCTACGACTTGCTGCTCGTAAGTCGGAGCTGTCACCACTGGGCCACCGCTGCTCTCAAGATCTTGATGTTAAGATTGAAAGTTGAGATCTAATCTCGCTTTCAAACCATAGCAATACGTGATCATCGCGTTCGGATGTCACTCATATTGCTTCCAAGGCTACAAATGAAGTCCTAACATGAAATTCCCAATTTAGGACGTATTTTGTCATCAATGAATAACATACTGAATAGGTCCATTGTTTGTTCAGGCTCGCCTCATCGAAGTATTATCCAACAGCCAGTTATTACCCGACAAACCTGAATATCAACTACCACCGTAGCAAGGTTCATGCAATCGTGTGCGAGTGCATTAAGCACAGACGTCCTGTTATTTGGAGCTGCGGTTACCCCCTTCCACCCTCCATCCCCTCTATTCTCTGAAACAGACTTACAGTTACAAAATAATAGTAGATTTGTTACTTTGTATGAGGCGTTATAGAGTGCCCCTTTATAACGCTTAAATATACGCTTAAAGTGGTGGTGGTGGGGTTTTGAGATTTATTTAAGGGGGAATTGGCAGGGTGGCCCAATAATAAAGGATGGTGCAATTAGCAGGGCAAATTGTATTATAATCTACTAGCTGTCCGGCGCAACTTCGTTTGCGTCACATTTTCCCCGTTTTCGCAACATTTTTCATTGCTGCTCCACTCCTATTGGTCGTAGCGTGTTGATATATAGCCTTCCTCGATAAATAGGCTATCAAACACTTAAATAATTTTTCAAATCGGACCAGTAGTTTCGGAGCCTATTCAATGCAAACAAACAATCAAATCTTTACTCTTTATAATATTAGTTTAGACATACAGCATAGCACTGATTTAGGTAAGACCGTTTATCAAAAATTTGGGTCTTGACTACCCTTTGAGATTGTCCAATATCTACAAATGATAGCCGGGTCCCGGTTGTCATTTGTCTCTTTATCATCATCATCAGCCTGTATTCGTCCACTGCTGGACATAGGCCTCTCCCTTGACACGCCACTGAGCACGATCCTCGGCCACTCTCATCCAGCTCTTGCCAGCTGCCTTGCGCAGATCATCGCTCCACCGAGTCTGAGGACGTCCTACGCTACGTTTACCGATCCGTGGTCTCCACTCAAGAACTCGTCTACCCCAACGGTTATCGGTTCTTCGGGTTATATGGCCGGCCCATTGCCACTTCAGCGTGCTAATGCGGTGGGCTATGTCGATAACTTTGGTTCTCTGTCGAATCACCTCGTTACGAACTCGATCTTTCAGAGAAACCCCGAGCATAGCTCTTTCCATAGCACGTTGAGCGACTTTAAATTTGTGGACCAACCCAACCGTGAGTGTCCACGTTTCGGCACCGTACGACATGACGGGTAGGACGCACTGGTTATAGACTTTCGTCTTTAGACTCTGTGGAATTGGCAATGTGAAGACCCGACGCAGTTTTCCATACGCTGCCCAGCCCAGCTGTATTCTTCTGTTGGCTTCTTTCTCGAAGTTGTTTTTACCTAACTGCATAGTTTGCCCGAGGTAAACATACTCCTTAACAACTTCGAGAATACTGCCTTGAACTGCAATGGGTTCCGGCCTTACATGTTCATTGAACATAACCTTGGTTTTATCCAGGTTCATCCGGAGACCAACGCGTTGAGAAGAATCAGCTAGGCCATTCAGCATATGCTGCAAATCTTGCAGCGTTTCCGCCACGATAACGATATCATCTGCAAATCGTAAGTGTGAGAGGTACTCGCCGTTTATATTAATGCCGCGCCCCTTCCAGTCCAGCGTCTTGAATATATCCTCCAATGCATTTGTGAACAATTTGGGGGATATAACCTCCCCTTGTCTCACACCACGATGCAAGGGAATAGGTTTAGACTGCTGGTTCTGGACTTGGACGGCCATAGTAGCGGCGTTGTAAAGACCTCTCAACACTTGGATGTATCGCCAATCGACTTGGCATCGCTGCAAAGATTCCAGAACAGACCAGGTTTCGATCCAGTCAAAGGCCTTTTCATAGTCCACAAACGCTAAGCACAGGGGCCGATTATACTCTTCTGTTTTCTGTATAATCTGCCGCACTGTATGGATGTGGTCTATGGTGCCGTATCCCGATCGAAACCCGGCCTGTTCGGGAGGCTGGAACTCGTCGAGTCTTCGCGCAAGACGGTTTGTGATGACTCTCGAAAACAGCTTATAGACGTGGCTCAAGAGTGAAATGGGTCGGTAGTTTTTCAAAAGAGTTTTATCACCCTTTTTGAAAAACAACACGACAACACTCTTACTCCACGCCTCTGGAGTTCTCCCATCAAAAAGAACAGTATTGAAAATGCTCTGGAGCTCCTTCATTACAGGTTTACCACCAGATTTCAGGAGCTCAGTCGTAATACCGTCTTCTCCAGGGGCTTTTCCGTTTTTAAGCTGTTTGAGAGCCATCGCAATTTCGTCCAGGCTGACTTCTGGCAAGTCTTCCGTAAAGTGGCGTGTTAATGTAGCTCGGAACTGCTCATTTTCGGGATCAGGTTGAGATGCATGCGTAGCGTACAGCTGACTATAGAAGCTTTCAATTTCCGAAAGAACCCCCGGCCCGGAAGAAACGACTGCTCCACTTGTAGTGGTCAGCTTCGTCAGATGACTTCTCCCAAGAGATTGAACAAACACTTTGGATCCCCGATTTTGCTCGATCGCTCGTTCTATTGAACGAGTGTTGGAGCATCGGAGATCGTGTCGTACAAGTTTGCCAATTTTCTTGTTTAGAGCATGCCACTCTGACGAAGTGGCTGGTGGGTGTTCACGTCGTTTCTCCATGAGCTTGAGCGTTTCTTCCGAAAACTTCGACTTCCTGTCCCTACGCCGCAATTCGCAAAATCTCACACCTTCCTCCCTGAGGATTCCTCCTCCCGACCACATTCTCGAGGGCCTGGTCAATGTCAACGCTATTTGTGGTTTCCACGGCAGCGAATCGGTTCTCCAAGTTAGATTGGAACTTTTCAGATCCCACTATAGTTTGGAGCAGGGTTGGTCGGAGCCTGGATTTCATCAAACGGACACGTTCAAGCTTGAAATCGATATTCAGAGACCCTCGCACGAGTCTGTGATCACTTCCAGTATTAAACCTATTGATCACAGAGACGTCTCTGAATATACGCTTCTTGTCCGTTATGATGAAATCGATCTCGTTTTTAGTCATAGTGTCGGGGCTCTGCCATGTCCACTTCCTTTGGAGCTGTTTCTTGAAAAATGAATTCATCAAGAAAAGCCCCTCCCTTTCGAGGAAGTTGACAAGCATCAGTCTCTTTATAGAAGTTTGTTTTCCAAGGGAAGGAAGGGCTTCAATATGGATGCTTGTCGAAACAAGCGTAGTTTACCTAGATTAATCGACTCCTACGACTAATAATCACAAAACCAATGGACATAGCCTTTTCCAATGTTTCCACATTTGCAATGAGCTTAGATTTAGGAAGATCCTAGACAATGCAAACATAAATTCGATGTTTTCCCCATATCAGTATTAAACAAGTCAGTTTAAACCAAAACATGTTGGTTATTCGTATATAGATGTCGTTTACGACCCACAAATTTAACTATTGCGACAATTATATCGGTTAAACAGAAAAGTTGAACTGCAGTGTCGCAGTTAACTTTGTCGATTACTGTCCCACTCGGGTAAATGTTTACTAGTTAGTGAGGCTATAATATTGTGTAGTTAAATAACAGTGGTAACTGAATTGATAATCAAGTAGGAATAGTATGAGTTACTTAATTTCTTTAATAGATTATCAACTTTATGCTTAAAGAATTAGTTTCAAAGTTGATTGGGAAAATTTGTCAGTTTACCGTAACTTGACCGTTGGCGTCTGTACTTAATGAATTCAGTGTAACAATTTGCGCGTCAATAGTTCTTCCACCTTGTATGACATGAATAGTGCCACAATCCACTCCACTTTTACACATGTAGGCTATCGACAAAAAAGTTCCTATTACGTAACGATCCATTTTTTCCCAGCTCGCAACACCAATTCTCGGTACCACAAATTACAAAACTGAATCTGTAATCGAATTAAAGTCGGACGTTGAAGCAGAATGACACGAAATCAATTGTCCGTCAGTGGTGATCACTATCGATTGGACTGCGAATCGAATGAGTAATCGTTTCATAGGTTTTTTGCGGTAATTGTGTTAATTTTGGTACCTAGATGAATTGATTTGAGATGAACATTTAATGGGGCATCAGTTTCACGATGATTCTTTTGACAGAAATTACTGTTATTATCATTTTGCTGGGGAATTTGTTCCGCCACTTCTTCTTCCCAGCTAAAACACTAGGAAGTGGCGAAGGGCGGACGTTTTTGGGGGAATGTCTCTTGTAATTTTGACGTTCAAAAAGTGCTGATTATCAGCCTAATTTGAATAAATGACTTTTGATTTTGATTTTGAAACGGATGGTTCACCTGAAGGCAACCCGTTAAATCCCTCATAATAAAATTTTGAGGTGCCTTTACTTAAAATGTGCGTCTCAATCGACAAAAAGCGTCATTAAACAAATGAAACAATAGATATACATATCCTAGAGCTTTTCATACTTACACATCCCGTCCCGGCTTGCATTGCTGACATTTACTTACCCGAACGCAAACTTTCTTAAGAAAATTGAGTAGGTATACTTTATTGCTCATCAAAATTGTAACAGTTATGTTTCCAATATTTTTAATATTTGCTTTCAATAGCGGTCTGGGGGTTACTATGCCGTCTTATAGAAGTATTGTTTTAATTTTATTCCAGTGTGGGAAAGAGACGGAGTTATAGAAAAAGTCTAGCGCTGTCTCTTTCCCACTCCGGAATAAGATTAAAACAATACTGCTCTTAGAAGTCATGGTAGATCAGGTATCATCATCATTCTCGTGCCCTTATACCGATTTATTTGGAGTCGGTGCAGTATGTCTTTTTCCATACTTCTCTCCATCTGTATTATATTCAAAATATTACAAAGTAAATCCGATTTTTTTTCCTACATTCACGTTATGAAGTGTGCCAAACACACACTTTTTGACACTACAGTAACAAAGCCCACACAATTAAATTTCAACACTAAAAGTGAATAATTTTCGTGCTAAAATAACTCGCACTAGTTGACGTCAGTGCGTTGTCAACGTCGCGCTACAGCGAGCAGTCGCCGTGTTGACGTGGTGACCGCGCTGAAGTGATGACGGCGTTGACGTGGAGATGGCGCTGACGTGGTGACGGCACTGACTTGGTGACAGTGCTAGCGGTGGTCGCTGGGTGCTGAAATAAATAAGCGGTAACACAAACAGCAAATCACTCACGCTATTGATGCAGCCCATTTTTGGCTTTTATCCTTATAAACGTATACGTTATGAGCACTTTTTGAGATCATGTGTGTACTAGTAATGAAATATTGGTTTTTGTATTTTTCGTACTTTTGAACAATCTTAATAGTGGCTCTCGCTATGTCTCCCCCAAGACGTTTCGCAGTAAACCAACAAAGGGTGGACAACAAAGGAGTAACACCGAGGCTAGAAGAGTGCTAGAGTGTATATAAACACTCTCGCACTTGCCCTGCCTCGGAGCGTCTCCGCGGGAGAAAACGGGCACCTTTACATACTTGCACCGCGGTGTGAAGTTCATAAAATAACAAAAAATATGTTGCAGCTATACGTGTTTGAAATCCACTGGCCAAAAGGCTTATTTTGATTAATTCATTTCAAAGTAGACAGAGCTAATATAATATAAAGTATTATTGCACTTTCATGTGAGTCTCGCATACTGTAGACTTTACTGCACTAAATTACTGAGTACTTGTTAACGACAACTTTAAGTACGAAGCTAATAACGTAAAAGAACGTTGTATACATGTGATAATTAAATCAAATCAAATCAAATCGTTTATTGCATCCATAATGTACATATAACAGATGGTCGAATAATAAATAATAGACACAATTATGGACCCTGTCGGGCACAGCAAGTTTTAAATAAGTAGAGAGAGGAAGACTGCTGCTCTTTTACTTGTCAAAAGAAGAGTAATTTTACAATTATTATAATTTCGAAGTATTTTATATCCTATTTATTATTTTATATTTCCGTTTACTTATTATATTAATATTATGTATTCAAGTCTATCTATTCATTCATTATTTATTTAAATATATTAATAATTAATTATTATAATTTACTATATTTTTGTTATTTTACATATTAAATGTCTGTTATATAAATGTCTGATAATCATATTTATGTATTTTTACTAAATTTATCCGTAAAATATTCGTTTAATGAGTAATAGCTTTTTTTAATTAAGTATTGCTTTAATTTATTTAAAAATATACTGGTTTTATTTTGTTGTTTTATTTCTTCTGGCAATTTATTATATATTTTTATTGACATTGCATAAGGACTAGATGAGTGTAATTTAAGGCGGGAGGGGGGCAAATTTAGTCTGTTTTTATGGCGAAAGGAATAATTTTTTTGCATGTCTCCCCGTGTGCTATAAGAATCTGGATATTTGCGGACTAGTTTACATAATTCTAAAATATAAATACCAATTAAGGTGAGAATCTTATGTTTCTGGAAGTAAGGCTTGCAGCTATCTGTAGGTTCAATATTGGTAATTATTCTAATAAGCTTTTTTTGGAGGGTAAGTATGGAGGGAGCGTCTGTGCTATTTCCCCATAAGACGATGCCATAGTTAAACCAAGCGTGGGCATATGCGTAATATGTGACTAGTGCCGTTTGTAGGTTTGTAGTCTTTTTGAGTTCACGGAGAGCATATGAAAACTTTGAAATTTTTGGATTTTACTGTCTGTATATGTGATTTCCAGTTTATATTTGTGTCTATTGTTAAACCTAAGAGACTGAAATTGTTTACTGTTTCTATTTTATGTTGGTTAAACGTAAAATCTATTTTTATTTGTTTTTTCTGCCAGGGGTGAAACGCTATTAATTTGGTTTTTGTAAAATTTATTTCGAGATTATGGTCGCTCATCCAGTTTAAAATTGTTTCAAGTATTGTCGTGAGTTTGTCATTTAAATTGGCATTTGTTTGGCATGAGGTCAGGATCGAGATATCATCCGCAAAAAGTACACATGACCCGTCTATGGTTTTTGGGAGGTCGTTTATATATATGAGGAAAAGGAGACAGCCTATAACACTTCCCTGGGGAATTGATGCATGTATAGGTTTAACATCTGATCTTATAAGCTTTACTTCTTTTGTTTGTTGATCATAGTATTCAATCTCAACCAATTGCTCTCTATCCTTCAAATATGACGCGAACCAGTCATGGGCTTTTCCGCGTATTCCTATTCCGTATAGTTTATTTAATAGTATTTTAAATTGCACTTTGTCGTAGGCCTTTGTCATGTCGAGCAATATCCCTATTGCATATTGCTTATTATTTATAATATTTAATGCTTCTTGGATGTATTTATAAACAGCTAGCGTTGTAGATCTGTTTTTGCGAAAACCATTTTGGCAGTCATCGAAAATCTTATATTTTTCACAAAAGGAATATACGCGATAACACATTGCTCTTTCAAAGACTTTGGATGCTGTAGGAAGAAGGGAAATTGGTCTATAGTTGGTTGGATCTGTTTTAGTGTTCTTTTTATAGATAGGTTTTATTAAAGCTTTTTTCAGTTGGTTTGGGAAAGTGCCCTCTTCGAAGGATTGATTAATTAGTTTATAGAAAGGCAGGGTAAGTTAAGTAGGTACGTATTGTTTTAGTTATATTAGTACATTTGTTTTAGATTAGATTTTAGAGTCTTCTATTTCTACAACAACTCAAAGTTACTATTTCAAAGATATAATTAATTCCTAACCAACTTCTACAAGGTAAACACACAAATTCCTTATCTCATAGTTATTAAGAACTTATAACTAACACCAACAAACTAAAGCAACTGCTATCAATACAATACATACTATACATATATATGATAAATTCTTAGCATACAAATTTCTACCAAACTTTACCTAATTAACATTTCTTGGGAAACCGTAGATGTTTCGTAGCGCGTAGACGTTTCGTAGCAGCGCAGCTACGGCGTAGCTCGTAGCAACGGTTGTTGTTGTTAGAACGTTGATTTCCCACGCTTAAAATTACGAGAAGATATTATTATCTTTGTGCAACTAGTTGTAATACTGATGTAAATTCTTCGGGAATATTTGGTTTAGAATTAGTCCGTATAATTTACGTTTGACTACAGACTTGCAAGAATGTTATCATAAGAATATTATGGAGTATGTTTTCCGTAACATGATGATTTTTGGAATAATTTTGGTATACTGGAAAAAGTAAAAAATAATGTTCATAAACTATTACTAAATTACCAAGTAACTACTATGTCATTTTTGAACTAACTTGCCCCTCGTTCTTACAATTTGGTCGTATTCAAAATCTTTGTTATTTCACAGAGTATTAAAAAGCACAGTCATCAACCTGTAACGTTCTCACTACTAAGACACCAGTCACCTCATCCTCCTTTGAGAGGGAATGAGTCAGTGTATTTTCCTTCTTAGTGCTAAAGAACGTCTATGAAACATTAAAAAGCGGCAATTACCCCGTACATGAGAAAATTACAAGGTTCTAATGTAATGATCTCCGTATATAAATAACTAACACCCAACATACAAGCAACAATGTACATAATTTAGGCCACAATACCGTATGGTGTACAAATTCCGTCGTACATCATACATGACGTCGCGGTCGGGTTATTGGGCTATATGGCGCTATGTTGTGCTACGTCAGGCTATGTCGGGCTATATTGCTGCCGGCACTCATCGTGCGGTCGTGAAGAATGTGAACTTGATAGTTTATATTGTCGTGGGAAATGGTATGTTTAGGCTAACCAGTTATTAGATAGTTTTAATGTAAATTTCAACACAGAATGTTAAAATTATATTTATTAACTCTGAATCTGTTTCAAGGAAATTGATTTGAGAGATTGTATTATTACCATTTTGCAAATAAGTACATCACTGACTTAAAGCTACTTGTAGATTAATGAATACTAAATATTTCCAAAAAAAAAAACCAGCCAAGTGCGAGTCGGACTCGCGCACGAAGGGTTCCGTACCATTATTTAAAAACGAGCAAAAAAGTCACTTTTTTGTATGGGAGCCCCCATAAATATTTATTTTCTTCTGTTTTTAGTATTTGTTGTTATAGTGGCAACGGAAATACATAATCTGTAAACATTTCAACTGACTTACTATCACGGTTCATGAGATAGATGGACGGACGGATGGATGGACGGACAGACGGATGGACAGCGAAGTCTTAGCAATAGGGTCCCGTTAACCCTTTGGGTACGGAACCCTAAAAAAGGACTAGTCTTTATAAATTAGAATATAACAAACGGTGCCATTCAACGTGGCAATGCTGCCAGTCTTCTGGTTCCGGATGACAGCAGTGTGGAGGAATACTTAGACGCCTTATCATTCTGTTGTTTATTTAGTTAAAGATACGTAAACTAAAAATCATCATGCCATCAGTACGGCATAAAATTCCCAAGATTTCAAAAACAGTTGATATCCAAACACCTTCAAGGAGCCTATGTGGTTGTTTATGTTCCACAACATCTTTTAAAGACAAGACATGTAAGCTTCAGCAGTGCAATTATACATGCTAATGTATGTTCATTAGAATACGTTGTTTATATTTTATGTCAGCAAGATAATTATACTAATTTTCTCCATGTTACAAGTGTGTGATTGTGCGTTGTCAAGTAAGACACACTGTCGTAAAACATGTAAAACTATGTTACAAGATTCGGTTGTCAAGACAGTAATGATCTTGTAGTGTAATGCACATTGTCATGTTCGCAAGATGTTCTGTTGTTCCATTAAGTGATTGTGAGAGTCATTGTCAGAGTTGGGCAGCAGCGTTCTCTGTGCTTTTGGAACAATCATACTGCGATCGCCAACCCGCCTGCCAAGCGTGGCGATTATTGCAAAACCCCCCTTATGACCCCATTATGTGGCGTCACTTGGAGGAGGCCTATGTCCAGCAGTGGACGTCTTTCGGCTGAAATGATGATGATGAATGAAGTATAAACTAACCACAACAGAACAATCAAATTTCATCATCTGCCTACCCTTCTAATTATGTTGGGGTCGGCTTCCAGTCTAACTGGATGCAGCTGAATTGGTATTCAGTAAAACTCTGGTGTATTTTAAATCGAGTGACTGTCTATTTGACCTCCACAACCCCGTTAGCAGTGAGTAATACGATACACCTTGGTAAGACTGGTAGACAGACTTTCGGGCCACTAACTACCTGTAACGACTGTTAAACATCTACAAATGATAGCAGAACAATCACATGTGTGTAGTCATAATATGTTCCCACTGCTGGGAGACAGTGGGAATGTTGTAAGCTGATTTTGCCGAGACACAAAATATCTTCTAACTGTGAGGGTCGTCCACCACGTGAACCTAGAGTGGGTTGGGGGATGATATAATATGTCTTAGAATTTCTGGATCTAGGACTACCCGGTTTCCTCATGATGTTTTCTTTCACCGTTCCAAGACCAGTGGTGATGTTAAATTTAAAGAAAAATGTCCTGTCATAGTTCATACTCACGACCTGCAATTCTTAAATCTAGGACACTACGTGACTAGCGTTTTTCAACTTCAGAAACTTGTGAGAGAGATTTGGATTCCAAAATTATGTTCAGTGACTTTTATGCCGTGTAAGTAATTTCATAGCAACAAAACCTATAAGTGTGGGTATAAAATCCAATAAGAATATTTCGTTTCACAGCATATAACACTGTCTAAGTTTAGATCTGTTAATTTCAAGTTTAGCACTTTACAAACAAAAACTATATTGTATTTTGTGTCAACTTCAAAATTGGCTATTATAACTTTTTCTTTTGAAGAGTAAAATCAAACACAAGAATAATCTAATATTACTTGGTATAATTCTTTGAAAATGTCCCAGACATAAGAAAAAGAACAGATTGTTGGCGAAATTATGTTATTCAAATACCAAAACAGTTTAGACTAAGCTAACGTAGATTCAACGAGATGTACGGTTTTGTCAACGAAACATTGGGCTCTCGTGGTGGGTTACATCCCATTTCCTATCACAGGGGAGGCCTGTGTCCCAGTTGTTGGGAGGTTACAGGTTAATTATGTTGCTAAGTCACTGAACTTTATATTAAAAACCACAGCACTCATTCCATTTGACTTGACAACCAGTTAACAAATCCAATATCTCCAACCAACCTCATTTAACATTATTAACGAAAAAAAAAACAAACTAAAAGCCAAGAAAGTACAATCGCGAAAAAAAGCCCGCGACATTTTTATATTAAACCTACAGCACGTTAGTGGTGTCGCTTCAAATCCGTATTTCCATGCAAATGAACTCAGTGGGGTGTAGGTAACGAGGGAACTGTACAGTGTTATTAAATTCTCATTTTGTTGCTTCGACGACTGTGCCCGACGGTACCGGCTTAGTGTAGCGGGTAATTCTGTGTAGGTATACGATTTGTTGGAGATTTGATATAGTAGTGAGTTAGGTGGTTTAGTAATTAGAAGATGGAATTGTAACGCTCTAGTTTAGGTTGCGAAGCTCGAAAAAAGCGATTGTCGTGGTATGGAATGCTGAAAATGATGAAAATACCGTTTGATTCGACATGCGTGAAGTTTTGGGAGTTAATGTAGATAGCCATAACAGAAAGGGAAGATTAAAGAAATTATGAAACGTGGAAAAGTTGTTATAGCTATGCAAGTGAGAAACCATACGTTGATTACAGCTGTAGCGGCACTAAAAAAAGTTCTACATCAACACAGTGCAAAAAGTACTGCAGGAACGTAGTGCAAAAAATGCGCCATATACGACACAAATGAACAAACATCATCAAAATTATAAATCGCCCAGTTAAATAGAAAACCCGACAGTAACAGTCGGGCAGTAGCCCACAAAACAAAACACGAACACGATTCCTGATTTCTTCACCAAGTTTTGGAGGAGAGACATAAAATAAAAATACTTGCCTTGGTTCATAGCCATTTTATAACCGGATGCAGCTGAATACTAGTATTTTACATGGAGTGACTGCCTATCTGACCTCCACAACCCAGTTAGCACTAGGTAATACGATACCCCGTGGTTCAAGAACTTTCAGGCCACTGACTACCTGTAACAACAGTCAATGATATACAAATGACAGCCGGGAAAAAACGACATCTTTCCGAGGCATAGAAGTAACTCGGTATGTAATGAGTGGTCACTCATCCACATACAAACCTAGGCAAGTGCGGCTTAACTTGAAGATAAATCCGAGCAGCTGTAACTATGTAGCAACGAGTTTCACCCGGTTCATAGCCCATATTCATATTTAAATTGATCCAGTACTTTCATCCTTTTTTTTGAATTCCATGTCCATTCTAAGGTTGTCCGGAAGATATCGCTACCAGCGATAAGACCGCCGTTGTAACCATAAAATTAGCAGTTTTGTAAGCCCGTAATGTTTCATTTTTGGTGTACAATAAAGTTTTATCCTATCCTATCCTGTCCTATCCTATCCTATCCTATCCTATCCTATCCTATCCTATCCTATCCTATCCTATCCTATCCTATCCTATCCTATCCTATCCTATCCTATCCTATCCTATCCTATCCTATCCTATCCTGTCCTATCCTATCCTATCCTATCCTATCCTATCCTATCCTATCCTATCCTATCCTATCCTATCCTATCCTATCCTATCCTATCCTATCCTATCCTATCCTATCCTATCCTATCCTATCCTATCCTATCCTATCCTATCCTATCCTATCCTATCATATCCTATCCTATCCTATCCTATCATATCCTATCCTATCCTATCCTATCCTATCCTATCCTATCCTATCCTATCCTATCCTATCCTATCCTATCCTATCCTATCCTATCCTATCCTATCCTATCCTATCCTATCCTATCCTATCCTATCCTATCCTATCCTATCCTATCCTATCCTATCCTATCCTATCCTATCCTATCCTATCCTATCCTATCCTATCCTATCCTATCCTATCATATCCTATCCTATCCTATCCTATCATATCCTATCCTATCCTATCCTATCCTATCCTATCCTATCCTATCCTATCCTATCCTATCCTATCCTATCCTATCCTATCCTATCCTATCCTATCCTATCCTATCCTATCCTATCCTATCCTATCCTATTCTATTCTATTCTATTAAACTCAAAGCATTTAAAATCAAAGCATTTATTTCAATTGGACCATTACAGGCACTTTTGAAAGTCAAAGAACAAAAAAGAAGAACGCGAAGCTACAGTCCCAGCTACAAGACATAATAACTTGTGAAAGTACTGTAGTTGCCCATTCCAAAGCGTAGATCTCTATGGAGAAGAATGGGCAAGAAACTCCATGGACTCTCTTTTAAATCAAAATATGTTACAAAATCTTGGTTACATCATTCGTGTTGTGAATTACTAGTATGTGAGAACGATGTAGAAATACGGGCAAGAGCGTCCAGAGTAAAAGACGAAATCACTAATTCGAAAATAAAGTAAAAAATAAAATAATTAAAATAAACCGTGGCAGCTAAGAAATGACCAGACACAACTGACAGCGCCCGTTCACGAACATGACGCATGTATCAGCCATCATTCAACTCAACCATATTGAAGGGAACTAAATGACCCGACACAACCGCCGCCATCAGCGTGACATTTAAGTGAGCATGACATTTACTCAACCGCCAGAATAAATTCGCGTCAGTGTAAGATGTAGGTACTCAGTAAATGGTGGCTTTACAGTACATAGTTTTCACATATGTGCTATGCAATTATATAATATTAAGAGATTGAATCTATACAAAGCAAAGATATTTATACAATCTTCTGCAGCTTCCACAGTAACTTCACATGGTAATTTGATAGCCCCTATGGTTGTGGAGCAGGACCAGCATTGAGCCAAGCATTTTTATCATCAATGTAATCCCCCAACTTATAATATGTTTGCCTACATAGTGTGCGCTTTATGCAAGATTTAAATTTCGTTTCATTCAGTTGTAGAATGGGGGGAGGTATTTTATTGTAACACTTTAAACAGTACCCCATGAAAGATGAGTCTACTTTAGCTAACCTGAAACCTGGCTGAACCAGTTGGTCCCTGTTTCTAGTATTATAGTGGTGCCGGTCACTTCTTTTACTAAATAAATGCAGATTTTTCCTAACGTACATAATATTTTCATAGATGTATTGACAAGGTACCGTCATAATGTTAATTTCCTTAAACAGTTCTCTTAGAAAATCGATTATTATTCTTATTCTACTCTACTCTACTCTACTGACTGAAGCATCGACTGACAGCAAATTAGTGGATGATCTGAGTCCCGTACAACATGCTGAACTGCAATGAAAAGCGTTTACTTTGTTCAAAATATCGATAAAGTAGAACTGAATAACAACAAAATATGTTTAATTATTATTGACGATTTAATCCTGTCAGTTTGTTTATGACGGCTGATTAAAATAATTACATTATAATGTACGAACCTTAATAGTCATTACCAAAATGTATTAATTTGTTCAGTTGCGGCTAACAAATTGATTTTGCGGTTTTTTGTTCTGTGTCCATCACTGTGTTGCTGGTTATCTATATGTAGGATCCGGTCATTAGTACGGACAGAAAATGAATCGGCAAGCGCGCCAAAGGTAGCACGCGACCTACTGACCAGTCTACCCACACCTAAGCGCCCTTCTACAGAGTCGTGATGTTTCGAACTCGCTGTGAGGCGGACAGTCTGTGTCTGACCGCGGCGGAGTCAAGACGTCCCGAAACTGTTCCCCGATTCATGGTGCCTAGTGTTATTGTGTTGGATTGTAATTTCAAGTAATTTGTGAGTAGTAAGTGAGTTCGACAAAAACAGTGTACCTCATGTAGTGTGTGTGTTTTCATAGCACGGAACCCATGTTCTGCCCACATGATGACCGTGTCTAACGGAATAAAATCAAGATAACTGCGACATCAGAATTGGGATAAAGAATCGCGCCCTCTACGAATGTAAAGCCAAGTGAGGAACATAACCAATTAATTTTTGAAGCAACAAGGAAAGCGACCAAACCTGCGAGCACAAATCATCAAGAGGGTACCCTCGCAACAACATCGGGTGAGACCGTTTCTTTTCTTTTCGATAAGTAGGTCATGGCTCATTGCTTAAACATGGCTACTTTAATTGGTTTATGGGTGATATCATAATCAGTAAACCTTACTGGCATCGGAGGTTATGATTTAAAATGCACGATGGAGATCGTACCATTAAAATAGGCGATATTTTGATAAAATAGGTTGTCAGCCAATAAGTTCAGGAATTATTAGATGCTGGCGTAATTTGTAAAAGTTCTTTGACATCTGGAGCTACGCGTTTCCCTGGTCCACATGTTTCAGTCGAAAAGAAAGTGTGTTTAGTTGAAATGTCACTGTTGTCCGGTTAATGCTTTACGATGATCAAAGAGACTCAGTTGCCCGGTTTATGATGTTTTTATGATGATGTTGGTCGAAGGGACGCTGTTGTCCGGTCCAAACGTTGGTATGGTCGAAGGGATAATGTCGTCCGGGCCATGCAGCTGATAGCGGCTGGTTGAGGGGACACATTCTTCCGGTCCAACATTAAGTGTTCACTGGTCGAAAGGACAGTGTCGTCCGGGCCATGCAGCAGATAGCGGCTGGTTGAAAGGACACACCCGTCCGGTCCAGGTGTTAACTGTTTAGAGAAAGGTGTCGTCCGGTCCATGAGTGGTCGAAAGGACACACGCTTTCGTTGTAGGAGAAAGGTGTCGTCCGGTCCATGAGTGGTCGAAAGGACACACGCTTTCGTTGTAGGAGGAAGGTGTCGTCCGGTCCATGAGTGGTCGAAAGGACACACGCTTTCGTTGTAGGGGAAAGGTACCGTCCAGTCCATGAGTGGTCGAAAGGACACACGCTTTCGTTGTAGGGGAAAGGTGTCGTCCGGTCCATGAGTGGTCGAAATGACACACGCTTTCTTGGTAGGAGAAAAATGCCGTCTAGTCCGTGAGTGATCGAAAGAATACACGCTTTCTTTTGTTCTGAAACAGTTACAGTTACGATGAGAGTAATGTTTGTCATAGTTTGTCAGGTTGGACGAGCGGATGTCTTGGTGATTAGACATTGTTTGTTCCAGGAATACAATAACGCCCGAGGACGGTCGTATGTCAGTCTGGCCGTGTAGGATCCGGTCATTAGTACGGACAGAAAATGAATCGGCAAGCGCGCCAAAGGTAGCACGCGACCTACTTACCAGTCTACCCACACCTAAGCGCGCTTCTACAGAGTCGTGATGTTTCGAACTCGCTGTGAGGCGGACAGTCTGTGTCTGACCGCGACGGAGTCAAGACGTCCCGAAACTGTTCCCCGATTCATGGTGCCTAGTGTTCTTGTGTTGGATTGTAATTTCATGTAATTTGTGAGTAGTAAGTGAGTTCGACAAAAACAGTGTACCTCATGTAGTGTGTGTGTTTTCATAGCACGGAACCCATGTTCTGCCCACATGATGACCGTGTCTAACGGAATAAAATCAAGATAACTGCGACATATATTATCGTCACTATGTTATCGTCACAATAAAACGCCAATGTTTGTAATCTAAAAAGGTTCTTTCTTCCTGTGAACTGCAATGCCAGTCTCCCTTAACCGTTTGCGGACTAAGGTCGCTGTAGAAATAATCTGGCCGATGGGTATCATCGACCCGTCCAAAATACAATGCCAGTGTGGAGCTCCAACTCAGGATATGCCCCACCTTCTTTCTTACTCATCTTGTACAGCCACCACAGCACCTTCCAGGATTTAAACGAAACCAACAAAATAGCCGTGGAGGTCTGGTCGGGTATTATTTTTAAGACCACGCAAAAAAGAAGAAGAAGAAGAATTATATATACGTATATTTTATGTTTTTGTGTAACTTGCATGACTGTCAACATATATGTCAATATCTTTAGTGTACCAATGATTTAAATGAAATTTGGCTCCTAAAACACAGGCTTCTGGCTTAGTTTAGGAGGCAGAAGTTCGCATTTTAATATGTCTTCACTGTACAACTTTTTTAGTGTGTGTTATGTAAGTTTACTTTTTCCTTTGTGTACAAACCAATAATATACTTTAGTAGCTCGGCTGCTCAAGCTGGAAAAAACTCGTTTTTACAAAAAATATTCCTATTTCCTATACGAATTCTTTCACGCGCATCTGTACGGAGGACAACGTATTCAGTATTCATATTATTATCTCTTCTTACGACATACGATAATATGAATAGAGTTTCTACAGATATTAACATAATTTATGCATACAATAGCTTCAGAGAAATATTTGCAAATTATGAAATAAATAAAAAATATTAAAAATAACCTATAATCAATACCTTTCTACAAATGTACAACTAAGAACACCACATAAAATACTATAAACTATAAACATAATATTTAAGTGAATAATAAAATACTATTTCGTGGGAAACCAATAGAACCACGCACTAATAAAATAAATGTTTTTTTTTTACAAACTGTACTTTTTGACATCTGGCACAAGTTTAAACTAAGTGGAAGATTTATAAGAGGTATTTTGAAAAAACCCATCTAAAAATAAAAATCAATAAATAAGAAAATCAAAAATTTAAAAAAAAAATCGGTAACTCATAACAGAAGTAAACATGTTAAATATCCCATTTCCAGTGTTAATGATAAAGAGTCTTAATTCTACATGAGCTATGTGACATAATCATGTGAAGTGAACAACATTATAATTATCAATAAAAATGAAATGAACAGCAATAATTATAAAGAAGGAACAGACATTGATTGCAACATAATAAACTGCAATCAATGCCCGTTCCTTCTCTTTAGTACAAAAAAAAAACTTGTTGCCACATTACAAAATTCTCCTTATATCGGGGGTATACATTAAAAATAAAAAAAATGTTACCACATTACAAATTATCATACATTGCATTTACCAATCTTTAAACTAACACACGAATAGCCAGACCAGGAACCACTACCAGTAAGCTATAAAAATATTTTATTCGCATCCAATCGCTCAGCCACTGCGTCGAAAGTGCCGTGGATGAGAACTAGCAAGAACAAAAGAAGTATGCTATCGACAGTTATTTCCACCTCTCAAACAAAATGATGGTATAAATTTACAAAGCGATTTTTTTTTTATTGTATTCAACAACAACCATATTTCGTATTATTTTGTTGAGGACAGCATTGTGAAATTGAAGTTTAAATAATAAAAGGAATATTTATGAAGAAGTATCTTTGCAGTTTGATTTAAATTCATTGTGCATCTGGTAGCTTTTAACATTATTCTGCCCTTATACCTCGTGATCATCATCATCATTCATCATTTCAGCCGTAATACGTCCACTGCTGGACATAGGCCTCCCCCTAGTGTTGGCACATTGAAATAACATGGGGGGTTTTGCCATCATCGCCACGCTTGGCAGGCGGGTTGGCGATCGCAGTACGGATGTTGCAAAAGCACAGAGAACGCTGCTGCCCATTCTCGGGAAAGTCCCCTAGTCGCCTCTTACGACACCCACGGGAAGATATGGGGTGGTGCTATTCTTTACGTCCGACACCATATAGAACTACGTACGACACCATGCAGAAGCACACGATGTAGTGGAGGAAACCGGTACGTCGTAGAACCGAAGATTAGATCACATAATATGACATCTCCCAACCCATTTAGTTCCCTTCAAAATGGTTGAGTTGAATGATGGCTGATCCATGCGTCATGCTCGTGAACGGGCGCTGTCAGTTGTGCCTGGTCGTCTCTTAGCTGCCACGGCTTATTTCGAACTAATTATTTTATCGTTAAATTGTTTTTTTTGTTTTTGCTATGGACACTTTTAACGTGAAGTCTTGCTACATCGTTCTCACATAATGTACCATCTCAACATGAATGATGTAACCAAGGTTTTTGTAACAAGATTCTGATTTAAAAGAGTGTCCATGGAGTTTCTTGCCCATTCTTCTCCATAGAGATCTACGCCTTGGAATGGGCAACTACAGTACTTTCACAGTTATTATGTCTTGTGACTGGGACTGTAGCTTAATTTTTATTGTTGTTCGACCATTCAAAGGTGCCTGTAACTGGCTTATTTGAAACAAAAGATTTGATTTGATTTGATTTGATTTGACACTGGGTCCACATGGATGAAGCCTGTATCATTAAATTCTGGAACATTAAAGAGCAATATAATATATAACCAATGCTATTCTAAATACAAGGTGTTGTTTTGCATCCTCGTCAAATTCAAGGAGGTAACTATGCTAATGATTCTCGAATGATAAAATGGGTAGGTAATATTTTTTTTTCTTTTTACGGAAATCGGTAAGTGTGAACCACCCGTTTAAACTCGGCCAGTCTGATCCTCGCCCTATAACCGCTCTTTCACACATACTAATCGCTCTTCATTCATATTCAAATCATTGCCCACTATACTTATTATTTATTTATTTATTTACTTTATTATACTAGTTTATTACTAACTTTCATTTAAAAACTATGCCCCACAAAACCGTTTTCACGGTTTGTCTGTGGGAACGGAACAATATTTTAAAGATAATATTAATATAAATCTAAAAATATCTAATCTCATTATCTAATCTAATAATATTAATATAATCTTAGCCTAGTTACAAATCATTTTCAGTCTCAGTAATTTCATGCAGTCTCAGTTAAATTTGTAACCATTCTAGTTTTATTTTTGCGATTTAATGTTAAAGACACAAATATCTACATATATATTTATTTACTTTTTTTTTTTTTAATATGTATCTTATACATAAGTAGATAACTTTACTTTTGTTATTTAAAATTTTTGTGTAGTAGGTACACCACTGACTACCCCCCTTTTTAATTTTAATTCCATAATGTCCATCCGAAGGTTGTCTGGAAGATATCGCTATCAGCGATAAGACCGCCTTTGTAACCATAAAATTATTAGTTTTGTAAGCCCGTTATGTTTAATTTTTGGTGTACAATAAAGTTTTATTCTATTCTATTCTATTCTTATATAAATCTCCCCCAAAAATCTGCAAACCACCTTCTAAAAAAATATGGTTTTTAGACTCCTGAGAATGAATAGTTTAAGTTTAAATTGCCTCATTCCCCGATCATCAGCAGAGTCCTGATGCAAATATAATTAAAGAACCTCCTTGATATTGTAAAGATCCACGATTCTAAAGATAATGGAAAATTACTTTCTTATATTTCTATCATGTTTATGTTACGCTAAACTTAGAACAAAATAGCGTTAATAATATAGGTATTTTTATTCCTTGCTAAATCTTATCTAGGTTTGATTTAGTTAGCAGCAGCTAATCGCTTTCGCTTACGCTTTACACCTCTAAAGCCATAACCTAAATGCTCCTCTGAATTTAAACGACGTGTTAAAAAAGCGAATTCTTTTAGAGCCAATAAAATAACTTTAAGTAGTCAAGTTTATATCCAATCGAGGCCCTTATTATGTTGGCACTGTAAAGGTACGGACACATTTTTGTTTGCATTAGCAACAACAGGTAGGTTAGCTAGAAATACTTTTGATGGAGAAACGTTTCAATTAAAAATAGATTTCAAGGATTAAATTATTGTATTGCAACTTTCAAAAATCCTATTTTCCATGTATTTAAAACAAAGACAAATTCCACCAATGAAAACTGAACGCAACCTTCACTTTTGAATCGTAGAGAACGTTAAATACTCCACCAGTAAACTTAGTATCTTTTCATTGGTGACTTCACTATACTTAAAACAAACCGAAAGATCACTAGAGACAATCTTCGCGACTTATGAATTAATTAAAAAAAAACAAAAGCAGTTTAAAAAATAAGTCTTTACATCTCTGACATAAATCGCTTCAAGTGAGTACTTCTAAATGGTTTTTGCTATATCCCAAAAAAATTATTTAACCATCGACAACTCTACAAAATCGTTCCCATATTTTGTTCTGTTTCAAAAAAACCGGCCATAGTATGTTCATGCCTTAATACTAATAGTATCGAATTTGAAATTGCTTTGTTATTTTGCTTGCGACCCTCCTCGGGCTAAAGTCAGACAATTTCATTAGATAGTGTTTACCTACAACACATTGCAATCGCTATGCTTCTTTTATTTAGAGTGGTCATGGCTAAGCAATAACAGAATCTCGGGGTCGATCTTTAAGGTTAAGCAATGGTGGCCGAGCTTGGTCTGTGGATGGGTGACCATCAATTACATAGCCCTCCGTTCCTCAGATTGTTTATTTGAAAATTTTTATCTTTAAAGGGTTGACATAAACATAATGTTTGGAATAAGCCAAGCGCAAAACGCAAATGATTTGCGATGCAAGCGTTGTGGCTTATTTATTTTAATACAAAAGAGAGACCATGATCTTTTATGAAACCATTACTAAAGGTTCATATTAAAATCCTTTTTAATTTCCGACTACTTGCGTTTGTAATTTCTTCATCTTCTAGTTCAGTTGAAACTAGAAAGAGATTCTTGCTCAATGATTGCAGTTGCGATAGAGGAATGCCTAAGGGACGGCTGCCAGCAACGATTGGTAACTGCACGGGGATCGACTGGAACTGATTCGATTTATTCGTTTGCACTTTGATTGTAAAATAATATAACTGCATATTTATAATATTACGGTCAGATAGGCAGTCGCTTCATGTAAAATACTGGTACTCAGCTGCATCCGGTTAGACTGGAAGCCGACCCCAAGATAGTTTGGGAAAAGGCTAGGCAGATGATGATTTATAATATTACGGTATTAAGTTAGGTTAGACTGGAAGCCGTCCCCAACTTGGGATAAGGCTAAACAGATGATGATGATTTATAATATAACAGTATTTAAAATTAACACATAGGTATTATTGGATTAAACATAACATCGTGCTTGTAAACACCCGAAGGGTTAGATAGGCAGTGGAGTACCTTACACACCCACATAGAGGGCGATCCTATTACCATCATTTAGATATAAATCCAGACTGGGATTTCTACTGCAAAATTCCTGGAACTAAAAAAAACAATAACACTTTGGGCTATCATGCTCAGCAGTAGCACATGCGACTAGATCAACGAGACAATTGGTGAATTTTGTTTTAGTAAGGAGTTTTTACATTTGGGTCACGTTTCAAGGATCAAGCCTAGCCGATGGGCAAAGATTGTCACACACTGAGTGACTGAAGACGGATGTCGTAATCGAAGCAGGCCCAAGAAACGCTGGCGTCTTATAGCAGTATTGGTTTATTCTTATTCCAGAGTGGGAATGAGTCGGAGCTATACAGGTCGTTTAGCTCCATCACTTTCCCATTCTGGGATTAGTAACCCCCCTGGACTCATTCTTAACGGATTGGAAGGAGAAGGCAAATGATAAGCAAAATTGGAGAGGCATTTGCCCAGCAGTGGGGCAGAATAGACTGATGTACAAAAATATTTTATGATTATTCGACAAATTTTCTCAAAATTATGTATGTCGTAGTTTGATGATTTTTATTCCGTTAGACTCGGTCATCATGTGGGCGGAATATGGGTTTCGTGCAATGAAAACAAACACACACGGTACACTGCTTTTATCGAACTAACAATTAACTTGAAATTACAATCCAACACAATAACACTAGATACCATGAATCGGGGAACAGTTTCGGGCCATCTTGACTCCACCAAGATCAGACACTGACTGTCTCCTTGCAGCGAGCTCGAAACATTACGACTCTGTTATGTAGTAAGCGCGCTTAGGTGTGGGTAGACTGGTAAGTAGGTCGCTTGATGCCACCTTTGGCGCGCTTTCGATTCATTTCGGTCAGTGGGTCGTCTTAAGGGCGTTCCTGTCCGTGCTAATGACCGGATCCGACATGTACATTAACTAAAACGTACCAATCAATGTTTTAACTATCAATGCTAGACAAATAAGTCAAGCCAATGAATAATAACAATCAATTACACAGATCGATCCGTATATTATTATATACGTTAGTTTTTCTCTCGTTGTAATTGGAGGTGTTTCAACTGGCCTATTAAGACTTAATTCTTGGTGTAACGACGCAGAAGAACAAGCGCCGCATCGTGGATATCTTTGATTTGAAATATACGGACCTCAGGTTTGTGTGTTGACGCTGCATTTTTGAGACGCGGTATTTTCTAAGACAAGATAATGAATAGTTTCAAGGCGAGAACTACAGTAGAGCAAAATCTACGCCAGGACCGATGAAATTAAAAACGAGATTATCGCAATTCTGGATCAAGCTAGGGATAATAGTTATAGTTAGTTAGATGATAGTTACGCCACTAGTGCCAGTTTGTCAAAAGTATACATACACACATCATCACACACATATAGATACACCGACAATGTACAGATACCCGCACGCACACACGAACTTGTAATGTAAATCAATTCGAGTCACTCTCTGCTTACTTCTCTAATTATTCTGCTTTTTTTTCTGTGTACTTCGTAATTGGCGTAATGTCCTGTGTAATCATTTTTATGTTTATATATTGGCAGCTGTGAAGATACCTTTAATAAAATAAATAAATAAATAAAAAGGAAAGATATTTCATTTTAAAAAAGTCAGCAGACACTTGAAAACATTGCACCAATTCGGCATCTACTTACCTCATTTTTACTAGTTTTCCTATGGGTTACAATATATGAAGTTTCATAAGAATGGCATCAGCTCAAAAGTAAAGCAGACTTCAGACGTTTCGATGTGATCGCAACTAATTTGACCTTGTATGAGACTTGACCAAGTGGAAATTAGGATCTTGGTAACGAACTTAAATTAGGCTGAAAAGCAGAACTTTTTGTATGTCAAAATTATAGTGTTCTAGAAGGAGTGCCGATGCAAACTTCCCGGCAGAAAATAAGCATAAGGTCACAACTAAGTATAAACAAAGACGACCTTCAAGCTCCCACAACGACATCCATTCAACTCCCTATTTATCAGCCAATAAGTGACACCCCTCAAGACACACGCACAGGTCATTAACCTTGACTGCTGGCATCTGATTACCTGTAAACAAGAGTGTAGAGTTACAACCCCATTGAGTGTGATTTATGGCTCGAGCTGTCGTCTTCGCGAGGTGAAGGCTCGAGTGGAGGCAATAATAGGTGTTCAATAGACTGATGAGTTATAGAGGTTGAGGGGGTGTAATTATCTGGTTAACTTTGGAGGATTATGTTGAGATAAATACAAACACAAAACCTTTTTTTGAAGACTGGTGATCTAATAGAGAATTTATGAAGACATGACAAGGCAACCACAAATAAATTGAGGTTAGTGCTGGATAATGATGATTAACATAATGATGACAGCCATAATATTTTAATTATTGCGACTACATAATAAAAGTTTTATTTCAAGGTTTGTATGGTGTAGTTTTACATTTAATTCGTGTTATACTGACAATTTATTTGTAGAATCAATGCTTATATGGTTTGGTATTCTGGTTTGTTAGGTCCAACCTTGGCAACTATTCGGTGATGGTGATTTAGATGTAGCTTTAGGATATACCCAATCTTAAATAAAAACCATTTATCCTTCAAAATAAGCCGCATCATGCCGGTCCCAATTATTCTCCACTATATTTTCATTCTTAGTCGTTGGACTGAATCGTAGCGGAGCAATTCTTTTAATTGCCCCACGTCTCGCGGGGCACGGCTGCGGAGAGGCGGGGGCTGGAAATTGGACCCATTTAAAGTTTTTCGATTTACCCAGACCCGTCTAGTCTAAAGATATGTTGGGGTTAGCCATCCCGGGGGCGTTGATCGGGTCCAGCTTGTAAGCTGTTAGCTGGTAAGCTGGGGTATTGACTTTTTATTTATGGGTTTTGAAAGTTGGTGGGGCAATTGTTTTCGCCTACTTAGCGATTTGTATTTATGGTAAACAAAAGTTGTGCAACATGTTTTTTTGTGTTCGGCAACATTGAAGTAGCGTACTTATGAGAATGATGACCATTGATAACAATACAAAATAATTAATAATAATAAATTTGTTTATTTGTACACAAAGGAAAAAAGTAAACTTACATAACACACAGTGAAAAAGTTGTACATTGAAGACATATTAAAATGCGAACTTCTGCCTCCTAAACTAGGCCAGAAGCTTGTGTTTTAAAAATGAAATAATTTCATATTCATAATCTTTGTTTGCATTCCAAAATGTGTGAAGATCTTGCAATGGGCTTAAGCTTAGCTTTAAAGCTAAGGTACAATTACGGACCCTGTAGGGCACAGGAAAAAGTATGTATGTATGTATATAAGTGTTTAATTAACACTTGAAATACAATTAATATTCGGGTCTTTAAAAGCTTTACGATTCACAACACTCGTCTGAGCGAAAAAATATTTTCTTTTCACTAGTGGATAAGGCACTTTACACGCCATTCTTCATACATATAAAGTAGTTGATATATTTTATGTCTAAGACTTGAACCTCAAACTTACCTATTTGAACCTACTACCACTACTACTAATTGACCTTACCTAACTTATTAGAACTTTATCTTGACTTCTTGCGAATAAATAATCTCATACTTTAGAATTGATGGTCTGAAATTCTAAAGCAATAGGTACGTATTTGTAATCTGTATTATAACTGGACATTGCATTAATTTTATATCTTAGAATATTTTGATAAACCATGATTATATAAATTTTACATGCCTTACTAGTAGAATCACTTGAAACACATACATTTTTAAACCCTATCAAGTTTCGAACCAAAAGTTCAAAGCGAAGTTTCCTAACCTAATTGAAAGCTAAGGTAACAAATCCAGCGTAACACAATTTTAATCTAGCGACGTTTTAGTCCGGTTTAATAGGTAACAATATTACAGCTAGCCTTGTGTTGGTCGAGTGATTTTCTAATGTAACCTGTAAACTTGTTCTAGGGCTTGTGTGTTTGGTTTAAATGGATAAGTTAATCGAAAAACCAAGTCTGTTTCGTTGGTCAAGTGGCTGCAGGCGCGTCTGCTGAGCTATAGATATTTACTTTGTTTTACTTTATTTTTATTTTTTTCACACACTTTTGTGACATTTTGACGACACGGTTGGCGCAGTGACTGAGCGATCGACTGCTGCACTGCGTGTCGCGGGTTCGATCCCCGCACGGGACAAATATTTGTATGGCCTACAGATAGTTGTTCCGGGTCTGGCTGTTTGTGTATGTGAGTTTAAATGTTTGTAAACGCACCCACGATACAGGAGAAATTTCTAGTGTGGGGCAACGTTTTTTAAAAAAAAAAAACAAACAAACATTAATTTGATGTATTGGATTCTTTGTTTATATGAAATTGAACACTATTGTAAGAATCTGGTTCTTCTAACCTAACAGACAGATGTATTGCTGGGGAGTTTGTTCCGTTCTTCCCAGCTAATACACTAGAAAGTGACGAAGGGCGGGCGTTTTGAGTGACTGTCTCTTGTAATTCGTTCAAAAAGTGCTGATTATCAGCCTAATTTGAATGAATCACTTTTGATTTTGTAGTCCTGTGTTCGATTCCCGGGTCAGCTAAAGTGGTATTAGGTTTTTCCATCAGGAATGTCTCAGTTTTAGCTAAGGGGGCTGGATTTGTGTCCGGTTGATGACAATATTTTCGCCACCTTATATCATGGGACTTATACATAGCTAGCGAAATATGGATGAACTATTAGTTACATCTCTGCATAACCCTTCGTGGATAACAGGCTTGATGTTATGTTAAACTAAAACTGTTTCTGTGGTTACCTTTGCTTGTTGATCGAAATCTAAAATTTGGAGTGTTAGCTTCTATAGAAAGACAAAACATACTTACTGTAAGGCGTCCGACGTAAAGAAGAGCGCCATCCCATATCTCCCCGTGGGTGTCGTAAGAGGCGACTAAGGGACTTGCCAGAGAATGGGCAGCAGCGTTCTCTGTGTTTTTGTAACAACCGTACTGCGATCGCCAACCCGCCTGCCAAGCGTGGCGATTATGGCAAAGCCGTTATGTACACTTGGGGGAGGCCTATATCCAGCAGTGGACGTTTTTCTGCTGAAATGATGATGAACCTGTTACGATTGTCATTTGTCAACCCCGAAAGTTGGACAGCCAGTTTTACCAGGGTGTTTAGTGGTGCTGGCTTTCTAATCCATTTCACGTTATTCATAGTAACCGAAGTAACATGATGAGGCAATATCAACCTTTTCAGGAAAACACTGATACAAAGAAAAAGCTTAAATGTGAGTTATACTTGTATTTACCTCATCAATATACCCATAACATTTCCATATTGAATTAGTTAGAATTAGCCCTCTGAAATCACCAATCTTTTGTGCCAAAAGTACGTCAAAACAAAGGAAATCTCTGTGACATATTAACTCACAGGCCCACATTAAGTTCACATCCACACTTCTAACACCAACGCCTCCCATTCACCTCACACAATGGGACCCCCATTAAAATGTCCGACTTGCTAAAATGACCAGCATGGTCAATGAGCCCCCATCATTTGCCAGCAAATTGTGACGTAACAAAGACACAGTAACGAGGTGTCATTGTCCTCAAGAGATTGATTGCAACAAGTTTTGATGAATGAGAGTTCGGTGATGTATTACTTTAATAACAACTTTAATACGATTACAAGTGAATTTAAATTGGGTTGAGTTAAGAGCGTTTATACCCTACGGCATTTCATACTCACTTTCAAGTCGTTATTTTCCGAAATGGCTGAACAGATTTTAATGAAACTTCCTACGTATAAGCAGTATACATAGGTCTAAAAAATTACTAAAAAACATTTTCGAAATGTCTTTTAAAAAAATGAAGATAAATGGAAATTTCTGTTTCTATAGATAATTAAAAATCGGTCTAATTTAGCTGTAACATTATTTTTCGAAAATGTTTTTTCGTAACTTTTTAGACCTATGTATATTGCTTATGCGTAGAAAGTTTCATTAAAATCTGGTCAGTAATTTCGGAAAATAACGACTTGAAAGTTTGTATGAAATGCCGTAGGGTATAAACGCTCTTATGTTTTTTAAGGATTATTTTTTCAGAGCAGCAATTTAGAGGGGTATTAATCTATAGAAAAGAAATTCTTAGGGATGTATACTTACCTTTTCAGATCGAGCTTATGTTTTTAATCTGGTGTAGTTTACATTTACCAACACCAGATATTAACTTCGTCATGTGGAGGTCATTAATTGAATATTATTGTCAATGGGCAATGTTCAATTACTGACCGCCTTATTAACTTTGTGAGTGTTGGCGGCAAAGTTTTTATTAACAATATATTTTACTATATTTGTCAAGTGGTTCTGTATAGTGTCGGACGTAAAGAATAGCACCATCCCATATCTTCCCGTGGGTGTCGTAAGAGGCGACTAAGGGACTTGCCAGAGGATGGGCAGCAGCTTTCTCTGTGCTTTTGTAACAACCGTACTGCGATAGCCAACCCGCCTGCCAAACGTGGCGATTATGGCAAAACCCCCCTTATGTTCACTTGAGGGAAGCCTATGTCCAGCAGTGGACGTCTTTCGGATGAAATGATGACGATGATGGTGGTATTTGTCAAAAAACGGAACCACCGCAAAATTATACTCTTCCAAACAAAGAAATGATCATCGAGACGGTTCACCATGGCAAAGAAATCACTAAACATACACAAATTAAAAGCTTACGACTTGATAACCTTCTCCTTTTTACTGCAGTGTGTTAAAATTACACTTTATGTTCATAGTAAAACATTGAAAATATGCTACTTCAACATCCTCAATTTATTCAACCGTTCTCTAAACAGAATTAAAACACTACAGCCTCCAATTACGTTACCCTAACTCTCTATTTCCTGAGTCACGTATATGGACCCATTTCATCACTTCCTCAATAAAGAACGCCAATCCTAACAACAACGGGTCCGTCATTTAATGCCTTTCATCATTTTATACAAAGACGACTGTCATTCATTCAATTCTACAAAAACACAGGACCGAACTCATGGCCACTCTATGCCTTCGTGCCCGCATGGCCGCATGCGGTTAAGCCAACCAATTTCAGAGATGTAGACAGAAAATACACAGTACAGTGCTTCATAGTTATTTTACTTCAGCAGCCTATTAGCAATCTTATTCAAAATCAAATCAAAATATTTTTATTTTACATAGGCCTACAGGGGCATTTATAAAACGTCGGCAAAAAGGTGCTCGGTTCGGGTTGGTCGTTTCCTATGGAGAAGAACCGGCAAGAAACTCCATGGTTACTCTTTTAAAATCATTTGGTTTTACAATATTTCTGTTACAGCATTAGTACTAAAGTATGGGAGGACATCGTAGGCCTGACAATAAGTCGTTGCTTACTACGAAACGTAGAACGAAATAAAAAGTTACCAAGGATCTAGGAATCTATAAGGCCTACAATGTCCACACATTTACAAACAATCGGTAAATAAGAAAAAGAGTCTATACAACAACAAAAAATAAATAGAAAATATCGCAAAATGACTAGATCAAATAAGTGACATGTTGTCATCCGTGCTGTAACTATTCTAAACAAAAGGTGTAATGATTTAAAAACTATTGTAAATCATCTGATTAAAAAGAAAGGAAAAAAAAGGGTATCATTTAAGCTATCACCAATTTAATTAGTTTTGTGTTTCTTAAATAATAGGGTTTGTCCTCAAAATAGTAGATCTGTCACCAAAATGTAGTCACCAAACAATGCAAAATCAGTTCCACAATAAATCACCTAAAATCCTGAGATATAAGGTCTAGTACCAAATAAATGTTTTTGTATGTATTATAATAGGTGTGTCCTAATAAGTATCTATGCAAACTAATTTAAAGAGATCACCAATAAATCATATTATGTTACTAGAAAAACTAAGGCGTTGTAGACGTAGCCCCGCTACGCGGGTCTCCTATTTCTGTCTGCAGGGTTTACAGTAACCTAACACGAAGGGGATGTCGGGGTCTTAGTTCGCTCGCTCCGCTCGCTCACTAGACCCCGCCATCCTCTTCGAACCTAACCTTTCCGAGTCGGTGTGCCCAATGTCTCGTATAAAGCATTTCTTCATTGAAATAAGGAACTGATCTATTTATTTGGTGACAGATCTACCATTCCGAGCACAAAGCTATTATTTAAGTAATAAAACTATTATTATAAGAACGAAGTTTATATTCATCTAATGCACTACAATTTTATTGGTAATCCATCTCTTATTTTACACATGTATCAACATTTATTTGATAATTCATACCTGGGAACACTTTTTGTTTATCTGAGAACGAAAATATTTCGTGGCGATAGATCTATTTACTAGGTGATACAACTTTGATGACAAATATAAATTTTGGTGACAAGAAATATAGTTCCCAAAAAAAAATAAGATTGAGAATAGTTAGAGACATCCACACATTTGTGGCTAAAGCCAAACTTCTCTATCTTCAACGTAGTCCTTAATTTTGTAATATGCTTTTTTAATTAGGACACGTTTAATATAATTTTTAAACTTTCCATATTGCAACGAGAGTAACGTTTACTCTAATATTGATAGGTTTGTCAATGGTAACAACCAAACAGCAACTTTAATGCAATCGCAATAAAGATCAGTGATTTAGCTAAATAAATGTGAAGAGGCTGTAGCTGCAGTATTGAACTTCAAGCAACAGTATAGGCTTTGCAAATGCAATTGAAGTAAATAACGCACTCAGCCCTTTTTAGACAAAACTTCTCAATCTGCGTCTGCAAACGCATGCGGGCGCAACCAACTACCCAACAAGAGTTACCCCCTAACCTTACCTCCTAACTTCGCGGACGTTAGTCGCGTCCAATTTCGCAGAACTGTAGTTCTCAAACCCTGGAGTCCAACGAGATTGTATTCCGAAGGTTCCATTACCGATCTGACAAGCTAGTGGTGGAGGCAAGTTGGTAATAGCGTTACAAAGTTTGCTTAAGAGCGTGTAACGTGTGGCCGGGGCATAACGTCTAGGGTACACGAACTCGGCGCTAATTCGATTGCCGTCGACGCTGGCGGCTGAAAAATAAGTTTGGGTTTTAGTTTATGGTGTTACTGGTTGTGTGTACACGGCTTTATTTGGTTGTGGTGTAGAGGTGCTTGAGATTTTGTTAGTGACAGTGTTTTGTTTGTTCCTTTTTACTGTCGGTCGGTGAGTTCTAGATATGTTTAACTTTTTTTTTTGGAACTGAAACATTTAAGATGAATTGGCACTATTAGCAACAGATGCTTGATTTTGGCATCCCCTTTCTTCTCCCATTCTTCCCTCTCTTCCATTTTGTACGCCCTCATCTAGGTCTAAATTGTGGTGTAAAAGTCTTCTTTACTACTCCAACGATAACTTAGTCTTTTGTAACTTCCAATTATTTTTGCAACAGCTTCCCAGCATTATCCTCCATACACACCAAACACGCATCCTCACACGACAACACCACATCCATCCCAGATGTACACAGACTTAAACATCAACAGAAGTGGCAGCCATTAGCAAAACGTAAAGACGTTCACACGAGCTGATTGCAGACTGAACTTAACACACTCAAGAACGCGAACGAGTGTCGTTAAGTCGAACATCACTTCGCAATTTCGCTGCTAATTTACATTTTCGCTTCTAGATGCTTAATAAGCCCTCGCGAGTTGCTAAAGCACCCTGTAATCTTTGCTCGAGCGGTTATAGCCGGATGAAGGCGGCGCGAACCGGTTATAACCAGACTAAGGCGGCTGCAACCGGATTATGTGATGCTGTTTTTGATAGATTTGCATTTTGTTTAATTTGTTAAACTTATAATCTGGTGTTTATGAGGCTTCGTTTAAATAATTGTGAAATATTCATGTTTCATTCAGATTATGTTGTTACAGTTATTTATAGCTGTTAAATAATTAAAGAATTCTTGTGGTATAATTGTGATTCGTGGACAGTATTTATTAATGCGTTTCCATTTTTAAATAATATCATCAGGCAAGTCATATCATCATACCTCTATTCTTCGAAAGGTTAGGCAGCGGAAATAATAATTCTTCTAGGTAATACAATTACTAGCACAGGTACATAAAAGAATAAATAAAATTACTAAGTTGACTCATAAATTCATAACAGTAAAAGTTTCACGTACAGATACCTCATTAAACTGAAAAATCATATGACAAAAATAAATTAAAAAAAAAAACTTAAAAAGATCTTAATGTTTATATTCACTCTAATCAAATTAACCAGACTTTACCTCAGTCTTAATTTCAAAAACTTTCTCAAAGCCTGAAAGGCCGAATATCCGATAGCACCTCCGTACAAAGTCACATCACCCCTCAAAAGTTTGAGTGTACACAGTATCCGTAATTACAGACCAAGAGCTGGCATTAATTATGGAGGAGGCATGTCTTTGGTAAAAGCGGTTAATTTGTAATTAGTAACATTGTATTTCCACCTGCCATTGCAAATGATGGTTAGTTTATAAAACTTTTTGCGAAGCATTGTTACAAAGTCAAAGTCTGACTGATGAGGCAATTTTAAGTTTATACTTTCTAATGTCAAACTTTAAACGAAAATAGAATTAATTCTAGTTGCGCATTAACGAAGGTAGTTTCATTTTCTCTCCCTAGTTTTTTCCAGTAACAAAAAACTACTTGCAAAAAAATGTTTCAACTGCCCATGCTGTTTAAACATTTCATTGTAAAATTAACTATTTTAGTAAAATTTTCATTTACAATATCAACGTTTCTAAAGTACCTCCTCCATTTAGAGCTCAGTGGCGATTAAACCAGTAGCGCTATCCAATTGGGGCGTCGTCGCGAGCTAACCTTGTTTGGAGGTTCTTTAAAGAGGTTGCGACGTAAACCGCTAGATGGCGGTACTTGTATCTAAGTTGCAGAAGTAGGTTTTGTGGTTTGTTTCGTCTTTTGTGAACGTAAAATCAACTTAACATAACATCACGCCTGTAATCCTTATTATTATTATTATTTATTATTTAAGTCCCATTTAATTGAGTGCGACCCGATTACCATCAACTGGGCACAATTCCCGACTCCGTGCTACTGATGCCTGCTGATAATGAGATATTACTAATGGAAAAATCCAATAACTCAGCCTGACCTGTGAATCGAACCCAGGACCTCTGGCTCAGAAGTCACGCTTGCCGCCACTAGACCATCGAGGTAGTGTTAAAACAAGTAGTAATTTTTAGTAATATTTTTTGAACCTTATACCTTTTACCTCATAGTTATATTTTGACCCAAATGTTGAATGCTAGAGAATGCCTTGAGTCTTTAAGTCCGCCTATGTACCGCGATTGTGCATGAAGTTTAAATAAATTAATTTGTTTTGTGGACTAGTTTTTACATTTTTTCATGTGTTTTTATAAGGTTTTGACGATATGATTATTTTTATAAAATTGGGAGCATCTTCTTTCTTCCTTTGTATATTGGGCTAAGGAATGATTTTGAAAACATGTCCTATGAAGACCTATTTACTTTCGGCTATGAATCGTCATACCAGTAGATTAAATTAAATAGATGTGTTAATAAATAAGTTATTATCGACTTAGGATAAGAATTAAATAAACTTCGTTATCTACATCTACACTAATATTATAAAGAGGAAAGATTTGTATTTTTGTATTTTTGTATGTAACGAATAAACTCAAAAACTACTGGACCGATTTTGAAAATTCTTTCACCATTAGAAAGCTACATCTTTATTGAGTAACATAGGCTATATATTATCGCGCTAATAACTTAGGGGGATGAGCAATATTGCATTAAGTCCACATTTCTCAACTGTTTGACAACTGACAACTGTCATGACAAGCATTAGAATAAACCGGCTATTTTAAACTATTTATCATCAAAGTAAGTAGCCTGGCGGTTCTATGACCGCCCTGCCAAGCAAAAGGTTTCAAGTTCGTATCCGCAGTCAGTATGCACTTTTTGTGGTAATTTTTAATGCTGTAAGTTTTTCAAAACAACGCGAATTCGATCCCCAACCGGTGTTCACTTTTTGTAACTAATTATTTTGTTTTATTTTAATGCTTTATGATTTTCAATTCATTACAAAATAGTTTTCGTATTTTTAACCATTCAAAATAAATAGTGATTAAGAAACGAGTGGGTCATAAACAAAAAGAAATTCAAGACATGATCGTCGGCGATTTTAAAGTATACACATCCGTAAATACTGTGATGGCTAATGACGGTAGTCCTGCGCACCCCGTTGAATTTTTCAACTCCCTGGAGCTAACGGGCGTGCCGTTCCCATAAGATGGAGATTGAAGTTTGTGTTTTAGTTCTGCTGATGCGAAACTTTGATGTACCCAGACTGTGCAACGGCACCAGGCTTCGTATCACAAAGCTTGACAGTAGGTAATATTATGAAAGCCACCATTATTACAGAAGTTGCTAAAGGAGATCGCGTTTTAATTCGACGAATTCCCATTATTCCAAATAACTTGCCATTCCAATTTTAATTAACAGGTAGTCATCATCATCATCATTTCAGCCCAAAAGACGTCCACTACTGGACATAGGCCACACCCAAGTTACGCCACATTGACATAACATGGGGGGTTTTGCCATAATCGCCTCGCTTGGCAGGCGGGTTGGCGATCGCAGTACGGTTGTCACAAAAGCACAGAGAACGCTGCTGCCTATTCTCTGGCAAGTCCCTTAGTCGTCCCTTACGCCACCCACGGGAATATATGGGATGGTGCTATTCTTTACGTTCGACAACATACGGAGCAACAGGTAGTAATTTCCCTTAAAATAAGCTTTTGCAATGACGATCAACAAATGTCAGGGCCATACCTAAAAAGTGGCAGGCATTCTTTGGGTACTCCATGCTTCTCAGACGGTCAATTATTTGTTGATTGTTCACGTGTTTCATGAAGCCAAAACTTGCACGTGGTGACGGTCATTGTTATGACATTTTTTTATTGGAACAAAGTTCCTTATCGTGCGTTGCGAAAGGGGGCTAGACGGAAAAAATTAAGCCCAAAATAGTTGTAACGACACTTTTTGCTATAGTTGTAAGCCGTGCGGCGTACAAGGACAAGGACTACGACAAAGACAGGGACAGGGACAGAGGAAGGGACAAGGACAGGGACAAATACAAGGACAACGACAGGGACAGGGTCAGGTACATGTACAGGGACAGGGACAGGGACATGGACGGGGAAAGGGGCAGGGACAGGGACAAGGAAAGGGACAGGGACAAGGACAGGGACAGGTACAGGAACAGGGACAGGTACAGGGACAGGGAAAGGAACAGGTACAGGGAAAGGGACAGGGAAGGGCCTGGGACAGGGACAGGGACAAGGAAATGGACAGGGAAAGGGACTGGGACAGGGACAGGGACAGGTACAAGGACAGGGTCAGGTACAAAGACTGGGACAGGGAAAGAGAAACGGACAGGGACAGGGACAGGGACAGGGACAGGGACAGGGACAGGCACAGGCACAGGGACAGGGACGCGAACGGGACAGGGTAAGGGACAGGGACAGGGACAGGGACAGGGACAGGGACTATTGCTATAGTTGTAAGCCGTGCGGCGTGTGCGTGTTTCTCTGTCTGTCTGTCTCTCTCTCTCTCTCTGTCTCTCTCTTATAGAAAGCAAGCCAGTTTTTTTCGTTTCGTCTTTGTATTTCGCATTGAATAGTGTGGAATAATAACAAAACTTCGTTCCATCCCGGTGTCCCTTGACACGTCTCAAGTTTTTTGTATACAATACTGCCTTGGAAAAAAATAGTGCCCAACAATGCACTTTGAAAAAAATATGTTCCGGCTTTTAAGCCATATTATAATGTCGCTTCAACGCCTTTTAATTTTGTTTCAGACCTCTGCCGCCCAGAATTACACCACCCTAAAGCACGCCCTTTGTAGTCATCACCCAAATAATCACATTACGATCAGACCGTCAGTTCTCACACATAACAACAAAACATCACGACTGTAATTCCCGAAGGTGTACTTGATCGTACATCCAGCTCTATTTATTAGGGGGCGAGCCCGATCAACCGGGCCCGACATTAAATCCAGACTTCGTGGCTGCTACTGAGAAATTCCTGATGGAATAACCCAATAACACTTTGCCCGATCCGAGAATCGAACCCGGGACCTCAAGCCCAGCAGTCGTGCTTGCAACCACTCTACCAACGAGGCAGTCTCACACATACACCTTAAAATTTCCGCGCGAACGAAGTCGCGGGTATCAGCTAGTTATTTAATAAAAATTAAGGTCACAATTATTGTGTTTCTAAATATTCGCAACGCAAACTAGATAAATACAAACCCAGTTCTTAAATAATAACGCTAATCTTCCTAATTCCATTACACATTTAAACAACAAGACTTCTACTACAACTACTAACCCAAAATAATTACCTAAAATGCCTATACAAACATTAAAAACATCCTCATTCCAACGTTATTTCATTTCATTCGCAAAATTCGCACGACGCCGAAACCCTTTCGCCATTTAAAAAATTAACTCCTTACTTAATTCAGTTCGTTTCTGAGTGGGTTATTGAATTAGCCAACTTAAGCCAACTATCCGGCTAAGTGGGTTTAACTGGTCAGCACTGGAAGTCGTCGGACACCGAAAATGTTTCCGTTAAGACGTTGTCCAATTTAATTTTGGAGAGTGCGGAGTTCTTTGGTTTTTGTTAGGTATGGTAGTGACTTGCTAGTCGATTATGTCGAAAATGGGAATGAGTTTCTCGTCAATTCTTCTCAATAGAGATCTACGCTTTGGAATGGGCAGCTACAGGACTTTCACAATTATTATGTCTTGTGAATGGGACTGTAGCTTTATTTTATTGTTGTTCGACTATTCAAAAGTGCCTGTAACTGCATGGCCTACTTGAAATAAATGTTTTTTATTTTTATTTTATTTGATTATTTTTATTTGGATAACATGTTTATAGTATTTAAATTCAAGAAAAAAAAACAATTTTACGTTTAAGTTCCATCTTTTTTTATCTTGTGTATAGTGCCTAACCTGCTGTTAGAGTTTTTACGCCGCCCGCGTCCTTGGGCCCCTGACTTGTCTTTACAGAAATATCTCTCAGGCATGCTGGTTTCCTCATGCTGGATAATACATAAAGGTGCTGATAAACTTGAGCATTCACTTGTAATGAGCATTCTTGCGAATGTGACATTAAAAAATTAACGAGAGCGTTTTATCCAGCATTCTATCGAGTTTTCTGGCGAGCATTCTAGTGAAAGGACAGTAAATTTGCTTAGAGCTTTTTGCTGAGTCAAGCTTCTGTCATTGTTCCATTGTTTTTAATATAACCCATAAGTATACATGCAGCCCACGCGACCGTCAAGTCTGACATCTTCATGAAGAATATTTTTTTGACGAGCATCGACTAGAGCGTTCGCTAGAAAGATCATGAAAATGTTCGTAGCGATGTTTGGCTCTATGCTTGGCTCTAATCGATGTTCAATTCGACAAATTTAAAAACAGCGAATGCTCAATGTTCCGTAACAAGTGAATGCTCCAGTCTATCAGGACTTCATGAATCCGAAAAATCAGAGGTGCATGTCTTGGGATCGAACTCGAGACCTATGACTTGGCAGTTATCACTGCTTAATGCTGTGAATCAAGCAGTGCATAATGGAATATGTTCTAAAATAATTTAGTAAAATAGTTTACGGCTAAAACTAACCGTATACTTTAAATTCTCATTTCATCTTCTAATGGTTTTTCTAATGTTAAAACTTCTTCGAAAATCTCATTATTATACCAGAATAATCAAAATGATTACAAACCGCGTAACTACGTAACACGCTCTGATATATTATTTTCCATGATAGATGAAAAAATATTGTATTTTGTATTTTTTTTTTTTTTTGTATTTTGTATTTTTTTCTCTCTCTTTTTATTTGTTTATTAATATGCATGTACCTATTAATATTGCACATGTGAAAGTTAACATAATGCAACCACTTGATATAACTATACAATTTAATGTTTGTTGAAAAGTAGGAAAGCTCGACAATGTTGATTAAATACATTTGTACGCCTCTGGGCAAAACATAGAGGATCTACCTGTCTGTAACATCTCGCACAATGTTGTAATTTGACCTATGTTTACAAATAAAGCAATCTGATTCTGATTCTGATTCTGATGATTACCATGAAATACTATCAATAATATGTAATTATATTTACTTCTGACACGAAAAATAAACAAAGAACTTCTTATGAAGAAATAATAATTATAGACACAGACTACAAAATTCACTACACCCAAAAATCACTATTCATAACGAGTTAGTGAAGGCGTTAAACCGTCGTCGCGACGACTAAATGCAGGATAGTTCTGACTTCGCAATTACTTGGAAGAACAATCACGAAATACTGTTAGGACGTTTTAAATGAACACCGTGGAAACGAGGACAACTTTCATAAATTCTTAATTAAACTGAAAAGGCTGTAAATAGAATCAGTTTTGGAAATTGCTGCAAGATTGGCATGGAATTAATGTCAGTTTAACCTTCGTTTTAAACTTAGTAGTAAATGCTCCACAGCCTCAAAAATAGGACCTAAAATCCAGTAGGTACAACAACGTCCAGTAGGTAGCGAGAAAAAGCGCAACCCCGAGAAAATTGGCAGGTATGGGGGAGGCCTATGCCCAGGAGTGGGACAGTCAAGGCTAAGAAAAATAATGTAAGTTTAAAAAGCATGAAATAAATTATTAAAAATTTCAAAAACCCCCGACACTAAGAACCTCTAAAAAGACAAAAATTAATGAATGCAAGCGTCGTAGCGTCGGGGGTCCGTTTTGTTCTGTGCTTGTACTAAGCGGTCTTCTTGGCGGTCCCCCGACGCTACGACGCTTGGATTAATTTATTTTTGTCTTTTTAGAGGTTTTTAGTGTCGGAGGTTTTTTTTTAAATTTTAAATTTAATTTCATCATCATCATCATTTCAGCCGAAAGAAGTCCACTGCTGGACATAGGCCTCCCCCAACGCCACATTGACATAAGGGGGGTTTTGCCATAATCGCCACGCTTGGCAGGCGGGTTGGCGATCGCAGTACGGTTGTTACAAAAGCACAGAGAACGCTGCTGCCCATTCTCTGGCTAGTCCCTTAGTCGCCTCTTACGACACCCACGGGAAGATATGGGATGGTGCTATTCTTTACGTCCGACACCATACAGAGCCAAATTTAATTTAAAATTACTTAATATATTAATGTGTTTTTCAGCAAAATACCTAATTACTATTTTTTTCAACGTTTTGTGAATTACAAAATTATCATAGGAAACTCATTATAGAATCAAATCAAAATATGTATTTTTATTTCGCATAGGCTTACATGGGCACTTACAAAACGTCGACAAAAAGTCGCTCGGTGCGGGCATTGATAATATAAACGAGAACATTTTTTTAGAGAAGTAGAAATAGATATACTGAAAACCGATTGCTTCAAAAGAAAAACTCCTGTCAAAGGCGGCAAGTAACAAAGAAAATATCCTACATAATACAAACATAAATAAACCTTACATGTAGGTAAAAAGTAAATAGGTACCTTGGTACCCAAATAAAATTGGTAAATTATTTTACGATCCTGACTACAGACACAACCTTTCATGATAATTTAGAACCGTTTCCTGAACACCACTAAATTTTCAGGCACACAATAATTACCACCGACAAGCGAATAGCAATATACGTTAAAACATAATTTAGGGACCCTTCAGTATCGTTGTAAAAAGGCCGTCGTAAAAAAAAAGGTAATTAGTAACAAAATATGTGGACTGTCGACCCGATACACTTTTGTCACAGGCTAAAAAAGTTACGGCAATTTTCAACTCATTTATTTTCAGTAGATCATCATCTGCCTTTTCCCAAACTATGTTAGGGTCGGCTTCCAGTCTAACTGGATGGAGCTGAGTACCAGTATTTTACATGAAGCGACTGCCTATCTGATCTCCACAATCCGGTAATACGATACCCTTTGGTAAGATTAGATGTCAGACTTTCGGCTTCTGACTACTCGTAACGACTGTCAAAGATCCGCAAATGACAGCCGCGACCGACGGCTTAACATGCTTTCCGAGGCACGGCGGAAACTCGGTATGTAATTATGGTCACCCATCAACGGACCAACCTCGGCAAGCATGGCTTAACCTTAAAGATCGACCTGTGTGGCTATTATTATTTAGCCACGAGCTCCTCAGTAGGTACGTGAAGAAATTACTACTTCGTTGCTTTAGTGGTCGGAAGCGCGGTAGCGAAGAGCGGGTATGTTATTTAGGTCGGGCTAGGTGTTACTGGGTTTTTCCAACAAGAATTTCTCAGAAGCAGCCACAGAGTCTAGATTTGTGCCCGGTCGATGGCAATAGATTACCCCTTATATTTAACAGCACGTGTAGCATGACCACTGTAGTAAGAAGTTTTGTCTACGGAAGAATCGACAAAATGACAGATAGACAATGACAATGACATGTGTCAGTTTGTCAATTCTTCCGTCGACATAACCCGTTTCTACGGCGGACATTCTACTTGTGCTGGCGAGTTGTGGGTGTACTAACTAGTACGAACACCTCTGAATAATCGTTCAGGGATAATAGTAGCATGACCACTGTAGTAAAGAGTTTTGTCTACGGAAGAATCGACAAAATGTCAATGACAATGTGTCAGTTTGTCAATTCTTCCATCGACATAACCCGTTTCTACGGCGGACATTCTACTTGTGCTGGCGAGTTGTGGGTATACTAACTAGTACGAACACCTCTGCACAACCCTTTGGAATTATAGGTGTGATGTTTATTTATGTTATTCATAGTACGTGACGAAAGTATGGAAAGCTTTGCAACATATGGCACGTTTACAGCAATATAATTTCGAATGAGTTCAGAAATGGTTACTTTTCTCGTTAAAAACTTGTGGATTTACTGTTTAGAAGATAATGCGTCGCCCGTCGACAGCTTGATTCATGTGTTGTGATTATAAAGTTGAATGGGAGAGAATTTGGGACTGTGCGAGGAAACGAGTAATTATTGTTTTTTTGTTTCTATGGTTTTAATGTATATGTTTGTACTTGAATTGTGTTAAGTACCTACTATTAGGCAGAGCTAAAACAGTTTTTCTTTTAATTGTCTGATGAAACTTGTGCTCTCGGATTAAGTTAAAATTACAAATTTAAGTAAGAAAATATTCAGAAACATATTAAAAGCTTTTTAATTAGATTAAAAAAAAGCATCCACCATATTTTCGTAATATTACATTTATAACTGATGCTGAAATGTATAAAACCCTTACTAATTTAAGAAAAAAAGATTTAACAAAAAACGAAATTACGAAAAAAGTATTTAAATAAATACACCCACTGTCCACTTTATCATCCCCTCTTCAAACTCCGAAACATTTAATAAGCCAGAAATGTCAAGAAAAAAAAACAAAAGTAGGCATAAAGTAGGTATAAAATCGGGTAAATGAGAAATGTTAAAAAGATGAGGACATTGCAGTACATCTTGTCTTTTGAATAGCTTGACAGCTACTGTCAACTTTGACAGCGCGGTTGACAATCTACAATGGCTCCCATTTTGATTGCGAAATAGTAATTTCTTTTGAAAATTGCTCAGCTGAGGCAGTGGATATTGAAAACTGCGGTTTTTGCTTTGCGACAAAGAAAAACAATTACGGGTTGTGGTTTTAAAACTGGGATATTAAAAAGTGTAGTTTGAATATTTCATACTTTTGGAGTGATTGCGAAGAAAAGAATCGTTTCAAGTTGAATATCTTTTTTCGTGGTTCTACCAAAAACATTTAAGATTCTGTTGTTTAGTTAATCGTTGTAAAAATATATTATATGACTTACAAGCCAAACAGTTAATTTAAATAATTTATATTTTTTACCACTTCCATCGGTTGTCTTTACGTGAAAATGCTGCCAGCCTTCTGGGCACTTTACGTGGTAATGCGGCCAGCCTTCTGGGCATTTTACGTGTTAATGCTGCCAGCCTTCTGAACACTTTTCCTATTGACAAAGATGTGGATTTTAATACTTGTACATATTTTAGTATTATTTTAGGTCATTTTTTTTTAATTTGTAAACAAAGACATTCAAATATTACGAGATATAGACGGGACAAGACGAAGAAGTTCGCTATCCTATAAAAATTACATCTTACTAATATTTCGATCAGTCTAGTGTGACACGTCCACTTGTCAGGTGGCATTCATGTGGCATAACTTTGTCAAACTTACAATTTTTTTAAAAAAATATGGTCTCTTGCGCTTTCCGTTATTAAAAACCTCGATATGGTAAAACCACTGCACTTGAATTCGGTTTAGCTATTCAAATATTTACGAGAAATAAACGGAAAAAGACGAAGAGAATCGTATTCCGAATGTCCGCTCTAATAAGTATTTTAGATATCTTTGTTTATAAATAATGTACATACTGAATTCAAATATAAGTCTAAGATCTTTATATGTTCCTGTTTCCGTGTCCCGTCATCACAATATTATGCTCGTTGACTCATCATCATCATCATAATTTCAGCCGAAAGACGTCCACTGCTGGACATAGGCCTCCTCCAACGCCACATTGACATAAGGGGCGTTTTGCCATAATCGCTACGCTTGGCAGGCGGGTTGGCGATCGCAGTACGGTTGTTACAAAAGCACAGAGAACGCTGCTGCCCATTCCCTCAGCCCGATCACTATGTACGGTAAGCCTATCCCTTGGGAGAAGCAAGCCAAGTACTTAGGAGGCTTACTTAACAACCACCTGTCTTTCGCGGCGCACATCAAAGCAGCTCGCGACCGAGCTGCCTTTGCTATAGGTAGGCTTCATTTCATGATTTCGGCAAAAAGCAAGTTGTCACTCAAGTGCAAGTTGCGCCTTTATACCGCGGTGATCCGCCCCATTATGACGTACGCTTGCGTCGTGTACGCTCACGCCTAAGTACATCCATAGGATGCAAACCTTGCAGAACCGGTTCTTACGTAGAGTCACGGGAGCCCCTTTTTATGTCCGTAATGACCGTCTACACGTAGACCTTAGAATGCCCACCGTCCTTCATTTTATGAAACGTCTTTCGAAGCGTTTCTTCGATAACGCCATTAAACACCGTAATCCCCTGATCGCAGCGGCCACCCGTTACGAACCCTCGCGCATTAGTACAGTACGCCGTCCTCGGCATACCGACCCTCGCTCGAGCCAGCCCGCGATGCTGTGCCAGTAGTTTTAAATCAGCCCCTAAATAATGATATCATTCAGATCCAGCCTGTCCCCATGCAGTCCTCCCCCAGCGTCGCCCTGAGCCGAGGCTCGTACCCCACAGGGGGTGCCCTTAGCGTGTAGTCGCTTAGTTTGTAAGTTTTTTATGCCCTGGCTGGAGGCCTTACTCTTAAGGCACGCACAGGATAGTCCGGTTAAGCAGACGACAACCTCCTAGGTTGAACTACGAGATGCCATCCCAAAAAAAAAAAAAACTGTCCATTCTCTGGCCAGTCCCTTAGTCGCCTCTTACGACACCCACGGAAAGATATCGGTCGTTGACTCATACTGCATAATAATAAACTATTTTGCCGAATCTCTCTTATGAGACCAGATTTTCAAAAAGACAATAAACTGTAATCCCATAAAATACACATTTTTGACAATAATCTCGCTCGTAAAGTATAAAATGGCTACTCTCTCCATTTAAGGAAAAATGTAAAGTTAATTATAATTGATGGGGCATTAATTAAAAATTAACAGTAAAAAGTTTATTCTCTTTTTTGCTTCTTTTACGTTTTTTAATTAATTGCGTAACGTTATATTGTTCCTTTTATATTGATGTTTACTTTGCTTCGTAAAATGAAATATTTTCAATTTTGCAGAAATGTAAACATCCGACTGTCTTGTTGGTCTAGTCGTCGAAAGCGCGACTGTTAGGTTCTCTAACACCGTGGGTTCAATTCTCAGCTCGGGCAAGAAGTGAAATTGGGTTTCCATTAGACATTTCTGAGCAGCATGGAGTCTAGATTTGAGCCCGGTTTATTGCAATAGGTTCGCCCCCTATTACATGGAACCTAAACATATCTGAGGAAATGTGGGTGAACTATTAGGTACAGTTCTACCCCAACCATTAGGGATTACAGGTCTACTGACCTAGAGTTGGAAAGAGATGGAGCTAGATGACCCGTATAGCTCTGCCTTTTTCCCACTCTGGAATAAGAATAAAACAATACTGCTTTAGGACGTCATAGAAACCCCCTTTTTTTAATGCCATATGACCGGTCTGACCGCATCGGAAGCAGTCGCCGCTGCGATCCACCTCCGAGGTGCACCGACAACTCACGTGGTGTCCCACGAGGCACCGGTAACACCTCAGAGGTCGGGGTTCCAGCAGCTTCACCTGCGCCGACACCCAGCCCACCAGGAGCCTTCCAGGATCCAAAATTGTTCCGGCCGCCGTCACAGGGCAGCTTACCGTAACAGTTCGCATGCCCGAGTAGTTCGGACGTAGGGTGCCTGCCCTGACCTGCTCGGCAGGGCACCCACCGGTCCTGGCGACGGCGGCGATCATAGTAACCCCCTGATGTTATGTTATGGAAACATCTTATTCTCCTCGAAAGTTTCAAACTTTGTATCATGACTCCATCATACGATACTTAAAAACTTTCTACGCTTACTGACTATAGTCATCACCTTTCATGTACTACCTATTTTATTCATCACAGGTAAATATTTAAAAAGCAAAAAATATATTTATCATGAAACTATCCACCCAGTTTAAACGATAAAAATATGTATTTCAAATAACAGTCAATAATAAAATGTTTCAAAATTGCGCTGTGAATTTATTGCTCCCAGCTCGTTCGACAAATATGCTTCATCCGAGCTCACAATAACGAAACAGTACATCTAGTTTATATTTCCTGAAACACTTAAATGTCAACCATGTACTATGCTTTGACGGGTATATAAACTTCATTGACAAACCTCTTTGTTATTTGCACAGTAAACAAAAACTAAACCGTTTAAGTCAAAAACTTCAATATGACCACTCAAAAATATTTCAGAGCCTAACGCAATTAGAGACATAAAGCGAAACGCTTTCAAAACGTACATGTCACTGAGAGCCTGCTATTGGCGTACAATTTTACTAAATTCCACGTGCGAAACGGCAATTTCACCTCTATTTTGAAGTTTGTAAAGTTCGGAATAGGGTTAGGGAAGTGCAAAATAAATTTTTGTTTCGCAAAGCTGGCCAGAGACAAATGACAGTGATATTGGCAGTTAAACCGACTAGCGTCGGTCGGTCGGCGTTTTTTGTCCAGAGTTTTTAAGTCCGGCCCACTGTGCGGTATTAAGACTGCAGTGTGTGTTAGTTTTGATACGGTTCTTATTATTTTGCCGGTTCCTTTTCTGAACATTTGCATGGTCAGCACATTTGGCTGTATTCTGAACTATTTTTTTTTCTGTTACAATTTGAAACAGATTCTTGATTCCACTTTTACATTACCTACAGCACAACAGTGTAGTTTGTCTGTGGCGTCGGTGTAAAGGCTGTTTTCGTAGTTTAAAAAGGTTACTTCTGATCTCTGATTGACCGTACCTACATTTCATTATATTGCAAACATATCGTAGACAGAGATTATCAGATGCTTTGCAACAAAGCGACAATTCATAATATTAACTGCGTCCATAACCTATTTAACGGACTTCTAAAAAAGGAGGAGGTTCTCAATTCGGATGTTTGTATTTTTTTTATTATGAATTTTTTAACCGACTTCTAAAAAAGGAGGAGGTTCTCAATTCGGATGTTTGTATTTTTTTTATGTTTGTTTGCGCATAACTCTGTCGCTTACCAACCGATTTGAAAAATTCTTTTTTTTTGAAAAGCTTATACTTTCCAAATGGTCGAAATAATAATAAACCTAACCTAACCGACGATTAACCTATAATAAAATTCAATAATGCTTTGGAGTCGGTGCCAAGCAATATACGATACCTGAATGACTATATACAGACTAAGGCCAGAAAAACAAAACAGCTTACAGCTTCTAAATATTAATTCATTAATTAATTCAAATTATATTGCTTGGCACCGACTCCAAAGAATTATTAAATTTTATTATAGGTTAATCGTCGGTTAGGTTAGGTTTATTAATATAGGTAGGTTATAGTATTATTTTTAACTTTTTAGTGCATTTAGGGTTTTTTGAAGTCGGTTTTTTTTTTTTAATGTGATTTATATTATTATCCTGTTATGATTCTGCTTTCTTTGCTTGCTTTTTCTTAGCGTGTCGTTGGCAATCTAAATTGTGTCGGCCCAGAACTGAGCCACTAGTTTGGCACCCTCTGTAGCGACCATCAGTTCCTGAACTGTACAAGCAGCAGGACACGATATTGAGTGCTCCTTCGTTTGTGGAACAGCACCACATTTACACTCCAAGGCCTCCACCTGAATGATTCTGCTAAAGCGGCCATTTAAGCCCCCAGAACAACAGTCTCAAACAATCTGACCTTTCAAACACGCTGGTCATCTTCAAGGTCCATAATCACAATCCAAACGAGTATTTACTGAGTACCTCAGCGGGGTATCGTGAGATATCTCCCATTTAACATCCCCTGCAAAGTAAATTCTAATTAGGGAAGTTTACTTCATTTATTTGGACATTTCTAGATAATTGGACAAAGTAATGTCCACAAACTTTTATCTGTTACTTTTGTTTTAAATTGGATGTTTTTATTTGTGTCACCTGGATTGTAGCTGTTTTTTCCTGTTTATTATCAGTCTTTAACGTTCCTACTCTGTTGGGACACAGGCCTCCTTTTTACGAGAGGGCTTTCAATCCAACACTCGCGCCCAGTGTGGGATGGTGAGTGTCACGTATCTTCAAAATGTTTCGTTGTCACCATCGTAAGTCGTGCCCCTACTAGTGCACCACCCTGCATTTTCAAGTCAAAGCGCTATTAGCATGCAAGGTGTTTTTAAAGGAAAATTATAAAGCTTTGGATTATGATACGGTTTTAATTTGGGTTTATCGATTCCCACACATCCTGTAAACTGAAGGCATATCTAAATAATTCTGTTTCTGAAAAAAATGGCCTACAACCAACCAAGCACAAACAAAATATCACTCGGCAGAAATGCAGATTTGCATTCTTCGCTATTGATTAAACGATCGTTTCCATTTACTACGTTTGGCCAAAGATAGAATAGAATAGAATGGTACTTTATTGTAAATCAAAATTGAAACAACGGTTTTAATATTGCCCCCAAAGAACCAACAAAGCCTACAAAGAACTCCAGTTCTCTCTTTGGAAATACAATCTAAAGTTGCACGAATTTTTTTAATTTTTTTTTAGCCTCTCTTGTGTCCCACTGCTGGGCAAAGGCCTCCCCTTTCTCCTTCCAAAAGTCTCTATCCTGTGCGATATCTCGCCATGATCGCCCGGCAAACAATATTAGATCGTCACACCACCTTCGCCGCGGTCTACCTCGACGGCAATTTCCTCCTTCACGCGTCCAGTTAGTGACGATCTTTGCCCACCTCTCTGGAAAATATCAAATCAAAATCATTTATTAAACAGATCATAAAATCAAAAAGGGGACCAACAAAATAATGCCTTTATCACCAGTTTTAGCAAACTCAGCAATAATCTGGTAAGCACTACGCGATTTGGATCGCGTAGTGCTTACGCCTAAACACCCAATAAATAATCCGTATTCTATAAAACGCACAACTTTCCCACAAGTGAGCTATGATTTACAACGGGCGAGCCATGTACGGACTCATATAATTCATTTTAATGAGCCACCACCAGACATCAACACGGTAGTGTCGTGTTAGCTGTGTGCATAATTGTGTTGTTATTGATGACACCGTGTTGTTTGTTGAAATACGAAATAATTGCACCGTGTGGAAAGGAAAGTTGGGTAGAGATGTCGGCGGACAATTTTCTCTGTCGGTCTGCTTGTAACATTTCAACTTTATTAGACTTGAATGGATTTCGATAGAAAATAAACCAATCTGCCTCAACGCTCTATAGCGTTAAGGTGAAATGATGATTTTAAAGGTTTTTAACTTTGTTATGATCTCAAATCATATTTTGTTCAACTTATAGCCTGATACTGACCTGCACTAACTAGATAGAAAATTTCATTGCGCGACTGCCCTAGTGCTTTGCCCTTAAGATAATTACCAATCATAAGATCCTTTCACGAAGAATATTTCTTATTATGTCGACTTCTCTCTATTGTTAGTCTGAGAGGAGCTAAATTCTGTTCTTGCAGAACAACAGCTGAAGAATTGTGGTCTTATTATTGACACAGAATATACGGTTTGAAGGGGGTAAAGAAGAGACTAGCCTTACCATAACATTATACATATTACATCAAGCTTCTAATCCCTGAAGGCTATGGAAAAGGGGAAGTTCACCCACATTTTACCATCAATGTTCGAAAAGTTATAGCCATGTACCAGGCATAAGTTCAGACTCCGGGCTTATTCTGAGAAATTCATAATATAAAAAAACCAAATTAACTTGATATTCGACTTGAGAATCCAACCTCAGATACCAAGCATGCGCTGGCGACCACTAAGCTTGGATAAAAAAGTGTTAGGACTTTTTGACACTAAAGCAAATATTATGTATACAAGGTGTAACATAATAAACGCAAGACCTCCCGTGTGGTCTCTCGGACCATGAAACTAAACCACTTTTGTTCTACGAGTTCTTGAAATTCACAAAAAAAAAAATTGGACTTTCCATAGAAACTGACGTAATCAGCTGATCAACATGTATGGTATAACTAAAAAGAAAGGTATGCATTTCCAAAAGTCATAGAACAAAAGTTGTTCAGTTTCATGGTCCGAGAGACCACACGGGAGGTCTTGCGTTTATTATGTTACACCTTGTATAATTGATGCTTTCGAAATGTGGCGCTGGCGCAAAATGTTAGACATTCCCTTGACGGCGCGCCGCACAAACGCCTCGATTCTGAAAGATTTAAAAGTTAAATCTCGCCTATCGACCATCTGCATGAAGCGACTCCTACAGTACTTCGTACATGTGGCAAGGGATTCCTCCCTTGCCACATGTACGAAGTACTGATAGCCTGATAGCTTGGAGAAGCTTATTGTGGCTGGTTACGTGGAAAGAAAAAAGGGCCGTGGATGATCACCAACCCGATGTACAGATTCAATGAAGGAAGTCTGCAAAGGAAATTTCCAGGCATCTGTCCGCATGGCTGAAAACCGTCCAGCATGGAGAGCGTTGGTGGAAAAGGCGACGACCTCATGTGGTTACGACCCTCAGTCATGAGGAAACGAGGAGAAAGAAAGTAAATGTTTTATTTATAAAAGTACAGGTCAGCAACTTTCAGTCGCTTCAAATCGCTCGTTTGCCCCCACAGTATTTTATCCACCAACAAGCACAGGTGTAATAACACTCTAAACACTACTTACAGCACAGCATTGCAATCTGCCTCCATGACTTATACTGCCACCTCGCTTGCCGTCACGTACGTACCTACTGCTACTTTATGGCCGACTTACCCACTCCGAGAGTTACTCTCTGGCTGGATTTTATACACTCAAGTGCTTGTAAGAATAGATGGGTTTAAATGGCCTGTTGTGTCTTTTATTTGTGTGATAAAATCTTGGGTTTGTGTCGGAAATGAAAAGTTATAAGGTTATGAAAACTTTCAAGTGTAATGCGCGGCACGCTAGCATATATGATCTTATCCGACGTGCTCTTGCCACCCAGTTGTCTTAGAACCCAATGGATTGGCACGCGTCGATGCCCGCATCATTGGCCTACCCAACTTCTATGGCATTATGGTCATACCATCTGGTCTTTTCCTATCGTTGCGTGCCACGCCATTGGGTTTTAAGATAGCTAGGTGCAGCTCGCGTCCATATACATATTACAGTCAAATCTTCTCACCCTTAACACACTTAAAACGAAATACATACCTTTTAGTATAACAAAAAGCAGTCAACCACCCCCTGGCATTATACAAATAATTGCTCACACATGCAATATGACGGGGAAGTGTTCTTGCCATGAACTTTCTAAAACTTCATCAATAAGATACCTTGGTTTGATCATTGACCAACACTTAAACTGGCAAGAACATGTCTCCACCTTCACCTCGCGAGTGAGTGTTTTTCAAAAAAAGTGTACATTTGTGAATAAAAATGATGTCGTTAATTTGAAAACTAAAAAAGTCAATAAAAACATCTTGTAACTTTTAATCTTCGCATTGTATTTGACGGTAATATACTTTATTAATTCGTAAATAATCTCATGACTTACTATTCTATTTATTTTTTACAAAAATATTAAAAATAATACCACTCAAAATTTTGGTTCCATACAAAAAACGTAGTGTCACTATCAGCCTTAAAATATTTGGATTCGTTAAAATGGCTTTTAACTTCGATTTATTACGCGTGAAATTTATTTAATGTGTTATACGTATCCTCTAGTATTTAAATCTCTGTTTATTTGGGGCTTTCATAATAATATAATTCATTATAAATAGTTTTATTACCGTGTCTCAAGTTTTTACAAGTTAGTTACAAGCAGTTTCGTTACTAATTTGTACACTGGTTTCTTGGTATTTCTGAACGCAATCGTAAATTTTAATATTGGCAACACTATCCTGAACCTGATTGGCTGTTACAAAACTGTCAAACGCAACGATCAACCATTTTATTCTGAAAGTCGTCAACGGACCTCCGAAGAAACATTTTCGTTATCACTAATTTACAACACGCTATTTCGGTAAGTAATTTAGATGCATTATTGTGGATTTGATATGTTAATAAGTAGAATATTATATTTTTACTTAGTTCTTCTTGTGAACGTTAAACATTGTTTTTTGCAGTAAATTTATTTTTGAATTTATTTTGGTCTTACATTTTAGTGACATTTCGTTATGTAACGAAAAGGTTTTCTTGCATTTTAGTTGCATTTCATAACTAAAATGTTACGTAACGAAAATGATGAATATAAAGCTGCATGTACATGAATATTTTAACCGACTTTATCTAGAAAGGAGGTAAATCGTGATCTGATCAATAAAAAAAAGAATTTGTTATGGATCCTAAGTGGAGACGGGTAAATATTCAAAGTTAAATAATGAGAAAATTAATAAATATGAAGTTGTTTTTACTGATTTATAACAAATTATTGATAGTATACAAGCTGCTAGTTTAGTCACCTGCACCTATTACATGGGTGATTCTACCCGTCGTCGTACTGAACAACTTTTCATACGAAACCCATATTCGAATTTGTGTAAATTAATACATGTTCCTATACAAAAGTAGACTGAACACAATGTAGGCATGTAGCAAGATGTTTTTTCTTTTTTCACGAATCAGTCAATCAATCCAGTATGACGGGTAGAAACACCCTCGCGGCAAATGCATGGTAACTTAATTGGTAGCATGTATTTTTAATATTGTTTTTATCTGATCTGTATCAGAAAAGTTGAGAAATGATATGAGATTTATTAACAGAAGCTAATCTTAGTTTTTTGTTTTTCAGATATGCAATATGCATGATATGGCATATGTCTAATGCCGAAAGGCAAAAGCGATACAGGGAGCGATTAAAAGTTGAAAAAACGGAAAAATACAAAGAATTTAGGATTAAACATCTAGAAAAAGTAAAGAAAAATAATGACAAAAGAAGAAAATAATGTACAGATTATGTTGTAAAGTTTATGTTTTGATGAATGATGAAGATATGGTGTATTTTTAAGGATTAACCTTTATTTCATTATCTTTATTTTATTTTTACCTTTTTTATAAGCTACAACCTAACTTTGTCTACAACCAACCAAAGTATACCTATTTGTGTTATTAAATCTAATAAAACGTTTAAATATTCCGTTTTCTTTTTATTGTTAAAGTAATTTGAATAATAATTGTAATGATAATATATAAATAAATAAGAAGAAACAAAAATATTGAACACTGTGTGTATAAAGCTTAATAATTACTTATTCGTTACAAGGTTACAATTTCATTACAACATATTAGTTATAACATTTTCGTTACGTACAAAAAAATTGAAAAGTACTCGAGTCAGAAAACTTATATATATATTTAAAAACTTACGTTGCTTTTGCCCGCCAAATTTGGCACTTCTAGTGTATTTCTCGCTGTGCCAGTCCATAATAACTTACTCTATTACTGCTTGGGGGGGTGCTGCCAAGACCGTTCTTATTTCTTTAGAACGAGCACAAGGAGCTGTCCTTAAGGTGATGACTTTTAGAAAATTTAGATACCCCACATATTTGTTATACTCGGAATTATCAGTTCTTACAGTGAGACAATTATTCTTCAAAGACCTAATATTAAGCCAACACAAAAATTCACCTGACTACACAACAAGAAGAAGGCAAGATATTGTTTACTCTGTGCCTTACTGTAAAACTTCATTTGCAAACCGGTTTTTCAATTTCCTAGGACCATTCATATATAATAAAATATCCAAGCTAATCCAAATTCGTAATCTTAATAATCATACTTGTAAAATCGAAATTTGTAAGTTACTTAACTCACTTAACTATGATGATACTGAAAAAATACTGAAAATAACTATTTAAATAAATGAGTCACCAAAATTCATCATACACATATACACACAACACACACACACACATATATCAAGTCATTACATACCCCACACACATACTATAAATAAAGATAATCGCAAAAAAAATGAGACCTACTTCTACTTTTAATTTAATTACTTTTAACTTTAAATATATTGTGCCACTGGCTTTATTAACGGGCAAGCATTACAAAAGTATAACCAAACACTATCAATAAACAAACTACTATTAATTGCAATGTAAACAAACCTAACATCTAAATATTTTGCGTATACTATGTCAACTTTTACGTCTACCTACAACTTACACAAAATCAGGTCTAATATTTTTATGTTTGCCTACCCCCTAGTTTAAGTTTAAATATTTCCTTTGTTTTGTTTACCAAAACTCTTTATCCTGTTAAAATGATAATTTTGTCACAACGCACGCGACGTACGCTACTTTAAGTACAATCACAGAGAATGAGGAAAACTGTTCCACCGTAATACAGTTTATACTAGTACGGGGAACAGGGTGAATCAATTCTGCTAACAACCAAAATAAGTACCGACTCTAGAAAATATTGTAACCACGTCTGAATGTAAGTACATTATATGTATATGTATATCCTTGGGCCATCCCATTGTCTTAGCACGATGGGCTGCGCTGGGCCAGTTGCTGAAAACCTCAAACGGCGTAAATACAATAACTTAATTGGTTTGGTTGGTTTGAGCCGTTTGAGGTTGAAACACTGGACCGCAAGTGTATAAACACATAAATTATGCATTGGATTTGGGTCGGAGAAAAGTTTGGCTGCGGTTTTTTAATTTCTTAAAAACTGGCTCATTTTATTCGGTAGTGGAAACCTAAACTGTACTGTAAGATAAAATGTTAATACACTACTGTAAGGCACGTTTGGCCAGTCCTGAGTTTAGTTTGGAAAATCTTTAAATATTACTTGGTTTTTGCATATTCTCCCTACTTTTGCACGACTGGCTTGTTGGTCTAGTGATCTCAAGGACGATTGCTGAACAAGAGGTCCTGGGTCCGATTCCCGGTTCGGGCAAATTGTTATTAAGTTTTTCCATCAGAAATTTCTCAGTAGCAGACACGAGATACTGGATTTGTGCCCGGTTTATGGTAATAGGCGAAATGTGAGGTATACCTCTGCCTCTGACAACTACAAAACAGTGATCCATTCTTTAAAGAGAAGAAGATTGACTTTTGATATTTTTTTTTGTTTTCTTTAAGTTCGTTTATTTCATAAAAAGGAGTTATAACTAAATCATTTAATTGGGTTGCATCGGGTCATCCAGGTAACGATTGGTTTGAGTTCTGTTTAAAACGTGTTCACGCACGCAAATCGTGCTTCGCATGAAATCGCCCGTTTTATCGAACATTTTTTTTTTCAATAGTTCCCACAATTACACCACGAAACCAATCACCCCTTACACCCCCAAAAAATCCGCCACTTAATGAAAACTCATTTACAACGACCATTCGGTATTCCTGTGTTTATCAGTAAACACGGCATTACGGCGGTGAATCAGGGGCGGTTTGGCTCGACGACAAATCGGGGTATAAATCAAGAGGGGATGTTCACCCCCTTCAACCCCCGCGACTTCACCCCCTGTGCGCATTACACCGCTTTTAATGATTCATGTTTTGTTTAAACTTAATTAGAGCAATGCATGGTATCTTGCAGTTAGATTTGCTTTTGTTGTTTGTCATAAAACTGGGATGTTGTGTTGTTGTTAGCAGATTTACGTATGCAGCGGTTAAGAAGAGTGTGTAACCAATATAATTCATTTAACATTAGATTCCATAAAAGGTTAACTTTTATAATATATTGAATATCTACTACAATAAAATTAAATCATAATTTATATGAACAAATCATGAGAAAATATATTCTACCAGAATTTGAAATGAGAAACTGGGAATAGTTAACACTAATAGAATAATAAAAAAATGGAACTTTAAATAGTTATTATTATAAAAATTCACTCGGACTAGTAAGGTTACAAAAAAGGGATTTTAAGTAAAATATTTCTTTCTATAGGGAGGGAGGGAATCTTTCGCGGAGAAGGATTTTTTTGACTTTGAAATTAATTAAAAAACAAACGAATAATTATTCAACATTTAGTATAGTTTTAAAATATATGTGTGGCTTTCGGATTTTATTTCTTAAAAATAATTTCATCTAAATGACGTCCACTTCTCGCAACACACTCTTGTAAATGAACTCTCAAATTGGCAATGACGCGCGATCAAAGCGCTGGGGGATAGCAGCAATTTGAAGTCGGATATTTTCTTGTAGGGCATATATGGTGAGGGGATTATTACAGTACACTTTTAATTTAAGGCAACCCCACAAAAATAAATCGTTGTGGCCAGGGTATGTTTCCGTGCTTGCTTATTAAATATCCAGGGAATATTTCCCTTATCTAAGACATGGAGATTCTAGCAATGTGTGGAGTTGCCCCATCTTGCTGAAAATGAGTCCTATTGTTACGACCATGAAACACTTGCAATTGTGGTACCAAAAACTCATCAATCAGGCGGCAGTATACAGAGCATGTAACAGTTTCTTTCTTATTGAAAAAATATGGCCGATTATTCCATTAGCAGGGATTTTGCAATGAAAACTCTTCTGATGTTGTTCCCTTTGATTAGGGGAGTTCCAGAAACGCTTGAATATTCACGTAGCCCCCGATGTGAAAATTTGCTACATCGCTAAACAATATGTTGCCAAGCGTTCCGGGGTCCGTTCTGGCGTACGGTTCTCTTCAAATGTAATCGCTGTGATTCAGTTTTTGGACGATTTGCATTTTAAAAGAATGTAGTTTTAGATGTTTTTTTAAAAACCACATGCTTAGTAAACTTTTTAATGCCTTTTTGGCGGCAATTTTTCTCACTGATTTTTTGGGATTTCCAATGATTTGTTGTCGCACCTCTGCAACACGTTCTGGCGATGCTGCTGATGTGGACGGTCCTGGAGACGGCCAAATGACCATTGTTTCTTCTTGTTGCAATCTTTGGACCCAAGTCCAGATAACTTACGTCTTTGGACCATTGTTTAATCGCCGAATATCAAAGAGGGAAAAGAAAGCACGATTCACCACACTTCAAATATTGTTCCACCACAAACGAGCGGTGCACTTTTGTTTTTTTGTTAACAAACCCGCAAAGATTACGCATCAAACGATTCTTCTCCCACTTCTCTAGCTTTGCGACAAACATGTAACAATAGTCTAAACTTAAAAAAATAGACACCCTTTACTTCCGTTAACCAACTATTTCTTAATAAATATCCAACACATTTCAGAGTCTACCTTTCCTTAAAATCAAAGGCGCTTCCACCACAAGATCAGTACTCTGGTTACCTTATTAGCCCCGGTGGGGTTTTCCTGAGAATTCCCTTCGTTAACTCGGAGCCACTAATTGGGGCCGTTACGTTCCCTCGCTTGACAAATCTGTGTGTTTTTCCCCTAAATAGATCAGTACGCCATTTTGATATGCAGTGAGGTTGGTTACCTTAACTACTCGTATTAATTAGAGGTATCTTTGTTGGATGTTCGATGGAAGTGTGTGCGATGTTTGATATGGTTATATTAGATTATGGTTGTATCCTACTAATATTATAAACGCGAAAGTTTGTAAGAATCTTTGTTAGTCTTTCACGCAAAAACTACTAAATGGATTTTGAGGAAACTTTACAATAATATAGCTTAGGTACACATCAAAATAACACATAGGGTAGGTAGGGTAGGTAGGGTAGGTAGGGTAGGTAGGGTAGGTAGGGTAAGTAGGGTAGGTAGGGTAGGTAGGGTAGGTAGGTTAGGTAGGGTAGGTAGGGTAGGTAGGGTAGGTAGGATAGGTAGGGTAGGTAGGGTACAGCTAGTAGCAAAATAAGTTCTAATTCATCCAGTTGTGCGCACACTATGACCTAATCCTATTTATGACAAACCTGTCGTTTTAAGGCGCCTTACGAGAAGAGCTCACAGCACTCGTAGAACTACTTCACTGGTTCAGCCCCCATCCGAGCCGATGCCAATATAGGGCTTTGCAGTATGAAGTTTCTTAGAAATATTGAGTTGAGCTGATGTTTACCAAAGGCAGTGCTTATACCAGAGCGTGGACCTTATGTGTGAGGAGTAAGGTCCTACAGTCTACCATTATTCATTATTCATGATCATTTCAGCCGAAAGACGTCTACTGCTGGACATAGGCCTCCCCAAACGCCACATTGACGTAAGGGGGGTTTTGCCATAATCGCCACGCTTGGCAGGCGGGTTGGCGATCGCAGTACGGTTGTTAAAAAAAAAGCACAGAGAACGCTGCTGCCCATTCTCTGGCAAGTCCCTCAGTCGCCTCTTACGACACCCACGGGAAGATATGATGCTGCTATTCTTTACGCCCGACACCATACAGAACTACCAAACTGGGCAATCACGAAGTTAATATCGGCAAACCCGAAAACTTATTTTCATCACAAGCCCTAAAACTTCACCTGTCAGCAACTTTCAGCGTCTCACAAGCAAAAAGAACCGTGTCGGGTCATTTAATTCCCTTCAAAATGGTTGAGTTGAATGATGGCTGATCCATGCGTCATGTTCGTGAACGGGCGCTGTCAGTTGTGCCTGGTCGTCTCTTAGCTGCGGCTTATTTCGAACTAATTATTTTATCTTTTAATTGTCTTTTTATTTTTACTATGGACACTTTTAACGTGTAAGTCTTGCTACATCGTTCTCACATAATGTACCATCTCAATATTAACAAAATAAAACAATCTGAAATCGAAGTTTCGCTTCGATTGGCAAGACCGATTCTTTGACACAGATTCACACATAGGCATGTAACTGAAACTATTGTTAGTTTTGCACTATTTTAGCTGAACTAAACGTACGTGCGATAAACATAGATATAGCGCCAGTTTTGCAGACTGGGATTATATCATAACTCTGTGCTTTCGGATTAAAATGTTAGCGATGGAATATTCATGTGTTTTTAGCTTACATTTTAGTTAAAATGTAGGCTTGTCCTACTGCGTAGCAAAATGTTTTTCTCATAAATAGAAGGGACGATAGGTGAAAACTAAGCTTGTTCTGCGCGTTTTGGTTTTTTCAGACGCATGATTTCCGGTTTTCTGAAAGTGGTGTCTTACCGTCCTATGCTATGCGGCTGAAAAAAGGAAAAAAATATATCCTTGTCAGGTTTCAAACCCACAAATCCAAATCAGAATCTCTCTACTTACTACGACATTATTTAATCGATTAGGAAAAAAATTTGCATAGGACTATACCTATTTACTGAGACAAGTAACGCATGATGTGCTTACCTATAAGAGATTGGTACGCTAGCCTTTAAATTTATTGAATGTTCTCACATCTTTGCATCGGTGTATCAATTATTGGTGAACCAAATAAATAAAATAAAATGACAAAACAGGTGAAATGTGGGTGAACTTTCGGCTTGACTGATTAACTAAAAACAGCCATTATTTCACATTATGAAAAAAGTTTTCATCCACTTAGGGATTCTCACAAGAGTCGCAAAGAAATCAACCTCTATACCATCTCATAAAACAGATCTACCAACAAAAAAAAAACTCGTTTATCTAACCGAGTCCAGGAAAACAATAAATCAGCAACTTTCTTCATATTCACAACTTCGCGAGACCCAAAGATGTCGTCGGCACATCCCACCCCATTAATATCATCCCTTCACCACCGGTTTTTCAGCTCATACAATTTTAATTCAAGCCCATCTACGTAGAACATAAATATATAACTTCAGCATTTTTCCTACTAATATTTCCCTCGTGAACTATGCATGTGGCTTGTGAAAAATGAAGGTTCGGAGAAGACGTTTGTACTATACGATTTGGGATGTAGGAATACTTTTTCTTGTTACATAATTCGTTTTTGGAATATAGTTTCTATATAATAGCATAACATAGTCCTGGCCTATTTTTCAAAATGTTAGGCAAAGGTGTTTTATCATCATCATCATCAGCCTGTAATGTTCCCACTGCTGAGACAAATGAGCGGGAGGGCTGTAATCCACCAAGCGGGCCAAGTGCGGTTTGGTAAATGTCACATGTCTTTGTATTTTTAGTTATAGAACATTTTTAACGTTTCCTCACGATGTTTTCCTTCGCCGTTTTTGAGGGCAGCGGTGATGAAATAAATTACACAAAGTAATGCGCCTGCCTGGGTTTGAACCCACGGCTTACGCAGACTTTGGGCTTCTACTGAGAAATTCCTAATATAACGGCTCCCCAGAACACATTGCTCGACCTGGAGATAGACCGCAAGACCTCATGGTCAGTAGAAGCGCTTGTGACTACAAGACCACGATACTATCTATATGAGTAGTATTAGAAGAAGTTATAGTCAAGCCATAATTCTTCGGTTTGTTCTTCGATATAACTATGTTCAGCGACTTACTGTAATGATTGTAAAATATCTACACTGAATACAAACAAAGTAGATTTATTCATGCACAACTCGACGACAGCCAGCTAGGCATACGAATGTCTCTCTTTGTTTGTATCAATGTCCGCACTTCTGTGCCAAATGCTAGCCTCATTCAAAAGGCCGAGATAAGGTACAATCGTTTCCAAAGGGTTTAGTATTTTCTCAACGACTTCCAACAGGATTGAAATATGCTTGTCGGGTGTTTATTTGTCTTTACAATAAATGTGGTATTCCCATCTTCATTATCGCTTTTATTATTTATTGATGAATTTATTACAATCAAAACAATATACCAGATAAACCCAAAGAATTGCACAGTGCAAAAGAAACATATTTACAATAAAACTTGAAAAAATATTAAATAAAGTACTTTAAAATAATACGAAAAAGTAATATTTCATGCTTGGTTAAAATTATTCCAGTAGCTTTCTAGTCTAGTTTACAACTAGAATAATCTGAACCGTCAGTGGAATGCACAGGGTCCAGTGAGAGATTCAGTTCAGGTACAGAAGTGGTTGTCTACTTTTAAATCCAACCCATTCCGTCGTAACTGGAATCGTGTACTGGATTAAATGTTAACCAGTTAAAATGCATTGTTGTTAATGTGCATTCGCATTATTGTAATTTCTTGATACTCAACAATGACTGAAATGATAATTATAATGACTGATGTTGACGATATGTTTCAGTTTAGCACGGGGCTAGATTAACTACTGGACTTTAATAATGTGAACCGGGTATTAGAATGTCGCTTGATCTAGGCCCCTCTAGTTTAACCTGCTATGGGACCAATATCGTCAGTGCATCTCATCGCCACCGGACACCCAAATAGAATTACGTGATCTAAATAAAATATTAGTAAATAAGTTTTTATTCAAAATTAAAATACAACATAAATCTTAGAAATAATGCAGGTAGGTATAACAAAGTTCGATGCCTGTACTAGGATAAACCTGTATTACAGGTGAATCGTTTTCTAATAATGACTATATTTGGACAACAGATTTCTAAACAATATTTTAAATTAGTTTGTATATAATATTATTATAATAATGAGTTAATTTATTATAATAATATAAACTTAATTTACTTAAACTCTATCATTTATTAGATTAAAACAAAATTAAAATGCGTTTATAAAATGAATTCATACACGCAAACAGATTGGCTTTGGTCAAGTAAAAATCATGTAAATGTCCGCTTTTGCTTGTAATAAATCTCACACATAATCGTATCGTCCCCATATCGTACGATCTAAAAGCGTCGAGTATTTATGATGCAGTGTGAGTACTGCACATGGCGCGCGGTCGCGTGATTAATAGTCGAATTACCAGCCGACACCTAGTGTGTTCTTCGCTTTATGTCCTACGTTGCTGACGGTACACTAATATGATATGGCGAATATGGTGAATATACCCTACGTAACGACATTTCTTAGAAAAGTCTTGAATGGTCGGGCGATACCTAGGGTTTTCTTCGCTTTACGTCCAACGCTGCTAGCGGTACACTAATATGATATGGCGAATATGGTGAATATAACCTACGTTAAGTCATATCTTATAAAATTTTGAATTACCAGCCGATAACTAGTGTGTTTTTGCCTTATGTTACGCTGCCAACATTACACTTTTAAACAAGGTATTGTTTTGCATCCTCGTCAAAATTCAGATTGTCACAAAAGACATGAGTAATCAATTTAAAATTTGTTTATTTTTTTTTTCATTTATTCATGACACCACGGCCTGTCATGCAGCCGAAGTGCGGGCCGTTTTGCGCGGCACGCGAACATAAATGACATCATCCGTCGAGCTCTTGTTACCGTCGGCGTTCCAGCTATCTTAGAGCCCAATGGCTTGGCACGCGACGATGGCAAAAGACCGGACGGCATGTCGTTGTTTCCTTGGAAGATGGGTAGGCCTTTAGTGTGGGACGCAACATGCGTCGATACTCTTGCGCCATCACATCTTCCAAGCTCGTCGTGCTGTGCTGGCGCTGCTGCTGCGGCTGCGGAGAACCTCAAGCGGCGTAAATATAGTAACCTTTGTGGTAACTATATCTTCGAGCCGTTTGGGGTTGAAACTCTGGGGCCGTGGGGTCCGAGTGCTCACAGCCTTTTTAAGGAAATTTCGAAACGCCTAGTTGACGCTTCCCGTGACCCAAGGGCTGGGTTTTACTTTGGCCAGAGGCTAAGTGTTGCCATTCAACGTGGCAACGCCGCCAGTCTCTTGGGCACGTTACCAGCTGACAGCGTTGAGGAGGAGTCTTTTGACGCCCCTTTATAATTTGTTGTTATTTTAGTTTTAACTATCTAGTTTTATGTCTAGTACTTAATTTAGATTTAGAAATTAGTATTTTAATAAAGTAGTAATATAGTAATACAATACATATTGATTATTTATAAATATGTTACATAGTTAATTATTAAAAGACGCTGCTTTTTTTGTGAGATTCGCATTTTCTTTTTCGTATTTCTCCATATTCCCGTTAGACAAGGCTTAGCCAATATTACCACTGTAATCTAGAGATTCCAAGGAATAAATCAACATCCGTTTCATGAATAAATGCTACAATTTATTGGGTGGCATATTCTTCAAAGAAAAAAATTGTCTGCTTTGTCAGTATTTCAGAATAACCCCCATAACGTGGTGTAAAGAATAAGAAATTATCAAACAAATATTAGAGATTTTTTGTAGGTAAAGCACAGTTTATGGGGCGAGGATTAGACGTGCCGCGTTTAAAACACAGGTAACTCACACGTACCGATTTCCGTTAAAAAAAAAAAAGAAAAAACCTACTCATTTTATTATTGATTCGGGTCGAGAATCATTAGCATAGTTACCTCCTTGAATGAGAATGCAAAACAACAGCTTGTATTACATGCCGAGTATTCCCTGTGTGAGTCTAGTCTTAGAATTGGCTTAAATTACGAGCGAATACCTAGTGTATTATTCGCTTTATGGCCTACGCTGCTGACGATACACTAATATGTACAAGAACAAATAGATAATATGGCAAATATATTCATGAGGCTTGGACAAATTCATGTAAGTGCCAAAACGAAATAGTCAATCTTATACTATATTTATATCAGAAGAAAATAATTTAAGTACCTACGTGCTACGGTAGTCATAAAACTGTTTTATGAACATCAGCTTTAATCAGGTATATCTTTGACCATACTTTCTCAATGACCATTTATTGAAGCAATTGACAGAAAATATTTCCCCAGTGAAAGTAGGTTGGTAAAAAAAAAAATCCGATTGATAAAAACTCAACTCGCAGATCAATTTTAGAATCAAAATAGCTCGTTTAACATTGCATCGTGTGAGCAACACTACCCCACTATTACCTAAAGACGCTTTTCCTAATTAATCACTGCACTAATCCCTGAAGTGGCTTTGTCTTCTGCTTCAAAAATGTTGGCAACACTAACCGGTTGTGGTGCGATTTATGCTATGTACCTATGAACGTAGAACTTAATTCCTAGGTATGTGTTTATTAATTAGTCTGTAATGTTCACACTGCTAGGATACAGGCCTCTTCTCTATGAGAGAGTTGGCTGTAATTCAGCACGTGGAGTCAATGCGGGTTGGTAGATGTCACAGGTTTTCGTACTTTTCTTATTCATGTAATAAAATGTTTACGCTGTCTTGATTTCCGCACGTTTCTTCACAGGTGGTCACTGAAGACCAGCGCTGTGCTGTGGCCCCCCATAGCACTGTATCATGCTGAGTTGTAACTTACTTGTCGTAGTCACGACGTGCAAGCTCACCACTTTTTACTTATTTTTTTCATATTATTTTGTATATTTTATCTTATTTCCCTTACAAATATTCGTCATGCTTTGTTTGTTTTCTTTGTTATATTGTATGCACGTCATGTTCCTGCGACAAACAAATGTTTTTTCTTTCTTTCTTCTTTTCTTTTTTTTTGGGTCTCGATAATGCCTGTATTTCATACGTACATAATTATGATATCTTGGTAATGTAAATGACGTATTTACTTTACGTGTACACCGCACCCTCGTGCCTCTGAACAGCTGGCAATCAGTAACGCAGTCTAGCTGAATCCTTTCACCACTAGGAAAAAGAAGCGTCTTGTTTTGTTGTTTGGAAAAATCTAATGTTGGATAACTTACATTACTACATCACTGTCCCTAAACAAACATCTATTTACCATGGGTGTGACAGACAGCCCTCTGTGCAGAGGATGCATGGAGGCGGAAGAAACACCACAGCACGTGCTCATGGAATGCAAAAAAGGCTGTTAACTTTCTGGGAGGCTCCGGGATGGTTACAGTACCAAGAGGATTTTCATACGTACACTGACCCAATAAAGAGGCTAAGTGAGGAAACAGCCCAGCTAACCTAACCTAACCTAACTTAAATTATGAATAAGAATAAATTTATAAAACCATAGTTACAGTAATTTTCTAGTCTAACATCATTAGGTATATCGGTAACAAGTTTTATTTTCACAAAGTTTGATAACAGTGTTCCCAAACGCCTCTATCTTGGGGGCTGGCATAACCAACACTACTTTCACATTTCATTCCATTCGACTGCTAATCCGCTGAAACATTACCTAACATAAACTCCATTCCCCACCTAACTTAGGCCACCCGAATCTTAACCACACATTGTCGTAACACAAAGGTCAGCGTGGCTTGGACCAATGACAAATCGGGGCATAAATCAGATGATGTGGCACCTGCACTTTGCCCCAGTTCGCCCCATTCCGCCCCTATTCGCCCCGGCTTGCCCATATTATAACTTGGCTTGCCCCACATGTTGAGTAAACACTGCGTTTGTCGAGTTGCATTTGTCTATGCGATAAGTGTGCTGGAATTTATTGTTTTGTTGTTATCTTTGTTACCCTCTTTTTAATTACTGCGTAATGCATTATGCATTAGGGTTCGGTTTGTGTTTTGGTAAGATTAAAAAGTTAATTTAAATTTGTAAATATTATTTAAGTTTCATCTATTTACAGTGTGTGGCAGCCCCGACTTACGAGCAAGCCATGAGTTCGAACCCAGGCACGCGCATTATTTTGTGTAATTTATTTCATCACCGCTGCTCTCACACATCGTGAAGAAACCGGCATGTCTTAGAACTAAAAATTCAAAGACATGTGACATCTACCAACCCGCACTGGGCCCGCGTGGTGGAATACATCCCACTCCCTCTCTTACAGAGGAGGCCTGTGTCCCTGCAGTGGTAACATTATAGGCAGGCTTCCTGTTTGCCCACCCCCTTGAGAAGAAGACGTAAGTTTATATATGCAACTATGTAAAATCATCATTCCAAAAAAAAAACTCTAAAAACCGGAAAATAATTTTACGTCCGAAGTTTAAGTCGGTGACTTGTTTGTTTATTTGACTTTTAATTGTTTTCCCATCAAAAATGTCTCAGTAGCAGCCACGGAGGCTAGGTTTGTGCCCAGTTGATAGCAATAGACTCGCCCCTAATACATGGGACCTAAACATAACTGGTGAAATGTGGGTGTTATTATTAGGTACTCTGGGCCTGATTTTATGTTATAAACTAAACTTAAGAGCGTTTACGTCTTACGACATTTCATAAAAACTTTCAAGTCCTTATTTTCCGAAATTACTGAACCGATTTTAATGAAACTTCATACACATAAGCAGGATACATAAATCTATAAAGTAACAAAATTTATATTGGAAATATTTTCCAAAAAAAAATCTTATTTTGAAAAATAACACAAAACATAACTTAAATAACTTTAATAACTAACAACTTAATAACAACTTTTATAAAAAATTAAAACTTACTTTTTTTTTTTTCTTTTTTTTTGGATATTTCTAATTATCTTCTTTTTTTAAGACATTCCTAAAAAGTTTTTAATAACTTTTTTGACCTATGTATCCGCCTTATGCGTCATCATCATCATTCTCCTGCCCTTATCCCAATTCATTTGGGGTCGGCGCAGTACGTCTTCTGCTTCCATACCTCCGCCTCCGCCTCCGCGTCCGCCTTATGCGTATTAACTTTCATTAAAATCGGTTCAGTCATTTCGGAAAATAAGAACTTGAAAGTTTGTATGAAATGCCGTAAGGGTTAAGCGTTCTAAGCACACCATTATAAGTTATTCCTTCGCATATCACCACATACCAAAAGCTAGCTATCCTGCATCAAGTAATACCCTCCTGTTGAAAGTCAACAATTAAGTCAGTTACACACGCGTGAAAACAAAAGATATTCCGTATCCAATTAAATTCATTAACTTTGGACGTACGCGTACGTTTCCAGACTAGTGAATATTGGATGTAATTTTTATGAAATCGCGGCGAGGCAGTTGCGTTATCGCACTGCGGACGACGTATTGGAAATGGTAAATGACAGGGTTTCAGATTTTAAATGACGACTTTTTGTGAGATTGTGTATACTAGTGTTAGTTGCGGGTCTGCTTGGATGTTCGCCAGAATTTATTCTTGCTATTTTAAGTTTATTCATTAGCATAGCGTTTTGAGAATTTTAATTTGTAAAAATGCCAATTATTGATCAGTGTGTCAGTATAAGAAATAGTTGGTTATCGTGGTTTCGAATGTTTGGAGTGTTGGTGAAATGTCCGATGTCAGATGTGATTAATATAAATACAACATGTTGTTTTGCAACCTCGTCAAATTTAAGGAGGTAACTATGCTAATGATTCTCGTCCCGAATCAATAATAAAATTGGTAGGTAATTTGTTTTTAATCTCATTTACGGAAATCGGTAAGTGTGAAAACCCCGTGTTTTAAACTAGGGCCGTCTGATTCTCGCCTTATAACCGCGCCTCCACAAATACAAACACCCTCAAACGTTTATTCGATCATTTCTTATTCCCTAAACCACGTTAAGGGGGTTATTCTGAAATACTGACAAACATAAACAACCAAAAAAATCTGCGTTTATTAGTTAATTAACTAGGTACCGTAATTTTAATTGATTATTTATGTAATGGATGGATGTATGGAAGGCTACAACAGGCTATTAACACCAAGCTGCAACAAATAGGAGCGGAGCATCAATGAAAAATGTTGCAAAAACGTGGATAATTCACGCAGACGAAGTTAGGTATAAAGCTAGGACTGACAATCATCATCATCATCTGCCTAGCTTTTTCCCAAACTATCTTGGGGTCGGCTTCCAGACTAACCGGATGCAGCTGAGTACCAGTATTGTACATGAAGCGACTGCCTATCTGACCTCTACAACTCAGTAACTGGGTAATACGATACCCCTTGGTAAGACTGGATGTCAGACTTTTGGCTTTTGACTACTCGTAACGACTGTCAGAGATCTACAAATGACAGCCGGGACCAACGGCTTAACGTGTTTTCTGAGGCACGGAGAAAACTCGGTAAATATGTAATTATGGTCACCCATCCACGGAACAACCTCGGCAAGCACGGCTTAACCTTAAAGATCGACACCTGCGGATGTTATTCTTTGGCCACGAGCTGCACAACCGTTATGTTCGGAATTTTTTTATTTCTTTTAAATCGGTTCAGGATTTCCGAACATCCTTACATACAAACTTACAAACCAATTTTACCCCTTTATTATTATAAAAATAAAACTATAGCTAACAGCTAAAAGCTAGAACTGACAATAATACTATAAAATGGATAATTACAATGTTTATTATATGTTTAAGCTAACACTGCTACAATGAACTAAATAATTTTCCATAGAAAAGAGTAAAATAATTGCTGCTTTTTGTCTCCGTCTGATACAATCCTTAGCGCATACCACACCGTACGGGGGGTGGTGTGGTTATGTGGGGCTTGCACTCACTAAAAACTCCACCGTCTTTGCCAACTTTTCTCGCTTTTTTCTCAGTAGAGAAATTATTGCGCGTATTGCGTTGCATGACGTTTGCAACCTCTCAGCGGTGGATTTCGATAACTCCTCCTTATTGATATCAATGTAATAGTTACTTGCATTAGCTAATCCTGACCAAAATAGAAAAACATGAAAAATATTATATTAACATAATTTGAAGTTTAATAGTACCGACTACATACAGACAATTAAACTACAACAACGTCCCACGATAGTGTCGTCCCTCAAAAACGAACAAAAATGATTTATCATGAGACCAAATTAATGTTCAATACTGAGTGTTAAATGTAAAAAATTCGCTACCAAATGATTGCGATGCATACATTTGTAACAATTGCATTTAATTTACGTAAACATATCCATTTAACGATGAATGTCTAAGGCTAATAGTTGGAGAAGACCAACAAACTATAGCTGAAACTGTGTGAAAGATGTTATGGCTATTACCTATATTAAGGTGGCTGCCTTGTTGGTCAAGTGGTCACAATCGCGACTGCCATGCATGACATCCTAAGTTGGAACCCGGGTCGGGCAAATCATTATTGGGTTTATCAGAAATTTCTAAGTAACAGCTTCGATGGCGATGGGCTCGCCCCTATCACAATTGACTTAAAAAGGACCTTTGGGGATTACAGGCGTGATCTTATGTTATGTAAGTTATATTTTTCAGCAAAAAAGCCGGTCGCAGCCACGAAAACAAAAAGGTTTATTGAAACAAATTTTAAAGTATTAAACCCTATTCACTTTGAAGACTGACACGGACAAAACTAACCTGTCGCCTGTCTGTCCCACAAGCGATGTAGCGCTGCAGCGCTGAGCCTACAGTGTCAATCATGGATCCTTAATGCTCCGAAATAGATGGATACAGAAGTTTCAGTCTGTTAAACAGTATACCTACTTTCAGAACAACCAAAAATCGATTTAATGTTATTGTTTCCTACTTATTTAGCTCATGGCCAAATAATAACAGCCGTTTGGGTCGATCTTCAGATAAGCCGCGCTTGCTTAAATTGGTCTGCGGATGGGTGAACACCCATACATACCTAATTTCTTCCATGCCTCGGAGAGCACGTTAAGCTGTTGGTTCCGGCTGTCATTCGTAAATCCTTGACAGTCGTCAGTCCTCAGTGGCCTGAAAGTCTCACAACCAGTTTTACCAGGGGGTATCGTACAATCCAGTGCTAACTGGTTTGTTGGGGTCAGATAGGCAGTCGTTCTATGTAGAATACTGGCATTCAGCTATGATTTACCTAGCCGTTTCCCAGCTAAGCTGACACCAGCTTAGCTGGGAAACGGCTAGGTAGATCAGGATTCATGCCTATTTTGGCACCTAATAGAAAAGAACCAAACGTCGTTTGCAATCCAAAATGCGTCTTCTGGTGTTCTCCGAACAAATGAATGACATGTATGAACATGCCATACACGTCTTGGCGCAACCGAATGCTTTGGTTAGGACTTCGGGTCTGTTGCCAACGCCTCGCAACGCCACGGTTCCTTTGCTGCTGGTCTAGTGCAAGCGGCCTAAAATTACGAGGACGCGTACTACTGGCAAATGATAAAATAAAGCATGTAAAATACCACTAACGAACGTAGTCGTGAGGTACTTGTCACGCTATCTAACACGAAAAACCGTGATTTTCCACACAAAAATAAAACTCGTTTCCCAGCAATTATTTTTGCGCAACGTTTACTTTCTTTGATGTACTGAATGTTTGTTTGACGACTTCGTGAAGAATCTCTAAACAGCCTGTATAAGTCATTAATGGTTTGCGCTCGAACAAGAAATAGCTTTGCGGTGATTTTCTTTTTTCTGGTGTTCGAAAGTCAACAAGCTGACTTTGTAGACTGAATTTTTTAGCCTTTTACCTTATCTGCTATGTGGTGCGGTGTTGTCGTCAATCATACGTTTGTGCGCCCAATCCGCTTTGTGGATTACTTTCTGCTTTGTTTGGCTTTGAATGAATTTTTAGTATTTTGTATTGTATTGCAATGTAGGTACTGCGTCATTGGTCTAGTTTACGTTGCATGAATGGTTTTCCAGCCACTTCACATTTTTGGATATGACTTTTCGCGAATGAAACTATCGTTCCTCTCTATGTCTCCTCTTGTTATATTGAGGATGACTTTCGTGTAGTTTTACACAGTATGAATCGGGCATCAATTTCTGTACAATCTGAAATTATTGAAAATGAAGGTGTACCGAACATACGTAAGAATTTACAGTTTTTTTAGTAACTTTATTTGTTTACGTTTGTGATCTTAGGGCTTCTATTTCGACATTTCTTCTTTTTAAGCTTACTAAATAGAGACACTTTTAATCTCACAAAAACTGAAAAAAACCGGCCAAGTGCGAGTCGGACTAGCGCACGAAGGGTTCCGTACCATTTATTTATAAAAACGAGCACCCCGTTGGGTACGGAACCCTAAAAACACGGTTAAAATGTTTATATAATTATTGCGATTCCATCACAATGACAATACAATATTATTGCTCCGTATTTTATTGTATTCAACTCTAAACTGGATATTTCAGCATAATCCTTTGCAAATGGCTGACAGATCCAGACAAGTTAGTGACGTACATGACGTTATAGAGCAGGTGCACTGACCGCATGCTGCCGCAGATTGATGATATTAATCCGGAGCCTACCACTGTCACGTCAGCACGGCTTCTGTATTGTGAACTTTGATGCTAGTTTAATTTGTAGTTTTCTTTTTTCATTAATAATAATAGACACGACCAAGTAGCCAGGATCATTCACTGGCAACTCGCCTTGAAATATAAACTAAAAATGAGATGATCAATGAATACAGGACATAATTAAATCGTGTATTTGGAATTACGTTATTTATTAACATCTAAATAATTGTTGCTTGCGGCCCGCAATATCAGGACTGAAACATGTCTGTGGCCCCTAAAAAAAAGGTTGAGTATAGCTGGTTTAACCCGATTAATAATTGTTAGTAGGGTTCAATTAAAATACTACTAAATTTGTTTGTTTTTACACCATTAAAATCAATTCAATCTCTGACACATTTTATCCATTTAAGTTAGTAACGTGCATGACGTCATCGAACAGGTGCGATGACCGCATGCTGCCACAGATTGATGACATTTATCCGGAGTCTACCACGTTGTAGCGTCACGTGCTGAGTTTCTGATTGCTATATGTTGTGTTCTGCAAATGAGTCTATTTCATTGTGTTCATGTAAACTACATTGTCACTTTTGCATGTGGAGTGTAAATGAGGTACTGTACTGTACCACAAATAATGAAGTTTGGATAGTCTGTCATCATTCATTAATTTCAGCCCAAAAGACGTCCACTGCTGGACAAAGGCCTCCCCCAAGTGTCGCCACATTGATGTTTTGGGGGGTTTTGCCATAATCGCCACGCTTGGCAGGCGGGTTGCCGATCGCAGTACGGTTGTTAAAAAAGTACAGAGAACGCTGCTGCCCATTTTCTGGCAAATCCCTTAGTCGGCTCTCACGACACCCACGGGAAGATATGGGATGGTGCTATTCTTCACGTCCGAAATATTATAGGATAGTCTGTAATTTCTGGCAAACCATTTATCTCTATCTATTTGAGGTAAATTAAAAAAAATATCACGAAAAACATAAGCTTATAGGTATACACCTTTTTTTGTGGTTTTAATCGTATAATATTTTAGTTTTTCTCATATTTCTACCTAAATAAAACTACTAAAGCACATTTTAGGCTCAGCAAACTAGAGTTAATTAAGGTGATGACATGCAAACTGTCCGCTGGATGTTAGTCAACTGACGCGTGGCGTGAGGTGTCCACTTGAAATGTGGATGCACTGTTATTATGAATTGCTCGGACTAGAAATAGAAAAAATGGGTTGTACTATGGAAAATATTTTTTCTTTCATCATTCATTTGTGGAAAATAAGTTCTAATCTTTGTTGTGTCAGTTTTGTAAAAGGCCATTTACTGTTTGCTTAAAAGAACCTGAATCAATAATCATAAATTATCCGATTACGGCGAATCCCAACAGGAGGGTTACATTTTTGACCTGTTTATATGTAGGTCCGAATCTTTGTTCCTCTGAATTCCAAAAACGTTAAACCCATTTGGAAAGTCAATATACGGCGTTAGATTCGTCTTAGTGGCGACTTTTTATTTTTCCAAAACTTGGGGTATTTATTTATTTAACAATTTATGTACACACTTAATACATAGAAGAAGAAAGGTACAGAAAATAGGTACAAAGATAATGCTTATTTCATTTACCTAAATGGTTTTAAAAGGTGTTATTTTTACAAATTGTGAATGTTATAATTTTACTTTACCACCGTCGTCGAACTATTTAATGCAACTATCTGCACAGTGTTTTGAGTAAGTTACCCTGCCGTAAAACGTAAATTTTTAACTCCAAAAAAAAGAGAAGTTTCCCAGCAAAAATGTTTGTATAGTTACTTATTTTGATGTGCAGACTGGTTGTTGAACTTCCTGAAGGGTTCGTTTACCCCTTGTATGTCTTGTTTACTTTGCACAAAATATAATTTGTGCTAAGTGTAACCCAATCTAACCCCGCGTAGTATTGACTAGTTAATTCAAGCAGAGGCGTCCGGTGTCGCGCAGTGCTGGACATTCATTTGTCAGCCACGTTGCACCAGACCTTAATGAATACTTTATGGACTAAACAAATGGTCCGCGTTTGAAAATAAATAGGAATTGCTGTAAAGTGCACACTGGAAAAATAGATATTGTTTCACTGCAGGGTAATTGTATAAAACACTTACAGTAGAAGTGGCTGGGTCAGACCGGATGCGGCAGGTGTTCAGAAATTTAACAAATATAAAGCAATCGTTTAGGAATTTAGATATCATCCACAAACAGTACAGTGTTCTGTATGGTGTCAGACGTAAAGAATAGCACCATCCCATATCTTCCCGTGGGTGTCGTAAGAGGCGACTATGGGATTTGGCAGAGAATGAGCAGCAGCGTTCTCTGAGCTTTTGTAACAAATGTACTGCGATCGCCAACCCGCCTGCCAAGCGTGGCGATTATGGCAAAACCCCCCCAAAATGTCAATGTGGCGACACTTGGGGGAGGCCTATGTCCAGCAGTGGACGTCTTTTGGGCTGAAATAATGATGATGAATGATCCACAAGCAGTTTAACCACCAACCCAGTTATACGTAATTCCTGTGAAATAATTTCCGACACCAGCCCCGGCAAAAGCTACGTAATTATTTTATAGCCACGAAACAGCATGGCCTCTAGTAAATTGAAATAAGATACTCCGTATGCGCGACATTCCATGTTAGCTGTAATTACATGTTTGTTAATTATAATAAGAATGTTATAATTTACCGTACTGTTACTGTTATGTCTTGTTACGCAACGGAATCGGGAAGCATTGATCTTAATTATGAGATAAACAGCTATGAGATGAACCTTCTACGGATTAGACTGGCTGCTGCGCTGCCTGTCGCAGTTTCGATTACAACGGAATAAATATTTGTATGGCCTATAGTTAGTAGTACCGGAGCTGGCTGTTTGTATGAGTTGAATTGTTTATAAACTCACCTATGATACAAGATAAATTCCATGTGCGGGAGGTTTTTTTTAAAGAAGCAAGTAATGATATCCATTGGTTTACCAAATTCACCTAAGGGATGCTTCACACTATTGCAGGATTTTGGATCCGGTAACAAGTAAAATAGTTGAATTACACAGCTGACTCGGATTCTTTCCGTCACTGAACTTATTTGAGAAGATGCGGGATACTTACTTTGCAACTTGTTTTCATGTTTCATTCTAACCTAACCGGGCCAATTGCCATCAAGCGACAACTACTCCTGATTTTGGCTGGAAAATAAGTAAAAGACAAACTCAATAAAACATGTAGAGGTCGTGATTTAATACCAACACCCACACGGGTTTATTTTCAAGGTTAAGCTACATTAACCGAAGTCAGTCCGTAGATGGGTGACCATTACATACCTAAATTATCCTCCGTGCATCGGAAAGTACGTGAAGGGTATCGGTCCTGTCTTTCTTCCCTGGCAAGGGCGATGGCAAGCGTCCGAGGGTTCATGGTCCACTTAGATGGACGGACCAAATTCACTCATCGCTGGACTCAAAACTCTACGACGCGCTTCACAATGCCAAGGATAGACACAGATTTCGAAACATCGTCGAGCAGAAGATTGATTTACGTCGGAGGAATAAGGACCCTCAGTAATGAGGCACACGACGCGAGGAGGTGAAGTTGTTGAGTCATCATCATCTGTTTAGCCTTTTCCCAACTTTGTTGGAGTCGGCATCCAGTCTAACTGGACGCAGCTGAATACCAGTATTGTACAACGAGCGACTGCTTCTCTGACTTCCACAACCCAGTTACTACTGAGTAATACGTAAGCTCTTGGTAAGACTGGTTTTCAGACTTACGGGCCAAGGACTACCTGTAAGGACTGTCAAAGATTTACAAATGACAGCGGGGACCAACGGACTCGCCAACTCCCTAACAGCCGCAATAATACTTATGCTAATAAAAGTTTCCCCAAAATTTGTCGTTAGCAGTTTGTAGGCAAAAGGTCTCAAACACATCAGACTATTTTTCCACTGCGCCTAAAACCGGCAGCGTTTAACATTAATTACCACTGTGCTATCCACATTTCCTTGTATTATACCTGGTACATACGGTTTGAAAGTTTGGAGAGCATGCTGGTAGGCATTAAGTTGAAATGTTGTCGTGAAGTCATGTTATGTCCTTCTCTATGAGCAAGTTCTCCATCCTACCCGTCCCTACACAACATATAAATATCTCCGCCTAACCTTGCAGGATGGTCTTCACTCCCGATGATGCTATCACCCTCCTCCAGGAGAGTAGCAAAGAGACTAGCACTCTTAAAAAGTTCAGACACAAACCGCCGTCTTTCCGACCTCGCCGTCGAGGTCCGTCGCGACGTCCCGGTCCATGCCCTCCCCGACCCTCGCTCGAGCCAGCCCGCGATGCTGTGCCAGTAGTTTTAAATCAGCCCCTAAATAATGATATCATTCAGATCCAGTCTGTCCCCATGCAGTCCTCCCCCAGCGACGCCCTAAGCCGAGGCTCGTACCCCACAGGGGGTGCCCTTAGCGTGTAGTCGCTTAGTTTGTAAGTTTTATGCCCTGGCTGGAGGCCTTACTCTTAAGGCACCCACAGGATAGTCCGGTTAAGCAGACGACAACCTCCTAGGTTGAACTGCGAGATGCCATTCCCAAAAAAAAAAAAAAAAATTGCAGGATGGCAGACGTGATGTCACGTAATCCTGTAGTGAAATAATCAAATTGACAAAAAGAACGATAGCGACGTTTATTACGCAAATTAAGAAGTAAAAGTCTGCATCACGCTATTTTTTCTTAGGTTTTTTTTTGTATCTCATGAACAGTGATAGTAAGCCTATTGAAATTTCCACAGATTATGTATTTCTGTTGCCGCTATATTCAACAAATAATAAAAACAAAATAAAATAAATATTTAGGGGCTCCCATATATAAAAGTGATTTTTTTGCTCCTTTTATAAATAATGGTACGGAACCCTTGGTGCGCGAGTTTTTTGTCTGTTTTGTGCGAGACCAATAAATACTTTTTTCCGCTATCAGTTAAGCAATCTAGTTGAGCAGTGGGGAAGAAGCGGTGAGTTAATACAAATACAAATACAAATCATTTATTTGCATAACACAGGTTTAGAGGATGTTACAAAGTTCGTAGGGTTCACTGTATTATAACCATGTGAGGTGTGCAAATATATTTGGTAAATTATGATATTAATGTTATTAAATTACAAGTCATTGAGGTATGGTCAATTTCATTACTCATAACTAAATTTGAATTAGTAAAAATAATGTCATGTGAAATTATACAGAAGCAAATTAATAATGTCATAAGTCAAAGTAAGTCCCCCCCCGCGCGGTGTCACAGTGATCGGACGTGCTTTTGTTCTCTCTGTATTTAAAATTGTGAATCAGTGGAAAAAGTTACTACGCTTCTGAGAAAATCACATCATTATAAATCCAAGTGAACGAGTGACAAAATGTGTGAAAATTATAGTGAAATAACAATTGTATCACCTCCAAAATACAAACAGAAACTTTACAACGGACAACAAAATTTTAAAATCGTGCAAGATTTGGACTTTGAACCCATTAGTGTACACAAAGGATACGAGCCACCACGCACCGTCTAGTGACGAAATCCGTACTTTTCGCTACACATTGCCATTTTCGAGCGCATTTGTAACGTTGCCGTAGCACTGTGGCGTAGGCTGCCTACCAGTATTAACGTCGTTTCGGGTTCAAATCCAAGATTTCGGAAGACTGTACTTTTTGCTTTTTGGAAGTTTTCAAATTTTTCCCTGATAGTTATACTTGGGATTATATAAAGCGTAATACATCTTTAATTTGCTAAAGACTGTTTTTCTAACTTAGTAAAAACATTTTAAATCGTTGGGAAAAGGCAGCACAGCTTTAATACATAAAAATGATGCCGCTACGACGCACTCCACCAGCATCACCGGCCGCAATGAGTGGGCAGCCTCCTGTTCTACATCAATCTGAGCCTAACATTAGTGTGCTTTCGGAATTGAGTGAACCTTGCGTGGATACAAATATAACAAATCGCAATAAAAGGAAACGGGACGATCACCAATTGTTTGTCAACATGTGCGAGTTCAAGGACGAAATATCGAACACACTTAAAGAGCTAAAGAAAGAGCAAACATTGTTTCGTTCAGACATTGCAACGACGCTGATGGAAATTAAAAACCAATGCAGTAAACTTCAGGATTACGTTGATTTCTCAGTTGCCAAATATGACGAGATGCTGGCAAAAATGCAGGAATATGAAGTAGAGAGAAAGGAAAATCGGGATTATATATGTAGACTTGAAGAAAAAATCGACCACCTGGAAAAACAATCTAAACTCACTAGCATTGAAATTAAAAATGTCCCAAAAACTGCCGATGAATCGAAACTTGATCTGGCTAACGCAGTGAGAAATATCGGCAACGTTCTTGATACCACCATTGTTCAGTCTGATATTAAAGATGTTTACAGAATAAACTCCAAAAGCTCCATGAATAATACAATCATAGTGGATTTTACTACCGTAATGCTGAAATCAAAATTACTTCTTTCGGTCAGGACCTTCAACAAAAACAACATGAATAACAAATTAAACACAACACACTTACGAGTTGACGGCCCTAAGGTACCTATTTATATATCCGACAACCTACCATCAAAAACCCGAAAAATATACTTTTTAGCAAGAGATTTTGCCGCTCAGAATAAATATAAACACTGCTGGTCCGCATATGGTAAAGTCTACTTACGCAAAGAAGACGGAGCGCAGCGTGTCGTAGTAAACTCTGAAGGAGACTTAGCCAAGTTAACTAAAACCTGACTATGTAGTCATTATGTCATTATTACAAATACTTGCATGTCCACTTTTAATTATTGTTACCATCTACTTATCGCTACAAAACTATGCAGCATGCCTAATTTTAACTATTTCATAGATTTTTCTTACATAATGTTGAAATTTCTTGGTTTTTGTATAACACTTATTCACGAACGCACTTTCAAACAATCACACTGGCACAAAAATACACACAATCCTACACTGTACGCACACAAAATATTTACAAAATCTACAAATTCACGATCAAGACCTGTCTTTAGAGGTGGTTCTCGCATTTTCTTGGAATACTGGTGTGACTCACATATTACTGCAAAAATAATAATATTGAGAATTCTGTACTTTGTCCCCTTAGCTTTAAACCGGATCATTCGATAATGCAAATAATGTTAATGACATCTTAGACAATTTGGATAACGTTACTTTTTCAAATGCGATAACATGTGACCCTGATGATTGTTCCAAGCTGGTGCCCTCTAACACATGTTTGACTATTTTATCCCAAAACATTCGCAGTGTAAATGCTAATTATGCGGGGATGTTAACTCTATTACAAAGAATTGTGGTACCTAGTGACGTTATTATTCTATCAGAATGTTGGCTCTCCCGCAACCCCGTCTTTCCGATTCTAGATGGATATACTTCTCATAAGTCCTCAAAAACCTTTAATCAAAATGACGGAGTAATTGTATATGTCAATAGTTTGCTAGCAAATGTGAAAGTTAAAGAACCTGTCGTATGCGAAGCGAACTGCTTGACGGTCACGGTTGGAGCGGATATAGCCATAATTGCCGTGTACAGGCCCTATGCATTTAAAGATCCCTCAAAATTTTTGCAATCTTTGGACAGTGTTCTCTCTGAGTTCAAATCGTTTAGAAACATAGTATATGGGAGACATAAATATTGACATTTCCCGCAATAATAAAGATGCATACTCACTGGACTATTTGGATCTACTAGGTCACCACGGACTTTTCCCGGGACATGCGTTGAAAACACATGGATCTACATGTCTTGATCACGCCAATATAAAGACTTCTTTCTCTAGCACAGTCATGGTGATAGAATCCACTGTCACAGACCACTTTGCAGTTTTACTCTCCATGGCACCAAATAGAATCAAAGTTCTAAACCCACGCCAAATCACAAAAGTAAATGAGGATGAGCTAGCTAACGACATTAGCAATATAAGTTTCGATGCCGTCTATGCAACAAAAGATCCCAATATGGCTACTAAATATTTAATAGAACCACTTCTCCTAGCTATATCTAAGAACACTAAAACTATTTCAACTTCACGTAGACGCAGGCCGATTAAACCCTGGATTACTCAAGGACTACTTAAATGTATCACGCCACAGAGACAATTTGTACAAAAAGCTCAAAACAGATCCAACAAATGAAGTCCTCGTGGTGTCCTACAGAAGGTATCGTAATTTTTGCACAAATCGGCTACGAAAAGCAAAAAGAGATTACGAGAGACTAGAATTTGAAAAAGCAGGAAGAAATTCTAAGCAGCTATGGCGTGTAATAAAAAGTGTATCAAACTTAGGAAAACTAAAGTCTTCAGCCCATGATCTAATAACGAATAATCACGATAAGCAGGACACTATTAATCAAATTAATGATTATTTCGCAAATGTAGGGAGACGTCTAGCTGATAAAATACATAGAGACCCTCGATCTAGTTCTCTACCCGACCCCCAGAAAGAGTCTTTTGTACTGCTTAAAACAAATGAGCAAGAGGTGGAACGCTTAATTCTATCACTTAAGAGTGATTGTGCAGTTGGCTGGGACGGTATTTCTTCTAGTTTTCTAAAACGACATAGAAACGTTATTGTACCTCCACTGACACATGTTTGCAATCTGTGCCTTGACTCTGGTGTCTTCCCTAACTGGTTCAAAAAGGCAATTCTTCACCCTATTTTTAAATCTGGAGATCGTGACCGTGTCGAAAACTATAGGCCCATATCAGTTCTGCCTGCGATGTCCAAGATACTGGAAAAGATAATAAATACAAGGCTGGTTGCATATTTAGAGGCACGCAATCTTTTGTCGATTAACCAATTTGGCTTTCGAAAAAATCTATCCACTGCTGATGCTGTTCACAAACTGGTTAATCACATAGCTCAGAAACTTGACAGCGGTAAGAAATGTGTTGCATTGTTCCTAGATCTCGCGAAGGCTTTCGATACGGTCTCGATTCCCATCTTAATATCTAAGCTCGAAAGCCTGGGTATACGAGGTACCCAGCTATCCTTGTTTCGGAGCTATCTTACAGATAGAACACAGAGTGCCAAAATTGGAACTTACTTCAGCTCTGATCTAAATATAGCTTTTGGTGTGCCACAGGGCAGTATTCTTGGCCCCACTTTATTTTTAATTTATGTGAATGATCTGTGTTGTCTCAGCCTAGAAAGCGGTACAATATTTTCCTATGCGGACGATACAGCACTTGTATTTGCGTCGGACAACTGGGAAGAGGCATATCGCCTTGCTCAGAAGGGTTTCGATACAGTCAGTGAATGGCTTAAGAACAACTTGCTTACCCTTAACATATCAAAAACAAAAATAATAAATTTTTCGATTCGAAATACCAACGTGTCAGTTACAAGCTCACTTAACGTAGCTGCCCAGTCGACACTATCAAATGGTAGTAGCGACGGCAGTGGAACCCATGATCACTGTAGCATTGAACGAGTCACCTCGATAAAGTATCTTGGCATAGTGATTGACTGCAACCTTACATTCAAAGAGTACATAATACACCTATCAAATAGAGTGCGCAAGCTAATGTACATTTTTAAACAACTACGCAATTCAGCAGATGCTGTTGTCATGAAAATGACATATCAGGCACTGTGTCAATCAATTTTGGCCTATTGTATTTCGTCCTGGGGTGGGGCAGCCAAATCCCACTTTATTCAGATTGAACGTGCACAGAGAGCGGTTCTTAAGGTGTGCTGTTTCAAGCCAAGACTTTATCCCACCGTCAAGCTCTATGAATATTGTCAAGTCCTTACGGTTAGGCAATTGTTTGTACTGACCACTGCTATTAAGCAGCACTCTATTTCCAACTATTCTCAGCAAACAAATCGACGGAACCGCATAGTTGCCCTAGCTACTCCTCTTAAAACTTCTTTTAGTCGAAGATTTTTTGTTTTCCTTGGACCCTATCTTTACAATAAACTAAACCAAATTCTTTCCCTACACCCATTGAACAAACATCATTTTAAAATCGCTTTACATGCCTGGCTACAAAACCAAACATATACTGCTACAGAAGCTCTCTTTAACGTATTAGTCTAATCAGATTTATGCACTAAAACTCTTTCCAACACACACACACACACGCACACGCACACACACACACACAAACACACACACACACACACACACGCACATACACACAAACACAGACATACATTCATAAAAACCTCTCAAATTATTTTAATTTTTAATCATTTTATGTATATTTCTCCATTTCTATCTTGTGTCTTTTTTAATAAGCTCACTAGTTGTTTGAAATTTTTGTTTTTTGCTGTGATAGCAGATGAAAGCTATCAAATATGTGTAACTTTAAACTGGAGGGGACCTGGTGACCTGTATTACAGGTGTTACTACCTACCACAGGCACCAGCGATCCACAACCAAAAATCGTTGGCTACTGCTTGTGTGTAAATATTGTTTGTATTTTTTGGCTTGTGGTGAGAAATAAACACTTTTTATTTTTATATTATATTTTTATAATTATATTATCGATCATATTTAATTATTGCACAAATAAATTATGTAATTAAAATACAATATCTTTATCTTCTAAATAATCTTTTACATTATAATAACATTTTTTAACTAGGAAGGTATATATTTTTTTCTTAAATAGAGGAGTAGGTAACTTTTTAATGTCATCGGGCAATTTGTTATAAATAAGCGATGCCATACAAATAATACTTTTATTGAGTAGTGCCGTTTCCCCATACGGTATTTCTACATCTAACCTCTTTTTATATCGTAATTGTCTATAATAGCTTTTAAAGGCAGTCTTATAATAGCTTGGATTGGATTTCACAAAAATATTTAATTCGTATATGTACAAGGAAGGTAATGTGAGGATTTTTAATTTTTTAAAGAAAGGTTGACAACTTGTAGTACTATCTAGATGGTTCATTGCTCTGATGCATTTCTTTTGGGCTTTGAATACAAATTCCTTGTCTACCGAGTTGCCCCAGAATATAACACCATATCTTAATATAGGTGCAACAAGTCCATGATATGCAGTTAAGACCGCTTCTTTGTTAACAATTTTGGAGAGTTTGTAGAGAGCGAATGAGGATTTATTAATTCTTTTACAGAGATTATTGAGATGTGTTTTCCATGACAAATTGTAATCTATATCAATTCCCAGAAATTTGGTATTTGTTACAGGCTGTACGCTCTGTCCATCGTAATTAACATAAAGTAAGTATTTTTATGTTGAGTTCTTTGGTGAAAATGCATTATTTTTGTTTTGTCCATATTTATTTTAAGATTGTTTTTTATTAGCCATTGAATAATTGTACTCAATGTTTGATTGATTTCATCTTCATAATCATTTGGTTTGTCACATTTTGTTATTACTGTACTATCGTCTGCAAACAGTACCATTGGTTGCTTGACGTGTCTAGGGAGATCATTAATGTATACTAGGAAAAATAAGGGACCCAAAACAGTACCTTGTGGGACTCCAAATTCTATAGTTCTAGTGTGGGATCTATATTTGATTTCATTTCGTGTTCTCTGGCATATTTGTGTAATTTCAGTGACTTGTTTTCTGTTAGAAATATATGAGGAAATTAAGTCGAGCGCTTTACCTCTTATACCGTACATATTCAATTTCTGGAGCAATACTTTGTGGTCAACACAGTCAAATGCTTTGCTCATGTCCATGAAGATGGCACATATTGGTTTTTTTTTGTCCATACCAGTCAAAACACTTTTGATTAAGTCATAAATAGCAACGTTAATGGATTTTCCCTTGCGAAATCCTTTTTGTTCGCTTACCAGAATATTAAATTTTTCTAAAAAGCTGTATAATCGACTATATATGACTTTTTCAAACAATTTTGAGAAGATGGGGATCAAAGCTATCGGCCTATAATTTTCCATATTTTGTTTGTCATCTTTTTTGTGGAGTGGAATGACAACAGATGTTTTGAGTTTTTCTGGATAAATTCCGATAGAAATGCATAGATTTATTATGTAGCCCATACACAACATCCCGACAAGAATGGCAGTAGATCACCAGACGCAAAACCCCTCCTGGTTGGAGGATCCTCCTTCTCAATATCCCTTTTCATGTGGTTAGTGCCTGACCTGGTTTTAGTTTGCATGCCCCCCAAGGACCTCTGACTTGGTTTTACTTGCTGCCGAGAAATATCTCTCAGGCATGCTGGTTTCCTTCACCGAAGACGGTGATAATTATACAATACGCACATGTATCCCGGAGGGCAGTGGTGGTCCAAAGGTGGCAGCCCCGACTCACGAACAGTAATCCGTGGGTTCGAACCCAGTGAGGCGCATTACTTTGTGTAATTTATTTCATCCCCGCTGCTCTCATAAACGGTGAAGGAAAAATAGTAATCGAAAACATCGAGGAAACCGGCATGTCCTAGAACTAAACATTTTAAGACATGTGACATCTACAAACCGGCACTGGGTCCGCGTGGTGAATTACAGCCCACTCCCTCTAATAGAGACATTTATCCCAAAAATCAGAGGTGCGTGTCTTGGGTTCTAACTTGAAACCTATGACTTGGCAGTCCGAAGGTCACACCACTAGGCTATCACAGCTCAAAGAAGTCTCTTTTCAACGGACGTTAAGGAACTTTACACCCTGTTCCTCATGTCTGTAAACTCCTCTCGAAGCAAGTTGTCCATTCTGCGCGTCTCTACGCAACATATAAACCGTTGCCAATGCTCGCGCGGTGCAGCCCGTACAATTTATTGCGCACATTTAGCTCGCATACTTTACGCGCGGCCTCTTAACGCCGCACTACATTACGACTGCAATGCCCGATGTATCGCGCTGTTAGGATGCTGCGGGTTGCCCGATGCGTTTATTATCATTACGTTTTATTACTTTTTAAGTACTAAAAGAGAGCTAGTGGCTAAATAATAACAGTCGCACGGGTCGATGTTTAAGGTTAAGCCATGCTTGCCGAGGTTGGTCCTTGGATGGGTGACCATAATTGTATACCGAGTTTCCTCCATGCCTCGGAAAGCACGTTAAGCCGTTGGTCCCGGATGTCATTAGTAGATCTTTGACAGTCGTTACGAGTAGTCAGAAGCCGAAAGTCTGACATCCAGTCTTATCAAGGGGTATCGTATTACCCAGTTACTGGGTTGTGGAGGTCAGATAGGCAGTCGCTTCATGTAAAATACTGGTACTCAGCTGCATCCGGTTAGACTGGAAGCCGACCCCAAGATAGTTTGGGAGAAGGCTAGGCAGATGATGAAGTATAATATTAAGGAGAGAGACTGTTGATTTATTTTATTTTAGTTGGCAAAAAATAATCAACGAAACACAAAACTTTATACAACCTATTTTGTAACTGCTGGCTGAAGCATTACAATAATTTAAATATATATTCAGAAAAATAAACGCCATTATTTTTCAATGACTTTTTCTCTTAGATTTTTCTGACACATGATCTTACTAGTATTTGAAAATCATATGATATAAATTTTTAAAGGATTCCATTATTTCAATTATCACCCAGCATCTAAATTCCAATAGAGACTCATCACTACTAACCGGGATCGGGACGGAATTACATATCGAGAATCCTCCGTGTCTCGTAAATTATGTTATGCCCTTCGATGGTACCGGCTGTCATTTTGTAGACCTTGACAGTCGTTACAGGTAGCCAAAAGTTCGAAAGACTGGCGATCAATCTTGCCAAGGGGTATAAAAAATGGGTGTAAAAGAACGTATTTTTTACCACATAAAATATCCCTTTGCAGTAATTTTGGCGTAAAGTTTTTTTGGTTTGATATAAATAATGCTTTGTTAACGGCTTTGTGGAGGGTGTGTTCCTATCCTGTAGATAGTGTTACTCCGTAACTGGTTTGTGGAAATCAGATAAACAGTCGCTTCATGTAAAATACTGGTATCCTTTCAGCTGCGAAAGTGGGAAGCAGCCGAATACCCGTATTTTACTTGGCACGACTGCCAATCTACGTCCAGAAAGCAGTTACTACGTAACACGATACTCTTTGAAAATCCTAGTTGACTATGAAAGGACGTTTAGGAGTTTTAAAAGAGGTGTAAAAGACGGGTCCAATTTAGTTGCAAACGTTCGACAGACTTTAATTTGATATCTGAACCATACGAAAAGGTTCGGTTTTATAGTAACCGTTTCGGACGCAAACTCTTTTGTAGAACCAACTTATTTAGCTGAGAAACGTTAACAGAAATAACATCGTAAATTACTGCTTCACAAAGTTTAACGAACATCGGGAACAGTAACCTTGATACCTCTAAAAATACTTAATCTCTTTCATCGAAACTTTAAAGAACTAAATCTTAACTCCCTTGATTAAAGAAAGTTTAAGTACCAAAGTATCTCGAACAAACTTCGACGCAAATAAGGCTGCGAACAAACGAGCTCAATTCGATCGAAAAGAGATTTGCAAAACAAATGAGTAGGAAGAAAATCCTTTGGAATCAGTTCCAATCCTCACTGTTTGTTGTATCTTCTAAGAAACAAAGAAATAAATTGTAATACAACGATTAAGGTCTACCTTTCGATCAGTCTCGATCCAGATGAATGGTCGGATTAGTTGTAGGGCTGGTAAGGAATTGGTTTTATGAAATTTTTGGGTAGGAGGTCGTGAGTAGCATAAGGTTTTGTAAGGGTGGTGAAATCAGGGAAATCATTTGTCCATTAAATTGGCAGGTGAATGAAAACTGTAATTTGAATAGGCGGACATTCTAAGTTTTAATCAGTTTGGTAAACATTTCATGTTCCTGGCATTACGAACTTATTACATCTTTACTGGGAAATTTTATTTGTAGTTATCCTATCTTAACTTTAATCAATTCTGTTTCTGTAAGCAATGATTCCTCTGTTTTTAGGTCGACCTGATTTTGAATTAGAAAACCTTCGCATTTTCAAAGCCATTTCACCATTGGGCATTTAACCGTCAATTTTAACATTCTTCAATCCAAAAAAATATGCCAACGCAAAAAGAGTATAAAAAACTAGATTTAGCTCACGAAACCATTGTGCAAAGGACTAAATAAATAAAATCGCAGTCTCCCGCGCCAAATCGGTAGCCCTGCCGGACGGCCGGTTTCATTCAGGACGGCTCGCGACCGGCATACGAACTAGGCCGGAGATAGCCGATCTTTTATCGCGAATTGATGTATGTGCCGCTTAATACTCACCCGATTACAAGCACACTATTGTGGTCAAACGAAAAATTGCCTTTAGGGGTCTGAAGTGTTCTTTGGGAAGGGAAGTTAGGTTATCAAACTAAGTGCATGGGTATTGGTTGTTTGGTTTCAGAAGGGATTTTAATAGTGTTGTCGAAGAACGTAACGTCAACAAAAAATTTGCAACTGACCTGTGAGTCAGCAGGTATAACGCAGTAAATAAACGAGCTATGTTAAAGTTGTTCTAATAAAAAGTACACTCAAATCGCTGATTGCGGTATCTATATATTTTTGAATTAAGCACGAAATAGCACAGCCCAAGATCCGTCCGTACCTCGGTAAGCACGATAACCAGCTGCTCATTGGTAGACCTTTGACACTCGATTGTAGTCAGAAGCCGGAAAAACCAATGACAACCATTGTTGGAACCTTAGGGTTGGTTGGAGAAGGTTGTAAATGAAAGCATTTTTTTTTCTTTTATCTAGAGGTATCGTGTTGCGAATATTATCATTTTAAATAATGGATTCAGCTGCATCCGAAACGAAACGATAGCTGAACTGTGTGGAGTATGATACAGTTAGAAATGAGGTGATGAGTAATAGAGAGAAGGGTCGAAAAAAATTGCTTATTTTTCATCATCATCATCATCATTTCAGCCAAAAGACGTCCACTGCTGGACATAGGCCTTCCCCAAGTAGGGGGGGTTATGCCATAATCGCCACGCTTGGCAGGCGGGTTGGCGATCGCAGTACGGTTTTTACAAGAGCACAGAGAACGCTGCTGCCCATTCTCTGGCAAGACCCTTAGTCGCCTCTTACGACACACACGGGAAGATAATATGGGATGGTGCTATTTTTTACGTCCGACACCATACAGACAACTATTTGTTTTGTATTTGTGGTCATCAGAACGGATCTAATAGTCATAAAAATACCACCACCAAAACACAAAAAGTAAACAAAGGTGGGGCCACGAAGACCGCTGTACTACCGGTAACGGAAACGGCTATTATCACTACCCCACCAACAACCACACTTTATGAACAAACGGATGTGGAGGAAGGCGATACTGGAATGGGCTGGACAACAGTAATTAAGAAAAAAAATAACAGACCACTTAAAAATGTAGCAGTAGGAACAAATAAGGAACTGAAGGCTATCCAAGCAACGGAACGGAAGAAACACTTGCATGTGTGGCGACTGCATCCTGAGACTACCATAGAAGCTATAACGGATCATGTAATAAGTGTATGTGGCCCAGATGTGCCAATAAAAGTTGATAAAATCAATCATAAAACTAAACGAGACTACTCGTCGTTTATAATAGGAGTGCCTGAAAACTGGTTCCAGAAATTACATCAGCCAGAAATCTGGCCCATGAATGCCGAGTTTAACGAGTGGATTTGGTTTCGAAACTCCACCAAAAACATATCAAATTAATACCATTGATTTATATTACCAAAATGTTAGAGGTCTTCGAACAAAGCTGAACGACTTCAGAAATAGCTTAGAAATAATGGATGCAGATTTATACGCAATCACGGAATCGGGTTGCAACCCTTCCATACATGACCCGGAAATAATCCCGCCGGGATATCAAATACTTCGCTGCGACCGAGCGGACGGTCGGAAACAAGGAGGAACGCTTTTAGTGGCCACACACCGGTTCGAGCTGCGACAAGTGTACGTGAGTGACGTATCTATAGACACCTGCGTTTTTGAATTAGTCAATGCAACGGTTTACTTAAATAAAAGATTTTTGTTTTTGTGCTCAGTGATTTATATTCCGCCCGGTAGTTCTGAGAATGACTATATGGTTTTGTTTGGCATAATAGAGAATTTGTGTACTAAATATAAAGAAATAATTGTGTTAGGGGATTTTAATCTTTATTCGTGTCCCATAAATGTGAGAAATTATTATGAATATTTTTTGTCTTATTGCGGATTCACTCAAAACAATAATGTGCCTAACTGTTTAGATAGACAACTAGATTTGTTAAGTTCGGGTCTTGGCGAGGTGTCAGTAGTGACGGCGGATGGGTCGCTCGTGCCCGTGGACGCACATCACCCGCCACTCGCGGCGAGCGTGCGGCTCGCGGGCGCGAGCGCCCCGCGCCCCGCGCCCGCCCCTGCCGTCAGCAAACGCACTGCTACTAGACCGCGTTGGAATTTTTATAAAGCGGATTATGAATTGCTATATTCTATGTTAGCAGTTACTGATTGGACAGATATGTTTGAGCTGACAGATGTGGAAGATATTTTGAATTTATTTTATGATAAACTTAATAATATTTTAGATGCAAGTGTTCCTAAGAAAACATTTACTGTCAAACAGCGATATATTTACCCCAAATGGTACACGAGCGATATAATAAAAAACTTAAAAATTAAAGCAAAGCTACATAAAACATATAAAACAACGAAATTTAATAGTGATTACGCCGAATATTCGAAATATAGATCAGATATTAAAAAAACAATAGAAATTGCACGCAAAGCACATCAAAATAAGATTCAAAGTCAGTTTGCGAAAGACCCTAAGTCATTTTGGCAGTACATACGATCGCAGAAAAGTACGAGTAGACAGGGCATTATAAAGGACGGTCAGTATCTGTCAGACGAGGAGTGTGCTGAGCAGTTCGCAACTTATTTTGAGTCGGTTTATAGTAGTACGGCGCCGCGACTAGACGCAGAAGCGGCGGCAGCGGAAGCGGGAAACAGTGGTAGTTCATGCGTACAAATTAATAACCTTAGTCTAAGGGACGTTAGAAGTGCACTCGACCGCCTCAAGCCTAAGCGATCTGCGGGCCCGGATGGTATACCAGCGTTTCTTTTTAAAGATTGTGGTAGGGTACTCGCGGAGCCGTTACTTTATATATTTAACGCCTGTCTTCATTCTGCGAAGTTTCCAGCTCGGTGGAAGATTACGCGAGTCATTCCAGTTCCCAAAGGTAGGGCGGGAGCTGACATCAGTGGGTATAGGCCGGTGGCGGTGTTGTCGACGCCGGCAAAGGTGTTCGAGTCTGCCATTCAGCGCTGTATGCATGAGCAAGTGCGCGGACAGTTCTCGGATGCGCAACACGGATTCCGGCCGGGGCGCAGCACTGCTACTAATCTCCTTGATTTCATGGGACGCGTGGTGCCGGCGGTAGATGCTGGGGTGCAGATGGACGCAGCTTATTTTGACTTTAGAAAAGCTTTTGACACCGTGGACAATGACATCTTACTGCGGAAGCTAGCAGAGGTCGGATGCACCCAGCATCTATTGCGGTTTTTCGCCAGTTACATGCAAGGCAGACAGCAGTATGTGGACTGCAACGGATGTGAATCCGACTTATATTACACTTGGTCGGGTGTAAGTCAGGGCACCAACTTGGGGCCTCTAGAATTTATTATTATGATAAACAATTTGCCGGAAGTCGTAAGACATGGCGCTTGTTTATTATTTGCTGATGACCTCAAGTTGCTGCTTGAGATTAGGTCCGAGTCTGATTGCCGGCGCCTACAGGAAGACATCGATCGGATAGTACAATGGAGCCATGAAAACAAACTGTACTTCAACGTATCCAAGTGCTCGTTGATGAGTTTCACCCGTGCTCGTGCACCTCTGCTCTATGAGTACATGGTGGACGCGGCGCCACTGCAACGAGTCACGGAGGTGCGAGACTTGGGTGTTTTCATGACTCCCGATCTGACATTCCGTGAGCATGTAACCAAGATCTGTAAGAAGGCGTACAGAAACTTAGGATTTGTTCTGAGACAGACACAAAGCTTCACAAACATCACAGCAGTTAGGGTCCTATATGATGCACTAGTCAGGAGTCATCTGGAACATAGTGCGGTCATATGGGCTCCACATGAAGCTAAGTACTCTGTAATGCTGGAGCGCGTTCAGAACAAGTTCACGCGCCATTTGTACAAGAAATTATATGGGGTATATCCGTTTTACCCACTGATGTATCCCACTCTGTTTGTCCTGGGCATGGTTGGCTATAATCAACTGCATGTCCGACGGGAGTTTACGCTGGTCGCCTACTTGGTGAGGGTGCTTCGTGGAGTGGAAAGTCACCCGGGAGTATTGCAGCGCTTGAGTCTGTGTGTGCCGGACCGCTACGTGTGGAGGCGGCGCAGCCCGCCGCTGCTACTGGTACCTACAGCCAGAACTAACCTGCTTGCCAAGGCACCCCTTACCAGAGCTATCCGAACCATCAACGATCTTCAAACTAAGATTGATGTGTTTACATGTTGTTTTAGTGAATTCGCAAGGGTATTACTATTTATGTTATGCTACAAGCAAAATAATACTTAATTTTAACTTTATTTTTGTACTATGTTTTTGTTAGTAATTGTGTTTTGATATGTTTTTTAATTTTAATAATGTTGTTATTTTATTTTTTTTTCTAATTTAGTTGTAAGTACATATATAATTAAGGTTATTAGTTTTAAGTTCTTAGCTGTCGCATTAGGGTAAAACCTGTAATGATAGTTTAAGCTGTTATAAATAAATAAATAAAAAAAATAAAAATAAAATTTATACTCAAAGGTATAATGCAACTATTGACAGAATCACTGGCTAATCGTAATTATTGCCACAGGTGTGCTCTGAAAACAAATCCCATGTATGTTTTCAGCCATCTTTTGACGTGACATCGTCTTATAAATTGATGAACGTCGGCGGCACGCACGAAAAAGGATGACTCATTGTAACGTTACGATCTGAGTGAGAGTGCTGCACGAGCGAGCGAAAGGCAAGATCGGCTTGAGCGTTCCGCTTGCTATTCATAAAATTATGCAATCATTTCATCAATGTTTTTTTATGACGTCACGTTAAACTATCGTCTGTAAACCGACTTTACAGACAACCAATCTTTTTAAACCACACGACAGTAATTCTTACAACAAAAACATGTTTTAATTCCCTTTAAAAAAAGAATTCTCACCTACCAATAAAACTACCTACCTCATAGCTAGCAGGATTTGATTAATATCGAATAAAAAATGTTACCTACCCGCATTCGAGTCAGATTTATGAAGCGTCCATTGTCTGTACCGCAATGGATTATCAAATTAGATGTTTGAGTGATTTGTGTACCGCTGTGTATTATTTGGGTATTGATTGATTTGTTAAAAATCGAGGATGTCGTGGCTAAATAATAACAGCCGTTTGGGTCGATATTTAGGTAATGAGGGGTTTATACGGGTCGATTGTCGCCGTACGGCTAGTAGCTTCACAAATTGCCTCACCAAGCCGCATCGCTAGCCCATTTACACAGGTTACTAAAATCGCATACGGCTCGGTCCTTTCCGTGGATACAACATGCGCGAAACACTCCTTCGTGCGGCGAGCGATCACCTGCAACTGATCATTTACACGGTCGATTTTAGTCACTAGTCGCATGCGGCCGCTCGCCACGCGGCTAAAATCAGATGCTACCCAGCTCTGGGGCTTGCGGCTTTAGTCACTTGCGACCTAGCCGAATTGCCATTTAGACGGTCAATTTACGCCGCGAGGCAATAATCGTGCGGCTTTAGTCACCAGTGTAAACTCCTCATAAAGCCGTGCTTGTCTAGGCCATTTCGATTTTGTTTCAGTAGATTTAAAATATTGTTTTCTATAGCAGTATTAGAAAACATTATTTTAAATCTACTGAAACAAAATTGAGATTATTCCAGAAATCCCCACCGACAAATCCCCACCAGTGGGGATCGGTACTTTTTTTTCCAGAAATCCCCACTAGTTATATAAACTCAGCCTAGTGGGGATTTTTGGAAAAATAAGTAACAATCCCCACCAAGTGTTGTTTCTAAATGATTAAACAAAAAATATTGAGATTAAATGTATTTAAGTATTTATTGATTTCTTTTTTTTTACGTGTATTTGTTTACTTTATGAAAGAAAACAACAAAATGTGGGGTTAGAATTTATTGATGGAGAAGTGCTAAATTTAATAAAAAAAAAGTAAAAGAAATAAGAATTAATAGCGTGTGTTACCTCCACGCGCTATCTCAGGGCTTGAATACGTCTACCTATGCTCCTGATGACACTTCCAATCATTTCCTGAGGCAAAGTGTCCCATTCTTCAACCTGGCTGGAATTCTTTCTCGTCGGACCCTTCGTCCAATCATGTCCCAGACATGTTCTATCGGATTCATGTCTAGTGATCGTGCTAGCCAGTCCATCTGCGTTAAACCGGTCTCATTAAGGTAATCCCGCACTATGCGCGCAGTGTGCGGGCGTGCGTTATCGTGCATAAACACAAAATTTGAGCCTATGAATGGAGCAAAAGGGATAACATGGGGTTCTAAGATCTCAGTTATGTACCTGTGTGCAGTCAGAGAACCGCCATCAATGATGACTAGAGCTGTGCGTGCCGTTAAACTTATACCACCACGGCTTACGCTGGAGGGTTTGTAATGGTGTGGACCATTACAAACACTCCAGCGTAAGCCGTTGTTTCGGAAAAAATAGCTTGATTGTTACGTTCTCCTTGATATCTCCACATTCTCTCACTTCCATCAATGAAATTTAAGCAGAAACGGCTTTCATCAGAGAATAAAACTCGACTCCACTCATCGGACCAATTTTTATGTTGACGGGCGAACACTAAACTGGCTACTCGATGGCTCACCTCAACTTTTGGCGCTTTTGCTGGCGCGTATGACTTCTAACCAACTTCATTTAACCTTATCCTCACTGTTCTTTCCCTAACACGTACGTTACGCACTTCTTCCAAAACATTTCTGGTCTGAATAGCCGTTTGACGACGATTTGCACGATTTCTGACTTGTCCTCGCCTGCACATCACGGTGGATCACGGATACTGAAACACCCACTTGGTGGGGATTGTTACTATTTTTTCCAGAAATCCCCACTATATAACTAGTGGGGATTTCTGGAAAAAAAAGTAACGATCCCCACTGGTGGGGATTTGTCGGTGGGGATTTCTGGAATAATCCCAAAATCGAAATAGCCTCGGCAAGCACGGCTTTTGATAGCTGCTATCTATAATAGACATGCATAACACTGATCACAGCTGATCAGTGCTGTAACGTCAAAACACTACCACATGACTTTGAAAAAAAAAAATATGAACATTACAAACTGACATTAGTCTAGAAAACTTGAAGGTACACGCCAGGGTTATTTCTAAAAATCACAACGTACTACTTAACCGTGTAAATGCGACGCTCGTTCTAATAAATAAAAGTCGACAGGCAAAGGTCCGATCACGGCCATCTGGACGTACACGTTCCAACGTTCAATAGATTATTGCAAAAGGTTCACTTCTTGGTAATTGATTTATCGGATTCCTAATCTAAATGTGGGTCTGGTGGTAGTTATAACGTGTTTGACGTCCCCCTTTCGTCGTTTCGATGATTCTTATTAATCCTAAGTTTAAGGTAAATAAGCTCTCTAGCTTCTCGACTGTTATCAGTCGCTGATGGACGCTACAGAGAGCGCCAAACTAGTGGCTCAGTTCTAGGCCGACACAATTTAAATTGCTATTAACATGCGAAGAAGAAGAAGTCGCTTCAGAAAGCTCCCTCAAAGTGCAGCAGGAGTTGCACAAGGAAGCTAATACGGCGTGATATCGAGTTTTTACATGGAATTAAATAAATTGCGAGTGTCGATACAAAATAGCACTACGGAATCTTTCCTACCAATAAATTTTTCCTTGAAACAAAAATGTAAAGGCTTAAACTTTGTTTGTTAAATGCAGCATTTCATTATACCTTCTCTTTTTACTGAAAGAGAAACTAAAGAATACCACAAAACTGCGTTAAAATCTACGAAAACAGCCTGAGAAGAATACCCAATTTCACTTGAAAGAACGCACTATTTTATGTATAGTTCTGTACATGTCTAAACACGCATCTTGTTGTAAGAAGTGGACGTTCTGAGCCGTCTAATTTAGCGCTAACACGTCGTAGGTACGTCACGTGTCGAGGAGCGTGACACGACACGGAGGTACGTGACCCCGACACGACGTGATAACACGTCAACTTTTATTGTGATGAGAATGGCAGCTGGATGGCTGTTTTATATTTTTAGTTCACAGTTTTTGTATGTCGTACACTCGTACTCGTATGTCGTGTTAGTACTTGTGTTTCATTTTTTATTCTGTTTTTCTTTGTCAGCAAATAACACGTGGATAAATTGTCAACAGTTTGTTTTTAGTATTTAACAAGGATTGCGTGCATGTGTAAAATACGTTTCACGAAACCTCATACGTGATGTAACAACTCTAAAGGGAAACTTGGTCGTTCTTTGATTAATTAATCAAGCAAACAATGAACTAAAAATCTAACTCTGACAATCACTTCACTTAACATTTAACACTAGAAAATATCACCATATTAAAAAGCGTTTAACACTCCAACAGTATTTAAAACCACACAGTATCATTTTCTACAAAACAAACACATAGCGAATTTTTATTTCTCTATTTTTATTTTCTTCACAAAACAATAGAAGAAAGGAGCAACTGTTTTAAAAAGGCCAACCACATAATTCCACATATTTTCATAGTTAGAACAAAACCAGTTTCTTGATTAATCTCTGGTTGGGATGCGGGTGGTAGTTTATGGCCACATTACCCCCACTGACTTATGACCTTACACCAGCTGATTTCACACTGAATCTAGGTGCAACGCTGAATTTTATTTGGGTGAGTGGATTTTTAGAACGGTAATAATGGAGCGAATTATCGGTCTTAATGACCGATGAGGAATTTTAGGGTTAAAATTTTAGTGGAACATAAAACTTTAGTGCAACAGTTTTTGTAGAGGTGTATAAAGTGCATGCTTTGGCCAGATTTGTTTAAATCTCTCATATAATAGATGAGCCTCTTGAAATCTACTGACCACAAATCCAGACTTGGGCCCCTCCTCATCATCTGCCTAGCCTTTTCCCAAACTATCTTGGGGTCGGCTTCCAGTCTAACCGGATGCAGCTAAGTACCAGTATTTTACATGAAGCGACTGCCTATCTGACCTCCACAATCCAGTAACTGGGTAATACGATACCCCTTGGTAAGACTGGATGTCAGACTTTTGGCTTCTGACTACTCGTAACGACTGTCAAAGATCTACAAATGACTGGCGGGACCAACGGCTTAACGTTCTTTCCGAGGCACGGAGGAAACTCGGTATGTAATTATGTCACCCATCCACGGACCAATCACGGCAAGCACGGCTTAACCTTAGAAATGGACCGGTGCGGCTGTTATTATTAAACCACGAGCTCTTCGACTCGGGCGCTTCCTGATTCATTTAAATAATTCTAGAATTCGAAATTATAAAATAAGACAGGAATAAACTAAATATACGTTTTGAAACTGACATGGTGACACTGACAAACACTAGCGCGCCAAGATTACGGATAAACCAGAGGTTATCCGTGATCATGGCCCTTACAATAGCGCCGAAATATAGGGAACTCAAAACAATAGTAAATATCCAGTTTCCAGTGTTAAAGATTGTATAAACTAAATAATTCATTATAACTATTTTCCTTAAAAACAAATCTTCCGCAGCGCTTCCAAAAGTAACATTAAAAAAATTGTACTATTTTTAACATTTAAATGAGTACGTTTTATGTATGCATCGTCCTGTTCTTTACCCTATGGAAAATACAGAGCTTAAGTAATCCTTTCCGGTATTGTCGATAAAATTAAGTGATTAGAATTAAAAATAACACAATGAAAACATTCATAGTTAGCAGGATTTTTGTCTGACAGGAATTGGTAAGACACAGGATCAAAGCGAAATAATGTTTATAATGCATTGCTGAATTAAGATTGAAATATAAGTGTAATTTTGCTATGTAGCATAATCAGCTAATAATTTCCGCTTTGCTTGGAACCAGATCTATTTGTGAGAGTGACTAGCTTCAACATTTCATCAAGTGGGCCAGTGATGGTTTGTCTACGTCACAAAATCAAAAGTCATTTATTCAAATTAGGCTGATAATCAGCACTTTTTGAACGTCAAAATTACAAGAACAGTCCCCCAAAACGCCCGCCCTTCGCCACTTCCTAGTGTTTTAGCTGGGAAGAAGAAGTGGCGGAACAAACTCCCCAACAACACATCTGTCTGTTAGGTTAGTAGAACTAGATTCTTTACAATAGTGCTCAAGTTTATATAAATAAAGAATCCATTAGGTACATCAAATTAATGTCACATGTCAGCTAGCACACACCAATAATAAAATATAAAAAAGAACTCAAATATAATTAAAGCCTCCAGACATAAAGGGCGTGCCCGCTTACATGTGCATACAGACAAAAAAAATAAAAATAAAGTAAACACACACACAACATCAATATTATCATCTGACAAGTCTTTTCCAAAATTCCTTTCTTTCTTTTTTTTCTTTTATTTGACCTCCATTACCCAGTTAGTACTGGGTAATACGATGCACCTTGGTAAGACTGGTTGTTAGACTTGTAGACGAAACTCGGTATGTTGTGGATCACACCCTTGCACGCAACAATTTAGGGAAAGCCATGAGCTTTTCGACGTCATATATCTTCAAGTTTTAGGTTCTCAAATATCCCTGTTTCCTCGTGATGTTTTCGTTCACCATTTGCAACCACTGCTTGTTTCTACTGCGGATTCTAAACAATTGTTTAAGAATAATTTAGTGAAACTACGATTAAGTACTCATAGAAATTAGACAAGGTTTTTTCTCCGTACTATTAGTAATTCATATTACAGCGATACCGAGGAACGGTAGGTTATTCCTAGAGAACCCAATCTATAAACTAGTTCACCAATTTTCAAATAGATGTCGCCACAAGTGGCAGTCGTTTACGTCATAAAATGGTTCTCATTAATTTAATTAAATATGATATTTATCTGCATTGCAGATGATGTTGCCTTTTTAACGCGTGTTGTAAGGGTGTAGGCTTAGTGTCGGGATAAGCGGGGAAGGGAAGACCAGTGGTGGCCCAGCGGCCCCGACTTTCGTTTTGTAAATCGTGTGCTTACGAGAACCAAGGCAGCATTACTTACGTAATTTGTTTCATCTCTACTGCTCCCAAAACGATCAAAATATAATTATCCCCGAAGAGTTTGATTCATTTGGCCAGTTATGTTTTAAGAGTGTTTACACCTTAAGCCATTTCATACAAACTTTCAAGTCCTTATTTTCCGAAATGACGGAACCGATTTTAATGAAACTTCATACGCAGCAGGAACTGTTTTTAGACCCATGTAGGTCTAAAAAAAAATTCTAAAAATAGCGTTACACCTAAATTAGACCGATTATAAATTATGTATAGACACAGAATTTTCCTAATTTATTGTAGTAACTTTTTAAACCTGTGTATCCTGCTTATGCGGATTAAGTTTCATTGAAATCGGTTCCGTTATTTCGGAAAATAAGGACTTGAAAGTTTATATGAAATGACGTAAGGTGTAAATGCTCTTAAGTCCCATGCCAAAGCTGGGCACAAATCCAAACTCCGTGGCTACTACCGAGAAACTCCTGATGGAAAAACCTAATGACACGTTGCCCGACCCTAACTGAACAGCAATCATATTTATGCATTCCTTTAGGTGGCACCTGGTTTAAGAAACTGTTACTGAAAATGGGCATTACCATTAATATTATCTACAAATCTAAGTTCCAATTAGACATTAGTAATGCTAGAGTAAATCCGTGCAGTTTCCGCTTCACTAAGTGTTACAAAATCGGTCAGCTAATACTCGCTTGCGATTTGAACAGGAAACTAGTGCCGTACTAATTCGTAATCTTAATAAATTATAGGGTTAGAAACTTAAATTATATACCTACCGAGAATCATTGTTCTTTCTAAGGGTAAACTTCTCATTTTATTTATAATTCCAATATTTGAAGGCCGCTGGGCACTGCGAGTAATGTAGTAAAAATTGGGTACAAGTGATATAAAAAAGGGTGTGCAGCATCAACGTATGGTGCTGCCCCACAAACGATGGGACACTTGACGCAGGAGTTGATGGACGCTACGAAGGGTGCCAAACTTGTCGCCAATTTTGTGCTGACTCAATTTGAATTATCATCGACACACTTATAAAAGAAGCAATAACGTGCATGTGTGCGTAAAATTTAACCACAAATTCAACTCGTGGATAGTAAGTATAAAGTAGAAACAAAAGCAGTCGCATACAAAATTGCTGTTTCATATAAAAGTAGAAGTATTTTTTATTCTGTGGTAGAAGCAAGCAAAGTCAACTTACGTTTTTATTGTATGCAACATACAAGAAATGAACGGAAAATGGGAGGAATAAGTATTCTTCTTCGTGGAAAAAGTGAAGAGTCTAAAATAATGACGGCACGGTTGGCACAGTGGTTGATCGATTGACCGCTGCGTTGCGTGTCGCAGGTACGATTCGGCACGGAACAAATATTTGATGGCCTACAGATAGTTGTTCCGGGTCCAGCTTTTTGTGAATGTGCGTTATAAAAAAAAAGTTGTATAAGATACTAATCATTGTAATTATATACAATTTCGAAATGAATTACAAAGTTAATTACAGTGGTTAATTGGTAGCCAGGTTGTGATAGCTACCTATGTCTCGGAACAAACTTACATTGTAAGCCGCCCGCTATCGCATCTCCTGTCACCGTACCTTCGCCCTGCTCGTTCACAGCACGGCAGCATCGTTCCGGTTGAATTACCAACTAGCTGGCTCCGCTAATTACCCACAAAACTTTTAAAATATTAACGTTTTGTGGAATAATCGTTGAACATGATTATTTCAGCAAAACGTAACTGTTTAAGCTTTGTAATTTTACGCTGGTTGCTTTTTCGTGTTATTTTGGTTCACGTCGTCGCAGTTTGTATGTTAAAGCGTGGACTATCCTTGTTTTGTCTGTTGGTACGCTTAACGAAAACTCAAAGATTATAATTATATCATCGAAGAGGAACTCATGGCTGATCAATAATAGCCGCACGTGTAGTTTTTTGACAACCAGTCTTCCTAATGAGTATCGTATTTAATTACCCAGTACCTCGGTTGTCAAGGTAGGATAGGCAGTAAGTAGGTCCATATCAAATTCTGATACTTAGCTGCATCCAGTTAGACGTTGTCTGAAAATTGAAGATAGATGCTGTGTGTGCATGGACAGATCCTGCAGGCTGCTTTGTCTGTTTGCAATACGCTGTTCTCTGCCTGCTGGTTGTTATGAAAGAAACTGATGACCACTTCTACTTCATAACATAACATCACGTTTATTATCTCAGGGTTAGGCAGAGTTGGGCCTAATATTGCACCCAGATTTTCCCAGTTATCTTTAAATCCCGTGCAATAGGGGGCCATTCCATTGCCATCAACCGGGCACGTATAAAACTCAGTGGCTGCCACTGAGAAATCCTTGCTGGTAAAACTCAATGTACTTTGCCCGACCTGAGAATCCAACCTGGGACCTCGTGCTCAGTAGTCGCGTTTGTGTCTACTAAACAAACTAGACCGTTCAGTCCTGCTTCAAGATTATGGTAAATGGAAGACTATGCGAGTATATATATACTATATTATTATTCCATAATCAGCAGAGAGGCCGCGAAGTGATGGTGCGACACGATTCAGGTAGAACAATTTCCATGAACTTTTCATAGAAATTGTTCTACTTGAATCGTGTCGCGCCTGTTTGTGGGAGCCATTAGTAGTAGGTATACGACAATTGGCATAAGAGCCGTTTTATTTATTCCCTTCTAGGAAATAGATCATGAGCGATGGAATTAAGTTAAAAGCTTATTTTTGTGATGACATAACTTATCTAATCAAAAACTTAAACTAAGCACAACAATATCTTGTTTATTGCACACGAGCCTTTTTAATAAAGATGGAAAAACAGCCTCGGTTCCGTGAATTTTGCTTGGAGAATGAACGCCGAAGGAATACTAATCCCTGCGTCTCGAGTGCTATATGCACTGTGTGGGGGAAGGCAGAAGGTCTAGGACCTGGAACTTTACAAAACATTAGCAATGAAATGCATGTGTTCTATTAGGTACATCTCAGTTTCCGCATCGGGATAACAGGCGATATATCTATACTAATATTTTAAGGCACGACCATTGATGGCGTCCCCTTCTTCGACCTGTAGAGTGCTGCAGGCTAACCTCCACCACAGCCAAACCGCAACGGCTCAGATGCGTAAGTGGTTGGAGGTTCAACATACGGCCATTGCTTTGATCCAGGAGCCGTGGATCAGGGCTGGCCACATACAAGGCCTCTCCAATCTTGGAGGTAAGCTTCTCGTTGGTACAGATCACGATCACCCAAGATCGTGCATTTATACGACAGGCAATATTAAAACACAGCCACTAACAGACTTCTGTTGCAGGGATATCTCTGCAGTAAAGATACAAATACAGCGTGATGACACAGAGGTTGCAGTCGTCTTCGCCTCGGCATATATGCCTGAGGCTGAGGAGCCGCCGCCGCATGACCTCGCCCGCCTCGTGAGACATTGCGAGAGCTTGGGGCTGGAGGTTGTCATAGGCACTGACGCAAACGCACATCACCCTCTGTGGGGCATGGAAACACAAAACGAACGGGGTAAGGCTCTAGTTGATTATTTATTCACTACGAACTTAACCCTACTAAACACAGGCTCCGAACCAACCTTCGTAACCAGGCGCAGTCGCACAATCATAGACCTAACCCTGGCTTCAGAAGGTGCAGCGGCCATGGCCACCGGGTGGCAGGTGTCCAGTGAGGCCTCCTGCTCGGACCATAGGTGGATCCGTTTCGACCTCCAGGTTAGTGTCACGCCAATACTGCCACGGCATAACCCACGCAACACAGATCGTGCTGCCTATACACGAACCCTAGAGTCCAAGCTTGCGCTGACCGATTATGGGTCGACGTTCGAGGACATCTTGCAGATTGACGACCAAGTCAACCACCTTACAGAATCAATGTTAGAAAGCTACCACTCAGCCTGCCCAGAAACCACTCCGTCCTCTACACCGGGGCAGCAACCCTGGTGGGGAGCGGATCTGGAGCGCAAGCGCAGGAAGGTAAGGACAGCCCTGAACAGAGCCATGAACAGCTGTGCTGATAAGGACTGGGACGCGTACAAAGCGGCAAAATCCTGCTACAAAAAGTGCATCAGGTTCAGGAGCAAAACTGGATGGCGTAAATACTGTGGCAACATCGAATCATGCCAACAAGCTAACAGGGTAAGGAAAATACTGGCACAGCAAAACACGACTGGGCCTGTTGTTCTCCGAAAACCAGACAGTACACTCACCACATCAACAGAAGAAGCGATGCGCGTCCTCATTGAAACTCACTTCCCAGGATGCGCTTTCGCTCACGTAATTGAGTGGACCGAGACAAATCAAACACCAACAGAGAACGACTGGTGCTACGCACACAAAGTGGTCACGCTGGAAAAACTCCAGTGGGCGATCCAGTGCTTCCATCCTTTTAAGGCGGCAGGTCCGGACGGGATATTTCCCGCCTTACTACAGTGGGGGGGAATCTCCGTTGCCGGTAGACTGGTGTCCCTAATGAGAGCGTGCCTGGCCTTTAGATACGTTCCGAAAGGATGGAGGGAAGTGAAAGTCATATTCATTCCAAAGCCAGGTAAGAGTGACTACACAAATGCCAAATCCCACCGACCAATCAGCCTAACCTCCTTCCTTCTAAAAACCATGGAGAGAATTTGCGAGAGAGAGCTGAGGGAGGGCGCGTTGAAATCTATACCACTACACAGCAACCAACATGCATACAGCTCGGGTAAGTCCACTGAATCGGCACTCCACCTGGTAGTCAGTCGGATTGAAGATGCTATACATCAGAAGGGCACCTGCCTTGGAACCTTCATAGACATCGAAGGAGCCTTCGATAAAACCAACTTCTCCAGCATCAGCTCCGCCCTTTCTCGTCATGGGGCGGAACAGGTGCTGATTGACTGGATCACCAACATGCTGAGCAAACGAGCGGTTCGCTTGGAAGGAGAGCAGCAGATGGCTCTGATAGCCAGAGGATGCCCCCAAGGTGGAATACTTTCCCCCCTTCTCTGGAATCTGGTGATAAATGATCTCATCACCAAACTCAACGCCAGTCATTTCTACACAATTGGGTATGCAGATGACCTCGCTATTCTCATCTCGGGAAAAGTGACAGGAACAATCTGTAACCTCACCCAACAGGCGCTACGCATCGTGGAACGATGGTGCAGGGAATATGACCTTTCAGTCAACCCCACGAAAACTGAGTTAGTCATGTTAACCCAAAAACGTACTTTAGGACCTTATCGCTTGCCTAAACTATTTGATACAGAACTTCAATTAGCCACCGAAGTCAAATACCTGGGAGTCATCCTAGACAGTAAGTTAAACTGGAGCAGTCACTTAGACAACAAAATAAACAGGGCGTGCATCACCTTCTAGCAGTGCAGGAGGATGATAGGTAAGAAGTGGGGCCTATCTCCCAAAATAATACTTTGGCTATACTGTGCGGTGATCCGTCCCATGATCTCGTACGGGGCGGTGGTCTGGTGGCCACGCACCAGACTAGTCACAGCCTCGAATAAACGCCAACGCATGCAAAGGCTTGCCTGCATGGCAATTACAGGCTGCATGAGAACCACACCGACAGCGGCTCTCGAAGCCATGCTGGAGCTTCCGCCGCTTCATCTGTACATACAACAGGAGGCAACAATGGCGGCAGCAAGCCTTAAAACTCTTCAACTCTGGAGTAAGTTAAACACGCAACACACTGCGGTACTAGAGGGACTCTACAACGAGTTCCCCCTGGCGAAAGCCATTAACGATCGGGTACCAAAACAATTTGTATTCGACAAAAAATACAAGATCCAGCTCCACGAGGATCACCGCTGCGAGGGGTTAAATTCCGCAGAATTACGGATCTTCACGGACGGATCTAAAACAGGTACAGGTACTGGGGCTGGAGTATTCTCAGAGGATCTCAACATCCATATAGCCGTACCACTGGGGGTCCACAACACGGTATTTCAGGCGGAATGCATGGGCATTTCCCTGGCCGCATCAGCCATCTTAGCCAGGAAGGCTAGGGACCACTCTATCCGTATACTTTCAGACAGCAGGGCTGTACTGTTAGCACTTGACAACCACACGGTCAACTCCGGGTTAATATACGAGTGTCACCAGCGCCTCAACCAGGTCGGTAAGCACAACAACATAACCATACAATGGATAAAGGGCCACAGCGATTCCCGGGGCAACGATGCAGCGGACGAACTCGCTAGAAGGGGTTCCAGTATGGCAGCAGTGGGACCAGAACCCATCGTGCCACTCCGCTTTGGGTATCTACGGACTCTGGTAAGGAAACGCACCAGTGATCAACACCACAAACTGTGGCTAGACCATGGTGAGTGTAGGCAGGCCAAGGAGGCACTTCCTACTATAGACGGCCGCCTCACCAAACGGTTGCTTCGGCTGACCAAATTACAGCTCCGCATAGTCACAGCCGCCATCACTGGTCACGGCTCTTTTAATAAACACCTCTTTGTCCTAGGAGTCACAGATAGCCCACTGTGCAGAGCCTGCATGGAGGAGGACGAGACAGCAGCCCACGTGCTTCTACACTGCCCAGAGGTTGCAACATACAGGGCAAAGTACTTAGGTAACCCAGGTACTCTCCGCGAGATCGTCAGCAACACCAAGGAGCTGCTGGCCTTTCTCGGGGAGCTGGAGTGGTTGGAGTAATGTTCCCACCCGTACGCAAAATACGCGCTTTAGACGTGGAGTTGCGGAAACCAGCCCGCTATACAATACAATACAATACAAATATTTTAAAGCTGAGGAGTTTGTTTGTTTGCTTGAACGCGCTATTCTCAGGAACTACTGATCCGATTTGAAAATTTCTTTCATTATTAGATAGTCCATTTATCAAGGAAGGCTATAGGGTATATATCATCACGCTACAACAAACACGAGCGAAGCAGCAATGAAAAATGTTGCGAGAATGGGGAAAATGTGACGCAGACGAAGTTGAGCGGGACAGCTAGTACAATATAAAATATATATACAATATAAATATATAAAATTCAACTGTCAAGAGCCTGGAATTCAGTGCTTCAACAGTGTAAAAATTGAAAAAGTGCCGTAAAAATTTCGCGAGTGGACAGTGAGTATCGTGTCTCGGGAACAAAATCGAGTTGTGAGTGACAGTGGTAGTGGTACGGAGCGCAAAAACGAACAAGAAAGAGGGTAGACCAATTTGTCTGCTCATAAACACCCACCTGCAATAACTTCAGTTTATCCGTGATCATGGCGTTTGTAACAGCGCCGAAATATCGGCAACTCAAAACAAACAATTAACATGGTAAATATCCCGTTACAAGTGTTATTGATAGTGCTAATGACCATGTCAGTTTAAAAACTTATTATGTTGTTTTGTATATAACGGGCTGGTGTCCGCAAAAACACATCCAAAGCGCGGTCATATTATGTTATGTTAAAAATGCCAGTAGTAACGCAAGATTCATTACCATTGAATCAGACATGAGATAGAAAGAATTGACAATGCTATGATCGACTAAGATGCATTTTAGGTGGAAGCATCAGTGTAGCCCGCTACTATTCCATGAAGAAGTCATTGAATGGGATTAAATGAACTTAGAGTATTGTATTAATGATCTAAATGATCCTAATTCAGTGAATAAATACGTGTTACGATCGCGAATCATATTTTGTTCAACATACAGCTTGACGTTGACTTGTAAATTGTAAAAAACGTAATAAAAATGAATTTCATAGGCTACCTTAGCCAACATCCCACATGTGGCAAAGTCCCGAAGTGGACTTTTCGATGGGGTGTCCTTGGTTTTTCTCTGAAAGTTCACTCATCAAGAACATGGCGATATAAAGAGTCTATAGCATCATCACAACCTATGCAATTACCAAGATTTAGTGGGCTTAGACCGGCCATATACGATCACTGTTCAGCTTTAAGATAGCCTTTCCTCACAGCTGCTGGCTTTACAAACCATACCTTCTGAAGTGTCTATTCTTTGTAGCGTAGCGTAGCGACGAACCATCGCAGCATGATAATACTGGATGCCTATTTATGGTACAATGGGCTCTTAGTGTAATGCTAAGCTTATTTTGAGGGGGTGAGCATTTTAAGTGGTGATGTGAAGTGGGTATGGTGGTGGGAACTGGTAGTACCATAATTGTGCATTATCTACATCACTTACGCTAGTGCCATCGGATGACTTGTTATATGAACAAGTGTAGATTATTTTATTGGTCAAAACCTTGACGAAGAGGTAATAAAAAGATTTTTGATAGTAGGTGCTATTAAAATGTTAATGACAGTAAGAGCTAGCAGAACACCGTGGCTTTTAGGTCTAATAATCAACTTTGTCAATATTTAACATCATGTAGAAATAATTACCTAAAGTCTGAAAAAAAATCAGGAAAAAAAAAGACAAATTAAAAAAGTTATGAGAAGCAAAAATATGGGCACCCGGTGTTGAAACCGGATTAAACACAACTCGATTTAATAAACGCTCCGAAACTAAAAAAAAAACAGCTCCAAACACACTCCCCGACCACATTATCCGCTGCGCATCCTCCGATATATTCAAAATACGTTTCCGACATAAAACTAAAGTTTTCCAGCGGTTTTATTCGCGAATATAAATTCAAATTGAGTGGGAAATGCCGGTCCCTAAAAGGCAACTTCACGGCACCGAAACGGTTTTGAACACTACAATACACTATTATACAGGGTGTTGTTTTGCATCCTCGTCAAAATTCAGGATGTTGTCACAAAATACATAAATAATCAATATAAATTACGGTACCTAGTAAATTATTAAAAAACACTGCGTTTTTTTTGTTGTTTAAGTTTGTCAATACTTCAGAATAACCCCCTTAACGTGGTTTAGGGATTATAAAATTACCGAAAAAACGTTTGAGGTTTTTTGTTTGTATGTAAGCGACGTTATAAGGCGGGAATCAGACGGCCCGTGTTCAAAACACAGGTGGTTCACAGTTACCAATTTCAGTAAATAAACAAAAAAAGGAAAATTACCTACTGATTTTATTATTGATTCGGGTCGAGAATCATTAGCATAGTTACCTCCTAGAATTTGACGAGGTTGCAAAACAACACCTTGTATATTGGAAGAAGGAAAATTTTATTTTCTGCATTTTACACTTTCGACTGAGATGTGTTTTTGTAATGTGGGGGGACTGGGCCTTCGGAGGTTAAGCAGTGAATGGAGGTGGGGATCTTGGGGCTGTTGACAGGTATGATACAGGGAAGATACAGGGAATTTAAGGAATTGAACCGTGTGAAGTGTGTGAGAACATTTGGCCGTTTTTGGGTTGTGGAGGTCGGATAAGCAGTCGCTCCATGTAAAATACTGGTATTATGCTGCATTTGTTTAGAATAGGAGCCGACCCCAACATAGATGGGAAAAGACTATGCAAAAGATGGTGGCGTCGAAGCGCGTCACCGATATGATACGAGTCAAAAGACGTCGTTTTCACTTTTCTTGCATTGTTATAAAGTTCTGTCTGACCAGCTCATGCTAATACCTCGTCGGTAAGCAAATCACTCCCTTAAGGTTATATTGACGGTCATTTCCTGGGCTGTAATCCACCACGCTGCTCTAGTGCGGGATCGTTTTTTTTGTTCTAGGACATGCCTGTTTCCTCATGATGTTTTCCTTCACCTTTTTTGACAGCAGCGGTGATGAAATAAATTACACATAGTAATGCGCCTACCTGGGTACAAACCCCAGCTTACTGCTCGTAAGTCAGGGCTGCTAATACTGGACCACCGCTGCTCTCTGAGGTAGTAGTGCTCAATAAATAGAATAGACGTTCAACTGCATAATGGTTAATGGCAATAGGCTCGCCCCCTATTACATGGGACTTCAAATAACTAGGTAAATCTGGGTGTACTATTACGTGCACCTCTGCCAAACCCTTCGAAGTTTACGTGAATGTATTTTTTGTTATTTAATTAGAATATTATGGCAGTTTCGAACCCCTAGATGACAGCATAAAATAAAAATACCACTATTTTCCAAAGCTAAAACAGCTCATAAAACACAACATTTTAAAAGATATATTTCACTAAACAATAACACCTGACTTACAACATTATTGTGACATTTCACACAATAAACATACAAAATTTCAACTCGTAAACTCGTATAAATTGCGTCTGTGAAAAAATAGCATTCATAAGTTCATTTTTCATATAACGTTGTTATAACTCTCAAGTGCTGTGCCTTGTTTCTGCTAGTGATGTGACAGCGGTATCCGTAGCGAGGATATTTGAAAAAGGATTAATAAAATGCGGACTATTCACTAGAATGGAAATAAATAATATTTTATGAATAGAATTATTCTTTTAGCTGTTTGCTGGTGTTTAAAGGATAATGGAATTCGCGATGCTATAAATATTCTTAGTTGTACATTCTATTGGGACTTTTGTTTATTAATATAGAAATAAAGCACCAGAAAAATTAAGTGCGGCATGTTATTGTCTCTAAATAATAAGACATCTATAAAGTTTTCCTTTTAGAAATGTTGACATAGGATACGGTATATCCCACCTTTAAAATACAATATAAATGTACATCTTTAAAATACCTGATCCTAAATATCTCCTCTTCTCCTAAAATGTCCGAAAATATCCGCGACAACATCACTAGCACTAGTGTCGGGGCGTCGTTTGCCACTTGATGCCGGGTCAACAGTTTAAAACAATAACGCCGGAGGGTGCCACTGGGAACCATAAATACAATATAGCGGCAACGAATTCTGTATTATTTAATAGGAAAATATCCATTTGTATTTCATCACTATTTTTTTTGCTGAAATAGGGTAAATAATATCTTTATTTGACGAACGATACAAACTACATCTTGAGGAGCTCGTGGCTAAATAATAACAGCTGCACGGGTCGATCTTTAAGGTTAAGCCGTGCTTGCTGAGGTTGGTCCGTGGATGGGTGACCATAATTACATACCGAGTTTCCTCCATGCCTCGGAAAGCACGTTAAGCTGTTGGTCCCGGCTGTCATTTGTAGATCTTTGACAGTCGTTACGAGTAGTCAGAAGCCAAAAGTCTGACATCCAGTCTTACCAATGTGTTTCGTATAACCCAGTTACTGGGTTGTGGAGGTCAGATAGGCAGTCGCTTCATGTAAAATACTAGTACTCAGCTGCATCCGTTTAGACTGGCAGCCGACCCCAAGATAGTTTGGGAAAAAGGCTAGGCAGATAATGATACAAACTACATCTTCTTATTTTCAGGTAATTACGTAGGTATTTTGGACTCTAGTTCTGTGTAGTTCTGTGTTAGTTTAGTATGACGCATAATGTATTGAAAGTCGACTTACGCATCATCATCTGCCTAGCCTTTTCCAACTATTTTGGGGTCGGCTTCCAGTCTAACCCGATGCAGCTGAATACCAGTATTTTAAACGGAGCAATTGCCTATCTGACTTACATAACCCAGTTAGTCCTCAAAAACTACTAGCATTTATTTCAATTAGACCATTACAGGCACTTTTGAAAGTCAAAGAACAAAAAAGAAGAACGCGAAGCTACAGTCCCAGTCACAAGACATAATAACTTGTGAAAGTACTGTAGTTGCCCATTCCAAAGCGTAGATCTCTATGGAGAAGAATGGGCAAGAAACTCCATGGACACTCTTTTAAATCAAAATATGTTACAAAATCTTGGTTACATCAATCGTGTTGAGAATTACTAATATGTGAGAACGATGTAGAAATACGGGCAAGTTAAGAGCGTCCAGAGTAAAAGACAAAATCAATAATTCGAAAATAAAGTTAAAAATAAAATAATTAAAATAAACCGTGGCAGCTAAGAGATGACCAGTCACAACTGACAGCGCCCGTTCACGAACATGACGCATGTTACAGCCATCATTCAACTCAACCATATTGAAGGGAACTAAATGACCACTGACTAGTACTGGATAATACGATACCACTTGGTAAGACAGTCCACCTATTTTCCTTCGGTAAAAGATACCCAGAGTCATCTTTTACCGAAATATAATTCATTTGAAAAGTTCATTAAATGAAAAAAGGATCCGAAAAGTCCTCAAATCGGCTAATGAAAAAAAAAAAATCTCCATTTGACCTTCCCCAAATTTTGTTTTGGCTTTGTTCGAACCTTCAAACCGTTACTTGCTCCAAAAGTCCTCAAAAACTCGCATAATAATAATTCGAAACAGCTCAGAATCTCCATGAACAATAAAATTATTTATTTCGTTTATGAAGTGGTACGGCGCCGAAGTCTTGTTAATGAGGAGATCATTTTCCAAGTGAAGTGCACCCGAACACCCGGTTGAAGTGGGACTTAATTTTATCGCTGTTTTTATGATTTTTAATACGGGATTTTTGCTGGTAGAAACAGTTTAGCGCCTTAACATTTTAGAGGGGCTATTGTATTTATTTTTTTGCCTATTGAGTGTCCCACTGCTGGGCAAAAGCCTCACCTTTCTCTTTCCAGACCTTTCTATCCAGTGCAAGATCAGATCGCCACACCACCTTCTCTGCGGTATATCTCATCATATTCATTTTAACAAAAATATAATATTTAAATGATTAAACCTTCTAAGTAGAATTACCGTCAGCTTCGTTGGTCTAGTGGTCACAACCGCGACTGTTGGGCTTGAGGCCCTGGGTTCGATTCCCGGGTCAGGCGATGTGTTATTGGGTGCTTTCATCAGGATTTCTTAAGTAGCAGCCTCGAAGTCAGAATTTGTGCCCGTATGATAGCAATAGGCTAGCTCCCGATTATTTAACCATTTATCGCCTTCTTTCCTTCTAGAATATTATCGTCATAATGAATTGTTTCGATTAATTTCTTCGCATACATTTTATGGTTTATTTTATCTCTTTTATATACATAAAAATTTTCTATGTAATGTATGTAGTTATTTTTTAATGTTTTTTTTTTAATGTTTTGTTAGTTTTATTAAACGCACTGGTATTCCCGAAATAAATATAATACCTAAAAAATTACATTGATTTCAAAACCATGAAAAAAAATACTCGCGAATGCTTATCCAACACCTACATAATCTACTACGCATTGTAAAGACCACGACTTAAATTAAAAAAGAACCAAACATTTTCAACAAGCCTTCTAAAGTTATATATTTAAAAAATTACGTAAAAACTAAAACAAAACTCAAAACGTAACTCTTCGCCCCACTCGGCAGTCAGTGATTACGCTCTCGAGCGCCCCCTACCGTTTATTGTTCGCAACTGTTGACACGCTACAGAGCACGAATGCTGCGCTCAACTCGCGAAAACTCCATTGTATAATTATGTAACATTGCTCAAGTGAGAGTCTTTTTTTTATTTTTTGCAGCTTTTTTTTTTTCATTTGTTTCCGGTGTTTTATTTCGATATTTAGGTTGGGGACTTTTGTTAGCTAAGCTGGTGTGGTGTGATGAATGTTGTGCAGTGATGTGTGTTGTGTGTGTGTGTGTGTGTAGCGATGTCTTTTTCGTTGTTTTAGGAACTGTATTTGTAGTGTTTAGATGGTTCTAGGGTAAAAGAGTAGAATCAGCAGTTTAAGGCTGCTGAATTGTAGCAATAGAACAGACAGTTATACTAAGGTCAGCTGGGTAGCTCCAACACACTGTCTCCACCTGGTATGCCTTTACTCCATTTGCCACCTAGTCTTTCGACAGACATGACGCGCCAACTGTGGTTACTCCGGGTCTGGCTGTTTGTGTTGGTGAGTTTAAATATTTGTTAAAAAGGAGAAATTCAAAAAGTGGGGCAAAGTTTAAAAAAGAAAGTTGCCACTTCTGTCAGTTCTTTTCCGGGTAATTCCATAAAACCTGCGTGCATTTGCTTAATTATTATTTATTTTTAGCATTTGTTGTCCCACTTTACAGTAGAAAGAAAGGGAGGCCTACCTTTCTTTTTATAGCACAATGTTAATCCACTTGAAATGTTAATTTAAAGTTCATAAAACATTCTGGTTTCGCTGAGCTTATGAAGTATTTCTGCGGTTTTAACGTCACGTGTGTGTATAGTACCTACTACCTTATTAAAATAATAATATATAAAAAAGTAGAACTACAAAATCAAAGCGTCTCTATAACATTGGTGAATCACAACGCGTACACCCTTTAAACACTTTAATTAACGAAAAAAAACATCACGTAGAAATAAACAGCACAGCCCTAAGGCGTGAAGGCATTAAGGACCATTTTGCTCGAATTTAGGGTTGACACGCGTCCGAATTTTATTCAGAGTTGTATTTTTATCAAGTTATTGAGGGCAAAGTAGGTGGTAGGAAAAGATGGTGGTTCTTTGTTGGAATTAAAATGGTGAAGTTACGTTAAAGTCTTGTAGGTAAAGTAAAGTTTTTATAATTGGAGGACAGCTGGGAGCTGTAAAAAAATGTATGAGCGATTTCCTGCTGCTATTTTGATTTCGTGGAAATTCGTCAATGGTTGTAAAAGAGATAGTTTTGCACTTAGAAGTGTTAAATTCTAAGTGGTTGGCTTCACTCCATTCTACCACCCTATCGATGTCCCTCTGAAGCGCTTCACAGTCCTGTTCACTATCAACACCTAAAAATAGCTTCAGGTCATCTGCGAATATGAGACAGCGCGCCGTTCTAACGACCTTAGGCAGGTCGTTGGCCATTATAATAAATTGTGTAGGCCCCAGGTTGGTTCCCTGACTTACACCACTATTACAATTTGTTCGTACCAGTTAGTTTAATCGAACCTCCTTGAACCGAACCTAACTGATGTTTTCTTAACTACATCTTGGCAACCCTAGACCTTCATTCATGTATGACGTAACATGACTGTCACTCACAGCTGAGAAAATTACTCTATTTTTTTCATAACGTCGACATTTAGATACTCGTTTACATAAATAAGTTATTTACATAATTTCAAAGAAATTCTTGAAGGCACGGTGTGTCTGAAGCGAATTTTACATAAAATGATGTAACTTTTGACTCTTAGAAGACTTATTGCATAACACAATCACAATGGCTGTTTTTGCTAGTTTTCTGAAAACTAGTTACAACAATCGACTTAAAAACTAATAAAAACGAGTACGTAGTGTGAATGACTATTGTTACTTACTGTTATGAGAAGTACAGTATCGCCTGACTGTATGAATTTCTAGCCTGAACTGAGCCTTAACCAAACGAAAATGACTACACGCATTCTTAATTTTATAAAACGAGACAATTTATTGAGATCAAAATGGTGACGAAACGAGACTTGTATTTTATCAAGTAGCACTTTTCGCGTTCACGTTGGAGCAGATTAGTAAGTCCATTAAACAGCTATAGGAGTAAACGCATTAGAAGGGAACACGTATTTTGGTAACTTGGTGAGCACAATGAACCATCAAGTGAGGGACAAAGTTTGAACCTCATGCGTTGCACCATTGACATGAAACTACTTATAACATACAACGTTCTTGCCTGAGCATCTTTCAAAAGTTTGACGTTACCTTTGAACGTCAAACTTTTTAAAGATGCTCAGGCAAGAACGTTGTATGTTATAAGTAATTTTGGTTTAGGCGCAGAATTCATGTCGGTCTTATCTTTTAATGACTCAATTTACATAAATGGTTTGACTATGAAATTAGAAAAAAAAAGATTACCTACCTAGCTTTAACAAATCTTGTAACACGACCATTGACAAAACATACCTACTTTAAAATACTAGACAATTTCTCTCAGCCATTATTTCGCCCGCTATAAACAGAGGGGCGGTGCGAGACCCCTGACCACTTGTACTATTTTATGGGCTGACATTAAATATCTCTGCACCAGCGACTTTCCGGGATCTGCTTGCTGTTCTTACGAATGAAAGTCGGTGGCTTAAATCGTTTAGAGTTGGTGCGGTAAGATTTGAGGATGCTGGGTTTAAATTCAATCGTTATTCATTTTATGTGAAAATTACTAGTGTGTATCATTCATTCATTCATTCATTTCAGCCTGAAAGACGTCCACTGCTGGACATAGGCCTCCCCCAACGCCACATTGACATAAGGGGGGATTTTGCCATAATCGCCACGCTTGGCAGGCGGGTTGGCGATCGCAGTACGGTTGTTACAAAAGCACAGAAAACGCTGCTGCCCATTCTCTGGCAAATCCCATAGTCGCCCCTTACGACACCCACGGGAAGATATGGGATGGTGCTATTCTTTACGTCCGACACCACACAGAACAGTGTGTACGTGTAAAGTTAAAATTACCTTTTTGGAACTAAACGTGGTTATATTGAAGTAAAGCGTACTGATACATCGCATCTGCTTAAACATTTGGAGATAACATGTGTTTAAGTGTGAATTTAAGCGGGTATTTACAGTGCCGTAGAAAGGTAGTCAGTGGCCCGAAAGTCTGACAACCATTCTTATCAGGGGATATCGTGTTACCCAGTACTAACTGGATTGTAGAGGTCGGATAGGCAGTCGCTCTTATTGAAATACTGGTATTTCGCTGCATCTGGTTAGACTGGAAGCCGACCCTCACATAGTGGAGATAAGGTTAGGCAGGGGATGATAATTTTCATTGCTGATTATAAAGTTGTTGCGTTATTTCTCACATTTTTGTTGTAGATGATAATGTAAAATTAAAACATGCCGTCATTTTCTAGAGTTAATAATCAAATCAATCACACTAAGACGTGACTTCATACTATAATTAAAAATATTTTAAAGACGTTCAGCAAAGACATTGTTTAAGAAACTACATAACTTCAATAAAACTTTTAGTCCCATAAAATCTAGATATTGTTTCAAAGAAATCCCGAACTATCAAGTCTAGAATTACTAACAAAAACTAAGAAAAAACTTTAAGAAATAGACCTAAAAGTCCCAAAAAATAGTTTAGAAACCTAAACACTTTCACACATGAGACTTGAACAAAATGGTTATGTTAAAAACTTCTCAACGAATGCTTTGTGAAAAACTTTAAATATTTCTTATAAAAGGTGGGTAGTACCCGGGGGACAAATAAGGAGGTTCCTTCTCAGGCCTGGGGCTGTAGATATCACGATTACTTTTCGAATAATCGTAAATTTTTCTATAGCAATGGCCCTTTGAATAAACTGTGAAGTTTCGGAGATTATAATTTTTGTGAAAATATATCTTCTTATCTTGTCTTTAAGTTATTTATTTATTTTCTCACACACAAGTTTCCTTTGCCATTACAGATAATAAACCTAATATAAGACGGCGTATTGGTGGGTGGGGACGGTGGTAATTATTTTTGTAGCATTTGAATGGTTTTAACAAATATAAATCATATATTTACCTAGAAGGTTTGCAACTCAGAATTAGTAAAGAAAATTGTAAGTTGAAAAATTTCGATGTATTACATGTCATTTTAAATGATTTTCACCCAATTATAATTATGAACATTACTTACCTTCAATCAAATCAAAGTGAAAAGTGACACAAATGTTTTCATCCGTGCTGTAACTGTTCTAAACAAAAGGTGTAATGATTTAAAAACGATTGTAAAACATCACATTAGAAAGAATGAAAAAAAAAAGATTGAGAATAGTGAGAGGCATCCACACACTTGTGCCGTTTATGAGCTACCAGGGAAGCCGCATGTATGAAGGTGTTAAGTCCAAACTTCTCTATCTTCAACGAAGTCCTTAATTTTGTACGTAATATTGGGAAAACAGTACTTAATTATGTGGTAATCTAGCCCTCAATATATCGTAAGTACTAACGCTGTAGCGTATATCAAACGCAAAGGGCGGTAAAAAACTCACACAACCAGAAAAACATAAAAACTTCACCAATTAACCATCAGGTACACAAACATAAACATATCATTCAAAAAAACGTTCAAAACTGAAAAGTGCCATCTATTTTTATATACAGCAGTAAAATAAAATATTCGCGGGAAGAACCGGGTCGCGAGATTACTTTGTAAACAACTTTATCCTGATTTATGAAAGAAGTTTGATATAAATAATTTTTTAGAGGCAAAAGTTACGGGGAAACCAGGTGTCCCTTAATATATTTTTTATGAAAGCCTCCCCGGGGCCTGGTAATGCAATTATGCAAATCTGTAACGATTTGGAATTTAGTCTGGCGATGACACGCGATCTGACGCTGGTTAAAGTGCTGACGAAGTTTTTTTGGATGTTTTTTTGATGGGTAGTTGTAAATTTTGTTTGGTTTGGAGCGGAAAAGGGAAAAAGTTTGGGGATAGCAGCTTTTTGTATCGAGTTATGGTAGCATCTGTTTTTTTTTTTGCATCGTTTTGCTTTAAGTTTAACAGCATTCTACATGATATAATTTTGAAAATGGGCCAGATATACTCTAAAATCAAAACACTTATTTAAGCTTCTAATAAAATTCATATCATCACATCTTTCCAAAGCTCCAAAAAACTACTTTCCTTTAATAAAAAAACCCAAATAAACTCTGTCCATAAATCAATACAATCCTATTTTCAGTCCACGCTCGTAGCAGCTATCGTAGCAACTCGTAGCAGCTCGTAGCGACACTCGTAGAGGCGCTACGCGGTCCATGACCTCGCTTCAGCCTTTTATCGCAAGTCTTTGAGTGTGTGAGTTCGCTTATATTTGTTTGCATACATACATTTAATATGATAGTGGAAATTGAATAGAATACGTATATAAAGTTTTATGTGTGTAGAGGTTTCTTTTTAAGCTTTTTGCTAAATAGGTTGTGATTTTCTAAATTCAAAATAAGTTGTGTTTTGGTTTGTGTTAACGAGGAACCTTAGCCAAACTTTTTTGCTTTTTTATTTAGCTAAAAATTCATTACATTTGGAGAAACATTCCCAATTTTTCATTTAAAAAAAAATGTTTAATCGTTGCAGTAGCTTACATGTGTAGCTTTTATAAGCAATGATACTATTTCTCTATCAAATTGACACACTAAGTAATTTTTTTATGTCATAGACACCGTGTCCGGAACCATGTCCGCAATTGCATCTGTGATTAGAATATACGATAGACAATTCAAAGTGGAAAGTAGTTAATTTACCAAACAACTAATTCCCCTAATTTTATTTTACCTATATATCTAAACGGCTCTTTTTGTTCGTCAGCCCCTTCATATTAGGTATTATGAAAAACGGACCCTACAATAAAGAGCCTTATATGAAAACTCTCAAGATCCTTCCTATACCGCATTGACAAAGTTATTACCTACCCCCAACTCCTGAAACTTTATTTCACATTTCATGATTTACGTTGTAATAGCCGCTGAAATATTGTAGCAGTCGAATAACGCCCCGTACACGACCTCAAGCGATGCGACCCGCGTCAACGCACACGTGCGTGTGTGACATGTTTTATCGTACCGTCGCTCTGCAATACTCTTATGCTCACACCTCAAACACTTTTAATTTGTATTTTTAAACATCACTGTCGCACGTGTGTTTCTTGAGCGCGTAAATTGTAGCCAAGTAGAAATAGTCGCAGGAATATTATGATAATCGAATCACGCGCTGTTAATGACATTGCGTCAGGGATACTAGCGTGTCCAGGGCTGCGGGACTGTTCGAAAGAGATACCGCGGCCCTGGAACACAAAGGGCTAAGAAGGACCATGGATGGGTTTTAGTCAGTACAAGTCTGATACTCCTTTCCGCTCCGCCCAAAGCAGCAAGGATCGTCTGATGATTTCCACTCCGTAAAAATAAAAGGGACACAAGCACGCGTCACTTGTTCTCTTTTCGTGAGTACGAGTGCAAGTCTCTATGCTCTAAAATTAGATAACTTCTATATTCTTTAATTGGTGGTGGTGTTGTGGTTGCAAGCGCAACTGCTGAGCATGAGGTCCTGGGTTCGTTTCCAGGGTCGGACAAAGTGCTTTTGGGATTTTCCATCAGGAATTTCTCAGTAGCAGCCACGGATTCTGGATATCTGCCCGGCTGATGGCAATAGACTCGCCGCCTAGTACATGGAACTTAAAACATAACTGACGTAGCCTTACTCGTGATAACAGGTGTGATGTAATGTTCTTTCATTTGGTTTTACGCAGTCGCTGTCACAAAAATCGCGTAGATCGTGGCCAAGCGGTAATGGCCGCTGAAATATTGTAGAAGTCGAATAAGATCGGCCATTAAGTTTGTTCGAGTTTAATAAGAATAACTTCAAGTGCTCGGCGGTCGGTTCAGAATTTGTTAAGGCTATGTTTAGCCGATGAACGAAAAAGAGGTATTGATTTGTGAGTTATTTTGGGAGAGATGGCTGAAAAGACGACCTCTAAGTGTTTGCTCATTAGATGCAAATGAGATCAGCAGCCAGATCAATTAAATTATATGATTTGCCAATGGTTTGAGAAAGTTCGTTTGTGACAGTTGGCTTAGATTTCTTGAAAATACAACCAACTAAAAACGCCCTTTTTGCTATTTTAGTTGAATTCAAATGCAATCGTTTGTCTTTATTACCAAAAGAACACCTCGGTTCTCGTTTTTTTCTCTGAATCTTCAATTGCATCAGAATAGTTTACGCTTTAGTAAATAAAAGTAGTCAGAATAATACCGGGGCCCAGAAAATACCAAAACTACTTAAGTAGAAGCTTCACTACCTAAACTATAATAACAGGAGCTTAATAACATTCAATATTCGATCCAGCCAATTTAAGTTTAAACTGTACAACAACCCCTTAACACTCTCATAATGTTATTCCAATCGGAAAATAACTAGTTTGTAGAAAGTACTTAAGCTCTGGCTTAGTTTCCTTATACAAACATGTTCCATTCTGGGGGCAGCACTTGTCTTTTGGGTTTTATCATGTGGGTAGTTGAAAAATACTTTAAATGGAGCACTATATTATGCCTTTACTTTACCGTTTTCAGAAAAAAGTTTGCTGATATTTTATGTTAGAAATCTGTGTTGGTGTTTTAGTATTTTGGAGGCTGGAAAAAGTTTTCACTGATACTTTTAGACGTTATTTGTCACGTGAAATAAAAAGGGATAAACAGTGACAGAATAAAATACCAAATAGCTTATGTCGATTTCCGTTAAAAGTGGTAATACTAAACGCTTTGAAACCGATTGCCACTTGATTGTCTCAAGACACTGTTTACAAAAAAAAACGGTCTATTTTAAAATACCAAAGCATCCCCAACAAAAAACAGCTCTATCTCTACCAGAAAATCTTAATTAACTAAACAACAGATTCCTCATAAACAATTCGTAGCGGCTTCAATACAATCCGGCGTCCATTTTGTCTGGATGCTCCAGTTTAAAGCGGTTCCAGCTGGCTCCTTGCTATTCAGGGCTTATTCCGATGCAGACAAGCCAAATGAAACTGTCTCGACCCTGTCTAATCTTGGGAGGTGGTACTACTGGAACTCGAAGTTAGGATTTGTGTTTCAGTAGAATGATAAACCTACAAGTATACAAATAAATTAAATTGAAGTACCTGTTTGTAATTTCCAAATAACAGCTTTTTATTGAATGCGTATTATTTTGAAATATAATATATATACAGTACACAGTGTATAGTAGAGAGCAGCGGTGGCCCAGTTGTGGCAGCCCCGACTTACGAGCTGTAAGCCGTGGGTTCAAACCCAGGCAGGCGCATTACTTTGTTAATTTATTTCATCACCGCTGCCGTCAAAAACGGTCCTAGAACTAAAAATTCCAAGTATGGTGGATTACAGCCCACTCCCTCTCATAGATTTGATTGCCAGCAGTGGGAACTTTATAGGCTGATGATAATGATATACAGTACTTAAAAAAAAATATGTCTCTCTGTCTGTCTGTTTTTTCCGGCTAATCGCCGAAACGGCTGGACCAACTTTTTTATTTACCACACAATCAGGTGTATGGTCACACTTGTGTGTGATTATCATCAGTGTGGTTTCATTTTTAAAACCAAGACCACTCGACGGCTACCTACCCTCTTCAAATAATTCCTCGAAAGTCTTCAACAAAAACATTGTAGACAGTAAAAGTAGGTAGTTGAAATAAGTCTTTAATTACTTTCAGCACTTTGCCGCAGTAGCTGGCAGCTTTGCTTAACTCGATCCATCATAATATTGTATAGATGAGAGGGTTACACTTTAGTAATGTCGACAAAGGTTTTTAACAGTTATTCATGAAATTATACTAATTATGGATAAAACTACTTGAGTAGTTTTATCCATAATTAGTTAACCAGTGAGTGCTAGGGCAAAAGTAAAGCTGGGAGGCTTCGAGATCTATACCAGAATGAGAGAATATTTTATTGGGTTTTTTATCGGAATAAGTAAAATTCTGAGTGAGTGAAATTTACAAATACAGATTTTAGTCAGGCCAGCAGTAATATGGTGACCCGCTATGTTATTCTATTTAAAAACTTAACTATCTATACAGGGTGTAACGGAAAGGGTATATACATACTTAAGGGTGTGCTACAGACCATCAAACTGAACATCTTTCTCCATCGGACAACCATCGTAATAGCGAAAAAATTATCAGCTACATTTGGGTCGAATAGGTATTGAAATTTTGTATGGGTAGCAGATAATTTTTTCGCTTTTATTTTTGTATTATCATATCTGCATACGCCTTTAAGAAAAAAGGTGAGTGCGTGTTTATAACCTACTAGCTGTCCGGCGCAACTTCGTTTGCGGCATCCACTCCACTCCTATTGGTCGTAGCGTGATGATATATAGCCTATAGCCTTCCTAGATAAATAGGCTATCTAACACTGAAAGAATCGGACCGGTAGTTTCGGAGCCTATTAAGACGCTGTACCTCGTCAAAACAGGCAACTTTGAACAGTTTTTTAGCCAAATGTATACATTTTAGAGCAACAAAAAAAAAATATGTTACTCTTGACCATATTTATGAGGGAACCTTCGGGCCCAAAACACGTTTTAGGAAAAAAAACCCGATAAAAAAAATCGAGAAGTTCTGATTTTCAAGCAAGTGTAACTGTATTACTGCTCAACTAATCTTGACTAAATTAACCTTTGACCTTTGCCTTGAGCCTCGCCGTTCCATTTATGGAACGGCTCGAACCAGCAAACTTAAACGCTAATATAAAAAAAAGTAAATTTCTAAATCGTTCTGTCAAAATTTACCACTATGGTCAACTAGTAGTCGATTCAAACAAAATTAATCGTTAGTAATACTAAACGGCACAACATTATTAAAAAAAATATAGAAACTCGTCTATGTCGAATGTCAAACGCAATGGCAACCCGTGTTATTATGTTCGGAAAAGTGTTGTTTTTGTGAGATATACGTTGTAAAACTTTGGTAAGTAAATGTATAGTATGTTATAAGTGTATAATGCAACTTTTTAGATAGTCATTTGCTTGAAAAAATAACAAAAAAATTATGATTTGAGCCAACAAAAAATCCTTTGTTGTGAAGTTTGTTAGTCGAAATAAAAAAAAAATATTTGACTCTTGAACCATGTAAAATGGTCTTGGAAACAATAGTAGCAAAGAAAAAATAGTGATAATTCATTATTTCATGTATTCGAGGCATATCTATTCATATTTATTGATATTTCAAGTATTTTCATGCTTTGAACAGCGGAATTCTAAAATGGCCGATTCTAACAAGAAGTTTGAGTTAGGATCTTATAAGAATAATGTATGTAGGACTCCTAAAAAACACTGTCATTAGATTACTTGTATATTTGTGATGTTAGATATAAATTTTCGTGTAAATTGAATGAGTAGTTTTACCAAACAAAAATAAGCAACGAAAACAGACGTATTTGCTGCGACCTCTCTCATATCTATGGGATATGTATAATTCTCAAGTAGTTCTAAAAGAGTTGGTTATTATTAATAAATGGCCCCGTTCATCACGAACCCGACACTGTTTACCGTTTAAGATTAGAGCTAATATAACTCGAGTTATAAGTGTTTATCTTTACGATATCGGATGACTCACGCAATGGCGTAATCAAGGGGCCCCCGAAGGGTTTCACGCGGGGTTTTACTGTTACGCGCGAAATGACAGTGAGGTTAATAACAGTGATGTAATATAAAGTAATAAAGGGAACTGTCGCTTTTCTTTTTCGTTTTATTTAGTATATTTGTAAGGATTCATGTTTTTAATGATAATTATTCGAACAAGTCGAACGAAACATCACGCCATTCGCGGCGTCTTGTCGCATCTCTTTTATTTCTACGCAGAGTGACAGTGACCGCAGAGGCGCGCTGCTAGATGGACGTATGTCACTTTTTCCCGCTCGCCACTCAAATTTTTTCAATTAAATTTCGATCTGTTTGTTGTTGAAAGCTGTTTATTATATTTTATTTTATGATTAGTTTTTCGTTCGTGTAAATTTTTGTTCGATTTTAGTCATAAAATGTGTAAATAAAAAATTAGTGAACATCAGTGGCGAAGAGTCAAAATTGTGGGTGGGGAACCTCAGTGGCGAAGGGTCAAAGTTCTGCAAAGGGAATCCGAAAAATTAAATAATGTATTGATTGTTTTGTTTTTTTTTTTTGGAATGTTAATTATTCTTAATTAGAATGACATGTTATTGTATCTAATCTGTTAGTTTCTATGAATTTGCATGCCGTAAGGTAGAATGTAGCGGAAACCTTCAGCTATTGTATCATCTTAAACTTGTACCTACATTGTTGGCAAATAAATAAAATCTGAATCTGTAATTTTGTTTATTCGTCATTCCTGTTTTCAGCGATCCCGAAAACCAGGAAAATGACCCCCATGACGAAAAAACTGAAAATTTCATCCGCGCCATTTTAATTTTTTTTTTTACCAAATCTTCGTTATCAGCGACCCTTAAAACTAGAAAAATGACACCAATGATAAAAATATCGAAAAATTTCGTAAGCGCCAACTTTATCTATTTTGTAAATTGTCAAGAATAAAATGTAGAGGAACCATAAACAAAATAAAAGTGATTGATCTTATGTAAATAAGTCAACTAAAAAGCGCGAGAGATACCATACAAGGTGTTGTTTTGCATCCTCGTCAAAATTCAGGATGTTGTCACAAAAGACATGAATAATCAATATAAATTACGGTACCTAGTAAATTATTACAAAACACTGCGTTTTTTTGTTGTTTAAATTTGTCAATATTTCAGAATAACCCCCTTAACGTGGTTTAGGGATTATGAAATTATCGAAAAAACGTTTGAGGTTTTTTGGTTGTGTGTAAGCGACGTTATAAGGCGGGGATCAGACGGCCCGTGTTTAAAACACGGGTGGTTCACAGTTACCGATTTCAGTAAATAAATGAAAAAAAGAAAATTACCAACTATTTTATTATTGATTCGGGTCGAGAATCATTAGCATAGTTACCTCCTAGAATTTGACGAGGTTGCAAAACAACACCTTGTATATGAAAACGTCTCATGTTAGAAGACAACATTTTGAAGAATTGTGTCGTGTAGAATTTATATATTTAGATTTTGCTAAAATCATCAAAATAACTAAAATTTATTTAGACTTAGATTGTTTTAATTTAGTGTATTCTTACTGTTCGTTCACCTCTTCATGCATATCTCCATCCGCACCGTCCGTATGTCCACCCTTTCATTCGTCTATCCACGCACCCGTCTGTCCAGTAATCTAGCAGAAAGGGGGGGGGGGGGCAGACGAGGGCCTCACAACTTCAAGAACAAAATACAAACATTAAGAAAAATAATAATATGTAGCTAGCACAGCTGTCTTTTTCTGGGATTCCCTCACAAACACTAGCTCAGCTCTATGTATAATTCGGAAAAACTTTTAGGCATATCAAGACTGCGAAGACACTTGAAAGCCATTAATGATACAGTTTCTGAGTGGCTATCTTTAGACCTTTTAAAGTTTATTGTAGATAGGGTGATAGTCTGAGCTATCCTTCTAGAAAGTTCTAGAAAGGTCCAGAACTTTCTCAAAATTTCTAGACATTTCCATTGTGGAACATTCTAGGATTATTCTCGAATCTTCTAGACATACTGGATCATTCTAGACTCGAACGTAATCCTAGAATGTTCTCGTAAAGCAGGCAAGGTAACACTGCCCCTCCTTAGACATGCTCGTCCCGAGCATCGTTAGTCCCATAGTATCGCGCTAATCGATCTACATGTACGATCTTAGGCGCACCTCGTGGACCCTTCTGTATTCAGTAGGTGACATCGTTGACCCTGGACAATCCTGGTCACGACTCGGTATGGTCCATCCCATTTTGCTTGCAATTTCGGAGACTTCCCTTTGCTACGCACTGGGATATGCAACCACACCAGTGAATTCTCGTCGAAACCTCTCCTGTTCGTCTTCTGGTCATAAAGGGTCTTCATCTTCTCAGACATCTGTTGGCCGGATTGTCTGATATGCTCATAGACAACGTTCAACTTGTTACGCAAGTCATTTGCATAATCTGTTACACTGCGTGGTGCATCAGGGGCAGTTCCAGTGATTGAATCTGCGGGCAACCGTAATTCCCTTCCAAAGTTCGCGAAGGCTGGTGTCACAGTCGTACTTTCGTGGACTGCACTACCGTAGGACAGAAGAAACGGCTGTATGTGCTTGTCCCAATCCTTTTGCCTGCTTGCTACGACTTTTGCCAGATTTCTCTACAGCGTTTGGTTAAAGCGTCCCACCATTCCATCAGATTGTGGGTGGTAAGAAGTGGTTCTTGTTTTGTGGGTACCCATCATTCGGCAAGTCTCCTGAAATACTTGTGATTCAAAATTCCTTCCTTGATCATTGTGAATTTCTAAGGGTACCCCAAACTTCCTGAACCAATTTATCTGCGACAGTTGTAGCTTCTTGGTTAGGAATGGCGAACACTTCTGGCCACTTTGTGAAATAATCCATGACAACCATTAAGTACTTGTTCCCACTTTCACTCTCTGAGAATAGCTCACCATTCCCAGGAGGCTCCAACGTTGTACACTTTTAATGCAACTCTGCTGCGCGTTTGGGGTCTTTTCACAGCCGCACAAGTGATACATTTACGACAACAGTCCTCCACATTTTCTCGACAGTGGATCCAGTTAAATCGCTCTCGGATCTTCATTAGAGTCCTTTTTACCCCCATATGTCCTCCTGAACATACATCATGGTAGAGCCGTAGAACATCCGGTACTTTGGCTTTAGGGACAACCATTTGTAGATGACACCTGTCCCCTCGAGCGTTTTCCCATTTACGGCACAAGACTCCATCCTGGATAACCAAGCGGTTCCATTGGGCCCAATAACTCTTCGTGATGGAACTCATCGCTGCCACATCACTCCACTTGGGTTTAGGAGCACCAGCTTTGATCTACTCGAAGATCGGTTTGATCTCAGAGTCATTTTGCTGAGCCTGCTGTATGTAGGGTTTCCTTCCATTCATCACTGAGATTCGTTCTAAGCACCCTCACGGTTGCTACCTCCTTAGTCTCTTGCCTGGCACAGTGCTTAAAATCTTCAGGACAAGGTCTTCTTGACAAGGCGTCTGCGTTACCGTGAGTTCTCCCAGTGCGATGTTCAGTTATGCAGTCGAACTCTTGCAGTAGTTCAATCCACCATCATCACAATCCATGTCGCCACTTGTCTTTCCGGATTTTTGAACTGTAATAGCCACTGCAATGCAGCATGGTCAGTTCGCAGCTGGAACTTTCGTCCCAGCAAATACACTCTTTTGCAAAAAAAAAACGGGCACCTAAGGAAATTACGTTCTAAGGACGATTTGAGTTATCATCGTTCTCTTGCGATGAAATTTAATTATTTGACGTACTCTATATACTTCTAATCGTGTAAATTAATACGCGTGAAGTGAACTTCGGCAATATTTTTTTTTAAAAGCCGATCAATGGGGAAGCCCGTTAAAAGCTAATTGTAGATGGCACGACTATAGCTGGTTCTCAATCTGACCAATGAGGTCGAGCTATTATGAAATATAAAATATCATTAATAGATTTTCATCCAATGACGATGCTTGGAACCAGCTATGGTAGCGCCGTTAGTTCCACAGTTTCCATCCCCATTCTTTAAAACCGATGTACACGGCCAAACAGAAGTGGTCGGCATAAAGACAAGAAGATTTTTTTACTTTTTTGATTAAATAAAGTTACAAATGTAAAAACCTAATAACGAGTGTGACCTCCTCTTGCCAAAATCCCAACTTGAATCCTTCTGGGTATGCTTTCCACGATGTTTTTAATAACGTTTTGAGGAATACGTTCCCACTCTTCTGCAATGACTCGTTTTAGCTCCCTGATGTTTTGTGGAGCAGGTTGTACTCATCTTACCCGTCTCTTTAGAACATCCCAGACATGCTCAATTGGATTGAGGTCAGTACGTCTACCATGAGTTTTAACAATCTATACACGCAACCATCTGTAGTTAAAAAAATGTATGAAAACTTTTACAGCGCCTCTAGCGGATAGTTGGGTACTAAAATGCGCAGTATGAGTCACATAGTTATCTATCCTACGTCACCGTGTAGTAAACTATACTACAGCGACTGTAGTTTGGGCTCCATTTGCTTCGAATTTTGTACCATGAGTTACAAATTTGACAAATGTCATTGTAACGAACTATTACTATTGTAGTTGCAGCACTCACCGACATTTTGTTCCGTGAAAAGACTATAGTTTGCGATCAATTTTGTTATTTTTTAATTATTATGTTTAATAGATCATTTTTTGTGTGGGAAATGTTATCATCATCATCATTTCAGCCAAAAGACTGTAGCGTTGTGAGGTTCTCAACTGAAATTAGTCGAGTGATTCTAAAATGTCACTATTAGTAAGTAACTAGGGACCTCACTAAAAACGCGGTACAACTCTAGTTTTTGACAGGACGCTATGGCTCGAGCATTTCTTTTCCGCTGGCTTAGCTGAAGGAAGGTATTCATTCTCTGACCTCAAGATTCTGTGAGTGTGAGCCCCGGTTTTAGGGGCTCTTCGCTCAGGCTGAGTGCTGTACCTACCTACGCCACACGCGCTACCAAGCACGCTACCTACTGCTGTACCCTTGCCTGCTCCTGCACGCTGCCTACGCTCGCCAGCTAAGCAAGCTACCCACTGCTGTGCCAGTGCGCTGACCAGGTCTTGGCCTGCTCACCTGCGGCCTACCGCCACGCGAGCCGGTGCCTGCGCAGTCTACCCTGCGCAACCCTGGCCGCTACAGTTCCGGAGGTCTACTGCTGAGCCTGTACTGACAGGCCCCCCACGTCTGCACGTGCTGCCAAGGGACGGTACCCTCCGGTTAATTACAGTGATAGTGAACGGAACAGAACTCAGTGACAGCGTACCCGCGACCTAGCATAGTCTAAATATATGTATTAACTAGTCCGGCTGTTTTACTGAACAACAACCTACCTACCTACTTGTCAGCGGCCTACGCATCCTACCCTGCGTAGTCCTAACCGTTACAAGACGTCCACTGCTGGACATAGGCCTCCCCCAAGAAGGTGAGTTTTGCCATAATTGCCACGCTTGGCAGGCGGGTTGGCGATCGCAGTACGGTTGTTACAAAAGCATAGAGAACGCTGCTGCCCATTCTCTGGCAAGTCCCTTAGTCGCCTCTTACGACTCCCACGGGAAGATATGGGAAATGTAAGCCGTTGCCGAATTAGAAAATGAACGACGCAAACAAAAAAAGTTTCAAAGTGAGATGCGTGTTCTACTTGGAAATCCACTTGAAACTTTAAGTGATACCAGGTTTGGGTAACTTTATAGGTTAACTAAAGAAGCTTTTGAGAATTTGTGTGATTTCTTGCATAACGGACACCAAGCTGATGAACCGTCGTAACACGAATAAATTTGGGCTGCATTAGATTTCATTGAGAAGAGTGAGTCAGGCGACTTTCTACATTTTGTTGGATAATAGTACCATATGACCTGTCTTTTGTCTCTATCATCGTGCATTATTTAAAAAGAGATGAAAATATGCAATGTGAAGTGAGCATCGTTTCATAAAATGATGCCAACATAACAACACTGTGTAGTTGTAACTATGACATTAGTAGTAAGCACCAACACAGCTCATGGTACAATTGAAAAAGCTAACTATAGTATTTGCGTATTGACGGAACTATTGCAGTTACGTCAAGCAATCTAACTATGACAACTCATGGTAGACGTACAGGAGTTCGATCTGACCAATCTAAACGACGGATCCCAACTTCTTGCAGATACGCTTCCACGTCGCCAGAACGGTGTGGGCGAGCAATGTCGTCCATAAAAATGGAATCTTCCCCAAGTACAGTCAATGCAGGTTGTGCCTATGGAATTAGGAATTCCATTATGTACCGGTGTGCTTTTAATGTTCCATTTTCTATGAAAACTAACTCCGTACGCTGCGTCGAATTAATTGTTGCCCAAAACAAAACGGAGCTTCAGCCATAAGGAGTGATTTCTTCGAAACACACTTCCGCATAGCGTTCCCGTGGTCTTCGTAGCACTCGTCGGCGTCGGTCCTCTCCGCACAAAGAGATTCTAGCTTCATCAGAAAACAATACTTTATTCCAGTCCTCCAGAGTCCATGAAGCACAGTTTCGAGTAAACTAAAGTCGAGCAAAACGGTGCTCACGGAGTAAATTAGGACCCGAGCCGGGCGGTAACTCCTGATATTGGCAGCCAAAGCCTCCTCCTGAACGTCCACAAGCTAACTTCTACTCCTCTTCTTCAAGGCTCTTCTTCAGGTCCACACTTGATGCTTTACGATTCCGCAACGCCTGACTCACCAAAAAGCGGTCTCTTGGTTCTGTGCATCGTTTTCTTTCCGAACCAGATCTTCTTTTGACCGAAGCGGTCTCTTGATACCGTTGCCAAGTCCTCTGGACAGTTGAACGACTCACATTTAGCCGCTGAGACACGTAAGTTTGCGAAAGACCTTTTTCAAGTAGGGCTATAATTTTACCGGCCCTTATCGCTTTTAACTCATATCAAAAACTGGTATTTAATGTAAAAAGAAAAATTAAATTGTTTAATTTGCAGAAAATTTCCAAAGAGATTTAAAATTTTAGTAATCAGTAAAAATATCGTTTCAGCAATTCGCGCCATTAGTAAAGCAATTTTATAATAATCAATATTTATCTTTTGCTCATTTCAAAATTTAAATTTAGAACGTAAAGAATCATGCCAGGATGCTTCAAATGACATGTCAATACATTGTCAAATTAATAAAACCTCTTTCTTGTTCTTATTCATTGAAATAGAGAAAAAAATCTATGGTGCCCGTTTTTTTTTTGCAAAAGAGTTTATATACTGAAATGCTGCAATGTCTTTACAACGGCAGTAGCCCGTCGAGTAACGCAATGATTTCTTTCCGGTTTGGTTTGTTTAAAAATAGGTGTTTTGCACAGACGTTTCTTTAATTCCTGAAATGCGACGTCGCAGCTCTTGTCCCAACAGAATTGTCGCTTTGCCTCAGTGAGTTTGTGTAGATGTTTCGCAATGTCAGCAAAATTCTTTGCTAACCGTCGTTAGTAGGAGCAAAAACCCAAAAATACTCTGACCTGTGTCCAGTCTTTCGGAACTTGCCAATTCTTGACGGCGACTACTTTCCGCCTGTCTCTTTCCTGTGATTATTCTTTCAACTCCTCGTATGTAAGGCGCACGGTCTTATCCACTGAGCTAGCATTGAACTCATATCGAACCGCTACAAGTTAATTTCTCAATCCTGAGCCTAATTTTATATATTTATATAAATAAATATTTCTTTAAATATATATTTGTCGCAGTCTGATTATTTTATTCCGTTTAGACTTTCACCATGTGGGCAGAACATGGGTTTCGTGCAATGAAAACACACACACACTGTACACTGCTTTTATCGAACTAACAAATTACTTGAAATTACAATCCAACACAATAACACTAGGCACCATGAATCGGGTTACAGTTTCGGGACGTCTTGACTCCGCGGTGGTCAGACTCAGACTGTCCGCCTCGCTGGGAGCTCGAAACATCACGACTCTGTAGTAAGCGCGCTTAGGTGTGGGTAGACTGGTAAGTAGGTCGCTTGACTTTTGGCGCGCTTTCGATCCATAGTCCGTACTAATAATTTGACTCCGACACGGCCATCCTGCTTGCACACGTCCTCGTGTGATGGGTACCCTGCAAACAAATACTCCACGACAGAAATTTGTTCCACTCGGTCACTCCTGACCAAACTTTAGATTCAACGGGGTGGTGGAAATAAGAACATTGTAGAACTAGCTGTTTCGTTTTAACCGAACCGATTGGAAATAATCGAAAATACAATAATGATAACCCTGGGCCATGTACCATAGTCGTTCAAATCAACCTTTAAAACTCTACTGCAACAAAAAAACTACCAAGCTTATAGAACCCCTCGAGTAAAGCCACTAACGCCACGGCTCTCTAGCCGACCAGCAATTTCATTGCTTTCACACATCCAGCGCATGGATCAAAACTAAAATTAGATCCAACAAACAATTTTGTCAATCAAAATGCAAGAGCAACCAAGTACCTCTTCATCCATCTAATTACCACATAAAGCAGGAATCTCATCCGTGGCCTATGGGCAACACTCAGGCCCCCAACAAACCTCTGTTTGTTTTACTACGTTCCTCAAGAACGCCGAGTCCCACATGCATGACTCTATGGTCTCTACAAGACCCGACCTCCGCCAGACCCACCCGCGCACCGCGCATCCACGGACTACTATAAGCAGACACCGACTTCTAACGGACTACGGCTACGAAATGGCTACTGGTACGGTCTGACCATCCGAACCAAGATTCCACACTATCTCTCAACTCAAAATCATTTACTTCAAACGGTACTTGGCCCTCGGGCATTCTCCTTAACCCATCATGTGCATACTTGTAAGTACGCTTAGAACTTAATGATCTCAATGTGTAGCGATCCCCCTCTAGCACTTCGACTGGTACGTGACCCGCTGGCATCTTCCTTAGCCTACCGCGTGCGTATCTGTAGGTACGCTTAGAATTTAAAGCTTTCCGTGTTAAGGATAACCGTCTAAAACCTCGATCACTCTCAACAGACCTTTAATCTTTAACAACCCAAAATCACCAATCGCAAAACGTTTAATTTTGCCATCGTTTCGTCTACTCGGCACACTTGTCATGTTGAGCTGAGCTAACCCTTCGCGTCTATACGAAACGTGTACCACCGGCTCGTCACCTTAGGTACCGGGTGCAATTCGGCTTGTACTTTACCGGAGTGAGACTTCGCTACTTAGCACGTAACGCAGCTATTTACGAATTTTCAAACGTACTGAGACTTTCCCGGGAACTAAATATAATCGAAAAGCTTTTCAGTCGTCTTTTCAGCACCAAGGTGAACGACAAGGGTCACGGAAATTACTGTTTACCGACCATCGGCGAACACGAGCTAAACAGGATAGGCATATAAACCTATCATTGAGTTGAATATGACGGTGAAAAACGCCTGAACTTAGCACTTAAGTCTTGGCTACTCATTGCCAGTTACATTCATTGCCATAACAGTTAAAAACCGATTGAAACTTGTTACCACTATTATGCTTCACCGAATGTACACAAAAGATTTTCGTTAACGAAAACTCCCTTGCCGTCATGTTTGCAACAAAACCCCGATTTAAAATCTCGCCACCTAACATGACGTCACTTTGTAAATAATTATCAGGCAAACATTGCAACAAAGTTGCGATAGGGTAATCGTTAATCATTACACAACATGAAATCTGTTCTGTACTGAATACTCGTGTCTGAACTATACCAGTCTTAGCAACAACGTGACTAATATGTTTGCCATTAAATTTCGATGGAAAACTTTCTTTCACCAACAAGTATTCAGAATCAGAATAATTAGTAAACCGTAACAACTCACCCCTGTGTTGCAATGTGCCCGCGATGTTGCTTGTACGACGCAGACATCGACGCGGCTCGGCACCCCGCCGTCAGCAGGCCCGCTGCACACTGCCAGCACTGCATGCTACCACCGACGCACGTACGCCGGACGGCTACGTGAACCGGCATGACACTTTTGACGCACAGCAAGGGCTTCGCGGCCCTTTGTCGCTTGCCCGATGCCCGTAGCAGCCGGCACAGGCAGCGGCTTCTTCGTGCGAGAATCCGCTTCGTTGAGTCCTGGTTTCTCCCTGGTCCGCAAGCATGGCACTTGATTTGCGGTATGAACACTTGTGACGTTTTTCTTTCCTTTGGTTTTTCACTACTCCTGAGTAGTGAGTGAGTTAATGAGGGTAGTCGTAAAAGTTTCGGCACACATAAATCTAGCCTTGAACAATTATTTAAACTGGTCCCACGTCATACCTGGATAGGTTATCAGTGTACCGCAAACATTTTGTGTTCAAGGTACATCTAGAAATTCGGTAGTACATTTTGGAGGTATACCTGTAAAATATGCACAATTATCTACACTAATAGTTGACTCGCCAACACGCCACCGCACAGGCCGACAGTTCGACAACGACTGCCCGCCCCACTACTCGGACCGGTATATATAAACGTGCGACGTGCGCGCCCGAGGCAACGTCACAGTACTGTAATCGGTTTGTAGTGCGATGTAATGATATCTACATACACTACATCCCTTCCTTGTTTTAACAAGTTTTATGTAACCAAAACCATAAGACATTGAGCATCTCTGGCACAACAAAATCACAGCACAATAATATTTAGTAAATCATTATACTATGATTTAGTTTAAAGTTTCCTTTTACCCTTCCTCTTCTTCTATTTCATTTTCTGATTCATTTATATCTTCTCCTATGTTAATTTCTTTATTTTGGTCACTTATAACTTCCCATTAGCCTTCAACTTTCTTCAAATGAACTACATTTCTTCGTGATCTCTTCCCAGTTATATCGTTTGGAACACTTATATCTCCACCTTTACTCTTTTCTACAGTATGGGAAGTTGGGTCATAATTTAGGCTAAGTTTATCTTTGACCATATTCTTAACGTAAACTTTATCCCCAGGCACTAGTTGACATTCACGAGCTCTTCTTTTCTTATCTGTATATTCTTTCCCAGTTTCTTTCTTTTCTTGGTCTCTGTCTCTGACATCTGAATCTTCTGGTTTATGTGTATGTGTGATGTCTCCTGCCATAGGTATATTGTCACGGTATTGCAGTTTGAAAAATAATTCTGTAGGAGTTTTACCTGTAACACTATGCGGGGTACTGTTATACATAGCCAGATACTGTAACAAAGCTTCTTGCCAGTTTTTTCGCTCAACTGGTAATTTTTTTCCGCTTTAGAATGTCTCGGTTCTGACGTTCCACTTCTCCGTTCTGTTGAGGCCACTATGGTATCGTATTATGCAAAACTATATTCCTTTCAGTACAGAATTTTTTTGAAGTCGTCGCTGCAGAACTGTCTGCCATTATCAGCTGTTATCGTCATCGGGTTACCAAGTCTGCAAAAATCTCTTTTAGAGATTTTATTATGTCGCCACTGGTAATATTACGACAAATCTTTACCTCCTTGTATCGACTGAAATAATCAACGATTTACTAATATGTAATCGCTGCGTGGTAAAGGGCCCAACAAATCAATACAAGTATCTACCCAAGGTTCACATGGTAATGCCCGTCGTTTCAATGGGTTTGGAGGTTTTGGAGCTGATACTAATGTACAGCCTTTGCAGCATTTGACCAAATTCTCGGTTTCCTTGTCATGTCTAGGCCACCATACTGTGGTTCTTAGTCTCACCTTCATTAGGACTATTCCTGGGTGTTCTTCGTGACCAGCTGTCAGAACCTGACTGCGCAATGTTTTTTGGAATAACAATTCTAGTGCCTCTCAATAAAACTCCGTCGTAAAAGCATAATTCGTTTTGGAAGATTTTGTAATTTTTTTTACCTCTTCATCCCATTTGTTGTTATAAAGGCCTTCACTTACTTTTAATATTTCCTTGTCTTGTTTTGATGCCTCCATAATTTTTTCTTTCAGTGAAACTGCTATTAGCCTGCTTCCTTCAACAACTTGGTGTATATAGTTTTTAGACTTGTCCTGTGACGTTTTACTTAATTTACACAATCTTGATAAACTATCTGCTATATTTTCTTTGCCAGGCTTGTATATTACTTTAAATGCATATGCTTGAAGGCGTAGTATCCACCTTTCTATCCTTGCACATGGTTTTGATTTAGGACCGAATATAACCTCTAGTGGTTTATGGTCGGTCACCTATTCAAACTCTTTTCCGAACAGAAAAACATAAAAATGTTCCACAGCCCAGACCAGAGCTAAGGCATCTTTTTCTGTCTGGCAATATCGCCTTTCAGTCTGTTTGTGTCCGGTGACCATACGCAATAATGCGAGGTTCATGATCATTAATTTGAACTAATACTGCTCCTAGTCCTAACGGACTAGCATCTGCTATTACTATAGTCCGATCTTTGACGTCATGGTATTCTAGAGTAGGAATATTAGACAAGGCCAATTTTAATTCGTTAAATGCAAATTCCTGTTTACTGCCCCAAAGACTTTAATTCTGTGGTTTTGGTCTGTTTCTTCTTATGCAGTTCTTTTAATGGTTTTGTAGTTGTGGCCAAATTAGGGATCCATTTTCCAACATAGTTGATTAATCCCAAGAAGCTCTGAAGCTCACCTATATTCATAGGTGGACGAAATTCTTGACTAGTTGTCACGTACTTATCTAATGGTTTTACACCTCTGTGATAATTCGTATCCTAAAAATTGAACCTTTTCTTCTATGAAAATGCACTTGTCCTTTCTCAGTACCACATTATTTTCTTCTAGAGTTTTAATTACTGATTCTTATCTTCGATCATGTTCTTCAAATCTTTTCCATATACCAAAATGTCATCTATAAAATTAATAGTGCCATTACATCCCTCCCAATAACATTCGTTCTAGGGTTTTTATAAAAATTTCCGGGGCACAGGATATTCCAAACATTAGCCTTTTGTATCTGAACAGGCCTTTACTTGTAATAAAGGTTGTAATGTGTCGAGAGTCGGGATGTAATTCAATCTGTTGAAAAGCATCTTTTATGTCCAGTTTTGAAAAGTACTTCGCACTTTAAATTTTTAGATGCTTGTCCATATTGGGCAATGGGTGATTTTCAGGTAGAATTGCTTTATTTGTCCCGCCTCATATCTATGCAAATGCGAACATCTCCAGTATTTTTCAAAACCGGCACTATTGGTGATACCCAACTTGAGGATCCTTGAACTTCCTCAATAATGTCTTTCTCCAACAGTTCTTTTTTTTTTATTTTATTTTTTTTTCAACTTTTTCTTCCAGTGGTATGGGGGGATTCTTCTTAATGGTTGAGAAACTGGTTGTACTTTCTCATCGGTTGGTACCTCCACTAAAACATCCTTGAATTTGGGAAACTCTGTCTTAGTTTCCATTTGGTCGATTTCTAATCCAATTTTAAGAAAACCATAGCCATGGTAGTTTCTTTCCCAAGCAGATCTCTGGTTCCATCAGCGATGACGTAAAAAGTTGCATTTTTTGATCTACCAGCGGTTTTTATATTTGCGTCAAATGATCCTTTTAGGTCAAGGGCTTCTTACTTCCATAACCATAAAAAGTCTTATTGCAACTGTTTGGTTACGTTACCTTATTTTGTTTCATATTGTCCCAGGTTTTGTTTGTGATCAAGTTGCATTTACACCCAGAGTCTTCTAACATTTTAACCTTCATTCCGCCAATATGGCAATCTAATACACTGTCATCATCGATTTTGAACACATATTGTATGTCTTCGGGCTCTGTTTGATCTATCTGGTTTGTGTCGTTTCTTTTGTTATCTCTTTTCATTTTTTTTTTCATTTTATTTGTTGTTGTTTCCCTCATATTTCCTTTTATTCGTTCTGTCTCGTGTCTTTGTCCTGCAGAATTGTCCAAAATGTCCCTTAGGCCCACATTTGGCAATCTTTTTCTTTTGCTGGGCATTTGCTGTCTTGAGACGCGTATCCTGAGCTCCCACATCTTCCACATCCTGTGTTTCTTTTCCACTTCTTATCTTGTTTTCCTGTTATTCACTCTGTTTATGTTTTCAGTTGATGTGCTGCTTTCTCCGAATTCTTCTATTTGTCGACTTACAGATTCAAGAGTATTTGCTTCGACAATTGTATTTGTTAGTGTTATTGCGTCTCCTGTTTGTATAATTCTCTTTCTAAGCTCTTTAGAGGAACACTTTTCTGTAATTTGATCGATTATATGATCGTCTTTGTCCTTAAACTGACATTTGTCAGCTTATTGCCAAAGCCGTACTAGGAATTTTTCAAAATTTTCGTTTGCCTCTTGTTTTATCAATCTAAAAAGGTGACGTTCATAGATCTTACTTTGTTTAGGTAGAAAGTATGCGTCGAGTTTGGTTATAGCCACTCCGAAGACATCCTCTTCATCTGCTGGTGATACATTTGCATCTGGTATATTATAGAATATTTCCTGCAATTATAGTCCACCAAAATGTAGCAGCGAAGCACGTTCCTTCGCACTACTCTCAATTCCAGCAGCTTCCAGGTAGATCAATAGTGCCCGCTTCCAGCGTTCCCGTCTCGTTCCTACTGTTGAAGGTTCACCCTCACAATCCAATTTCTCTAACGTGAGTTGAGAACTCATGTTATTAATAAATAACCTGGAACCATTATATAAAGGGTTTGCACTAATCTGCCCAGTTAAAATATTTGGCAATTTAATGACCAGTATGTACATCCAAAGTACCACTACAGTTGACACAAATGTTCTTTAATGGTTTGTCAATTTAATGACCAGTATGTACATCCAAAGTACCACTACTGTTGACCAAATTTTCTTTGATGGTTTGTCAATTTAATGACCAGTAGGTATATTCTCCTGCTGTTAGTCATTCTCTGATGACTTGTCAATTTAATGACCAGTAGGTATATTCTCCTGCTGTTAGTCATTCTCTGATGACTGTCAATTTAATGACCAGTAGGTATATTCTCCTGCTGTTAGTCATTCTCTGATGACTGTCAATTTAATGACCAGTAGGTATATTATACTGCTATTACCGTCATTCACTGATGACTTGTCAATTTAATGACCAGTAGATATATTCTACTGCTATTTGATTTACTAATCATGTAGCACAAATCAAATAACTAAACATGAGGTCCCAGTTTCGACTCCCAGGTCAGGCAGTGTCACTGAGTTTCTCCATAAGGAACCTCCCTGGCGTCCGGTTAATGGTAACAGGCATGCTCAATGTAATTGGTGAAACGTGGTTGCATCACACATCTCTGATTACCCCCTTGGGGAACACAAGCATGATGTTATGTTGCAAAACAATACATTAACGAACCACTTTTTGTTTCAGCCTTCACAAAATTATTTATTTACAGTTAATAAGTCCAATGAAAGATTCTAATGTATTAATATTTTGAATATTTCTTTCCGAAATACAATTAATTATCTACCTGTAGGAGACTACCTTTCCTTTTTTTTTTATAAAAATATAAAACTTACGGTTTTCTCCTCGTCGCCAATGTAAAATATGCACAATTATCTACACTAATAGTTGACTCGCCAACACGCCACCGCACAGGCCGACAGTTCGACAACGACTGCCCGCCCCACTACTCGGACCGGTATATATAAACGTGCGACGTGCGCGCCCGAGGCAACGTCACAGTACTGTAATCGGTTTGTAGTGCGATGTAATGATATCTACATACACTACAATACCGTAGATGGAAAATCTATCGCGCATTTTGCGAATGTTTAAGTAGGTAGTTTCCTTCCGTCTGTCTATTTAACTTCAAAAGATAACCTTCGTTTTCCGAGGCACACCAACTAATGACCACGGTACACCAATGTGCCGCGGAACACTATGTTACAGCACTATGTTACACTTTGTTACACTTTAACTACACTTTGTCACAGCTATGTAGATGCAGAGCCCTTCAACGCCTTTCTTAACGTCCAAATAAGCTGGATTCCTTCCACTGCACTCAACACGAAAAAATCAAAAGTCACTTCATTCAAACTAGGCTTATAACCAGCACTTTTTGAACGTCAAAATTACAAGAGACAGTCCCCCAAAACGCCCGCCCTTCGCCACTTCCTAAGTGTTTTAGCTGGGAAGAAGAAGTGGCGGAACAAACTCCCCAGCAACACATCTGTCTGTTAGGTTAGAAGAACCAGATTTTACACAAAACAAGTCAGCGATGGATGACGCATTACTAGCGCACATCGCACTCGGTGAAATGTGGGTATTCTATTAGGTACACTCTGCCTAACCCTTCGGAGATTACAAGCGTTATGATATGTTATGTTTTGTCGGGATCAAAATCCGCTAACACACTAAACAAAAACACTAACCGCCAACACTAGCTTGCTATTCACTGGCTGAGTTTTAGTTCGTATCGCGAGTGCAATTATTCGTTTTGCATTTCAAAAAGTAACCGTCACTGATTGTTATTGTCACTGTTCTCGCGTGTGATTGCATTAGCACGATTTGATCGCACTTCTGATGTCGCAGTCTGATTATTTTATTCCGTTTAGACTTTCACCATGTGGGCAGAACATGGGTTTCGTGCAATGAAAACACACACACACTGTACACTGCTTTTATCGAACTAACAAATTACTTGAAATTACAATCCAACACAATAACACTAGGCACCATGAATCGGGTTACAGTTTCGGGACGTCTTGACTCCGCGGTGGTCAGACTCAGACTGTCCGCCTCGCTGGGAGCTCGAAACATCACGACTCTGTAGTAAGCGCGCTTAGGTGTGGGTAGACTGGTAAGTAGGTCGCTTGACTTTTGGCGCGCTTTCGATCCATAGTCCGTACTAATAATTTGACTCCGACATATTTATATATTATACTTATATCTTATATATAAAATTCTCGTGTCACAGTGTTAGTAACCATACTCCTCCGAAACGGCTGAACCGATTTGTATGAAATTGTGTGCATATCGGGTAGGTCTGAGAATCGTCCAAAATCTATTTTATTTATACACATAAAAAAAGTCCACGCGAACGAAGTCGCGCGCAGTTAGTTATTATATTATAAATGCGAAAGTTATTATATAAAAAATTTGTTTGTTACCTCTTCACGCCTAAACCAATGAAGTGAACATCCTCAAATTCTGCATGTACGTTGTAAGGTGTACACAAACGGCCATAGGATACCTTTCATCCCGACAAAAAGTACTGATCTGAAGGAAAACAACAATAACTTTCTTATCACAATAGATGGCGCCACGTGCTAATGTCAAATTCTAAATTTAATAGAACAATAAATTTTAAATTTACTTCTTTATTAAAAAATAAAACTGTACGCGTAGCAAGACCACTGTAGAAACGAGTTTTGTCTACGGAATAATCGACATAATGACAGATAGACAATGACAATGTGGCACTTTGTCGATTTTTCCGTCGACATAGCCCGTTTCTACGGCGGTCATGCTACGCGTGCAGTTTTTGGAGCACAGTCTGTAGTTCCAGGGCTGTGTGGGCAAAAAGGACCATGTCGTCGGCAAGTCGGAGATTCGTAAACCTCTTACTGCCGACTTTAATGCCCTTGGTTGTCCATGAGGCTGCTTTGAATTATTTATCATTCGTTTGACGAATCTATTCGATAATATTTCGATAACCTTTTCTATAAAATAACAATCCAAACAACCAAACAATCCAAAATAACAATCAACCTATAATTTATTAGGAAAAAATAAGAAAACAAAAATATAAACATATTTAAAAAAAAATGCGATATTGAAATGTAGGTACATACATTATATTAAAAAAATAAGATCACCGCGGAAGCAATGTCCGAAGTAGGCTAGCGGCGCGCTGGGCTATTCGTACTTTTATATTGAGTTTTGAAATTAAGCTTCTATACATTTATTGGCGTCGCACATCGACGTGATTCAAGCGGGGCACCCCGCAGTAGGTGGGACTAAAGGGACTACTCGACCCCCCTCTTCATCTGCTTCACCCCCTCAAAAGCATGAAAGTCGCCTAGAAGAGCGCCTTCAATGCAAACAAACAAACAATCAAATCTTTCCTCTTTATAACATTAGTTTAGAACATCATGATTGTTATTTCTAATTTATGTCATCATCTTCCCGCCGCTGTCAAATTTTACTTGGGTTCGGCGCAACACGTTTTTTTCTTCCATCATTCGTCACGCTATTATTTACACATTTTTCCTTCATATCATTCCTGACACGGTTATGTATAATTTATGTAAGACTACAAAATTTCAAAACTATCTAAAAGTTTTGTAAGAGGAACTCATGAATAAATTACACCACGAACCCTGTCGCACATACCTAGTTCTACGAAATATACTCTAAACAAACCAAAAGGGTTTTGTAACGTTATATTTTAGCGGAACTTTTGTGGGTGTTAAAGTATCTAAAGGATTATGATGACATAGGCACATAAGACTTTTCAACTTTATGTATAAGGACGCAAAATTTTTGAGTCTTGTAGGTAAAAAAAAATACAGGTATATGAAGGGAGTCGCTTTTTGTAAAATACATGTGCTCTATGTACAATATGTAACGTGTGTGTGTGTGTGTAACGTGTGTGTATGTGTGTGTGTATGTGTATGTATGTGTATGTGTATATAACTGCATTCGGTTAGACTAGAAGCGAACCATAACATAAGTTAGAAAAGGCAGGCAGATGATGACTATTCATTAATGCCTTTTTAACCACAGACCAAAAAAGACGGGTGTTATAAGTTTGACGTGTGTATCTGTATGTCTGTCATCGTAGCTCGCAGCCGTTTATAGGTCATCACCTCTTTTCTATTTGATTTAGGAATATAAGTTTTTACGGGTCTGGTCGATTCGAAATTGGAAATCTTGTCACTTGTCACCATGGGCATCGCCAGTGGGGGGCACCGCCCCTCCCCCTAAAAACTTGGGATTTCTTAAAATTTATGATTTTCCTTGTTTTCGTTAATAACCGAGAACAGGCGCAACACCGAGAAAAATGGAAGGAATGGGAGGAGACCTATGCCTAGGAATGGGACAGTCAAGGCTAAAAAAAGTATAAGTTTAAAAAGCATAAAATAAAAATTAAAATTAAAACCGCTAAGTAGGTCTACTTAGCGGTTTCCCAACGCTACGACGCTTGGATTAATTTATTTTTGGTTGTAAAGAGGTTTTTTCTGTCGGGGTTTTTTTTATTTTTTTTAAACAGTTGGGACACTACAGAGGTTTCACTGAAAAAAGTTCTGAACTTTGTCCTTTACAAAGTCTGAGTAAACTGTTCGTTAACAAGTCCTCTCGAGTTTCACTGGTAAACGGATTTAGAGAGCATCCGGTATCGGCCGGGTGCCAACATGGCACGCTACTGCTACTGTTCGCTTCTTTTCCATCTTCCCGATTGCTTGATTTCACTTCTAGGGAATGTCCAACCACATTACAGAAAACATTCGATTTGGGAACTGATGTAGTAATGATAGTTTTAATAGCCTAAATCAGTCTACCATGTTTACTATTTGTTTTGACCATTTGAGTGTTAGTGATCATGTCAGTTTAAAAAACTTATAAAATCAGTCTACATCAAAATAATAATAATTAGTTGCAAAATATAGATACTTAGTCGTTTCAGCAAAATTAGTAACTCTCTCTCTCTGTCTACACCGCCAAAGCAAAAGATAAATGATACAAAAAAAAGACGACTAAGTCCTTATAAAACCCAGATTAGAAATATGAGCTTCCTAATTCGTCAGGACGTTGACTAAGTCGGAAGGTCGTCGCTAAATGTCAAGAAAATCTTTTTAGGGTTCCGTAAGCCAAGACTAAGACAAACTCCTGTTTAATAAATTACGTCATTACTTTCTTGTACAATAATGATAATTAGTTTACAACTTAATTTTGTAATTGGAGGTGTAAATGACAAACTCGATAATTTCCAGGAAATTATACCGTAATATACAATAATGTTAAAAAAACCATCCTAATGCAAATTGGACTCGCGCACCGAAGGGTTCCGTACAAACTTGTTTAAACTACATATTTACAGTTTTTTGCATCTATGTACACGCGGCATAAAATAAAATTAAGTTTATGGTTCATTTTGCATTTTACATATTATGTTTTAACATTATAATTTATGAACTTATAGCGTTAAGCACTTATAGGTATATACTTATAGCGAGACTGAACTACAATTCATAAAATTTAATTGAAAATAATTTACATAATTATTTTCTCGAATTCGTTACCAGAGAAGGAAACATTATCTTTAATTTACAATTTACATTTACATCCTACAAATCCTATTAATTTAACAATACAAAAAATATTTTTCCGTTTGGACAGTCTACGGAACCCAGTCTGTACACAAGATCCCACTGCTTGCCCTTATTTTTCCTGAGATTCTTTCATGACGAAGTTTGTTGGAGTCGGCTCTAATTAGGTGAAGAACTAAGATTGATTAGCTAGCCAATTGAATCCAACGTTTTAAGGAAACGTTCAAAATGTTTTTCAAGTATTATTTTTTTCCACTTTTTTCTCCGCAATTAGTTTTTCTTCTGGAAAAGTGTGTGGAAGTTTCATTTAGATGTTTTAAAGAGGGTTTTAGGTCCTTAGTTTTGGCTTGACGAGGTTTATAGAGATCTTTAATAAGGAAAGATTTGAAATCATTATATCATGTATTGTTCAGGGCGATAAGGTGTCATTTGGAGATAAATAGACAAAGATATGATTTATGTTGCTACTAAGAATTTATTTGACAGCATTTCTAGTACATTTATAACTTATTTATCTCATCCGATTTGATGGTGTAATAATTATGCTACTAGGCACTTGCTATCTATTCTATACTATAATAATATTAAAAAGCGGAAGAGTTTGTTAGTTTACTTGAACGCGCTAATCTCAGGAACTACTGATCCGATTTGAAAAATTCTTTCAGTGTTAGATAACCCATTTATCGAGGAAGGTTAAAGACTATATATCATTACGCTACGTCCAAAAGGAGCGGAGCAGCAATGACAAATGTTTCAAAATCGGCGGTTTTATTTTCCTTTTGAGAGCTTCCGCTGCGTGCGCTGCGTAAACGGTTAAAGTTTCGCAAAAATCATGTATGACAGAATTGTTTTCCTTTAAAAGATGTAATGAAAAAAAAGTCCGGAACAACATTGTCTTTCTTTTAAGGTTGACTCACTATAACCTTTTTATGCTAACCAAATTTGTTTAAAAAATAATGCATTATTTTCGAAGGTGTTTTTATAAACATGATGATATTATTCCTTATCCAAATAAATACGTTATCCATCACAAATACTTAATTTAAAACAAAATTGCCATCTGAATCATCTGATTTCAATGATTATCTACAGGGTGTAACGGAAAGGGTATACACATACTTAAGGGTGTGCTACAGACCATCAAACTAAACATGTTTTTGCACAAAGAAACATCGTCTTAGCGAAAAAAATATCAGCTGCCCCATACTTTTGTGTCGAATAGGTATTGAAATTTTGTATGGGGCAGCAGATAATTTTTTCGTTATTACGATGTTTATTGGTGGAGAAACATGTTCAGTTTGATGGTCTGTAGCACACCCTTAAGGATGTATATACACTTTCCGTTACACCCTGTATACTAATATTATATCTATATTAATATTATAAAGCTGAAGAATTTGTTTGTTTATTTGCTTGAACGCGCTAATCTCAGGAACTACTGATCCGATTTGAAAAAATCTTTCAGTGTTAGATAGCCCATTTATCGAGGAAGGCTATAGGCTATATAGAATCGGAGCAGCAATGAAAAATGCTTCAAATCGGGGAAAATGTGACACAGACAAAGTTGCGCGGGACAGCTATATAGTATACTAGCTGTCCGGCGCAACTTCGTTTGCGTCACATTTTCCCCGTTTTCGCTACATTTTTCATTGCTGCTCGACTCCTATTGGTCATAGCGTAATAATATATAGCCTATAACCTTCCTCGATAAATGGGCTATCTAACACTGAAAGAATTTTTCAAATCGGACCAGTCGTTTCGGAGCCTATTCAATGCAAACAAACAAACAATCAAATCTTTCCTCTTTATAATATTAGTTTAGAAAAACGTATTACAAAGTTTATTTTGATTCCAATACTATTTGTAAGATCTAGACATAGATAGGTTCACCTCTGACCTCCAGCTACGTCACAGACGACCATGACAAATCTCCTTCTCTAGGAAGTTGGTTATTTTGTTTCACAATAGACATAAAACAATAAAAAAACTTCTTTATTTGCCAAATTAAAATAACAACCTTGCACAGGTGGTCTACCATAACGTCTTAAAACATTATTGTTTTACTCCTTTTCCAGTGTGGGAAAGAGATGGCGCTAGACATACTGTATAGCTCCGTCTTTTTCCCACACTGGAATAAGAGTAAAACAATACTGCTTTAAAACGTCATGGCAGGTCAGCATTTCAACAAAGTTACATAATTATAAGCAGTAAGGATAGTTAATATTTTTGTATGTACCGGTACTTATATTGGTTAGTAGCATGGAACTGATTCGCTCTGTATGGTGTCGGACGTAAAGAATAGCACCATCCCATATCTTCCCGTGGGTGTCGTAAGAGGCGACTAAGAGACTTGCCAGATAATGGGCAGCAGCGTTCTCTGTGCTTTTGTGACAACCGTACTGCGATCGCCAACCCGCCCGCCAAGCGTGGCGATTATGACAAAACCCCCCATGTTATGTCAATGTGGCGAAACTTGGGGGAGGCCTATGTCCAGCAGTGGACGTCTTTCGGCTGAAATGATGAAGATGATGATGATTCACTCTGTTCTCCGTACTAGTACACACGGTATTACGATGGACACAACTAACCTTATTTTCTACCAAAGCACGCAATTCCCCAAACAATCCAGTTTGGAAGATCAAACCAAATCTCACATACATTAAACTAAAACCAGAGACAATATGGCCGGTGTATTCTAAGTTAAGCCCGAGTTACGGACAAGTTGCTTTTATTATGGACAACACCTGAATAGGTGCTTGAAACTCGCTTAAATTTGACTTAGTTGGCGAAGTTAAGATATTTAATTAAGGACCAAGTTTGCCGGCCATGATTGGGGCCGACTGCCGGAGTTACAGCTTGCCTAATGCATGTCTTTGTCTTTAAGATCATCGGATAAGAAGAGTTACGAGTTTTGTGTTTTTAAGGTTGGTTTCAGTTAGAATTTAGGTAAATGAGGTTTCTTAAAATGTATACTTAATCTTCTAAACAAATTAAATTAAATTAAAGTGTCTGTTTTTTATGCCAAACAACAGGTTTTTACTGAATGCATGTGAAATTATATACGGTACTGTACGTTATAACAAAGAAACATTGTTTTAAATTTTTTGTCTATCTATATGTTTGTTCCGACTGATCTCCGAAACGGCATGATCGATTTTGTCGGAACTTTTACTGGTAGATGGCTGATGTTTTTTATTTGTTCCTTTGTTTATTTTTATTAAAAAACGATGCCCTACACTAGGAATTTCTCTTGTTTCGTGGGTGCGTTTACAAACATTTAAAGTCACATACACAAACAGCCAGACCCGGAACAACTATCTGTAGGCCATACAAATACTTGTTCCGTGCGGGGATCGAACCCGCGACACGTAACGCAGCAGTCGATCGCTCAGCCACTGCGCCAACCGTGCCGTCATGTTATAAGGAGTAAGGCTACTATTATTTGAGAAAAAGAATTATGGTTCCGTGAAAAAACATTAAACTCTTTAAATTGGTAACTGACGAAATATGGTTGAACTTGTGGGTACAGACCAGCACATCAAGTTTCCCGACACTGGCAAATTTTCCCGATCAACCTTAAAATAAATAAAGTTGAAAATCTATTGAAGGACAGATTATTGTAGCTTGATATGCTGGCGTCTGTACATCTCTGCCTAACCCTTCGGGAATTACAGGCGTGATTTTATGTAAAATTGTGAACGTTTTTATATAATTTTATTATAATATATAATTAAAACAAGTGGCTTATTGTTTTCGAATAGATTGGCACAGTGCAGAAAATACATAAAAAAAAAGTATTAATTTAACTATCAACGATTTACCTACCACAGTAATCTTGAAGAAATTTGAATTTGATTGATTTGCTTTTTTTTTTTTATTTGAATTTTGTGAATTAATGAAGAGTGTTTTAACAATTATTTTGATATCCTTGTCACAATAAGGTCCTTTTTTGTACTAAAAACATATTGCCAGGTTTATCGCGAATATTAAACGTAGCATAATTTATACTTTTTATAAATTATTGTAACGGTTTGGTCCAATTTGAGCACTGAACTATGAAAATAATGATCGGAATATTACGTCATCAATATCATATTAATATGATTCGTAGAAGTGCTGAAATTATAAATAATGGGCGGGTTTTATTAATTAAATAATAAATTCCGTTTCGAAATGTATTGATCAATTACTTAGGTACTTACGTCTGTTTTTATTTTATATCAATGCTGTGTTATTAATTACCATTGTTTCAGCCCGTTTTTTCAAACGAAACCCTTATTCCTCTTGTGCACCAGTCTGTCTGTCTGTTTGTCTGTCCGTCAGTCAAATCAAGACGGTCAGCACCACACAGTTGTCAAAATATAGAGCAAGTGTCTTCTATGAACCGCTAAACAAAAGTGATGGGAAATTTAAGAAACTGCAATAAGTACATGTTACTGAAGGTTGAAAAAAATAAACTTAAATAACTTAACTTAATGTGTCGATCGACAAGTGTTAAAAATGATTTTGGGGATTCTTAAAATACTTTTGTTCTTAAGTCAAAGGTTGATGAGACATTCGTTTAGGTCTAAAGCCATAAAATTTATTTATTAATTTATTTATTTCTTATATTTAAAGAGGAAAATTTTGAAATAAAAAATAGTTTTGTAGAACGTAAAAACAGTTGGTTTTAATAAGTTTTTATTTATTTATTTAAACTTCATGTACAATAGTGGTACATAGGCGGACTTAATGCCACAAGGCATTCTCTACCAGTCAACCTTTGGGTTAAATACGACAACATTGTGATAGGTTTTATATTTATTTTTCTAGATATATGACTTTTTCGTGAAACTGCAGCAGTTTTTTATTAATACTATAATATAAAACACTAATTTAGGTTTGCCCATAAGTGTAAATTCACCCATTAATGAGTGTTAAAAATATTGTTTACATATTATTTCTAGCTATGGAACGCTTTGTGTTCCAGTCTGACTCGAACTTTAGTAGTTACTAAGAGCTGTCTTAGTAACTACTAAAGATGGCAAATATCATCAAATGGTGCAGCCCCTTCTTCCCCACTTCTCTGATATTCATCATATCAGGAATAACACCGTTTCTAGGTATGCCATCTTTTACACAGTACATCCATCGTTTTTATTGTTTGTAAATCAGACAAATACATAAAATTGGCAATTATCATAAAATTACTAACCTGGGGGGTATCTCTATTAATATAGGGAACTGAAAACAAACATTAGTCAGGAAAATCTCCCGTAAGCGATGGTGTGAGGTTATTACTATACTCGGCAAACGATTCAATAATTTCCAAAGACTGGGTCTGACGTCAACTTCTACCCACTTAACGAAACCCCTCTGGCTGCCTACTCTTCATATAATGCACTCCCCCACCTTTAAGCAACATTCTCAATGCAAGCAAACTCTTCCAGCATCAGATAGATATAAACACATCGGCGTTACGCTTGTAAAGGCGCCCGCGCCGCGACGTTGCTATGTAACCATTCAGGGCGCTATCCTCCGCTTGTCGCCGCATCTAATTGGCTTTGAGCTATCTCAAAAGGGGGTAGGCACGATATGAGGGTGTTGCCAATGGTGTCGACACGGTTTTCGTTTTTGATTTTCAGTGTCATAATAATAAATTATGGATTTATGATTAGTTCTAAATATCTTAGTAAACAGTTATATAATTATAGGCAGATTCTTTGGGAATCTCAGTATGAACATCATAATACAAATTTCTCTTATGTTCCTAAAATATCTAAAGTCATTGCAAGGCAGTCATGATTTGCTGATTATCTGCTGATCAAGATAGATAGTTTAAACTTGCCATAAAAATGGTTCAATATGGAAATGCATCTATGGATGTTGCTTGTCCAAAATAAAAGTTAGTGTATTTAATATTCAATTTTAAAAACCAACTTCTTTAAGTAGCTGCAATCGCGTTTAACAAAAATCCAGACCCTTTAAAAAAGAAAACTGTTGGCATAGTCAAAGTGACATTCAATCATCGTTAATGGCGATAGAAAAGTAATATGGCTAGGCCCGCCTTCCCTAGTAACAAGATCCAAAATACTGTCTCAAAACATTCCTGTCACTAAAAAACCCGACACAAATCACACCAAATGGAAAACCGCACACCACACTTAAGCCTCCATTGACATCCACTACAGAGCCCCATTCATACCGCTCAAAATATTGACAACCCCTTTCACAGTAGCTTTGAAAAGCCTGGAAGAAAAAAGGAGACCCGATTTTTCCTTACTTAAGTCCTTGAATAGGATGCGTACGGAGCCGAATAAGTCTTTTACTGCAGTTCGGGCTAAAAAGGAGTGTTTTCGTTGCAAATTGCAACGAGTGTTTGGGATGAGGCGAACCGACGACTCTTGAAAGTGAATCGGATGTGAGTTGTGAGCGTAGGGATGTCAGTTTGAATTGTTTTTTTTTTGTAAGGAATGTGTATTTTTTTTGTATTTTTTTTTATTTTGGGTTGTTTTAGATAAACGTAACATCACGCCTGCTATCTCAGAAGGGTTGGGGAAGTGTAACCATTAGTTTATATTTATAATAGTTGTCCCGCGCAACTTCGCCTGCGTCACATTTTTCCCTTTTTCGCAATATTTTTCATCGCTGCTCCGCTTCTATACAGCGCCATCTATTGAATACTTGCTTAATCCAATCAACAGATACCGCCATCTGTTAGGATCGTTTGGAGCTAACAGATAATTGTGACTTAATTTGCAATATAATAATATTGCGACTATAAATTGAGATGTAAGCTATCCTACCTTTCAAGTTGGATCAAACTGCATACGGTGTGCAAATTTGATTAAAATCCGTTAAGTCTATCCCGGACAAACAAGGTGACGCGTAATTTATATATATATATAGATATTTAGTTACTATTAGTACACCAACATTTCGCCAGTTATGTCCCATGTATTAGGGGCGAGCTACAACCTAGATGTTCCTGATGAACCCAATTACACTTTGTATAACCTGGGAACCCAAGACCTCATGATCGGAAGTCGCGTTTGCGACCGCTAGACCAAAAAGGCAGTCCAGGCAGTCGAGGCAGTTGGGTTATTTTAATAGTTTTGTATTTTAAGAGGTAGCTTGTGAACATAAAATAGTTATGAATAGGTTCTTTTTGGGGTCGATGAATTTCAAACCAATAATATTATGTAAGCGCCATTACGTCTCAGTAATGGTCGTTCGACCATTTCCGGGTACGGTCCAGTTACACAATGATGTCACTGGTAATTTCAGTCAAATTCTGTTCCAATTTCAATGAAATACCTAACATGGTATAGTGTTCATTTGTACCCAAGAGGTGCTTTTCCAAAAACTGGTTTGCACGTCGTCACTCTATGAAAATGCTTTCTTATATGACAACATTGCCGCTTGTCATCGTTTTCAAATGGTTTACTTGGAATCCTATTGTGTCGTTGCGGCTTACTTTTGAGATTGGGAGATACTGCCACTGAGTCTGAGGGTACGGTCGCTTCCTGAAACAGACCTTCAAAAAAGTTTTTGCGCACTTAATCACATAATTTGTTCCAGTACTAATCAATTCGTATCAAAATAAGTAAAGACTTAACTCCACTCCAAAATCAAAGATCATTAACATTGTCACAGGGACACAGTACCGAAATGAATACCAAAATCCTCTTCGGAAAAGAGTCGCAAATAAAAATTATTTACACATTTCCCTCGCAGTACCGAGTTTAGACAGATTAAGTCGTCACGTCGGGGCCATATTTCTTTTCCGTCGAGATAGCTTGCACTTAAATAAATAAAAAAATACGCCAACAGTTATTTATTACTGATGAGATGTGGTTGTAGTAGAAATTTTCTTCTTTTGCTTGGGTGGAGATTAATGGATTTCTGAAGGTGGGCAAGTCTTGGTTCCTCATCATCATCCTCCTGCCCATATCGCAATTTATTTAGGTCGGTGTAGCATGTCTTCTTCTTCTTCGATACTAACTTCTTTATTACTCGTTATCTCATCAAGCACCTACTTTCTTGCTATATCACACTGCACACAGTCCATCCTTTGTTTCTTTGGACTTCGCCTACTCTTATACCCATCCACGTTCATACACAAAATTTTCCTCACCAAATTTTCCTCATTCTTCCGCATCACATGCCCATACCACGACAACCGATTACCACATAACTTTTCAGTCACCACCGCCACTTTCAGACTTCCTCTTATGATTATATTCATTTCCTTTTTTATTCATTCGCGTAACACCACACACCCCCCTTAGCATTCTCATCTCAGCCACATGCAAATGTCTTTCATTCATCCCTTTTGTAGCCTAACATTCTGAGTAACAGGTCCTGGTAACTATCAGCTCTAAAAAGGTTTGATGCTGAACACTTTACTGAACTTTAATTAGTAGCGGCCTACAAAAGTACTACAGCGCCATCTATGACACGACGGAAGAACTAACATCAATTTCCTACATCTCACATGCAAAGTTTACATCGACTTAAGAGATATAGAAAAACCCGACTACAACTGTTGGGCAGTTGCCCGCTAGGCACAACACCTGTCTGGTCGGAAGATCCTCCCTTTTCTAAGGAGTATCGAGAAACTTTACACCCTGTTCCTCATACCCCTAAAATTTAATAATAATATTCCTGTACACTGTAACCAAACAATGATTCATACAACCCAGCATAAAGCCCAAACACATGTCGAATCGACCCCTAACAATACAGCCAGCAAAACTCGCAAGGTTTCGCATTTCAACACTCAGCGAACTTTTATAAAGCGCGCTGTTTGCTCAACAACCCGTAAAGGAACGAGTTACGGGCCCTTACACCTCGAGCGCTGCACCGCTTCAAGCGATCGCTCCACGTAACTAGGGGAAGGAAGTGTAATTTTACACAGCTGATACAATCGCTGTAGTACTGAATAATGAATGTGGTTTCCGACTGGCCGGAATGGTTTATTGATTATCGCTGTGATACCTGGAGGATGTACGTTGTTTTGTTTTTGTGAGTTAAGCAGCTTATACTGAGGTCGGAATTTGGATGGGTAGACGGGCAGCTTTAGTAAGTAAGTGGTTTAAAATATAGGACCCCTTTATCAACTGGATTCTAAGTAAAAGTCCGTTATTAAAGGCAATTCAAGTGTGTACGTACTACAGCTTTAATCAAATGTTTAACACACGCTTGCACCTTTCCTGTACTGCTTGCACGTATGAGCAGTTAAGTATAATTGAATATTATTACCTTTACTTACCATCTCTTATAACCCTTAACTAGGTAAGTGGAGTGACTGCAACAGAACTAATCGCACTTGGTATAAAATATTAAATCATTAATCTAGAAAGTAACGAGGCTAAGTAAGATACACGGGATCAGCATCACCACACCTTTTTTTTTTTTTTTTTTTTTTCGGATGGGAAATCATCAAATGACTTCTTCCGCTCTGGGCGGAGCGGAAGGGAGTGTCAGACTTGACTGACTAAAACCCATCCATGTTCCTTCTTAGCCCTTTGCGTTCCAGGGGCACGGTATCTCTTTCGAACAACCCGCAGCCCTGGCAGGCATCGGCCCTCTCGGACCCCTTCCGATTTGCTGACATCTCCTTGAGGCGCGCGTGGAACACGAACGCGCCGTCGGCACGGTCTGTCGTCATAAGACGGACGGACGGTGAGCTAGCCCATTACTCACCGTCCACAGGCCCGCGCCTACGGTGGCCGGGGGCCACTGGTTGCCCCCCGACGCCCGGGGCGTCTCCCGCGGCGGCTGGGACGTGAGGTTCTCTCACTCTCACGTTCCGCCACCTCCTTCGCTAGCATGACTGCTTCGCAGAAGGAGGCGACGGCTTCCCATTCCCTCTCGCTCCGGACCATGGATTGAACCAGGGCGCTGCGGACTCTCCGTCCGCATACCGGCCCATTGTGTTGCTCGACGAGGTGGGCAAGCTCTTCGAAAGAGTCATTGCCAGCATCACCACACCTTATGTTCTAATTAATATCTTTACTATAATTATTACATACTAGCTGTTCCGCGTAACTTCGTCTGCGTCACATTTTCCCCGTTTTCGCAACATTTTTCATTGCTGCTCCGCTCCTATTGGTCGTAGCATGATGATTTTAATATAATATGTCACCAAGATTTGAAGCATAAATATCTCGTGTAATGTTTATGTTGTGGCTTACTGGTATATTCCTAAACTGAATCATCACTCTCTAGTATGATTGCGCCATTTTCACGGAAAAAATCATTCACGAAAAGTTCCAAGCAACAGTCAGGCAGACACTGAACTCACGTTTCGTAAACAGTGCCACCTCAAATCATCGTAAACACTACTTAAACTAAAAGATCACAAACAAATTCCCCAGTTCAAATGCACTATACCGCATTGAATCCACAACGAACTCGTAAACAGGTAACCGTTTCTCCAAGTTGACAACTTAGCTTTACTTATACTTACTTAGTTGGCAGCAACGGGTTGGGAATGTTACAGCTTTCCCGAGAATATGTCTTCGCGAAGCCACTTAATACATTAAGTTACTAGTTCTTTGCGTTGTAGTGGTGTGTGAATGGATTGTTTGGGTTTGTGGATTGATCGGAGTTTCAAAAAGACTTGAATGTGCATTTTAATTGTAAAATTTATAATAAGCCTATAAGGCTCCCGCTACTGATACACAGGCCTCCTCTCAGAGAAGGAGTGGGTTATAATTCATTACGCGAACTCAGTGCAGGTTGGCAGGTTGGTAGATGTGTTCCAGTTTTTGGGAAGTTAGGACTGTATGCCGGTTTCCTCACGATGTTTTCCTGCAAAGAGTGGTGGTGATGAAATAAACATCATGAGTTAATGTGCCATGAAAGTGCCTAACTGCCTTTGAACCCTAGAACAACTCGTAAGTCGGAGCAGAGGTGTAAATACCAAGTAAATATTAGTGTTAAACATTACTATGATACTATGTTACGTATCAGATTTATGGCTACAGCCACCAGATGTTAACAACCAATAGTCTATTTATTTATTCTTTATAATACCGAAGCCAGGCAATCGATCACTGCAGTTTCAGAACTTCAAGTAATACAAAATACATAAAGCCGAGTAACTTCACAAACTATTTATAGTGCCAATATATACCTCCATCTTTATAGGTTGTAAACCAAGATTGGCTCAGTTATGTGCTGTAGCTGTAAGTTTTATAGCAATGCTATAATAGTCCTATAGCAGAGCTATAATAGTGCTATAATTTCGTATAATAACTCCGTGACTTTTACGGTACTATGGCTCGTAATGAGTGGGGTGTTTGGCTCGTTTGTTTGTGTAAACTCGCCCTTAAAGGGGGTTGAAATAATTAACTGATGGGGATGTCTGCCTTATTTTCTGATGACGATTTCATAAAGAACGATTGCGTCGTAGTTGGAGGTGGCTTTTTGATTTGGTATTTGCAAAACCAAGTAGTGAGTTTGGATTCCCGCACAGAACATTATGAATCTCACTTCTTAATTTAAAATAATATGGAATTGCTTCCCATTTGTCTGCATACAGATTTACGTTTAGGAACGACAACATAACTTTCCGGCTCAATGACAATTCCAAAACTATGAGTTGTTTAGACTGGCATTTAATTTCCATGTAAAAAAGTATCCTCTTCTATCTAGGCTGTTTTAGTACTACCTACAATTGTATATGTTTTATTCGCCACTACAATTAATTAAACATTTTAAAAATAAACGATTAGCTCAAGTCGCGAATCTGCCTTTTTAGTGGATCCATCCTCTCCTCACAAAAAACAGCTACTCTAAAACTAATTCAGGTCATATAGTACAAAGGTTCCTGACCTAAAGACCAAATACTAGAATTTATTGTATCAACGGACGATACGTTTCACTCTTTGTGGAGGATGTCCTTTGTTGCCTACTCTCCTTTGACTAGCTGACCAAAACGTTTCGTGCCTCATACGGGAATCAACGTCTGACTGGGTTTAAGGTACTTTTATTATCATTAAAGGCAGATATTTGGGTGGTAAAAATATTCAAATTTGATTCAGTGAATATACATTACAGACCGAGATTCCGCCGTGTTTTGGAAAGCACGATCAGGCGTTGGTTCGGGCTTTCATTTGTAGATCTTTGACAGTCGTTATAGGTAGTCAGTAACTTGAAAGTCTGATTTCCAGTCTTACCAAGTATCGTATTACCCACACAGTCTTACCAAGCATGGTATTACCCACACAATATTACCAAAAGGGCTAAAGGGACGAAGAGGAAACCACTTAAACAAGGGGGAAATTGCTTTCAAAGTGTTTCAAATTTCTATAACGTCTTGCAAAAGGATTGGTATAAAACTTTTCGGCAGCAAAAAGTGTTCTTGACTTTTCTATTTTTATTATCACTAATAGAATGTCTGCAAAGGCCATCTTCATTGATTATTTTTGTATTATTTAGATTTCCCTAATAGTAGTAGTAGTTGGGTTGGGTTCCTAGCGTGGACAAGGCCAACTTAACGGTCGGTCGGGTTTATGAAGAATGCGCAAACTAGACTAACAGATGCTGCGCTTGATCAATTTACTCGTTGGTACACTCATCAACTGGCAAGTTGTTCGAGCGATTAGTCAGCTGATTAAATAAAATCGGTACGTGTGCGCGATTTATATGTGCCATACTGTTCTAGCGGTTGGCCGGTTAGCCGATAGTACCTATAAAAAACAATCACGTCGCCCATCAAACCCACTTCCAATGATGCTTTCACCCTCCTCCAGGAGAGTAGCAAAGAGACTAGCACTCTTAAAAGAAAAGACGCAAACCGCCGAGGCTCTTTCCGGCCTCTCCGTCGAGGTCCGTCGCGGCGTCCCAGTCCTTGCCCTCCCCAACCCTTGCTCGAGCCAGCCCGCGATGTTGTGCCAGTAGTTTTAAATCAGCCCCTAAATAATGATATCAATCAGATCCAGCCAGTCCCCATGCTGTCTTCTCCAAGCGACGCGCTCAGCGGAGGCTTGGACCCCACAGGTCGTGCCCTTAGCGTGATATCGCTTAGTTTGTTAGTAGTTTTATGCCCTGGCTGGAGGCCTTACACTCAAGGCACCCACAGGATAGCCCGATTTAGCAGACGACAACCTCCTGGGTTGAACAGCGAGATGCCATTCACAGAAAAAAAATAGAAAAAAACTCTTATCAAACCTATTTATCGGCCGATACCAAAACTTTTTAATACTAGCATACGTGTCCATACTGATTAAGAGCTCGACTAAACTACAGGCTGAAACATGTGCAGTCTGCGGGGACTCATAAATTTCAAAAACACCTTATTTTTAACTTAGTATTTCATGCTACATTTTATTGCCTTGCAAAACCTCTGTCGCATTTCTGAGTACAGCAAACCCGCAGTACCTTCGTCATGTTTATAATCGTAAGGCGGGGGACTAGCCAAGATTAATCTAACTTGGGAATTAATAACAGTGGTGTTAAAATGACAAGGTAGGTACTATAACAATAGTTATCTTTCACATAGATCTTTAAAAAAACCTAATAAATAAGCAGGCTAACATGTATTTCAAGTAGTAAACGTCAGGTGACGGAAATTATATAAGGGTAACAGGCGCAGGGAAGGCAGTAACTTGTCACTTTTAACATGGAAAAGCTGCATTTTTATTGCACGTGATTTGTAGTATTACTTACCTTGGATTTTCTACTGTTAGAAAACTCTTTCTGATATGCTAAAAAAAAATTAGGCTTCTGGAAGTTTTTTACTAAACTGCCTCATTGGTCTAGCTGTTACAAGCGATACTGCTGAGCTTGAAAGTTTAGGTTCGGTTCGATTCCCGGATCGAAGATAGAAACAGTCCGGAGTCTGAATTTTTCCCGGTTAATAACAATCAGCTCCCTTCTGATAGGAATTAATTATAACTGGTGAAATGTGGGCGTCCTATACACCTCTTCCTAAAGATTTGGGGAAAGCAAGAGTAGTGATATGAAATTGTATGCTTAATTTTATTCGAAAGTTTTTTCCTCTACTGTTGAAAATGTGTATATGTAATTCTGCACCGCAGTACACCTCTCCCTAAACTATTGAGAAGTACAATCAGGCATGATATTATAAAACTGTCTCCTGTTTTTATTAATTCCCTATCCTTTATCAAACAAAGCACAAACATCAGGCTAATGGGCCGTAAATCCCTGACTCGGTTACAATCAGGGCCGAGTCAGCGTGTCCTACAAGTACACCGATCCGATGTCGTACAAGACGGTAACGTGTCATGTGACTCTGAGGATAGATTTCTCCTGCAACCCCTGTGTGCGAGTGTGCGACGCAAATTTGTTTGGAGAGGTGTTTAGAAGTGACGATTTTTTGGAGAATGTTGTTTGAAATACGGAATTTTGATCAAGCGAAAATACTTAGAGAGATAGAACATGGTTTACTGTGACTATGTTAACGGAAATGTATGAAATCCGTCATTGTATAAAATTCCTAGGAAATGTGTACGATTCCTAAAATCCATAGGATATGTATGAAATATTTTTTAATTAACACTTTTCCTAGGAAATCTATACATTTCCTAAACCGTGATAGGAAATGTATATCAGTAGTCATCGCTGCGCCGATCGCTCCATTCAAGCGAGCATGCAACATGCAGCAGGCAGGGTTTCTGTCACGGCTCCGGCGCTGCGGGCCTCCGGCGGCCCCACGCGTGCTAATCTTCGCAGACGGCTTTCGCTCACCACCGCAACTTCGGCTTGTTGGCCGGCTTCGCCGGCCAGCCTCAGCCGCGGCGGCTCGCTCGCAGCCGCCTGCTCCTCAGCCCGCGGGCCGCCTCGCCCCTCCGCGCCTACGCGATTTTAAATTAGGTAGGACAAACAAGACTACGTGGAGTCGGTTTTGCAACAATTCGGTTCTGTCACTAACTTTTGTTGCAAAGCATATTCAATTTTTAACCAACAATATTATTTAATTGTTACAGAAACTATAGCAAATTGGTTTGATTAGAATTATGTATGGGGCACTACAAGTTCACGACCACCATTTTCACCCAAAGTCTCACAACATCTAATATATTCTTCAGATTAACATAAAGTATAGTTTTTAATTTTATACATTTCCTTCTGTCATATAGGAATTGTATAGAGTTCCTAGGAAATGCATACAATTCCTAGGAAATGTGTGGAGTAAAAAATAATTATGATACTATTTAACACATTTCCTACATAGACTCGGAATTGTATACATTTTCTAGGAATTGTATACAATTCCTAGGTTTCACACATTTCCGGTAACAACTATATTAAGCTTATTTACAAAAGAAGAATAAGAATGTTAAGGATACAAGTCGTCTTTTTGAGAAAAAAAAAAAACAGCAAAAAGATCGGTATATTCGGTTTACCAATCATCAAGTAAAAAAGTTACTTTTAGGCACCTGTGCAGCCGTAAGGCATTATCTGTTTCCGCTATGTCGTGTCGACAGATTGTCGTGTCGTGTACAGCGTCATGGCTTGTGTATTTAAATGGAGGTGTTCACATATACGACGACACGATTAACTGTCGTCCGTGACTTTTGTTTGCAGTGACGACAGATTGTCAAGTGAGTCGTTATAATTGGAACAGCTAGAGACGACAGTCGTTCAACGGTAAATTAATCGTCACGACCTAGTGCGAACGCGCCCTCAGCCGTATCGTTACTGTTTGGCTACAACCTAGCATGCTCAAGCAACACACTTGGTACAACAAGGACTGGGGGAAAACAAATGAAAGTAATTCCTTAAAGGATGGCTACGACGGGTTTCGTGTTCACCGCGCTTCACGACTCGCAACGTGACGGTACCACAAAGAAACAAGTGACATACGTGCGTGACACAGTCATTTGTTTCCTATCAACACATTTTAAAGGCAGAATCAGATTTTTAGAAGCAGTGAGGCCTAGTGGCATTGATGCTAGTAACTCAAGACACGCACTTTTTGTTTGGATTCATATGCGTATGATATAATTTTCACTTGCTTCGCGGAAGGAAAATATCGGAAAGAAACCAGCATGCTTGAAAGATACCTCTCGACGACTTGTAAAGGCAAGTCGGGGGCCCATAGGCGGTATAAAAACTCAGACACCAGACATAAATCTCTGACACACGATAAGGAAAGAAAATATTATGGACTTGTCCATCGTATTCGCTGATAGAATGGTCACTTTGTTTAAGTCCTTCGTACAGAAAAAAGCAATACACTTAAAAACATCGTCAATTAATATCAGCACGGCCGCTATTTTCAAAATCGTATAAACTAAAAGCAAACTTATCAGTTGTCTCGAATAAGAATTCAGAAACAAGAAACAGGATCTTTTGGGCAGGTGTCGAACGACAAAAACCTTGGACCCCAGGGGCTGTCCTCTCCGTGTCAACAATTTGTGGGGCTAAGTGATGAGAGGGCGACGGGATAGCAGCAAAATCAAAATATTTTTATTTTACATAGGCCTACTGGGGCACTTATAAAACGTCGACAAAAAAAAAGGGTGCTCGGTTCGGGTTGGTCGTTTCCTATGGAGAAGAGCCGGCAAGAAACTCCATGGTTACTCTTTTAAAATCATTTGGTTTTACAATATTTCTGTTACAGAGCATTAGTACTAAAGTATGGAAGGACATCGTAGGCCCGACAATAAGTCGGTGCTTACTACAAAACGTCGAACGAGATAAAAAGTTACCACGGATCTAGGAATCTATAAGGCCTACAATGTCCACACATTTACAAACAATCGGTAAATAAGAAAAAGAGTCTAAAAAAAAAACAAAAAAGAACATAATATCACAAAAAGACTGGAAATATAAAAAGACTAGGTAAAACAAGTGACACAAATGTTGTCATCCGTGCTGTAACTATTCTAAACAAAAAGTGTAATGATTTAAAAAGTATTGTAAAACATCTGATTAAAAATAAGGGAAAAAAATAAAATAAAAACTAAGATTGAGAATAGTTAGAGACATCCACACATTTGTGCCGTTTATGAGCTACCAGGGAAGCCACATGTGCAAAGGGGCTAAGGCCAAACTTCTCTATCTTCGACGTAGTCCTTAATTTTGTAATATGCTTTTTTAATTAGGACACGTTTAATAAAAAATTTAAATTTTTCATCGGATATATCAAAGATAGTAGTTGTGATAGCTTTTTTTTCAGTTGCTTCTCCTTCTTAGCGTGTCGATGGCAATCTAGATTGTGTCGGCCAAGAACTGAGCAACTAGTTTGGCGCCTTCAGTAGTGTTCATCAGTTCCTGTAATTCCTTAAAAACAACAGGACCCGTTGGACACGATATTAAGTACCCCATCGTTTGTGAAACAGCACCACATTTGCACTCTAGGGCAGAGTCATTTAATCCCTTATCGTTAGACCATGCATTAATAACGAATAAGAGATTCTCCTCACTATTATCTTCTGAATGAACATGGATTTTATAGCTGTGTTTACCTAGAAACATCATTTTCGAAAACGACACGCTATATCAACTGACTAAATCCAAAACAAGTCCGTACATATTGAAATCACTTACGAATAAAACATTCATTAAATTATTGATGAAACAATCTATTTGCACTACAAGAATAATAGTCTCCGAACGAACTTCTTTTACTGAAATTATAGAACATTCTATCTCATGTGAATCATTAATCCACACTAATATTATAAATACGAAAATAACTTTGTTCGTGTGACTGAGCAGATTTCAATGTTCGGCAAACAAGTAAACTTAAGACGTACGATCCTTTTTATCCCACTAGTACCGTGAGTTAACATCTGACCTTAAAGCGGGCACAAGCTAGTTTATTATATGAATAAAGAATTAATTTCCTTAATTCTTTCTTGCCTTTGTTTTTAAACTTGGCCACACACTTGAAATTTCTCCTGTATTGTGGGTCCGTTTACAAACATTTAAACTCACATACACAAACAGCCAAACCCGGAACAATTCTCTGTAGGTAAAAATACTTGTTCCGTGCGGGGATCGAACCCGCGCCACAGAGCGCAGCAGTCGATTGCTCAACCACTGCGCCAACCACGCCGTCACAACAATTAAAACAACCACTATCACAAAACTACTCCAAAACCCCTCCTTCGTCTAAAACTTACACCATTCCCAGATTCCTGACAAATTGAATCTTGCTTGTCCGCCCGGGGCAGACAAAAGGGCGATTCGCATTTTATTTGCCATCTGATTCCGCCCCGGGGCCGCTTCATTTTCATCACCCAACACTAATGGGATTTCAATTACCGGAACTGATAGATTTGTGTACTGTTGTCGTTGCTAGGGCAGGGGGAGGGGGGGAGGAAGTATGTTTATTTGTAGAAGTTAGTTAAGGAAATGAAGTTGGGTGATGATTGATTTTGAATGGATGTCGTTTTGTGGTATCGGGGCAGCGTTTACTGGCGACTTTAGATAATGTTAAGCCTGTATTTCTGAGGGATTAGTCAGAGATGTAACTAAAGTAGAAAGCTCCACGTTTTGTCAATCGATAGTTATGTTTAACTCCTATGTCGTAGGGCTCTTATCAGATATCAGTAATACGTTGGGTATGCGTTATGACCAGCAGTAAACATTAACAAGTTAAAAATAATAGATATGTGTGTGGGAAGGTAGATTGGGTTACTTATTCGGTTACTTAGGTGCTCTTAGTTTGCCTACTAATAAATGATCTGACCTGGGTCTTCACACTTAACGCTTTAGCCTTTATACAGGCACCTTCTACAATAATAGGTATTAAAACAAAACATTGAAAAAAAACAAACAAAATGAAGTCCGCTTCATTTATCGGTAACACCATAAAAAAAGATACCTATAACCTTGCATAAGTTTCCACCGGACATACACACATCCATACTTCCATACTATCCATACTTCCATACTAATATTATAAATGCGAAAGTCACTCTGTTTGTTTGTTTGTTTGTTTGTTTGTTACCTTTTCACGACTAAACGGCTGATCGGATCTTAATGGATTTTGGCAAGAAGATAGATTTAAACCTTGGGAAGGACATAGGCTATATATTATCACGCTATTAACATTGGGAGGTGAGCAATATTGCAATTTGTTCATATTCCTCAACTGATTGACAACTGACAACTGTCATAACAAACATTAGAATAGATCGGCTATTTTAGAACAATTGTCACCGTCAAGTAAATAGCCTGACGGTTTAGCGATTGACCTGTGAGTCATAGGTTGCAGGATCAAGCCTCAGCCAATATGCACTTATTGTTTTATTTATTTTTTGAATTTTTGATGCTGTATTATTTACAAAAGTAACCATGGTTCGATCCCCACCCGGTTTTCACTTTTTGTAAGTAGTTTTTTTTATTCTTTAATACTTCCTAATCATTACCAAATAGTGTTATACATCCTTTTAGTTATCATTAACCATTCAAACTATAGTTAAACAATCATTTAGCCTCTGGCCGAAGTAAAAGCCAGCTCTTGGATCACGGAAAGCATAAGTTATGCGTTTAGAAATTTCTTTAAAACGACTGTGAGCATTGAGTACTATGATCTTACGGTCCCACGGTCCAAAGCTTCAATTCCCAACGACTCGAAAATATAAGTAGTTACCGATAAGATTACTTTATTAAAGCTGCTTGAGCTTCCCCGTGGCAACAGCGACAGTACCAGTGTCCAGCCCTTTTAGTTTATATAGTTTTGTTTTCGTAAATTTTTAATTATTTAGTAAGAAAGTAATATCATCATCATTCATCATTTCAGCCGAAAGACGTCCGCTGCTGGACATAGGGCTCCCCCAAGTGTCGCCACATCGACAGGTCCCGTGTGACTTGCATCCGAAGGATCCCCGCAACCATCACCAGGCCATCGGTCCACTTCGTGGGAGGCCTTCCAACGCAACGTCTTCCGATTCGTGGTCGCCACTCCAGAACTTTTCGGCTCCATCGGCCATGCGTTCTTCGAACAATGTGCCCTGCCCACTGCCACTTAAATTTGGCAATTCTTCGGGCTACCAGGATCTTGGTTCTCTTGCGAATGTCCTTATTTCTGATTTGATCACGCAAGGAAACTTCGAGCATAACCTTTAAGTGATTTTAAGCCTTCTGATGAGGCCCAATGTGGGCGACCCAATCGGTCCGGTATGTAATCACTGGCAACACACACGGGTCATGGACTTTCGTCTCGAGACACTGCACGAGAACATATCATGCAACTTCCCGAACACTGCCCAGCCGAGTCGGATTCGACGGTTGACCTCTTTCTCGAAGTCAGACCTACCCAACTGGACCGTTTGTCCCATGTAGACATAATCGTCTACAACTTCGAGTGTAGAGTCTCCGATCTTGATAGGAGTGGGTGTTACATGGGCATTCAATATGACTTTGGTTTTTTCCATGTTCATTTTAAGACCCACTCTTTCGGACGATCCACTGAGGTCATCGAGCATTGTACTGAGGTCCTCTATGGTCTCAGCCATGACCACTATATCGTCAGCAAATTGAATGTGAGAGATGTACTCGCCATTGACGTCGATGCCTAGCCCTCTCCAGTCCAGAACCTTTAATACATCTTCCAGTGCAGCGGTGAACAGTTTCGGAGATATGACGACTGTTTCACTTCCCTGTCACTGTCACTGTCCATGTCTCTCAGGGAAGCTAAATAGTGAATCTCATCAAAATTACTGCTGGGCTAAGGGCTCCCCCATAGTCTTACAATCTTCGCTCCGTGCGATTTCGTGGTCAGAAATTAATGCTCGAAAACCAAAATAAAAGATTACTCGACCCCGGATTCGAAACCAGGACCTCATACTCAGTAGTTGCGACCACTAGACCAACGATACAGTATATTAACAGCATCTATCAGTCTGTTTTAACTTTTTCACGCCTTAACTGGTGAACGGATTTGGATCAAAGCCAGGTCATGATCTGGATAAGGACATAATAATACTTTCATTTATACATGAAAGCGCTATACTATTCACTCACCGATAAACCACTCAAGAACTACTAACTACCACTTTTGACCTATTTAACTTGCAATCTTGCCAGTAAGCTCTTAGTAAGGCAGAAAGGGATTTTTGGAAATTCCACCCCCAAATGGAATTAATGTCGGGTTAAAGGTTAAGTTTAGGAGAATATTTGTAATTTTTAAAAGAGGCATGAATGCACAAAATCACCATTTACGTTTTTGGAATTTCTATCCCTAAGGGGGTCAACTTTCAACATAACCTTTTTTTACAGTAGTCGGTAGCGTGTTCGTATACACTGAGGAGTTATACTCGGTTTTCGAAGTTTTACTCACAAATGAATAGGAGATCACACTTGAAGCAAGTTCTTACAAACGAAAATAATCATATAAAATCAATTTAGGTCGCTAGGGTCGATCTTCAGTTTAAGTTGTGTTTGCCTAGGTTGGTCTATGGATGGGTGACCACCCATTACGTACCGACTTTATTGTGCTTTGAAAAGCACGTTAAGCCGTTGGTCACGGCTGTCATTTGTAGATCTTTGACAGTCGTTACAGGTAGTCAGTGGCCCGAAAGTCTGACAACCAGTCTTACCAAGAGATGTTGTATAACCCAGTGCCAACTGGGTTGTGGAGGTCAGATAGCCAGCTCCTTCATGTAAAATCTTGGTATTCAGCTGCATCCGGTTAGACTGAATGTTCCCAACTTAGTTGGGAAAAGGCTGGGCAGATTGTATTAATACTGGAGACATCTGGTAACGAACTTCAAACAAAACATTGGGATCAAGAACCTCCTGACTAAAAGACTTATTTTAAGCAAATCACGAACCTAACGCGTACGAAGTCGCGGGTAACAGCTAGTACATTTATATTAAAATCCTACGCTACACTGTCAAAATTCAACTAAAACGTACAAAGTATATTGCACTGATATTTTCATAGCCTTTCGACGAATCGCAAGGATTTCAATTTCGTTAGAGCGTGAGTTCCTCCTGCATCAATGTTATCGTTTGCCAGTTCAGTTCCTGCAATTTGTTGTTTTACGAAATTTGTTAGGCGCTCAATCTTTACAGAGGTAACTCATGCATGATCGTCACACATGATTGTTTAGAATTGAAATTCGTTGAGGAATGCCAGAGATAAGAAATACGTCTGTAAAGTAAAGTATGTATCTAGGAATTAAGAATTAATGCTCTTGCTCTTGCTCTGTATGGTGTCGGACGTAAAGAATAGCACCATCCCATATCTTCCCGTGGGTGTCGTAAGAAGCGACTAATGGACTTTCCAGAAAATGGGCAGCAGCGTTCTCTGTGCTTTTGTAACAACCAATTGTTAATGAAATAAATGAAATGAAATGAAAACCAGTCTGCGATGGCCGACCCGCCTGCCAAACGTGGCGATTATAGCAAAACCCCCCTTATGTACACTTGACGGAGGCCAATGTCCAGCAGTGTACGTCTTTCGGCTGAAATGATGATGATGATGATGAATTAAGAATTAAGTGTGGAATAGAATATCGTCAGGAAAGTTTTGAGAATGAATGTGGATGGGTATATGAGTAGAGGAAAACCAAATAAATGATGGATGGACTGTGTGAAGGATAATATGGCTAGAAAGGAGGTGACTGCTGAGATGACGACTAATAGAGAAGTATGGAAGAATGGAGAGCAGCGGTGGCCCAGTGGTGGCAGCTCCGACTTACGAGCAGTAAGCCGTGGGTTCGAACCCAGGCAGGCGCATTACTTTATATAATTTATTTCATCACCGCTGCCCTCAAAAATGGTGAAGGAAAACATCGTGAGGAAACCGGCATCTCCTAGAACTAAAAATTCGAAGACATGTGACATCTACCAACCCGCATTGGGCCCGCGTGGTGGATTACAGCCCACTCCCTCTCATAGAGAGGAAGCCTGTATCCTAGCAGTGGGAACATTATAGGCTGATGATGATGGAAAAAGAATACATACTGTGCCGACCCCCAGTAAATAAGGAAAAGGACAGGAGAATGATGATAGTATTATGTACCTATTTCAGAGGTCAAGCCACACCCATTGTTGAGTCCAAACTATATTCTACGATATGCAGTGAATAGGACAGGCTGACGTGTCTGATGACAAACTTGATTTACTTGTTGAATAGTGATAGAAGCTAAGCAAATTTTACAAGATTATGCTGAAAACAAATAGAGAGCTGCAAAATGTGATATCGCTTATTACCATATTATATTTTCAATTTTGGGTCTAAAAGCTCTTCTCTTAAGAGGGGGCCATAAGCCGCAAGGTTAGACCTATGGGCTAAAATAACAACACAGTGGGTCCCAAACAGCAGTAAACGCCAAGGCGACAGGCCAAAAAGGAGATGGGGCGGGACAAACTCAACTCATTTCTCTCACGTGTCAGTTACAAGCTCACTAAACGTAGCTGCCCAGTCGACACTATCAAATGGTAGTAGCGACGGCAGTGGAACCCATGATCACTGTAGCATTGAACGAGTCACCTCGATAAAGTATCTTGGCATAGTGATTGACTGCAACCTTACATTCAAAGAGTACATAATACACCTATCAAATAGAGTGCGCAAGCTAATGTACATTTTTAAACAACTACGCAATTCAGCAGATGCTGTTGTCATGAAAATGACATATCAGGCACTGTGTCAATCAATTTTGGCCTATTGTATTTCGTCCTGGGGCGGGGCAGCCAAATCCCACTTTATTCAGATTGAACGTGCACAGAGAGCGGTTCTTAAGGTGTGCTGTTTCAAGCCAAGAATTTATCCCACCGTCAAGCTCTATGAATATTGTCAAGTCCTTACGGTTAGGCAATTGTTTGTACTGACCACTGCTATTAAGCAGCACTCTATTTCCAACTATTCTCAGCAAACAAATCGACGGAACCGCATAGTTGCCCTAACTACTCCTCTTAAAACTTCTTTTAGTCGAAGATTTTTTGTTTTCCTTGGACCCTATCTTTACAATAAACTAAACCAAATTCTTTCCCTACACCCATTGAACAAACATCATTTTAAAATCGCTTTACATGCCTGGCTACAAAACCAAATATATACTGCTACAGAAGCTCTCTTTAACGTATTAGTCTAATCAGATTTATGCACTAAAACTCTTTCCAACACACACACACACACGCACACACACACACACACACACGCACACACACACACACGCACATACACACACACACAGACATACATTCATAAAAACCTCTCAAATTATTTTAATTTTTAATCATTTTACGTATATTTCTCCATTTCTATCTTGTGTCTTTTTTAATAAGCTCACTAGTTGTTTGAAATTTTTGTTTTTTGCTGTGATACCAGACAACGCTATCTAATATGTGTAACTTTAAACTGGAGGGGACCTGGTGACCTGTATTACAGGTGTTACTACCTACCACAGGCACCAGCGATCCACAACCAAAAATCGTTGGCTACTGCTTGTGTGTAAATATTGTTTGTATTTTTTGGCTTGTGGTGAGAAATAAACACTTTTTATTATTATCCTTTATTCATTTGTTGGCGCCTTTGCAAAAAGGCTTCATATGATTCACGTTGCAAACTAAATTGTTACCACAGACGAGAGAGAAGCGGTCTACAATACTCTCTGGCGGAACGTCAAGTCGTTGCGGGTAGCCATATTGACTTGGGTCGTTGTCAAGGAAGGTGGCGCGTAACAGGACGTTGACGGATCGCCGACGTCTGTTTGCTTAATCTAATTAAATCTGGTGCCACATATCATAAGTAATTCCGATGCAGCGGGTAAGAGTCTTTATCATAAGTGGGATAAAGAATCGCGCCCTCCACGAAAGTAAAGCCAAGTGAGGAACATAACCAATGAATTTTTCAAGCAACAAGGAAAACGTTTAAACCTGCGAGCACAAATCATCAAGAGGGTACCCTCACAACATAATCGGGTGAGACCGTTTCTTTTCTTTTCGATAAGTAGGTCATCTGACTCATTGCTTAAACATGGCTTGTTTAATTGGTTTATGGGTGACATCATAATCAGTAAACCTTACTGGCATCGGAGGTTATGATTTAAAATGCACGATGGAGATCGTACCATTAAAATAGGCGATATTTTGATAAAATAGGTTGTCGGCCAATAAGTTCAGGAATTATTAGATGCTGGCATAATTTGTAAAAGTTCTTTGACATCTGGAGTTACGCGCTTGTCTGGTCCACATGTTTCAGTCGAAAAGAAAGTGTGTTTAGTCGAAATGTCACTGTTGTCCGGTTCATGCTTTACGATGATCGAAGGGACGCAGGTGCCCGGTTTATGATGTTTTTGTGATGACGTTGGTCGAGGGGACGCTGTTGTCCGGCCCGTACACTGGTATGGTCGTAGGGACGCAGTTGTCCGGTTCAAACGTTGGTATGGCCGAAAGGAGAGTGTCGTCTGGGTCAGATCCATTACGGATTGGTTGAAGGGATGCACTCGTCCGGTCCAGGTGTTAACTGTTTAGGGAAAGGTGCCGTCCGGGCCATGAGTGTTTGAAAGGACACACGCTTTCTTGCTGGGGGAAAGGTGCCGTCCGGTCCATGAGTGGTCGAAAGGACACACGCTTTCTTGCTGGGGGAAAGGTGCCGTCCAGTGCACGAGTGGTCGATAGGAGACACGCTTTCTTGCTGGGGGAAAGGTGCCGTCCGGTCCATGAGTGGTCGGAAGGACACGCGCTTTTTGTTAGGAGAAAAATGCCGTCTGGTCTGTGAGTGATCGAAAGAACGCACGCTTTCTTTTGTTCTGAAACAGTTACAGTTACGATGAGAGTAATGTTTGTCATAGTTTGTCAGGATGGAAGAGCGGATGTCTTGGTGATTAGACATTGTTTGTTCCAGGAATACAATAACGCCCGAGGACGGTCGTATGTCAGTCTGGCCGTGTTGGCGCCTTTGCAAAAAGGCTTCATATGATTCACGTTGCAAACTAAATTGTTACCACAGACGAGAGAGAAGCGGTCTACAATACTCTCTGGCGGAACGTCAAGTCGTTGCGGGTAGCCATATTGACTTGGGTCGTTGTCAAGGCAGGTGGCGCGTAACAGGACGTTGACGGATCGCCGACGTCTGTTTGCTTAATCTAATTAATTCTGCTCTGTATGGTGTCGGACGTAAAGAATAGCACCATTCCATATCTTTCCGTGGGTGTCGTAAGAGGCGACTAAGGGACTTGCCAGAGAATGGGCAGCAGCGTTCTCTGTGCTTTTGTAACAACCGTACTGCGATCGCCAACCCGCCTGCCAAGCGTGGCGATTATGGCAAAACCCCCCAAAACGTCAATGTGGCGACAATTGGGGGAGGCCTATGTCCAGCAGTGGACGTCTTTTGGGCTGAAATGATGATGAATGATGAATTAAATCTGGTGCCACATATCATAAGTAATTCCGATGCAGCGGGTAAGAGCCTTTACATTTTATAAACATTCTTTTTACATTTTTAAATATTTTTACAAAATTAAATACAAAAACATTTAAAAATATAAAAATAGTAGCCCACCGGTATCGGGAACAGGGTCCAAGCTACCGGCGGTCAGGGCTCCAGAGAGAGGAACCTCCTAACAATACGAGCCGTGTCCAGGAGTACCGCTTTCTGAATCAAGCCCTTGATCCAGCTGCCTAACGAGAGCCTCTTCAGATATTGGTCGAGGCTCTTGGCAATTAGGCCATTGGCTGATACGACTATCGGCACAATGATCGCTGAGTCAACAGGCCACATGTCGACAACCTCGCGAGCCAAGTCAATATACTTGATTTGTTTATCTTTCTCGGCCTTCACGAGGTTCTCGTCATGTGGAACCGTTATGTCAACAATCATTGCGCGCCGCTCTGATCGATCCATCACCACTATATCAGGCTTATTGGCTACAATAGTCCTGTCAGTGATGATGGATTGATCCCAATACAGTGTGATATTGCCATTTTCGAGAACTGGGTCGGGCACATACCTATAGTACGGCACTTCCGATTCCACAAGGCTGTATTTCAGAGCAAGTTGCAATCCTGGCTACAAGGTTGTGTCTATGCAAGTATTCTCCGTTAGCTAGACGAGAACACCCGGAGATAATGTGACGGATCGATTCGCCCGGACGGTGGCATGCCCGACATATGTCAACCGTGCCATCCTTCACAATAAATTTCCGGTAGTTATTCGTCATCATAACTTCATCCATAATTGCACAAACAAAACCTTCGGTTTCTCCAAAGAGTTCCCCGGAACGTAGCCAGGCTACGGACGCTGCATGGTCTACATCAGGCCCATGCAGGGCACTGAAGTAGCGTCCGTGAAGCTCCTTACTCTGCCATACTTCCCTGCGGTCATTAGTGTCAAGCACTGCAGGTTTGCGCCAGTTCTCTTTAGCCAAGGAGAGCGGGGTGAGGGCCTTGTCCATCGCGACCACATCTCGATGCATCCCCACGTCGGTTTCTAGGAAATATTCCCTGAGACTGCATATCTCGCGATTGTGGAGAGTCTTGGCGTTTAAAAAGCCTCGACCTCCACAACTCCGCGGGATATACAGTCTCATAACCGAAGAACGTGGGTGATGCATTCGATATGCCGTCAACAATGTACGGACCTTCCTATCCAGGGCGTCTAGTTCTGTTTGAGTCCATTTGAGTACGCCGAAAGAGTACATCAAAACCGGCATGACCCAACCATTGAAGGCACGCACCTTATTTCCGCCTGATAAAAGACTATTAAATACTTTTCTCAGGCGGCCAAAGAAGCGCTCCTTCAACGATTGCTTCACGTCAACAGCATTGATGCCCAGCGCTTCTGACATACCCAAATACTTGTAGGTTTCGGTTGCTGAGAGGGATCTAAGATTTATGGAATCTGAGAACTGGGTTCCCGCAGATTCCACAATCCCCCCTCGCTTTACATGCATGACCGCACATTTGTCCACACCAAATTCCATCCTGATGGCGCTACTGAAAGTTTCTGTTACCTTCAGTAGCTCCATCAGTTGCAAATTGTTGGGGGCAAAGAGTTTCAGGTCATCCATGCAAAGAAGGTGAGATATTAACCTGACCACCTCTCTTCAACCGAAAGCCCAGACCTGAACCCTCCAGCAGCGTGCTTAGAGGATTCAAGGCTAAGCAGAACCAAAGCGGACTCAAACTATCGCCCTGAAAAATACCTCGCTCTATCCTTATCGGTTCACTGTTCCCTTGGATATGCCGACATCCTGGATAGCGAAGGACTGTCCTCCATTGCCCCATACACGACATCAGGAAGGTGCGCAGAGTTGCATCAACTTTATACAATTCTAGCACCCTCATGAGCCATGTATGTGGCACCGAGTCGTAGGCCTTCTTATAGTCTATCCAACATGTCGACAGATCCCTTCGGGAACGCCGAACCTGTTGGTTAATGGCCATATCAATGAGGAGCAGCTCCTTAGTACCGCGGGACCCGTTCCTACATCCATTTTGAGAAGCGGACATGATCGAATTGTCATCAATGTGTTTGCTAATTTTAGCTCTCAAAATGGATGTAAGAACTTTATACACTGTCGGGAGACAGGTTATCGGTCTGTAGTTTTTGGGCTCCGCAGTACTACCCGATTTATGGAGCAGGTGAGTTATTCCAGTAGTCAGGAATTCGGGCAGCGACCCTGACTCTAAGGCTGACTGGAAAAGAGCCGCCAAGCGAGCGTGCGACCTTTGGATCCACTTAATCCAAAAGTTGTGCAGCCCGTCCGGCCCTGGAGATTTCCAGTTAGGTAACGGACGGACTGCACGAGCTACGTCTTGGGGGCTGATAGTGATAGCCCCCATTTCTGGAACTGGATCGCACACTCGCTCGACCACCCGAGTCCATTCACCCTCGGTATGGCTGACAGGCACCGACCAGATGCGCCAGAACGAGCACATGGCGTCATCATCCGGTAAGCGCGTGTCAGACACACCTTGGTCCGGTCGCTCCCAACTCCTATAAACCCACCTTTCATCTCTTTGGAATGTGCGATTCAGAGTGTATCGTTCCAACCGCCGCTTATACCTACGGATACGGTTTGCCCATGCATACACTTTCTGCTTCGGGAAGTCGATGCGCTCTGTGATACGGGACATATAGTCTCGAGGACTAATATCAGTACCCGCAAATGCCCGCCTCACAAAGCGCATCACTCGAGGGCGATTGTTGCCCTCCCTGAAGCAGATCAGTTTGCCGATGAGTGTTCTGGCCCCACTAATACGTCGCTCAATCCTGCATTGCCAAGCCGGTACGGCGGGTTTAGGTCGTGTAGCTCTGTCATCAGAAAATTTTACATGAGCTACACGACATGCCGCTACAGCCGCACAATACAGGATTGAGTGAGCATCAGTGAGGTCTTCGCAGTTATCAAAATAGTTTGACAACTGCGAATCCAGAACAGCCACCAGCGCCCTATTTCTGTTATGCATGGGCAAACGAGGTAAGCGTGGTCTAAGTTGAGGCGACATGTACCGATATTCTCGAATCGCACCCTCCAAAGCACTCCTCATTTCCTCACTGCATTGGGTACTTACATTAGTAGCCATGTCATTACTCACCTCGTCCGCGTGATTGACTATTTGACTAGACTGTGGTGAAACCACAGCCTGCGACGGAGGGACAATGACGTGACTACTCTGCATTTCAGTTCGCAAGCGATCAAGTACGGTGTCGTCCAACATATGATTACGTTGGATGACCCGCACCTGATCCGATAATCGTTGCGCCGACACGTTGACAGCTGGCTCAAGCACCTGAAACAGAGAGAGCATCCGAACACGGTACGCGGTCAGGTTGTTTCCTCCCTCTGTAGCCCCATAGTATGAGCGCATGACGTTCTCATTGATGGCTTGAGTCCATCGCATGCGCTGCACACTTCCACCGGGAGCTGGGACCCTATCAGAGGCCGGTGGGCCTCGAGGTCCTAAACCGTCCGGCGGAATGCCTTATTTCCATCTTATTGCGTTTTTCCATCAGGAATTTCTCAGTAACAACTTCATAGTTTGGATTTGTGCCCAGTAGATGGTAATAGGCGCGCCCCTATTAGATTGCTGATTGGCCATCTAAAAATTAATAAATAGTTATCTTATTTCTGGTTGGTTAAAACATGTTCCGGATGAATCAGTCAATCAATGAGCGCTTCCGTTAGTGCAAAACGTTAATATCAGCCAATCAGCGTTCATCGTTGTTGTGTATGGCTTACCTGTGAGAGGCTGGTATTTTTTTTTGCGAAAATCCTAGGTATTTTGATAAAAAAAGAATTTTCCAAGTTTCCTGCGACATTTATAAAGTTTTGCTACTTGTTTGTTCTGGGTACATAGTGGTTTTGTGGTGAACGCTGGTTGCTTTTGACGAATATGCGTGTCGAGCAACAAATTGAAATTGGGATTCAAATTATGTGGTGTCGGTTTGAGGAGGTATTGGAGGCATCTTGGATACTTTTCTTGAAGTTCTTAAAAGCATAACATTGGGCCTGTATATTCTAAAATAAACCGGCCAAGTGCGAGTTGGACTCGCGCACGAAGGGTTGCGTACCATTATTAATCAAAATAAAAACACTTTTTGTATGGGAGCCCCCTTAAATATTTATTTCATTCTGTTTTTAATATTTTTTGTTATAGTGAACAGAAATACATAGTCTGTAGAAATTTCAAGTAGCTAAATGAGATACAGCCTGGACAGACGGACTTACGGACAGCTAAGTCTCAGTAATAGGGTTCCGTTTAACCCTTTGGGTACAGAACCCTAAAAAAATGATTAAAGATCATCACACTGTCCATAGAGAGGACGCTGGTATCCCGACCGTGGGAATATTGTAGGCTGAATAGAATAGAATGCATTTATTTGTCAGAATATTGTACAAAGCTGTTATGTGAATTATGTATTACGATCATAATATTCTGCCGTTTCCGGCGTACAAATATGGTTTGTTTTAATGGTCCATCATTACATTAAAATTGAGAATTACAAATCATCATTACAGATACAAATAATTTAAATAAATTGAACAATAATTGTATAAGACATTAATTATATAAGTCAAAATTCGATGAAGTCAAGGAGATAAAATATAATTTATAGGCAATAATGTCAAATATTTAGGTAAATTTTTCATTCATAAAATCTTCAGTCAAGTAATAACATTTATTCAAAAGAAGGTTAAATAATTTACATTTAAATGTTCTGAGGCTGAGAGTTTTGAAGCCATCCGGTAATTTGTTGTAGACAGTAATGGACATGCAGTACACATTATTAGAAAATAATTTAATTCTACGCCTAAGAACATTAAGCATATGCACTTTTCGGCTGGGATTGGATACAACATCATTAATGAAAAAAATTGATAGCAGGAAATTGCTAATTCAATGCTAACCGGCACTTACACAGATTCTTGTACACAATAGTCGTTTCATACCATCTCGGTCTAGACTTTTTCTCTAATAAAGTTAGCAACGCCTTAGGGACTGTCTTTTATATCTCCGTCTTAATTATAAGTACAAAAGATATTTAAGGGAGCGATCCACCGTTATATACGTTTTGTTTGCGAAAATACGTGAGAAAATAATAGAAGGAAATAATGGTGTCGAGAGGATAATACGCTAGTGCTTGTGATTTTTATTTAGAGAGATATGCAGAAGTGTGCTATGATGTCTTCAACTAAAATGCTGGAAGCATGGCAAATTAATTAGTAGTAGGATAATACCATGTAGTCATGGTATTATCCTACTACTATTCATTGATTCAGCTTTTTCTGGAACAAACTTTTGATGAAATAGACCTTTATACAACCTACATCCAATTCTGTTTTTATTGCCCAAGAATAACTAACTTCTAGATTACCAGACTAGAATAAATAACTTTCACTTTAGCAAGTTTTGGCTATTTCTAGCAATGATAGCCTAGTGATAGTGATGTGACCGTCGAACTGCCAGGTTGACTGGTCTTGAGTTCGAACCCAAGACAAGCACCTCTGATTTTTGCGATTCATGTGTGTGAGGGTTTCCGCACACACATGGATATAGTGAAATATAATTGAGATATTTCTCGACTCGAATGGCATCGAAGTATTGTCTCTATGACTAGGGCTTTACCCAAGTGGGCAAGAGAACTTGAAAAAGGAAGGCGAGGAATAGACGGCCTGTTATTCCGTAACTGGACGTCTACTCTCTACGCACGAAATCCATTGTTTCGGGCGAAGTTACGGGCGTTTGCCACTCCGTATTACTTACTAGGTTTTGTATAGAATCTGGTTTTTCTAACCCAACAGACAGATGTGTTGCTGGGGAGTTTGTTCTGCCACTTCTTCTTCCCAGCTAAAACACTAGGAAGTGCCGAAGAGCGGGTGCTTTGAAGGACTGTCTCTTGTAATTTTGACGTTCAAAAATTACTCATTATCAGCCTAATTTGAATAATTGACTTTTGATTTTACGGATTAGTGAGGGGCCTTAACTAAAAATAATTCGTGTTGCCATTAATTTTATCCCGATGTGCTTTTATTGCTCGATTTTTCGAAAATCGAGGTTTTTTTTTTATTATCTACAGGCCCGCGCTTGACCACTATCTCACCTGATGGTAGACGACCTGTTTTGACATGAGCCCTCTTTTTTAACGCTTCTTTAAACTCTGGCTCTGTCTTTTGCTTAGGAATCCAATGTAACTTACACGTTTAGATTTATACAGAAATACCGACTATATATTACCCAAAAACCTATTGAATACTAAAGCCACGTTCCCACTACACTTTGCCACCGTATCTTAAAACTCACAGCGCCGTACGAAAACTTGGGCACTAACTCACTTCGCCCCGGGAGAGGGCGCCACCGACTCTGTTATCAGTTGTCATACACTTGGACTGAGTTTAACTTGCTTTTTGTAATACTTCACGTTGTTGAATTCTCTGAAGAATTGCTGGTTTAACAGTCAAGTGTAGGCGGAAGTTTTGGAGATATGGTTATGGCTATAGGTAGAGTATGAAATAGTGATAAAGTTTTTCTCATGGAACTGTGGTTACGTTTACTATAATTCTATGAATGTTATAAGTTTTTTAACTGACATGGTCACTAACATTATCAATAACATTTGTAACGGGATATTTAAATGTATATTACTTATATTTTGACTTCCCGATATTTCGGCGCTGTTACAAACGCCATGATCACGGATAAACTGAAGTTATTGCGGGTGGGTGTTTATGTGCAGACAAATCGGTCTACCCTCTGTCAAGGGGGGGACCCCTTGTTCGTTTTTTGTGCTTCGTATCACTACCAATGTCAATAACAACTCGATTCTGTTCCCGACACATGAAACTCACTGTGTCCACTCGCGGTCTTTTTACAGCACTTTTTCGATTTTTACACAGTTCTATGAATGTTGTTTTCTTCAAAAATACATTAGATGTTGACACTTTATTAATTAATCACAGAGTGATATTGCAAAGGTGGTAGCTGCCTCGATGGTTTAGTGGTAGTAAGATGGACTGCTGACCATAACATCTTGGGTTCGATGTGTGGGTGTACTGTTAGGTACACCTCTGCCCTTCGGGGATAACAGGGGTGACGTAATATGTTGTAGTACTGCAAAAGTTTTGAAAAAACAAGTTTGTTAAGAGTTGTCGATCTTTAAGGTTAAGTCGTGCTTGACGAGGTTGGTCCGTGAATGGGTGACCATAATTACCATAGATCGGAGTAGGTAGATTGAATTGGGGTCATTGATCCGAAACGTATATATTAATAATTATGGACATTCCTCCGGAATTGGTTGATTTGATCGAAATTTAAGTGCAACGATTTATAAAAAGTTGGACTGTATTACGTTACTCCGAAGTTCAAAACACTGATGTACGGTATACATAAAGTTCGTTAGTACGAATTACGTTAGTCAGAAAGTACGCTATGACGAATTTCATTACTCATAATGTTCGTCACTCCGATGTACGTTACTCCGAAAGTTTGCTACGACGAATTACGTTATTCCGAAAGTTCATCATCGCTATGTACGGTACTCCGAAATCTTGATAGGACGAATTACTTAATCGAGAATGTTCATAATCGACATTCAGAGAGAGTATTTCGTTTTATGTAGGGATATTGATGTAAGGAGAAGAAAGATAAAAATAAACAATATCAGTGTCTATAGCTACAGAAATGAGAAATTATAACGTAATAGGTAATAGTAGTTTAATAATAATTCAAAATATGTTACAGTACCTTCAATCATGAGGTAGTTTTACATGAACACAATCTAAATATATCTATCTACTTGTGGCCAAAAAATAATAAAAATAATTATCAATGCTTCGACCGGAATTCGATTGTTTTTATTATTCAACAAATAAATAGTAAATTCATTTAGTTTTGATACCTTCCCTTAAATTTTGAATTGAGTAGTAATAATATCACTACCAACATTAACAATATTTAAATGAATCCGAAAATACCGGAATTACTTTCCGGAAAAATGGCTTATCTATGTTATTCTTTCTGAGTGCATTTATGATACAAGTACCAAAAATCAATCTACCTACTCCGATCACTGATAATTACATACCAATTTTCCTCCGTGCCTCGAAATTCACGTTAAGCCGTTGGTCCCAGCTGTTATTTGTAGATCTTTGACAGTCGTTACGAGTTGTCAGAAGCCAAAAGTCTGACATCCAGTCTTACTAAGGGGTATCGTTTTACCCAGTTACTGGGTTGTGAAGGTCAGATAAGGAGTCGCTTCGTGTATAATACTGGTACTCAGCTGCATCCGGTTAGACTGGAAGCCGACCCCAACATAGTTTGGGAAAAGGCTAGACACATGATGATGAAGTTTATTAAGAGGTCGAGCGTTACACCTTTTGTTTAGAATAGTTACAGCACGGATGAAAACATTTGTGTCACTTATTTGATCTAGTCTTTTTGTGATATTTTCTATTTATTTTTTGTTGTTGTATAGACTCTTTTTCTTATTTACCGATTGTTTGTAAATGTGTGGACATTGTAGGCCTTATAGATTCCTAGATCCTTGGTTACTTTTTATTTCGTTCTACGTTTTGTAGTAAGCAACGACTTATTGTCAGGCCTACGATGTCCTCCCATATTTTAGTACGAACGCTGTAACAGAAATATTGTAAAACCAAATGATTTTAAAAGAGTAACCATGGAGTTTCTTGCCGGTTCTTCTCCATAGGAAACGACCAACCCGAACCGAGCACCTTTTTGTCGACGTTTTATAAGTGCCCCTGTAGGCCTATGTAAAATAAAAATATTTTGATTTTGATTTTGGTTAGTTCGAGTTTTAATCATTTGTTAGAGATACAGCCATGACTACCTTATCACACAAAGACAGAGATGGAGAAAATAGAATATTTCCATTTACGATATTACGATTTATTTATTTCAATAAATGTTTCGAACTAAAAAGACCTGATGAAGAAGATTGAACTTGATCTTTAAAGTTGGGAATACATCGACAAGTCCACGTGTACGCAAAGGCAACCACTTTGCACACACAAGATGCACCATAACCCAACAACATTAATAACAAACCATGACAATTTAAATCCGGAAAAAATAAAATTTAACTCCAAAAATCCTTGAAACACATAAAAATAGCTCTTTCACCCGGAAATACAAACATAACTCCGAAATCCGAGTACACAACAGAATAACATCAACAAAACATAAATCGTGTGTACCTACCCTCCGAAATTACTGTGACAGACGACAAAACATAATGGCGATACAAACTGGAAAATATTAAACGTACCATTTAGTCTGTATACCCTCGAAACGGTAAATGGTCGTTTAATGTGGTTAAGCTTATCCGTTTCGGCTATGAATATTTTTAAATGTGTTATTTTGATGATCTGGGGGGTGAGTGTTTTAATGGCTTGATGACTTGTTTTTCGCTTTCGCGGGGTTGATTGGCTTTAGTGCAATGGGTCATTACTCAATTCTGGCACTGTATTAACAACGGGACGAACTGTATTTGTATGATCATTATCTTGTCCTTATCCCAATTTAATTGAGGCTGTGGCATAGCATGTCTTCTTTCATTCTTTAGTATGTATAAATTGTTTTCTGGGTAGTGATATTTACCCCATCAATAAAATCCATGGGCTACCCCTACTCAAAACTTTCATCAGGACTTTTTCCTCATTGATCAATGAGGAAAATGACGATTTCCAATATTATTACTAGATTCTGAACCAGAGTTCTAGTTCGAGAGAATTTTTGTTATGTTTTTCCCACGACCTTGCCTGTAATGTCCCGAATATTGGGCAAATGCAAGCGGCATTTGCCCAATATTCACCTTGATCACCATTAATATCACCTTGATCTCTAAATTGGAAAACGCTGGAATTCGAGGGCTTGCACTGGATATTTTTAGAGACTATCTATCAAATCGTTATCAACGTGTAAAAATTGACTCAACAACGAGTGACGACAAGCACATCAGTTTTGGCGTACCGCAAGGTAGTATCCTCGGCCCCCCGCTCTTCTTGCTATACATAAACGACCTGTGCCAATTACAGTTACCAAATTGTGATATTTTTACGTACGCTGATGACACAGCTTTGGTAGTCTATGACACTGACTGGGACAGAGCAAGAAAAAGAGCAGAACAATCGCTTCGTTTTGTAATGGAGTGGCTTTCCGAGAACCTGCTAACCCTCAACGTAGCAAAAACAAAGGTCATTAGATTCTCTGTTCCCAACACCATAACTCCCCCACAGGAATCAGGCCAGATTAAAGCCCATATTTGTACAGGTGATGCATTAAACTGCAGCTGTCCATTCCTGTCTTTGGTTCCAAGTACCAAATATTTAGGTATCCATATTGACTGCCATCTGGACTGGAAATCTCATGTCGAAGCCTTGTGTACACGAATCAGAAAATTAATTTACCTTTTCAAAGAACTAAGGCACTCTGCCGATCCTGATACAGCCTTGCTTGTTTATAATAGTCTTTGCCAGTCAATTATTTTATATTGTATCCCTGTTTGGGGCGGAACGTATAAAACCTCTTTACTTAAAGTTGAAAGAGCTCAAAGAGCAATATTGAAAGTCATGCACTTTAAACGGAGAGATTTTCCAACCGCACAACTTTACTCACAAGCCGAAGTATTGACTGTAAGACAGCTATTTGTGCTTCGTGCTGTCTTACGGAGACACTCTATGTTACACCTAGACTCTTCTATGCTAAAAAGACGCAAAGGCTTTCCCGTATGCGATACAGTAAAATGCCGCTCTAAGTTTGCCAGCCGACAGTTCACGGCAACCAGCTCGCGACTGTATAATAAAATAAATAAAAACATTTCTATCTACGCTCTGACTAAACACGAAGTCAAAATTAAACTCACCAAATGGTTGCAGAAGTTAACGTATGATGAAACTGAAAATCTTATTAAAATTGTATCCTAACTAGCTTGTAAGTACTGTATTATTTTAACTGAAAAATACGTATATTTTATGTAATTGTGTAACTTGCATGACTGTCAACATCTATGTCAATATCATTAGTGTACCAATGATTTAGATGAACGTTGGCTCCTAAAACACAGGCTTCTGGCCTAGTTTAGGAGGCAGAAGTTCGCATTTTAATATGTCTTCCCTGTACAACTTTTTCACTGTGTGTTATGTAAGTTTACTTTTTTCCTTTGTGTACAAATAAACAATTTATTATTTAAAAAAAAAAAAAAAAAAAAAAAAAAAAATATTTCCCATACAGAAAAGAAGGAACGAGCTTGATCGTCACGTGCCTCACCAACCCGCATTCCCCAATCAATGCGGGTTGACGAATTAAGACTGAAGTCCAGGGTTTCCTCACGATGATCTGTTTCCCTTCACCGTTAGTCAGTGGTGTCTAAGTAAAAAAAAGGCTGGCCAGGTGCTAGTCGGACTCGCGCACGAAGGGTTCCATAGCATTATTTATAAAAACGAAAAAAAAATCACTTGTTTGTATGACAAATACTAAAAACATAAAAAAATAAATATTTAAAGGGGCTCCCCTTAAATATTTATTTTTTCTGTTTTTAGTATTTGTTGTTAAAGCGTCAACAGAAATACATAATCTAATAGTAATTTCAACTGGATAACTATCATGGTTCATGAGATACAGCCTGGTGACAGACGGACGGACGGACGGACGGACAGCGAAGTCTCAGTAATAGGGTCCCGTTTGACCCTTTGGGTACGGAACCCTAAAAATCGCTAGGTTCTTTAATGAATTGGGTCAACTTTGCCACACTACAATTAATAACAGCCACTAAGGCAGTAATGAAGCGTAGCGTATTCCTGCGATCTCTGCGATGCCGACTAAACATAACTTCTCCCTTTTCTAAATGGGGGATGAAAAACTTTACACCCTGTTTTTCAAACCCCTATAGTAATAGTCCTTAGTCTGCACCATCGACTTAGCGCTTTTTTTTAAGCACGGGCGTATCCGAGAAACTCCTTATTTTCAAATCTGACCTAAAAATTGAACCTTAGGGTCTTAGGTCCGATTCCTACGTCAAATAGTGGTATTGAGAAATATAGTTCAGGACCCCCACGCTCAGAAGTCACGCTTGAGACGACAATACAAACGTGGCAGTTTCACAAAATGTAGGACAAGACGAATGTAGGTATAGTTGTCACTAAAAGGATAATCCGATCAACTCGATACAACCCCATTCTGCCCCATTTCTAGAACCTCTTGTGCGAAAAAGCCTTTCTACGCTCTGCTGGCGTTGGACGGAATGTTTATCGGTCCCCTCCAAGCAATTGACCTGTCCATGACTGTGACATTAGTCCTTAATATATTGAATTCTTAAGCCCGTTACCACTAACACTAAAGTACACCTAAATGCCTAGATAAAAGCGAGTCAATAGATTCGCTGTGTATCGTACGGGCGAATGTACACATAATATTGAGACTTTTGTGCCCAATTTGAGTTGAACATTAATGCACTATACACGGTCATAATATTGTTATGTTCAAAAACTGTTATGTCGTTCCCCAGTTTTTATAAAAAAGCTGACAAGCAATTTATTAAGTATCATTAAAATAATCTGACATCAACATATCCACAAGGAAATAATGGCAAAAAATAACACCCTACAATTCATTATCGGCCCAATCAATAAATTAATACCATCGCAAACTCTCACCTCAAATTACGTCCCATCAATTCATCGAAAATTATACTCGCAAGAAAAAAAAATGGCCGCCTTCATTTGTGACATTAAAGCGCAAATTATGCGCCCCGGGCGATAACGACGTATCGGGACGATCCGCAAATCGGTTCCAATAACGCCGATGAGATCAACAGGTCTGACAAGGCGGTAATGGAGGTTCTACCGATGAATGCGCTCGTATTTTATGTTAAACTACCCTCATTATACGTTTAGTCACTGCCGATGATAATCTGGATCTAATTAGGAAAGAGGTTACTACTGGGAATTGAGGTTGGGGAAATAGGAGCAGTAAATTCCGGAGATTCTCTATCTTATTCGGAAGTTCCTTTTTCAAATGGAATTAATCAGGGAATCGATAAGATTTTTAATGGACTGATTGAATTAGTAATAAAATCTTTGTAAATATATATGTTATAATTTTTTGTCCTTTGTTTTCCTTACAATTTGTCACTATTCATTAGGACGTTAAGTAGTTTTAAAGGCGTGTTAGATAGCTTGTCTGGTATGCGTCCTATGACACAACCTCTTACTCAAAAAGCATAGTGCTATGTCTGTCTGATAAAATCTTGTGGAATTTTGTGTTTCAGCCTGCGGATTCCTTTTTTATCCATGAGATGGTTTGCCAAGATGTTTGGGTGACGAGTTATTCTTTCTTTGTATGATTTTATGTAGATTTTTTATTTCTTCTTTGTCTGGAATTATCTTTAGATCTTGGTGTAGAGCTAGAGCTTCATTTGGAACAAATTTTTAATAAAAAAAACATAAATGAATTTCAGAAATAACTTCTTAATTACCGCGCATTCTATAAAGCTCCCACCGTTGGAACACATACTTCCTTCCCACCAATAAGAACTAAGAAGAGGATGGCTATATCCATCATATGGTCCGTGTGCCGGTTTTATGTCTTCGTATTTAAGGTAATGGGTAATTCCGGTTTCCTTACAATGATTTCTTTCGCCATTTTAAGAGCAGTGGTGATGCACAAATTATAATTCCTGCCAGGGGTCAAAACCACAACCTGATAACACATGTCATATGTATATCATCATTCTTCTGCCCTTCATCATCATCATCATTTCAGCCCAAAAGACGTCCATTGCTGGACATAGGCCTCCCCCAAGTGTCGCGTCATTGACATTTTTGCCATAATCGCCACGCAGGCGGGTTGGCGATCGCAGTACCTACGGTTGTTACAAAAGCACAGAGAACGCTGCTGCCCATTCTCTGGCAAGTCCCTCAGTCGCCTCTTACGACACCCACGGGAAGATATGGGATGGTACTATTCTTTACGTCCGACACTATACAGAACCCTGCCCTTAACCCAATATATTTGGGGCCGGCGCAGCATGTCGTGTTCTTCCATACTTCTCTATTATCACATCAAACACCTCCTTCCTTGTCATATCATCCTTCACACAATCCATCCATCGTTTCTTTAGTACCCCATTCTTATTCCAAACGTTTTTCACGATTTTTTCCTCATTCCTCTGCATCACATGCCAATACCAAGCCAACTGATTACCACATTACTTTCCAGTCACCAGTGCCACTTTTAGACTTCTTCTTATGTCTCTCACTCATATCTTATTTTAACCATTCGCGTAACACCACACATCCCCCTTAGCATTTTTACCTCAGCCACATGCAAATGCCTTTCATTCACCTTTGTGTCCCATTCTGATATCAATTGCATGTCAATTAAAAAATTGGCTATAATTTACAGTCCCAATTTTCTTCCGTCTTTCTCATGTCTTCATTTTCTTTTTTAGGAAGCAATATTTTTACATGACATGTAATATAATCAGGGCGACATGACAGCATTGCAAATAACGTCAAATAAATACAAAACATATTACTCTGCCAAGGAAGCTGCTATAAAATATGTTTAGTGGTAATTAAAAATTACTGCTTTGATGTATGAGCGAGAAAATATTTATGCAGCATTAGAGATTTAGTGCCGAGAAACAGGAGTTGTGTTCTAATTATATCAAGAAAGGTTAATTGCTTGCCGATCTAGTGAGAACTAGATCGGTTGTGTTTACGTTACAAAAGGTATTGAAAAAATATAGTGATCAAATTTATATAAACACAACATTATGCTGTCCTATGTCTAACACAAATTTTGCGGAATAATCCTCATGTGAATGTTATCGATTTCAAAATAATTGGAAAATACTCGTTTTTAAGAATTTACCTTTGGATGATACTGATAATAGTTTTTCTCAAAAAGTTAAACCAAAGTGCTGGAAGATAATATTTATTTGACGAATAGGTATTAAAAGTCCGTAAGTTTTCAAAGCAATGCCCATTTATGTAGTACCAGTATTCTCTCATACAAAGTTTACTTTTATTTTACGTCGTTTTGAGTAGCAATAATTTTAGACTTCACCATATTTAGCGGACATTTGACAGAGTTCCTAAACATTAATTTTAGCGACATGAAGTGCAGTACAATTTGTCGTATGAATTTTATGAAACACTTAACACATTTAAATGCCTAGACGTGAAATAACTAAATATAAATTCATTCGTCAATTTGTATGTTGGCAGTTTATGTCAGTACTTTCCATTTTAATGAAGATCAAATAGTTTAATCTATAATGTTGTAACAAGACGAATATAAATAAATTATGAAGCTGATCTTACTCTATAAGTAAAAAGATTTCGCCAGTGCAACCACGCTGCGTTAAAAATACTTTTTCTGCTTTTAAAAAAGTGCAGCATTATTTATCGCATGGTTTTTATTAAGTACTTCACGTATTAATGTGTGGAGGTGCGAACGATGGCCGGTGGTTAGCGCTAAACGCGTCTCGTTGCCAATTAGCGATCCTTCATCCAGTTCGCACCGGTCTAAACCGGTTTCCACTGGTTCGAGCCGCTGGTAATGTCCTTGTTGGGAACGTGTGTGAATTTACGAGTCAGTTTGTAAACGTACGCTTTAGTGAAGGAAAAAGCGACGTTTGATGTGCAATTAGTTCTGATTGGAAGTTTTTAAAAGAATGTGCAAATAGGTTTGTCGATTGGCAATTTGCTTGTATTGAGCAGTTTTATTTTTGTACTGGTTGAAGCGGTTATAGTGGAGCCATTTGTGGGAGCTTGAAAAGTTACGCTTATTGAGGGCTAGCTTGCAGATTCTACTACAGACAGTATTCGCTTATATATTTTTGTATTCGGATTGTACTTTTAGATTTTGGGGGCTTTATTTTTAAACTAAACAGTGATTAAAGGTTTAAAATATGGTTAAACAGTACTTAATTTCCAGCTTTCTTAAGTGAATTACCCCACTCCCTGCGAGCGGTCTAAAAAAGACTAAAGCCGTGGCGAGACACTGGATGAAGTGCATGCCTGCTAAACCCATTTATACCACCTGCTGAAAATCTCCTACCTGGACATGAGCTGCCACGGCTGACCTGGAAGACATTAAATAGACTCCGGACCCAGGTTGGCCGAAGCAAAGAAAACCTGCTCAAGTGGAGATTTATTAATGGCTCTGTCCTAGAGAGTAAATGTGGTGCTGTTCCACAAACGATGCGGCGCTTAATATCGTGTTATTGCGTGTCGACTGTCGTTTGTGCATAACAGGACCTGATGGACGCTACTGAAGGCACCAAGCCAACTCGTAGCCACGCCAAGAAGGAGAATTAGCCTAATAACAAACCCCCTTTTTTAACCGACTTCTAAAAAAGGAGGAGGTTCTCAATTCGGATGTTTGTAATTTTTTTATTTTTTATGTTTGTTCGCGCATAACTCCGTCGTTTGCCAACCGATTTGAAAAATTCTTTTTTTGTTTGAAAGCGTATACTTTCCAAATGGTCCCATGAAAATTGTATCTAAATCAGATAAGCCGTTTCTGAAAAAACCAACAAAAATTAAATATTTCTAACTTTTAGTTTACTCTGCATTGCGTTTTTTGTTCGCAAATAACTCAGTCATTTACGAACCAATTTGGAAAATTATTGTTTTATTCCAAAGCCTGTGCTTTCCATTTGGTCCCATAGTCACCAAATCGGGATCTGATGATGGAATCTTGGCGAAATCGAGGGAACTCTTCAAGTTTTATAGGAAACGTACAGCGATTTTGGTATTTTCTACAACAAGTGAAGCATTTGCGTTCAATAAGAACCATTCTACCATCAGATCTGATGATGAAGCCAAGAGACAGGCACTGGAACTCCATAATAAGACAGTGTATCTTAGCTGTGTTTGGGCTTGTTGGAATTGTAACGTTATGCATTTTCCACGTGTACCACAGACTAACTTTTTGACTTTCCTTATTCAACCTAAGTAACATGTGGGTCCTCTGCTTTGATAGTCTGTTTTCGCGATGATCAGGGTTCTTATTTATTTATTTATTTATTATTATTATTATTATTTAACAATTTATGTACACACTAAATACAGAAAAGAAGAAAGGAAAAGAAAATAGGTACAAAGGTGATGCTTATTTCTAAAGAAATCTCTTCCAGCATACCTGCGAAAGGAGATACTAAAAAAGAGATGTAGACATAGTGTGTAAAAGAAGAAGAGAAAATGGAATACATAAAACATAAAGCAAATAACGATTTAAAATAAAATATACAATATAAGAACATACTAACTTACGTATACATACAAAGACAAAAATATAACAATACTATAAATACAATAAAATAAATACTTATGCAACTATGACGGAATGGAAAGATAATGTTCTTTCACTCTTCTCTTGAAAACAGCAATAGTTTGGCAGTCCCTTATGTCAGGCGGCAGTGAATTCCACAACCGAACAGCGTGTACAGTGAAGGAGTAGGAGTAGAAATCGGTTGAATGGGGAGGAGATTTAAGGAGTTTCCTAAGATGCGACCTGCAAGGTGCATCTGAAGGACGGGAGTAGGAAAAGCGTTCCCGCAAATAGGATGGCGCTTTTGGGTTATGAAGGATGTTAAATAGCAGACACAATATCCGAGAGTTCCTGCGAAGTCGAATTGGGAGCCACTTGAGTATGTTGCGAAAGTTGGAAACATGATCATACTTCTTAAGGTTAAAAACAAAACGAATACAGATATTTTGCAAACGCTCAAGTTTGTTTAAAAGCTCCTCGGTGGCATCCAAATAACAGGCATCGGCGTAATCTATGATGGGCTGAATGAGGGTTTGCGCAAGGGAGATTTTGGTTTTCAGTGGCAAGAAGCTCTGGAGGCATTTTAATGAGTGGAATGTGTAGTGCACCTTGCGACTAACTTCAGCAACATGTGCAGTCCATGATAAGTAGGAGTCCATAGTCACCCCCAGGTTTTTAGCCTTGATTGCGTAGTCAATCTGAACTCCATTCAGCCTGAGTGGAGACAGCGACGCAACATCGAGCCTATTCCGCATATACCTGCCCCCGATGATCAAGGCCTGAGATTTCTTAGGATTGATCTGCAGTCCAAAGGACCGCGACCACTCGCTAATCAAATCCAGATCCTTGTTCATGGCAGATACAGCGGCTTCCGCATCTTCCCTCAAGAAATGATTGTAAAGCTGCAAGTCGTCGGCATACAGATGGAAAAAGGAAGAGATGACTCTGGTGACAGAGTTAATAAAAATAGAGAAGATAAGAGGGGAGAGAACGCCACCCTGAGGTACACCCGCGATAAGAGGGCACCAATCAGAGCAAGACTCATCAAGACGAACACGCTGTGAGCGGCCTTTAAGATAGGAGTCAAACCAACCAATAGTGGAAGAGGAGAAATTGAGAGAATTGAGGATCGCAAGAAGGATGTCGAAATCAACAGAGTTAAAGGCACTGCTAAAGTCTAGAAGAACAAGTAAGGTAAGAGACTTGTGATCCATCGCCCAGCGAATATCGTCGGTAACCTTTAAGAGAGCCGTGACAGTGCTATGGCCAGGACGAAAACCAGATTGATAAGGACTAAGAAGGTCATTCCTCGAAAGGTAGGCAGTGAGTTGCTGATGGACAATGTGCTCAAGAACTTTAGAGAGATAAGGGAGTATGGAAATGGGTCTAAAATCGGTTGGAGAGACCGGATCGGAAATTTTGGGTAAGGGGATGACATGGGCTTGTTTCCAGACCTCAGGTACAGTAGAAGAAAACAAGGAGTAGTTAAAAATGTGAGTTAAAACGGGAAGTAATGCGGGAAGGATGGGAGAAATCATTCTTGAGCAAAGGTTGTCATTACCAACAGCAGAGGAGGAGATAGCAGAAATAGATTTCTTTACCTCACACTCACTCACTGGTCTTAATTCAAAGGATTCACAATGCGGCAAAGGCAAACAAGAAAGTTTATTTAAAGTAATTGACCTGACATGCGGATCCAACGTAACAGGGGGGCGTGAGAAATGATTGTTAAGAGCACACACGTCAGTGTCGCTACCAGAAACAACTGGAGACTTGCCAATGCCGACAGATTCCTTATTTCTTATGATTTCTTATTCAAAATGCATTGATCGTTTCTTTCCCTTATTTCTTTTAATCGTTTTCCTTTTTCTCAGTTTCAGTTCGACGCCTTTTCTCACACGAGAATCATCTTTACTAGGCCTACCCATATTTTATTATTAGATTAAAAATATGTCACTAAAAATTAACAAATAAAAATATTTTTTACAAAAAAAGAAACCGACTTCAAAAAACAATTAACGCACTTAACGCCAAGCAATATACGATACCTAAATGACTATATACAGACTAAGGCCAGAAAAAAGCAAAACATAAATCTTACAGCTTCTAAATATTAATTCATTCATTAATTCTAATTATATTGCTTGGCACCACTCCAAAGAATTATTAAATTTTATTATAGGTTAATCGTAGGTTAGGTTAGGTTTATTAATTTAGGTAGGTTATATTATTATTTTTAACTTTTTAGTGCGTTAAGTGTTTTTTGAAGTCGGTTTCTTTTTTTGTAAAAAATATTTTTAAAGCATGTGTTCCCTTGTTTTACCTAGTTAGTTCTGCATGAACAATTTTATCTGTTTCCTTTTGATTTTCCTAAACAACTAACTCGTAACAACCATCTGCTCATAAATAATTCTTATTATATAATTTCCATGAAAAATTGATTTCGAAAATCCCATGAAAAATGTGCCTTCAACATAATTGAGTAAAAAGTTAATCAACGACCCGAAATAAAAAATGGCGTAGTAGAACATTTCTCATTTGAAACAACGAATAGTAATTTTCTTGGACGCAGTCGGCTATTTCAATTTAAAACTAGATTCATTTGCATTTGTGTCGTTATCTTTTTTTTTATTTGTTGTGTTTCATTACTGGACAATGTTTCTTTTTAACTGACTTTTCGGTTTATTTTTCTGATTGTTGGTATTTATTCTTTTTTTGGCTAACAATTAATAAAATTAATGGTGTACTGGTGATTTCATTGAGTGTGTTCATGCGTTTTAAAATCGAATTCCAAGGTTATGGGTGTGACTTCTATCTGTATTTTTGTGTGTGTTTTCCCAATGTGCTTTTATCGGAATTTAATGATTTCTCAATTTCTGCAATAAATGATAATGCAGGGGCGTAGCTGCCGTATCAGCCGTATCAATGAAACGGGCACCTGAGCAACAAAGACCCCCGATGTATAAAGGAAGATAAGCACAAAATCTTCCTATAACGTCAAATTCTTAGTCATAAGAGACTCATAATGATAATAATTTAGCTTATCGCGGCCCAAAAAACTCCATTTGTTTGCTCGCTCTTACATTCTCTTAGTCAATCAATGACAACTCATGCGATGCCCGTCAGGATGCTCTTTTAATGTATTTTTCAAAAATCGTTACTTCTCTATCCTGTTTTTGGGCTACGCCGAGTTCAAAGGCACCCCAAATTTGTTTGAAACAGGGCCCTATTGGATTAGCTACGCCACTTTTATAATAACCCTTAATGATGATGATTAAAATCACGTTGATATTAATATTTCATTTATTTTCAGATAATTTCCATAGAATACACAAAACACGTAATTGAAATCAGTTTGTACAGAAATAAAATTTAAATTTGGTGGAATGATTAATTTCAGCACTCTGGTAACCATCAGCATCATGTTCCTGACCTTTTTTTACGGTTTTGAAATCATCAAATGACCCCCTCCTGCTCTGGGCGGAGCGGAAGGGAGAGTCAGACGTCAGACTTGTACCGACTAAAACCCATCCATGTTCCTTCTTAGCCCTTTGTGTTCCAGGGCCGCGGTATCTCTTTCGAACAGTCCCGCAGCCCTGGCAGGCATCGGCCCTCTCGAACCCCTTCCGATTTGCTGACATCTCCTTGAGGCGCGCGTGGAACACGAACGTGCCGTCGGCACGGCCTGTCGTCATAAGACGGACGGACGGTGAGCTAGCCCATTACTCACCGTCCACAGGCCCGCGCCTACGTTGGCCGGGGGCCACTGGTTGCCCCCCGACGCCCGGGGCGTCTCCCGCGGCCTCCTACGGGACCCAAGAAATTCTATGAGTCGCAGTAAGGATAAGAAAGAAGAGGAAGAACTACTTCTATTATTTCTCTATTAGTCATAATCTCACCTTTTTTTTGTGAATGGCATCTCGCAGTTCATCGTTTGGTTGTCGTCTGCTTAACCGGACTATTTTGTGGGTGCCTTGAGTGTAAGGCCTCCAGCCAGGGCGTATAAACTTACAAACTACGCTATGGCACGCCCTGTGGGGTACGAGCCTCGGCTTAGGGAGAGGACAGCATGGGGACAGCCCCCATCATCTCACCTACCAGTCACCTCATTTATAGCCATAATTGTCATCTTTCAGGTACTTCATCCATCGTTTTTTGGTCTGCTCTTATTCTTGTAGCCACCCAAAGAAGTTTACTGATATTGGCAGTATCATAAAAGCAAAAATCCCTAAACACAAACCATCCCATTCCTCAACTTATACAATTAATAGAGAGTCGTTAGTATAAATTCTTCACTTTTACCTTAAACTACCGTATTTCGTTCGCCGGCAATAAGGAAGGAAGTGTAATTTCTTCACGATCGCTATCGCCGACGCAACAGCCCCCGTTCAGGATGCCTTTTAATGAATGGCCATTCAAAATAAATTTTTAACACGCTCCCCGTTTTGTTGGTGCGATTTTTTACCGTGTAAATTTTTCACTTGCACCTTTATTAGGGAAGTGTGGAATATTAATGTGATGGGTGCTGATATTGTGTGAATTTGGACATAAAAGTGCTTTATGAGAATTTATTATGAAGTATGAACAATTGTCTTATTTTTTTTTATAGAGAAGAAACTTGAGTTTGAGCTGTGAGAACGTTAGGAATGCATTGTTGACTTGTGTTTTTTCTTTCTGTTGAATTCTATGTTTTCAATTATTGTCATATCTATATTTTTTCGCACTGTAAATTTATTACCCAAACTTGTATATGACACATAATTAAAGCTGTAGGTACAAGGATGTTTTGGCACGTGGTCGAAACCAAAACATCTCCTTTTATCCATGAAAAAACAGTAACACAACCTGACAGTCTGACAACTAGTCTGACCAAGGGGTATCGCATTACCCAGTACTTATCGAGTTGTGGAGATCAGATAGGCAGTCACTCCATGACTAAAAATACTTATCAGAATATGACGACATACCTTTGTTTTCCAGCAAACTTTAAATCTTATAAATTCACAACAAACTATTCAAGAAATTTCTGATCTCCTCACAGCCACTTACTTAACTGCATAAGTAATTCCCAGCTCCAAACTAGAAACTAACTTAGCACTAAAGTACCACAATAGTCACTATACTAAGTTGCACTTAATCGTGAGCGAAGTATCTATTTTGTTAACATGAAACTAAGTTGGCATCAGTCGGACCCGACCCTATAAAACTTTGTCTGTACTTAATCAAATACATTGTTTTGGGTTCCGAATACGTAAGCGGTTGGGCGGGTGCAGATGTTGGTTGAATGGAATTGGTTTGTCTTTTTTAAATGTGCTTGTGACACTGTTCATGGTTCATACCATCGCTCCTTGTAATCTCCGAAGGGTTACGCAGAGATGTACCTACCTAACAAGTACACCCACATTTTGCCAGTTATGTCAAGTCCCGTGCGATAGGGGGCGAGCCTATTGCCATCATCATCATGCCGCATGCTGGGCATAGGCCTCCCCCAACGCCACATTGACATAACAGGTTTTGAGTCGACGTTTTATAAGTGCCCATGTAGGCTTATGTAAAATAATATATTTTGATTTTGTTTTTTGGTGTCTGAATCTGTGCTACATGGGACTTTTACACAGCTGGCGAAATGTGTACTATTAAGTATACTTCTGCATAATCTTTCGGGAATTACAGGCTTGATGTTACGTTATATATCCTTTTTAAGATGATAGTAAATTCCAGTAGGATAGTTTTTGACCTCCATGCAGACAGAACTGTGGGATAAAACCAGTTTTATCATAATACAAAATCATGCACAAAATATCTATCTCATCCATTCCCTCTACATCCCAGTCCAGTCCTTTGCGATTTGTTAATAACAACAAAAACACGTTTCAGTGCAGGTCCTCGAGCAATACTCGCTGTGTAATTAGTTTAGAATGTCCAACGTGATTTGTGTACAGACTGTCCTTCCGACCTTGGATAGTATACGTAAACGAAAACTACTCCTTTCTAACAATAATAATAAGTCGCTAAATCGTATGGAATTGCAGGAACTTAAGAGCGTTTACACCTTACAGCAATTCATACAAACTTTCAAGGCCTTATTTTCCGAAATGACTGAACTGATTTTATGAAACTTAATACGCATAAGCAGGATACATAGGTTTTAAAAGTTACTCAAAAATAAAAAGAATAAGAAAAATAGTGTTACAGCTAAATTAGACCGATTATAAATTATCTAAAGAAATATTCCCGCTCCTCCTACCAATCGGAGTTCCGATCGGAGGACAGGGAAAGACCCAAACAAACCAATTGTCTTTTTTTTTAAAGACATTTCTAAAATGTTTTAGTAACTTTTTAGTTTTTTATTTGTTTTTCGGCCAGGTTCTGCATTCCATAGATCATTAATGCTACTTCAAAAATATTATCAACTCAGATTCTTCTTACTGCACGCAAAAGGTCTGCTACTAATTTAATGAAGAAGAAGGCTGGTTCATCACATAAGTTTAATTTTAAATACAGCTACCCTTAACAGTCCGTCTTGGAGCATAAGCCACTCTATCCGCACGTTATTCAAATCAATTCTCAGCAACTCTCACCCAGCTGTTACCAGCCATTTTGCAAAAAATGGCGCTCCACCTAGCCTGAAGGCGTGTAACCTTTCTACAGAAAAACACGTCTACTCGAACTGTGACGGTGGTGGTGGTCCACGGTTATATCGACTCATCATCATCTGCCTAGCCTTTTCCCAAACCATGTTGGGGTCGGCTTCCAGTTTAACCGGAAACAGTTGAATACCAGTATTTTACTTGAAGAGACTGCCTATCTGACCTCCACAACCGAGTAACTGGGTAATATGATACCCCTTGGTAAGACTGGATGTCAAACTTTTGGCTTCTGACTACTCGTAACGACTCTCAAAGATCTACATAAATGATCGTTGAGATTTAAACAGTTAACACCGTATTTGTTTTGTCTACGGAAAATTTAAAAAAAAAGTGGTTAAAAGTTGCTTAATTCATTAGTGCTGTGTGTCATTGAAAAGCGTGTGAAACGGACTAAAGAGTGATATATACAACTCATTTGGACTCCATCGGTACCGTGAGTAATTAGAAAATAACTTATAGGAAAAAATTGCAATGACTTGCGTCCCTGACCTAGGGCAACCCGCAGATCGGCCGCTCCTACGCACACATGCTTAACGCTTACACGTACACGAGGCAACTGTTTTAACAACTTGAGCTTACGCTACGCGTTTATGGCAGATTTAGCTTACGCTTCGAAACTACAATAAAAATAAACAAAGATGGATTTTCAAAATATAACTTTGCGAAGAAATAAAACAGTAATCATCTCTCCGACTTCCTCTTTTGACTCCGCTAATTCTGAATATATTTCAAAAAGCTTACCACAAACTACCAGCTTAAGTTGTGAAGAGTGTGAAAGATTTAACGGAGATATTGAACACTTGAGAATGCAATTAAATACTGCACATGAGGAAATTGATAATTTGGTCATGGAAAACGCCACTTTGAAGAAACAAACATCTGAACAACAAAATATCATAGCTAAACTAAAAAACCTATGTAGCGGTCAACCTAGTAGTACAAAAAAACACTCAACTTTAAAGAAAAAGAAAAGCATGACACAAAATTTTAATACTACCAAAAAGAACCTTGATAAGAGTCTCATAGATCTAGAAACAAAAATTTGTAAGGAAACCATAACTGGCGCTGCAGTCAGCACGAGTGAGAATGATTCTCCTCTAGATCTCAACTGCAACTTAAAGCAAAATGATCTATGCACAACAGATGACGCTGTAGCTAAAAAAATTGAATTATCTGAAAAAAAGCAAAGAAAGAGGAAACCATGTGTTCTTAGTAACTGCATCAACTACCGGACGGTTGATATTATAGAAGATACTTTCTGCGAACAGTTTGAGTATTGCCATTATGTGTCACCCAACAGTAGAATGAAAGAAATACTCACAAATATGACAAACAAGATTCAAGATTTTAACATGGACGACTATTGTATAGTAATGATTGGTGAAACGGACTTTAAATATAATGAAGACTCCATCGAACTTGTTAAACTAATTAGAGAATCATTGGCACAAATAACTCATACAAATGTGATTGTTAGCTCACCGGCATACATAAGGGGAGCTCTTATTCATAATTATCGAGTAGAATTGTTTAATAATTTACTTTACATGGATATACAAAACTATAATTATGCATATTTCTTTGATACTAATCGTGACCTCTCCTTAGAAATGTTCTCATATAAAACAGGCAAACTTAATAAATTGGGTATAAAGTGTATATTTGAAAGTATTTTTAGTCGCATACGTGTTGACATTAAAAATGACCTATTGGATTATGACCATGAAAATAAACCTATATCACTAACAGGTAAAGCTCATGTACAAAATCAGTTTTTTCGTCCCACTTTGTAACAACAATACAAGTAATGGTAGACCACAACTTACATTATTACATCAAAATATAGCTGGAATACTCAATAAATTAGATTTGTTTGAAGTAACAATATCTGAGTTGACGAAAGAGATGGGTGTTTTATACTTTATATGTCTTAGCGAAACCTTTATAAAATCCGGTCATGAATGTAATCTTAGACTTACAAACTATAAGTTAGCTGCGAATTACTCAAGATCCAATAAAAAACGAGGCGGCTCGTGCATATTGGTAAGGGAGGGCTTAGTTTTTGGCCCTTTACAAATAACAAATGAAATGTCTAGCGATTATTCTTTCGAATGCTGCGGCATAGAAGTTCCGAGTCATAATTTAATACTAGTATGTGTTTATAGAATCCCGGATTCCGAGGTAAGTATATTTTTAAAAAAAATGCAAGTTTTATTACAAAAATTAACTCATAATAGTAGGAATCGTATCATAATATGCGGAGACTGGAATATCGATATGCTAAAAGACACTACACAAACAAGAGAATTAAAATCTATTTTACATAACTTCAACTTTTTGGCACATATTAAAATGCCCACTAGGAAAAAAAGCTGCATAGATCAAATAGCCAGTAATATCACGACCCTAGACACAAAGAGCAGTATTCATAACCTAGCACTTTCAGATCATGATACTGGGCAGTCATTAACGTTCTCTCTTCCGGTAGCTAATAATAAGCCGAAGATTCCAAATTTCTTTTATGAAGTCAAAAGAGATTACAATAAAAACAATATTAAAAAATTTCTTGATTGTATATCGGCTTTAAGTTTTAATGAAATATATCAAGAAACAGATTGCGACACTGCCTTTAACATATTTCATGATCTATATGTTCTCTTTTACAAACTATGTTTCCCTGAAATAACAATTAAAAAATATAATAAACCAAAAAAAATAAATGGATTAGTAAAGGTATTAAAATATCGTGCATAAAAAAGAGAACTTTATATTATAATTACCAACACGAGGCCTTAAGCAAAAAATGTCATAAAAAAAGATACCTGACCTATTCTAGAATTTTAAAAACATGTATATCGCATTCACAATTAATAAATAACAAAAAACATTTACATAATTCTAAAAATAAATGCAAAGCGACATGGTCTATTATCAAAAATAATATGAATAATGATGATAATGATAAAAATGACATCAAAGAGTTAATAATAAATGAAAACATAATTAATGACCCTAATGACATATGCAATCAATTTAATAACTATTTTATAGATATGACCAATAAATGTAACCTTAGCAAGAGTAATAACGTAAGTAACATTGACATTGCCACTAACACTAATAGTATTTTTTTGACTCCAGTAAATGAACAAGACATTATAAAAATTATTAACTCTTTAAATGAAACTAACGCTACTGGATATGACGAAATAACCACAAAAATGATAAAACTAAGCAGTAAAAGCATAGTAGCACCTTTAAATTATATAATTAATCTTTCTTTTGAGACAGGAACATTTCCTAATAGATTAAAACAATCTATCGTCAAACCGCTATTCAAAAAAGGTAACCGCTCGGATATGTCCAATTATAGACCAATTACATTGATCCCTATCCTATCAAAGATTTTTGAAAAGGTAATATACGGGAAAATAATCAAGTTTTTAAATAAAAACGGCATACTTACTGAGAATCAATTTGGTTTTAGGAAGAATAGCTCAACTTCACTTGCTTGTTTTACTTTGGTTAAACTGATATCCGAAGCCCTCAATAACAAAATGTCTGTATTATCAGTATTTTTAGATATGAGCAAAGCGTTTGATTTTGTCCCACATAATCGCCTACTTTGTAAAATGGAGAAATATGGCATAAGAGGCAAGGCGCATGACTGGCTAAAAAGTTATTTGTCGAGTCGCCAGCAAAGGACAGTAGTGTCAAAAGTGGATAGTAAAATAAAAAAATCGTATAGTTCAGAGTTAAAAATAAATAGTTGTGGTGTTCCTCAGGGAAGCGTATTGGGGCCACCATTATTTATCATATATATTAATGACCTTTGCAAGAGCCTAAAACATAATTGTACACTATTTGCTGATGACACTACTCTCACAATAAAATCTTCAAATAAGAATGACCTAGAAACTGACACTAACAACGAAATACTAAAAGCAATGAAATGGCTGGAATTTAATAATTTACGTGTGAACATTGAGAAAACAAAATTAATTCAATTTCAAACCTATAATTCTTCGGTAAAACCACCTCAAATACAGTACAATAATTCAATTTTGGAACCCGTACCTTCAACCTTATTCTTGGGAATAGTTATTGACGAAAAATTAAATTGGAAAGAACATATAAACAAAGTCTGCACTCGACTAGACAAATTTGTGTTTGCTCTTCGAAAACTGATGCGAATAGCCGGTAAAGAAACAGCACTCAATGCTTATCATGGCTATGTTGCATCAGTGCTGCGTTACGGCCTCGTGATATGGGGAAATTCAGCAGATGTGAACAGAGCATTCATTGCACAAAAAAAATGTGTCAGAGCTGTGTATGGAGCAGAATATTTAGAGCATTGTAAGCCATTATTTAAAGCGCTAAAAATTCTTCCACTTCCTTGCCTATATATTTTCGAGATTTGTATGTTTATAAAAAGGTATTCGCACATGTTCCCATTGTATGAACACATTTCTAAAAGAGTGAAAAGCAGAAGCCCAAATAAATTACTTGTACCTAGCCAGAGACTACATTTGTATAGCAGGAATTCCAATTGCATGGCAATCAAAATATTTAACCATTTACACCCACGCATCAGAGTGTTGCCCATTAACAAATTCAGGAAAACACTATTTGAATGGCTTTTAGACAACTGTTTCTATTCAGTAAATGAATTTTTAAATTTTAAATTTTGACATTATAATATACATTTTTTTTTATAAATTCTTAATGTTTGTATGTATACCTATTGACATGTATTATCTTTTTTTTTTATCCTTGACAGTATTTAATTAGTAAAATTTGACTTTTCACTCAACTTTCCAACTTGACATTGTATTAAAATCATATTATAATTACATTAATAGGGATATATCTTTATTTTGCGTTTTTGATGACATACTAACTATTATAAATATATTGTTGCGGCCTAAAACTTGGCCACTTTGGCTTTTTATGCAAATTTTTAATATTTCTACACCGGCAACGGTAGTGTATGTGATACTGTTTAATATTAAGACCTTAATGTACCATTCACTCAGAAATAAATAAATATTATATTATATTATATTATTACAAACGACAGCCGGGACCAACGGCTTTACATGCTTTCCGAGGCACGGAGGAAACTCGGTATGTAATAATGGTCACCCATCCGCGGACCAACCTCGGCAAGCACGGCTTAACCCTCAAGATCGACCCATGCGGCTGTTATTATTTAGCCACGAGCTCTTCACGGTTATCCACCTTACGGTTATATATCGACTATCCATAATAAAAACTAGTGGTCGCAAGAGCGACTGCTGAGCATGAGGATCCTGGTTTCGATTCCCGGGTCGGGCAAAGCGTTATAATTTTTTCCATCAGGAAGTTCTCAGTCTGGATATGTGTCCAGTTGATGACAATAGGCTCGCTATATCATAGGACTTAAGCATTACTTACGAAATGGGGGGGTGTACCTTGCCTTACACTTCGGGGATTATAAAGCGTGATATTATGTTAAATGTAAACTATTAAAAAGTACATTGACACAATAGCACATGTCACTGACTCCGCATCCTAACATTAACTTCAGAAGTAGGTTACTCCACAATTCTACACTAGAGAACTTAGCAAACAAGACCTCGAACCCCTTATCACTCGCTCCCTTCTAAACTCCAACATCCAACAAAAAAGTTTCAGGTGGCAATTGTAAACGGAACAAGTCATAAGTTGGTGGGTAGTTCGCGAGTTGTTCCCGGACAGGCGGTGCGACAACTTCCTACGTCCAGTGATACGGACCCTTAAGTTGGGGGTGGGGTTGTGAGATGAATATGGGATCAGTCTAAGGGGTTGTAAGAGGGTGTAGCATTGGCCGTTGGGAAATTATTTTTCTCGTTTTCGATGGTAGTTGGATAGAATAATGATTTAATATAGGTTTTGTGAAACAATACACGTTGGATCAAAAGACTATTCCGTAATTTATAAGGATTAATATAATTAGCCATATTTGTTAATGATTGATAATGTTTAAAATGCCACCACAACTAGCTTTACTTCCCATAAGCGGTTTTTAGCAAACACTGGGCGGACCTTAACGAATACCCAAAAAATAAAAGAGCACTGTTAAATTTCTACAACTTGTCGTGCTGTGCTGTCGAAACCAGGGACTTGTGTTACATGTTGAATTGGTAACAGAATCAAATATATAACACTTTTAAATGTGTTTTTAACCGTAACATATCTGTAACGGATATAAAAGTGTTAACAGTAGTGTTAATAAATGTAACAGGTAAACGCAGCGTACTAAAGCTTTAATTGATTATTTCAGTTAACACTTATTAGCACATATAAAAGGTTACAGTTTGATTCGGTAACATTATTTATATCTGATAAATTAAAAAGTGTTTTTCTGCTTTAACTGTTTTAAAAAACAGTGTTAAAAACACTTAAATATAACGGTTACAGTTTGAGTCCCTGGTCAATACCACAATTATTGTTACCAGCGCAATAATTTTTATGGCGTCATTTAAGTGTTGCTGGGTTTTAGCGCATACGGGCATTATTTGCTCCAATACTATACAGCGTTATCAGTAAATTGGAAAGGTCAGTAAATGACAATACGTAGCGGTTGAGTTCGAACTTTAAAGAAATTTCTGACTTAACACCTACTTATATTATGTAATTTTAGTTTGGTTCTGTTTCTTGAAAATCAGCCTAATTGTTTAACTGTGTGTTTAAAGAGGATTGCAATTCGGTGTCATCATCATCTTTCTACCCTTGTCCCATGCTACTTGGGGTCGGCGCAACACGTCTTCTTCTACCATTCTCCCCTGGGCGCCACGGCATCTGCTCATCATTTACTCCTTTCTCTTTCACCATCCATTTTATGAGGTCCTGTTTATGGGGTTTTTTAAGAAATTACTTCTATTTATTCGGTGAAAGACCTGGGAATTTACATTGACAAAGACTTGTCCTGGGTTCCCAAGTTGCAATTACTGGTTGCGTTTATTCTATTATATTCTATTTTTTTCCCATTGTACGTCACTGTGGGATGATTTTTGACTTCCACGTAGGCAAAGCCGTTCCAAAAAGCTAGTATTATTGCTACCTAATTTGTGACATAAATTATATGGCAAGAACCTTTGATTAACATGAACATATGAACTTTTGATATTGCATTGTAATAAATTATGAATATTATCAAGACTGATAAAATATAGACTGAGAAAAACCTAATTTAACTTCACATATGCTAGTCTTTCACTACCCAGACCTTATAAATATTCTTTTGGCAAATCACACAGAAAATCATAAATCCTGGAACCGCAGCAAGGGTTGAATAAATTTCTGGAAATCTGGACATCAACGTACGGCATCTTTCATAAGAAATTTTTACGATCCACCGGTTCATGGAAGCCATGTGTTCTAACTTCCGCCGGAACGATACCGGAAACCGGAACCGGCGCCCACCCCGACTAATGGATCGAAAGGGCAACGATAAATATCTCGACAGATATTGAAAATTTTCTTTAAATCCTTTATATTTTATGTCGGAATTATTTATGACTGTTTTATGGCAACATTTTCTGGAAGATTAAGTTTAGGATTAAATGGTTTTCGATGTGATGGGAAAGGGGTGAAATTTAGTGGAAATAAGTAGACAGAATAGTTAATGCACACAATGAAAGTTCAATAGTCAAAATTTGTTGCATATTGCATATTATAACAAGCCTGTGATGTCCGAAGGTCAAGTATTGTGTATTAACGATACACACTGAACCCATCTTCACCCACATTTCGCCATTTTTGTTTAAATCTCATGCATCAGACGTGGTCCTATTGCCATCAAACTCTGAATTCGGGTTGCTTTTAAAAAGTAACTAGTAGAAAACCCCAATATCATCATCATCATCATTTCAGCCGAAAGACGTCCACTGCTGGACAAAGGCCTCCCCCAACTGTCGCCACATTGACATAAGGGGGGTTTTGCCATAATCGCTACGCTTGGCAGGCGGGTTGGCGATCGCAGTACGGTTGTTACAAAAGCACAGAGAACGCTGCTGCCCATTCTCTGGAAAATCCCTTAGTCGGGATTTACGACACCCATGGGAAGATATGGGATGGTGCTATTGTTTACGTCCGACACCATACAGAACCCCAATTCAACTTTGCCCAATCTAGAAAACGAACCCAAGACCTTAACGTCATTTTTTTTTTTTTTTTTTTTTAAACGTTGCCCCACACTAGGAATTTCTCCTGTATCGTGGGTGCATTTACAAACATTTAAACTAACATACACAAACAACCAGACCCGGAACAACTATCTGTAATCTGTACAAATATTTGTTCCGTGCGGGGTTCGAACCCGCGACACGCAGCGCAGCAGTAGATCGCTCAACCACTGCGCCAACCGTGTCGTCAATGAAGGAACATCAGGGCTAAACCGCCAATTTTAAACTACAGCCAACCAAACAAGAACAAATTGCCTATAAGATAATAATCCAACAAACTTCACATATAATTGCAAGCCTTCTAGGAACTTGAACCTAGGATTCTCTACGCCACGGTAGTTTCACGTACATAAACACAAACATGTCATAATTACAGCACGTCATATTTACCTCGGCACGGGAATCAAAACCGCAGCGAGTATATAGGGCGAATGCTCTGCCAGCCACACTGTTAATTAAGTCAGTAAAATATACGTGCGTTATATGGAAGTTGTTTATTATATCACTATAATACATATTTGTACTTCCCAATAATTTATCTTTACCACGGAATGGAAACGTCATTAAATGAAAATATAATAATAATTGCCTGTTATTTTAAAACAAGTCCCTGTGCTGGATAAATGCCTCTATACCCGTCTTCCTCCTCTCTCTGTTCTGAGGTCCCAATCTGTCTCTAAAGAAGTTCAGCTCATTCCATCCGTTATTTACAAGAAATTGTAGAATTATCTACAACTAGCTGTCCCAGGCAACTTCGTCTGCGCCACATTTTCTCCGTTTTCGCAATATTTTTCATTGCTGCTCCGATCCTTTACACCGCTATCCATTGAATACTTACTCAATCCAGTCAACAGATACTGCCATCTGTTAGAATCGTTTGGAGCTAACAGATAATTGTGACTTAATTTGCAATAAAATAATAACAAAATATAATTGATTGATGTAAGCTATCCTATCTTTCAAGTTGGATCAAACTGCACACGTTGTGAAAATTTTATTAAAATCGGTTAAGTAGTTTAAGAGTCCATCCCGGACAAACAACGTGACGCGTAATTTATATATATATATATAACATATTAGCAGACCGCTTTGAGATAGTTTGTTCGATTTTATTAATTTCATAAATCGTCGCTTCAAGACTTCCTAGCAATTGACCCTGAATTACCTTTAACGCCCACATGTAGAAAAATTATCCAATTACAAGTTCTCCTCAAAGTAACTCAACTGTTTCTAGTTAACACATTTTCACAATTCCAAACTCCATTCCCAACAACAGTATTTCAACACAGCCGTAACAGATCCTTCATCATACACAATGCAAAAACAAGAAACACCCCATTCCGCTTTCATTTCTGAGAAAGAAATTCCAAAAAGTCCCGGAACACCCAAGTAACACGTAATCTGTATAATCACTGAATTAAAGACTTATTTACGTTTTAAAGTCAGACTGTCACTTTAAATCAGTTTTGACTTAGTTTAAATGCTTTTGAGTAGAATGTGGTAAAATTTATAATGCATGAAGCTATTCTATGGTCTAAAAAATAAAGTTAAATGGCTTATAATCATACTAAAACATTAATTACTTTTAATATACAGCACCTAAAACAGCATTTACACTAACACAAAGGTTAAGACCTTATATTAGTAAATAAGAAAACCTAATACATTAAATAAACGTTGTCGACATATTTTATAGTGAACTTAGATTTATAAACACATTTTTAAGATTAAACGCATTATTATGATCTTTTCTTATGTTTATTTACAGCTAAGCATTAGCCAAATATTTACTAAAGTTTTAGCTCTGTTATCTTCTTATTTTATTGTTACTTTATAGCTTTCATCACTATTTAGATAAATAAAAATGTAATTTTATTACTATAGGTCATAATTTGGCCATAAAACAATGAGTAGTATGATTATTTTCATTTGTGCGTTAGTATACACTCATTAGTAAATTTATATGTTGTATGTTGTTGTCATGAATAAACAGTGGAAAAAGACTAAGAGAACAGGTGGAGTAAAGAGAAAGATAAAAACGGAATATTCAAACTTTATATCTGGTTTAAGTAATAAAAAACGTGTTCCAAACAATGATACTCTTGATACTCAAAATACAGAACAATCGGTAGTTGTGTATGAGCCAAGCACTAGTCAAGAAGTTCCATCAAGTGGTTCCGTAGTACATTTAAGATTTGAAAATGGATATTATTTTGCAGAAGTGTTATCAGATGGTACTACTTTCTATAAATATATATAAAATAAAATAACTTATTATTTAAAATATGTATATCTAAAATAAAATAATCAGTTATTTAAAAAGGAGGAGGTTCTCAATTCGTCGGAATGTTTTTTTTTATGTATGTTACTCGATTACTCGAAGACGGCTTGACCGATTTCAAAAATTCATTTTGTGTTTGAAAGGTTGTAAGTCCTAGTTGGTCTCATTGTCACCAGGCCAGGATCTGATGGAACTCCTCAAATATTATAGGCACACCTATAGGGATTTGGGAGTTTTCTTTTGAAGCTGGTGCATTGCCTGCATGATGAACTAAAAAGAGTTAAATAAAAATATTTTTATAAAAAAAATAAAGCAACTTCAAAAAAAACCACCAAAAAGTAGTGCTTACATTATTTGGTGTGAATGCAGTATTAGAGGCATTATTTCTTACTTTTTGGTGGTTTTTTTTTTAAGTAGGTTTTTTGTGTAAGGAATATTGTTTATTTAGGTGTTTTTAGTATTTCGTTACAATTGTTCAAATTATATAAGTTTACAGAATCTGTATCTCGAATTAGGTATAAACGTGTCACTTTAATATTTTTAGATGATAGTTCTACTGATGACGAAGAAATTTGTACCGAATACACGAAAAATATCATTTTAAAAGATAAAATAAGAGAATGGGCTGTTGTTAAAAACATACCTCAAAGTGCTTTAAAAGACTTATTAACAATATTGAATGATAGATACCCGGATACTTTGCCCAATGATCCGAGAACAATACTTAAAACCCCGAGGGAAGTACACATTGAAGTGGTGGAACCTGGTCTATACTGGCACAATGGCATTACAGGTCCACTTGAAAGAATATTGGCCTAGCGAAACTCTTGAGCATGTTGTGATCAGAAGGATGGCGCAAAATAAAACTTGTGATATCGTAGGGAATTATTTCTGATTTATTGGTTCCTGCCTTATATTACAATTTTGGTCATACAACTAGCACTAGGTTCACTTATATTAAAATATTTAATTGACCAATAGGAGCACACTGATTTCCAACATTTAAAACAATCTGTTGACAATGGATCTACGATGAACGCGCACCTATCTCGCTCTGGCGAGTGCGCTTCGTATAGCGTCGTCTGCTCGCACCATATAAAATACTATGGCACCGGCGCGCATCTCATCAGTACGTATTTGCTTGCGAGGCTGCTGCTGAAGTTGTGTTACCAGCGGATGAATTTAGTTGTGAATGGATTATCTGAAAACAAAGAAAGAGCAGTTTGATACATTTATTTTTTATATTTAAGTTGATTTTAAAAGCGAATGTCTGTCGCCCTTATTTCTTTATTCATAGAATATAAGTATTGCAAGAATAATAAGTTCAAGTGCTTTGATATAAATAACAACCCTAAGTGCAAAAAAGAACTGATTTGTCGTAAAACTTTTTTTTTTTTTTATAGTTTTTGTATAAGTAATGTACCTCATTCGACATACGGACTGTAAGAAATGTTTTTCTTACAGTCCGTATGTCGAATGAGGTACATTGAGGTACTGTTGTACCAAATATTTAGGAGGTTATTGTACAGTCAGCGTCAAATTCATGTTAGCTAATAAAGTCAAAATGATTTGAAAAACACTAAATCAACTTCATATACGCAGTTCGAATTATATTGTTGTAAATTGTGTTCAAAATTATCTTTTTATCATTACATGTAACCTGCCAGGGTAAATGCTTAGATATATTGACTACTCTGAACACATACAACATTATGCATACTGTAACTGCCAATATTTATATGATATTTCGTCCATTAGATATTTTTTTCTACTATGCTTACATCTATGTGATGTTTTCTTGAGTTATATTCCTTTAGCGTAAGGTATATTTTTATTTGCATAAATGAACTGTCAAATGTTACCTATCTATTAAAATGACTCCACGCACGTCCCGTTCGTTCTATTCGGGCACATGATTCAGGGAATTCCCCAACTCATTTATTGTGATAATGATTTTATACTTACACTTGTCAAATTACCTAACAACATCATGGCATCAGGGCATCATGTGATTAAGGGATTCTAAGTTATTGTTTCGGTACCCTGATTAACACTATAGCAATAAATTTTTATGACGTTTAAGGGTAATGAACATTATAACATGCCTAAAAAGTGTTACAATAATGCTAAAGATATCACTTAGATATTTTATAAGTATGTTGAATGACTTAAGCTATTTTTTTAAACTATAATAAGATTGACAACATTAATATACACTAGTTGAAAGTTTAAAACATTAATATTATATGACGCCATTTGCTTTCTGTTTTCTTTAACATAAAAAAGGAAATTATAGCACACATATGAATGAAATACTACTTATTATGTTTTTCTTATAAGCGAAGTATCGATAGAAGCAATTTTATGAACTAAAATTAATCAAATCGTTACAAAAATTACAAAAGGTGTCAGATGTCGATTCTAAATTTGTCCCTATTTTTATTAAAAAAGCATTTCTGTGAGGGCGCGTGAATTATAAGCCACAAACATATATATATTTTCACATAAGACTAATACCCCCAGCTCATTTGCATTCAAAACAAAATAAAATTGATGATTGACTTACCTTATGATAAATTATTTTCCATGAAGACACATAAAAACATCTCCACACAAAACCAATGCACTGCAATACACTAAACGAAATAATCAAATAGGACATAAGTTTCGATAAGTTTTTTCAAATACTTTTATACAAAGAAGATAAAACGTTCAGCCTTAGAATAAAACGTAACTTTGGCATAGTAATTCAAAAAGCTGTTTAAAAGCCGTACTAACGTCTAAAAAAATGCTTTTTACATTAGAATATGCTGTCTCACAACTTTACTAATGTCTGTCTTCAATAACATTATAAGCGCTGGTTAGCAGCACTAATAATATTTAATAATGCTCAAAGCCGTATTATTTGGGGCCCAAATTGAGCTTACAAGACACTTATAAACTGTTATACGGCTAATATAGTGCAACATATGCTGCTCATATACTGCTTTGCACGTAAGTCCATGCTGTTGTACGCTTCTTATAATGTTGTTTTGTGTTACTTGGGACAGCGAGAAAAATTAATCAGCATCAATCACGATGTTCACCTCTGTACAGGAGGACCATTTATTTTGAGCCCATAAACAGAAAGAGGACTATAACAGTAAGTCATCTGAAGGTTTCACTTAAAGGGGCGTGGTCACTGTGGGTCGTGACGTCACATAATGGACAGTTGCGAATTTATAGAGAGATAGATTTATCGCGAGCGTGCATCGCAGCCACGTGGGTGGTCTGCGGTGAGCGTACTAGCGGTTCTCGAATGAAGTCGATTTTGTGAGTGATATCTAAATTTTTCGTAATGAATTAATGTTATACGAAAATTGGCAAGGATATAAGAGAAAATAAATAACATGTTGTTACAGAATAACTAAATTAAATAATATTTATAAATTTGAAATTCCCTTTACCGTTGAAAACCATTGAGACGCTTTGATAACAATAAATAAGATACTCATTCTAGGTAACGTAGCCATCCCATAACCCTCTTATTCTAGGCCATTCTATCAGGCTCATCACAAAAAGGTACCAAGACCAAGCTTTCTAGCTTTATCGAAACCCAAACGTTTATGAAAAGTAAAGGTTAAAAAAACAAGGTACTCTTTCCAAACATTTTTTGGCCATCAATAATTTAGGGCATGTAATACTTTGACTGACTTGCATAATTTATAAATTCAAATCATATAAATTAAATTATGTAAAATAATCTACCACTATCAAGATTACATACAAAAATCATGTCGAAAAGGGAACCAAAACTACGGAATTCGTGTTGCTGTGTAACTCGATTAAGATTTAAGTTATTGTGTCCGGTAAATGTTTAAATAGACGGTAGTCACGCATTCTATTAGGGGGGAAATGAACAAAAAAAGACTCGCCTTAAATTATCAGCCCGTCAACCGCCAAAAAATATGGTAACAGTTTTTGGTAAAATTATTGGCAATCGAATATTTCTATTTAACATAAAAATCTTTATAGATAGACAAAAAACACAACACAAAGAACATCCTAGGACCAAAATTACTATTACGTTACTTGACTATCCCAGCGAGACATAAGATCCTGTTACTTGGATGCCACCGAGGAGCTTTTAAATAAACTTGAGCGTTTGCAAAATATCTGTATTCATTTTGTTTTTAACCTTAAAAAGTATGACCATGTTTCCCACTTTCGCAACATACTCAAGTGGCTCCCAATTCGACTTCGCCGGAACTCTCGGATATTGTGTCTGCTATTTAACATCCTTCATAATCCAAAAACGCCTTCCTATCTGCGGGAACGCTTTTCCTACTCCCGTCCTTCTGATGCACCTTGCAGGTCACATCTTAGGAAACTCCTTAAATCCCCTCCCCACTCTACCGACTTCTACTCCTACTCCTTCACTGTACACGCTGTGCGGTTGTGTAATTCACTTCCGCCTGATATTAGAAACTGCCAAACTGTTGCAGTTTTCAAAAGAAGAGTATAAGAACATTATCTTTCCATTCCATCATAGTTGCATATGTATTTATTTTATTGGTTTATATAATATTTTGTTTTGTATTTTATACTATAAGTTAGTATATTTTTTATATTGTATTTTATATTTTAAATAGTCATTTGCTTTATGTTTTATGTATTCAATTCTCTCTTTTTCTTTTACACACTATGTCTGCATCTCTTTTTTTAATATCTCCTTTCGCAGGTATGCTGGAACAGATTTCTTTAGAAATAAGCATTACCTTTGTACCTATTTTCTGTTCCTTTCTTCTTCTCTGTATTAAGTGTGTACATAAATTGTTAAATAAATAAATAAGTTGCCCTGGTCTTTATTTAAACAGACTCTAAACTCAGGTTGGTCTAAGCAAGAAAAATGACTCACAACTCCTATAGTGTAAATGTGGTGCTGTACAGAAGCGACGGAACACTTAATGACTGTCTGACATGTCCTGTAACCTATTCGTTAAATCGTTAAAGGAAATGATGAACACTTCTGAAAGAAGAGCAAGACCTGGGCAGACTCAATTCAACTTACCGTCGTCAAGACAAAGAAGAGGAGACTACATTCATTACCAGTAACTATCTTCATCAACATCATCTGCCTAACCTTCTCCCAACTTTGTTGGAGTCGGCTTCCTGCCTAACCGGATGCAGCTGAATACCAGTAGTAGTTACTAGTAACCAAAGGGACCAATCAATTACCCATACTGTTGATAGTAAAATTGCATGGTTGCGCTCACAAGTTTACAGCGCGTGTCTTCGAGAGTTTGCGGCATAATTAGCGTTCAATTTAATCAGCAAACTCCGCTTAGCAGAGTAAATATTAATTTATTGTGCAGGCAAACATCATTATTGCACACAATATTTATTGAATAAGGAGACCCACATTTATGTCATCGTATATTTTCGTAACTTTAGGAACTACTGGTATCGATCGATCATCTCAGCTTACCAGGATACCAGCGCCCAGACATAGGCCTCTCCCAAGCTGCACCACAGCACCTTGTCCTCCTCCTTCCACATCCAGTCTGACTCAATCACCTTGTTCAGATAGTCGATTCATCTGACTAGGCGGACTACACTACCTTTACCAATACCCGGTACTGCTGCTATTGATAATTGTAATTACGATTCTTCATGAACCTTTCTCTAAAACCAATCATTCGCAAAAACGAACATACATTGTGCCATTACAAAGAAGATTTCATTACCTTCGCCTTTTCTAAAATGAACAGAAATTCACTAAATTATAAACCCACGGGTTACAAGGAAATCCAATCGAAAAGCAACATTAGTAGGGCAAATCTAGGTTGAATCTGAACAAAATGCGGGCAGGGAAATTAATTCAAGAGCCAGTATCGTATACCTTTGTATTCCTCTTTTTGCTGACGACAGATAAATTCCTTACGACTTATCTGAAATTAGGTCGAATGAAATACCGTTTGTACAGGATTCAATGGCATGATACCGATGGTACGATGGTAGATTATTTCAATTTAATATTGAAGGTCTGAATTGTAAGGGCCTGTGAAGTGGCTGGGGAATTCGTGTTCGGTTCGTAAATGTTCGGTTAAGTAACGATAGGGATTACTGGGAATTGTATTGCGGAATTGGGAGAAGATGGGGTGGAGTGTAATTAAAGGTCATCTTGTGATCATTGTTGGTTATTTTGTTAAGTTTACTTTGGTACAGCAGATTCATTTTAATTAAGAGAAAACAAACATTGCTATTTTATCTGCAAGAGATGAAAACAAAAATTTTCCTGAAGAAAATGATAGTTGCCAAAACCTGGAATTAAATAAATAAATGTTAATGCTGTTAATGTTTTTACAATTCGACATCTACAGGCTATTGTTTTGCATCCTCGTCAAATTAAAAAGAGGTAACTATGCCTATGGTTCTCGAACCGAATCAATAATAAAATGGGTAGGTAATTTTTATTTTTTACTAAAACGGTACGGTATTTGTGGACCACCCGTGTTTTAAACGCAGTCCGTCTGATCTTCGCCCTACAACCACGCTTTCACACATACAAACAATCTCAAAAGTGTATTCGATAATTGCTAATTCCCTAAATAACGTTAAGGGGGTTATTCTGAAATACTAACAAAAAACAACAAAAAAAGCAACGTTTATTAATAGTTAACTAGGTACCGTAATTTTAATTAATTATTAATGTATTTTGTGACAACCTCCTGAGTTTTGACGAGGATGCAAAACAACACCTTGTATTGTACCAAAGCCTTTACTTAATTCAAAAACAGATAAAGAACTCGATAATCACTTTTTCATAAGACACTTGAACATGCGGGCATGATTATCACATTATGATAATTAAAACATCGTTAACAAGAGAAAATACGGCTTTGGTACATCTGCATAAAATTAATAAAATATAATTAATCCACGAAAGGCCTTACACACTGGGGGAGGATTATCATAAACGATATCTGAATTGCTTAATTTAAAATGAGGTAGATACCCAGACCTTTTTGGTTTAAAACAAAGGAGGGTTGCGGGTGAAACTAGACTTATCCGTCCTGTAATATTACGGTTGAACGAATTGATGGAAACAAGAGACCTGTAATTGCGGATTTGCCCTTAGAAGTAAGATAAAAGTAAATAAAATACCAGATGTTTGACTGTCAGAAGTAATAGCCAAAATTGAGGCTTATGAAGGTTTTGAGCGAGTGATTTTCTGGGTAATCACTTACTTTAATAATCTAAATTTATCAGGACAAAGGGCCCCTGCCCTTGCCCCTTTTATCTATTTCACAGCACACATTATTTTTTTCGAATCTTTTAAGAACAGTAGAAAACGTGAAATAGGTTATTTACTTTTCGCGATTCTTCCTTGCCTTGCACCACAGTACACAGGGTCGACCGTTATCGAATACTAAAAATAATATCATCAGCCAATTTGCTAATTATCCCTTCTGGGCAGACCTCGGTGTGTCCAATTAGTGGATTAAAATTATTGTAAAATAGCATTTTGATACCCCATCGAGCCTCTGGGAGGCCATCTGGTTCTAGCCCCTACATTTGTTGATTAACTTTGCCAAAATTAATCTTTGCCTCTTTCGTTTTTCGTTTTCTATGTAATTTTAGTGCTAACGACTTTAAGCTACGTTTGTATTGTTATCTCTATGCCTTTTCGCGTAGTGTTGTATACTCTTAGGCCTCGAGCAAGACAAACATTAGTGGAATATTTTACTGCATAATTTTGGCATCACAATATAGCAGTTTAATTTAAGATGATATGGCTAAGGACGGGGTGAGAACCTGAGATGACAAGTTATAGAAAAATATTGAAGAAGGAGACACGCTACCCAAATAAATTGGGATTAGGGCAGAAGAATACCGATGATTGTAGGTTCTTACTGCATTTGTTTTTAACAGTAACCGGGGAATATTGATTTGACACGTGACACAACATTTTACCGGTTAATATCGCACTTTGATAAATTAATACAAGTCGAAAGTAATATAATTTCATTGACCTTTTTTTTTGTATTCTTTGAAATGCCTTACACCTTTTTTTGATTTAGTATTATTATGATTTTAATTTAATTTGAATAATTTGTAATGATTTAAATATGGATTACAACATGTAGGTATTATTGTTCTTATAAAATTATTTAGTTATAATAATTCAGACACGGTGTAAAAGTCGTTATTGAATAAAATAATTAATTGAATTGAATTTGATCACGACGCAATGTAAACTGGAGCTCATTCTTTTGATCATTTAATTTTTATTTCTACATTCATTTTTCTTGATATTTACAATTACACAGAGAAAATTGCCGTTTCTCTTGTGTTCCTTACTCGAAGTCAAAGATACTTTACTTGACACCATGAACAAAGAACAAGGTCGTACACACATTCCTATTTAAAAAAGGCCTCGCTTTGTATAGATGTTCAATACCATAAGAAATCCGCATAAATTCATCATTGGTCACCGTGAGTACATTATCCCACGTAAGCCGAAACGGTATCAGCAATACAGGGCATGATCTATGAGTGTGCCTTTCATCAAAATCTTTTCAGCCATTAAGACAGTGAAAAGACCAGACAAACAGAGTCGTAACATTTAGATCACTTTTGAAAAACTTCAAAAATCGATGATCGTCGGCTGCACGCACGAAAAAGGATGACTCATTGTAACGTTACGAGCGCTGCAAGAGCGAGCGAAAGGCACGATCGGCTTGAGCGTTCGGCTTGCTATTAATAAAAGTATGCAATCATTTCATCAATGTTTCGCTATGACGTTGTCACGTTAAACTATCGTCCGTAAACCGACTATACAGACAACCAATTTTTAAGGAGTTATTTACAGGCGTGCCAAATCGGTACACCAACCAATTCCCTACGAAGGAAACGAAAACTTTACATTCTAAATTCTGTCGAATCCCTCTCGTCGCTCGGTATCGTACAGTATCGTATCGTCCGCGTCGGCCCAAAACGAACCAGATAGGCAATTAGCTTATCTACGCTGTGTCTACGCTGGAGCCGCGCCGTTCGACCACCGTCCTAATTAGAGTTGGGACTGGATCGAGAATTTATTGAGCCGAACCTCACTTGTTTTGTGTTTAGGACCTAAGGTTTTTGGTTTAAAATGTATTTATTTTTGGTTTAAGAATTTTGTTTTTGAGATTATATTTAATGGGTTGTGGTTAATTTTTAATTAATTTTGGTATGAGTTGAATAAAAATAAAAGCCTAGATACGCTGGATTGAAGAGGTTTAGATATTCAACAATGATGTCGTCAAAATCAGTAGTATTACCAGCTTTTTTTTTTCTGAAAAAATTTCAGAAAAAAAAAAGAACGATTTTTTATATTTTTTGTTACTTAAATAAAGATTTCACGGCTACCCAGTTGAGTCACTACAGCCAGTTTTCCATCGTCTCCACCATGTTTTTTAATGTCGTCAAAACATCTAGCAGTACATCTAAAAGTATCAAAACCAATTTAACCGACACTGCATCGAAAAAACAGTACCAGAACCAGGCCTAATTCCCCAAAAAGAGAAAACAAAACAAGAAATACAATGTAATACCTCCGATTATCTGAAACCTAGCCTAGTCCCCAGGTGATCGTAGAACGAACGAGTGAATGAATGAGGGGACGAATGAATGGGCGGGCCGGCTAATGGGCCACGTCATGTCTGCTTTGTACAATAAAACAAAAAGGTACCATTACTGGCTGAGTTCTTATTAATCTTGGACCCTTTCTTAGTGCCAGCTGAGGTAATGGCACGAATAAATAATGCTCTAACTATCCATAGAGGCAGGGCAGGAAAATACAAGAAAGTGTGTGAGGAATATGAATAGACACCTAATATATTTTCATACCGGTAAGGAGACTCTACACCAAAAACCTTTTTTATTGCGTAAAGTTTAAAATACCTTGATCAATAATTCAATTTACTAAGTAAAAATTACAGTCAGCCAGACTCGAATATAATTTTGAGCAAAAAATCTTTGTAGAACACCTAAATACTTAAGTTCTAAATTGGCTGGTAATAAAATACAATTTAATACATCAAATTATTAAAATTCAAATATTAAATACGGACTACTTACAATTTTGTCAATTTCCAGACAGTGACTTATGAATTACCTAAATGAGATCTGGTTTGGCGAAATCTGGCTTTAAGAGGGAACTTCTAGACGGTACACTTGTACTCTACTGAAAGGGCTGGGTATATTAGACTTATCTGGAGCCTAACTTTATTACAATTTCTCGGAATTTGCGTTGAAAATAAAATATTTATGACACCCTCCCCTAATTACATGAAACTGGGACTACAAAGCCTAGCAAAACCGTTAATTTGAGTAAAACCAAAATGCCTTTTTTTGGAGAATAAAGTTAGAAGTTACCTGACTATTGTTAGATCACATGTAAATAAAGCCTCATTATTTCAAATTTACCAGTTAATTTTATAATAGTTAAAAACAAAAATATTAAGTTCAGTTCAGCCCCAAGGCATAATAACACGAATGAACTGTAGTTGCCCGTTTCAAAGCGTAGATCTCTATGGAACAGAATCGGCAAGAATCGCCATAGACCTTAAAAAACGTTTAATTGAAAACAACACGGAAAAAAAATAGCAATAACTCATCATCATCATTTCAGCCGAAAGACGTCCACTGCTGGATATAGGCCTCCCCCAAGTGTCGCCACATTGACATAACATGGGGGGTTTTGCCATAATCGCCACGTTTGGCAGGCGGGTTGACGATCACAGTACGGTTGTCACAAAAGCACAGAGAACGCTGCTGCCCATTTTCTGGCAAGTCCCTTAGTCGGCTCTTACGACACCCACGGGAAGATAATATGGGATGGTGCTATTCTTTACGTCCGACACCATACAGAGCAATAATTATTTTATACTAATTGAAAAACATGTCCCCCACTCTAACCAACCCTACTCAAAAGACCAACATTACAAACACAACAATGTCCCAATAAAAAAGACACAACCTTAGACGGTACAACTTTGACATGCCAATAAACGCGCCATGATGGATGATGCTGAACCCAATCAATACCTAGATTCCATCACTCCTTTCTGTACTAATTTGACGTTTCTCTGACAATGACGAATGGTGTAGGTACGACTTTTTGGATTTTCCGACATTTTCTTTTCGTTTTAAGGTGATATCGTGTTTTCATGTACGCGGATTACATAACACATATCTCGGAATGATAGACTTTTTTATCCCGAAGTAACTCCGCCATTTCGTATATTTTCAATACATTTTCCTATCTACAAATTTCACAATTGTTAACGAACAACGACCACCAGTTAATATATTATTAAAATGCCTTGAAAAAAAAAACAGATTCAGAAAGTCAAAATATGCAGAATTGTTAGCCGTGACATCCTGTAGTCCACTATGTTCGCTGAATGTGGGTTGAAAGACGACACATCACCATCTTCTTGCTTTTGCCGCATGTTATTTGGCGTCGGCGCAACACGTTTTTTTCTTCAACTCTCCCCTGTCATTCGTTACGCTATCAGTTACTCCTTTATATCATTTCCCACGGACGATCGAGACCAGCGGTGGCCCAGTGATGGCAGCCCCGACTTACGAGCATTAAGCCATGGGTTCGAACCCAGGCAGGCGCATTACTTTGTGTAATTTATTTCATCACCGCTGCCCTCAAAAACGGGAAGGAAAACATCGTGAGGAAACCAACAAGTGCTGGAAAAAAAATTTGAAGACATGCGATATCTACCAACCCGCACTGGGCCCGCGTGGTGGATTACAGCTCACTCCATCTCAGTGTGAGGAGGCCTGTGTCCCAGCAGTGGGAACATTATATAATGATGATCATTTCTCACACAATCCAGCTATCTTTATTTAGTCTTCTTCCCCCATTTATATTTATCGTTGAAGGACGTCAGAAATATCTTAAAATTTCCAGTTCGGAGACATGCCGTTGCTGCTTCACTCACGATGTTTTCCTTCACCGTTTTGCCCGTAGGTATAAGGCAAATGTACGGAGTATTGAGGCTGTGCTTTGGCATACTGCTGGACTTAGTTATAAATGTATGTTTACATTCTTGTTTGTCCATATTAATCACTTAGTCAACAAAACACATAATAATCATTCACGATACCTGATTGTCGCTAACACAATCGGTAATCTAATCACAGTTTATGACTATACAAACATGGATGCCGTAAAATCACTATTAATTACATTTGGGTTTGTCACGGCAAAGTGGATCTTATACACACATTATTTTGTAGGTCTGTTAATAATGATGAACTTCATTGTGTTGGTATATTTACCTTAACCAAAGAGTCATTAAAAGCTTGTATAACATTAGCACTGAATATAATGAAATAAATAAATAAATAAATGAAAAACAAATCGTAGGTGTTTTTATTAAAATAAGTCCAATAGAGGTTTTTCATTCACGGTAAAATGGAAGAAGAAAACGTGTTGATCCGACCCCAAGTAACGAGGGTCAGGAAGATGAGGATAAGAGCTACACATTTAATGAGACAAAATAACGCAGATTATTGATTGGAAGCCGACCCCAAGATAGTTTGGGAAAAGGCTAGGCAGATGATGATGATGAACGCAGGTTAATAGAAAAAAGCTCAATTAATAGTTTTAACCATTTCATTTCTGACTGGAGGATCACTATCCTCATCTACAGGCCTACCTACCCATTGCTGGGCATAGACCTATCTTTGATGCAGCCATGAATTAAAGAATTAACGATAAGTGTTAAGAACTTGTTGTAACAAGTTCTTAAGAGCGTTTATACCCTACGGCATTGCATACAAACTTTCAAGTCGTTATTTTCCGAAATGACTTAACAGAATTTAATGAAACTGCCTATGCATAAGCAGTATACATAGGTCTAAAAAGTTACTAAAAATATTTTCGAAATGTCTTTTAAAAATGAAGATAACTGAAGATTTCTGTTTCTATACATAATTAAAAATCGGTCTAATTTAGCTGTAACATTATTTTTCGAAAATATTTTTTAGTAACTTTTTAGACCTATGTATACTGCTTATGCGTAGGAAGTTTCATTAAAATCTGTTCAGTCATTTAGGAAAATAACGACTTGAAAGTTCGTATGAAATGCCGTAGGGTATAAACGCTTTTAACACTTTCTTCTTTATCGTGTGGTTACAGCCTAACCCAGTGTCAAGAGTATTTATGCCGTCCATGGGGCTCTGACTTGGCTTACTGCACTATCCGTTGTAAGGTCCGGGCGTACTTATACGCCTAAAAATATTAAGCGTCAAACGTCAAGCACTCAAAGTACGCCCAAAAATTTTTACCGTCAAACGTCCGGGCGTACTTATACGCCTCGAAGAGTTGTACCAAAAAAACTTACTAAAACTTTTAAAATCTGCATGAATTTACCATCTATGGTCCCTCTTACGGATACAGTATTAAATTCCGCGTCTATGGCATAAAGAACGACAATATCAGCCGTCAAAATTAAATGTCAAAAAAGTTTTAAAAGTCAGTTGTCTAATTTTACCGTAATGCCGTGTTGTGATTTATGTTCTCTGGTTTTAAAACGTGAGTATTCTTTTATTTTAACCCAATATATATAGTGTTATATATCAAAATAAACCTCGTTAATCGAGCTTTACGAATATCTAAAAACATCGTAGGTTAAAAGTCTGTTGAAACGATAATATCGAATTGTAAAAGTGGTGCCATGTCGAGCGTGGTATTTTGATAATGTTTTTTTAGAAATTATTGAAATAATAGTTAAAATAGTGCTCGTATTACGAAAATTAGTTCAATTAAGTATTTATTAGTGTCTCCGCAATATAAAATTGTAAAAAAAACGAAATCTTAGTGAATTTTTTACGAAAACACGACAAAATCAGTAGGTATCGAATCGATCAGAGCAGGGGTTGATTTGTTTGGTTAATTTAGCTACTAAGAAAGTGCCAAAGTAAGGACATATGGGTATTAAAACAAAGCTTATATAGTCTAGTTTAATTATAAATAGGTTTTATTGATACGAATTACAATTCTAATTGTTAAAACTTTCATTCTTATTGGAGAAACTGACATTCAAAACATATTCTCAAGTTCACATTTTTTTCCAAATACTTCTATCTAATTGTTGTAATTAGTTTTAACATAGTTAAATTCTGCATTGTTTCAGCTATACACACGTATTTTTTGTTTTTGTGTAGCTGTAGTAGTTTACGAGATAATAAGCTTTAAGTGCGCCGTGTTTCGCGCCAAAAATTCGCGCATGCGTATTTTTGCGAATGAACGTTGAAATCGGTTAAACTTAATACTTTATAGACAAAGTTCTTCAAAACCATCACCTGCCTCATCCGCATCAACTGCCTAGCCCTTTTCCAACTTTTTAATGGGGTCGGCTTCCAGTCTTACCGGATGCTGATGAATACCAAAATTTTGCATGGAGCGACTACCTATAAAACCTCCACAACCCAGTTAGGTCCTGGGTAATACGGTACTCTATGGTAAGACTGCAATTCTTCTGTTCTGATCTACAATTATTGACAGCCGGAACATGCGGTTACCTAATCAAGCGCGGCTTAACCTGCAGATAAACCCAAGCGGCTGTTACTACTTAGCCAGGAGCTCCTCTGACACAAAAGATTTAATTCAAATTAATATTCAAATATCTTTATTTCGAGCAGAGGCTCATGTAGGGTTAGTAACATACATGCTTAAAACTAAGTGTTACGATACGGCGACACACACGGTGTAACTGACAAGCGAACGACATATGGACAGTCCACCCTGTCAGCAATCATTTTTAGAACTCTGTTGGGGCTGGCCATGAACTATATAAATAAATAAATGACTCGAGCTACCATCGATGCTGCACGCTTTCGCATAATGGTGTAAAAGCACGTCCCTGATGCACTACAACGCCATGGCAACCCATCAGTTTCCTGAACGCATTATTGAACTGCACCCGAAGGGTTGAAAAGAATATTAATACTTTGTCCACAAAACGCAATACTTAATCCTACTGGTCCGCAAACGAAAACAGACCACGTTTATTCATCCTACTTTGCCCGCTTAATTTCCAACATTCGCTGGTTATTTGTCAAAGCGTTGCTCTAATATTTCCGTCGCAGCGATCGATATATGATTAACCATATCCTGTTATTAAGGTCTGTGGCCTTCCTCGATTGTTGGGATGTAATTAAATGGTCGCACTGTTTACTGAATGCCTGTTTTAGCTGAATTTCAGTAGAATTTATTTGGACTATAAATTTCTATTGTGAATAGTTTTGTTAGACATCTCTGTGCATTTCTACATAATGGGTTCAAAAATACCAAAAGATATTTTTTCTCCCCGTCATTGCAATATTTTTTTAAGTATTAAACATACTTGCGAACATTCTAGTTACGGAGATATTGGAGGTCATGGGTGCATCTCATCTAATCTATCTAATACACTAATATTAGAGCTGAAGAGTTTGTTTGGTTGTTTGTTTGCTTAAACGCGCTAATCTTAGGAACTACTTTTCAGGATTTTGTAATTATATCATATATTACTTACCCGGTGGTCCTCGTTCCAATCATCATCATCATCATCATCAGCCTATAATGTGCCCAATGCTGGGACACAGGCCTCCTCCTTATGAGAGTGAGTGGGCTGTAATCCACCACGCGGGCCAGTGCGGGTTGGTAGATGTCACATGTCTTCGAATTTTTTGTTGTAGGCCTGTTTCCTCACGATGTTTTCCGTCGCCGTTTTGAGAGCAGCGGTGATGAAATAAATTACAAAAAATAATGCGCCTGCCTGGGTTCGAACCTACGACTTAATGCTCGTAAGTCGGGGCTGCCACCACTGGGCCACCGCTGCTCTCAATAAAGTAGTCCTATTTAGATTTTTAGATTATAGGTATCATAACTGGTCACTGTCCTCTAAACAAACACCTAATTACACACATACGGCTCTCTGTGCAGAGGATGCTGTGGTGTTTCATCCACCTCCATAGGTGGATGAAACACCACAGCACGTGCTCATGTAGTGCAGAAGCGTGGCATATCAACGAGCATGGACTCTTCAATCGCCGGCATCACTCCCGGAAGCCTGCAGCAGCCTGAAAAGGCTACTAGCTAAATAAGAGGTTGGAGTAGCAAGAGGATTTTCAGACGTACAATGGCCCAATAAAGAGGCTAAGTGCGGAAACAGCGCTAACTTAACCTAACCTATAGTAGTCCGATAGGGTCGTCCCCTTTTACATGGGACTTAAACATACATAGCGAAAGAGAGTGTACTAGGTAATCTCAACTAAACCTTTTGAGGAAAAGAGGTGTAATGTTATGTTATTTTACTGTTTCTCTATGTGTGTTTGACTTTTGAATTTTCGAGGTCGATATTAATACAAGATTGGTTATGTTAATGTTGTTATCTTGTTTGAACGACCGACTGTGATGGAGACAATAATATATCAGAGAGCCTAGAGACAAAGTGGCAGTCTATCAGCGATAACGATTGTAGAAAAGTCTAGAACGTATTGGATTGACATAAGCTACCGAAAATCTTATTTCAATTAAGTTGAAAGTCGTTGAAAACACTTCAAAAGCTTTACGCATTTTTTTTATATCATATAGACCCAAATGATATTGCTAGGAAAGGCTAATCTGCGATAGGTTTAACATAATTTTTTGTTATAGGTTATTTGTAAATGTGTCAGTATTAATAAGATTCTTTTACAGGTAGTTAAATCTGTTGATGATGAGATGTGCTGTTATTTCCGTATAACAATAACGTTACAGAATTATCTTCACCGTTGAAGCCGAAACTCATTTCATTATGTGACGTCATTACTGCGCTCGTATTGCGTTGTCATTTGGAACTCGATGATAATAACGTAACGTAAGCCTCTCAATTTGGGCTCAGCAGCTGTTGTACATAGACGGGTAATTATATTGCTACAGATGTCACGAGCCGATATCGTTTACACTGAAATTCTAATAATCAGCGACGATAACTTGGAGCAAACTAATTTGGGACTGAATACTTTGACATGTTCTCTTGCACCCAGTGTTTAGTCTTCAATCTCCTTCATGCCCTATAGTGTTTGATTTGCTCAACCATTAGGTCATCGACTGTGTGATATGGAAATATTTTCGATACGAAAAGAAGAAGAAGAATCTTCTGAAGCATATCGATTATTCGAGTTAATGTGAGGTACCTACGACTAACTAGAATTTAGTCATCGTTCTGTATCTGTTTTCCAAAACTGACGGGGGGGGCCAATTTCTTCTCATGGTTATACTACCTGAGTGTGACCGTGGATCAGAAACGGAAGTTTATATTTAAAGCTTTTACCGCAGAAAATGAAAAATAGTTGGACAAGTAAGCCTCAACAACTAAAACATCCGCTCTTCCATACTTGAAAATGTATTATTTACTTTTTTAATCACTTTTATAGGTGGGTACAAGGAAAAGGTAATATGAAAAATAAATAAGAGAATAAAAAGTAAACAAGCAGCTCTCACTCAGCCATGCTAGTGTGTGTGAGAGTAAGGTGTGTTAAGCCGAGATCCATTCTATAAGAACCTCATAATTATTAGAATTATTAAATAACCTCCCCATCAGCACATAAAACAGTTAAACACCATCTAATCCAATAGCAGAATGTCTACAAGAACTATTTGATAGACTCAGACTTGGCCGTCGAGTTTTTCCGAATGGGATACTACATCCGGTTTCCGGGCGTCGCTCGTTCCGGAAGTTTGTCCGGGCCAGGGCGGGTGGGGAGTGGAGATTTCCGGTGACGTCACTGCCCTTGGCTGCGGCAAAGCCTTCGATTTTTATTATTTTTGGTGTTAAGTTTCTTTGTTAATGGATTTTCTTGATAAATGCTCGTAGGGTTTCGTTTTTGTTCTGTTTTATTGTTATTGAGATAATGTTCGGCTCTGTACGGTGTCGGACGTAAAGCTCTGTATGGTGTCGGACGTAAAGAATAGCACCATCCCATATCTTCCCGTGGGTGTCGTAAGTGGCGACTAAGGGACTTGCCAGGCAATGGGCAGCAGCGTTCTCTGTGCTTTTGTAACAACCGTACTGCGATCGCCAACCCGCCTGCTAAGCGTGGCGATTATGGCAAAACCCCCCAAAATGCCAATGTGGCGACACTTGGGGGAGGCCTATGTCCAGCAGTGGATGTCTTTTGGGCTGAAATGATGATGATGAGATAATGTAGTTCTGCGTTAGACAACTTGAAGTTGTTTATTCGAATACTCTATCATTACCACCTTTTATCGGACTTTCATTTTGATTGACTTCCTGAAACAACCGTAACATAATTTAATGCACAAAATGTTTTAAGCACAAAAAATATTTACTGTATTGAAATTACTAATAAGTTACGCTATACTGTATAGCGTAACCTATAACTGTCATTGTTGCGTGCACTGGCTGTTCCCTCACTCTGTTCACCAGTGACATCCCCAAGAGCAAGAAGGCACAGTTAGCCCTGTTCGCGGACGACACGGCCATCTATTACACTGGCCGTAGTCACGACGCTATTTACAGCACCCTCCAAACCTCAGCCAACGTCTTAGGCGCTTGGTTCCGGAAATGGAGAATCGAGGTGAACCCCGACAAGAGCCAGGCAGTTCTTTTCTCTAAACCGCGTAAGAATAAGCTACCCGCGCTCAGCCCGATCACTATGTACGGTAAGCCTATCCCTTGGGAGAAGCAAGCCAAGTACTTAGGAGTCTTACTTGACAACCACCTGTCTTTTGCGGCGCACATCAAAGCAGCTCGCGACCGAGCTGCCTTTGCTATGGGTAGGCTTCATTTCATGATTTCGACAAAAAGCAAGTTGTCACTCAAGTGCAAGTTGCGCCTTTACACCGCGGTGATCCGCCCCATTATGACGTACGCTTGCGTCGTGTACGCTCACACCAAGCCTAAATACATCCATAGGATGCAAACCTCGCAGAACCGGTTCTTACGTAGAGTCACGGGAGCCCCTTTTTATGTCCGTAATGAGCGTCTACACGTAGACCTTAGAATGCCCACCGTCCTTCAGTTTATGAAACGTCTTTCGAAGCGTTTCTTCGATAACGCCATTAAACACCATAATCCCCTGATCGCAGCGGCCGCCCGTTACGAACCCTCGCGCATTAGTACAGTACGCCGTCCTCGGCATATCCTCGTCACTCCCGATGATGCTATCACCCTCCTCCAGGCGAGTAGCAAAGAGACTAGCACTCTTAAAAAGTTCAGACACAAACCGCCGTCTTTCCGACCTCGCCGTCCAGGTCCGTCGCGACGTCCCGGTCCATGCCCTCCCCGACCCTCGCTCGAGCCAGCCCGCGATGCTGTGCCAGTAGTTTTAAATCAGCCCCTAAATAATGATATCATTCAGATCCAGCCTGTCCCCATGCAGTCCTCCCCCAGCGACGCCCTAAGCCGAGGCTCGTACCCCACAGGGGGTGCCCTTAGCGTGTAGTCGCTTAGTTTGTAAGTTTTATGCCCTGGCTGGAGGCCTTACTCTTAAGGCACCCACAGGATAGTCCGGTTAAGCAGACGACAACCTCCTAGGTTGAACTGCGAGATGCCATTCCCAAAAAAAAAACACCGGCTGTTCCACGTGAATTCATGCAGGATCAACGCCGAGGCACGAGTGCCTCTTCGGCAACTTGTGGTAAAACTTCTCTCTATTCTATAAAATTTAAAGCACTGGCTATAAATATGCTTTCAGCAAAATCTTAAACTAAAATCAATTAATTAACTCATACACAAAATTTTCAATACATTTCCGTTCCATATTTGTTCACTAGCTTCTGCCCGCGGCTTCGCCCGCGTGGAGTTCGGAAATCGCCTTCATATATCCCCGCAAAATAATGTCGAAAATAGTAATTTAAATGTTAAAGATAATAGTTGTTGGCTGCAGCTTTGCTCGCACGTAAGTGTATGTATGGGATAAATAGTTGTCTTAAAGTCTGTGATTTTCAAAGTAAGAAGCCAGATAATTAATTCTGGTTAGCAAAAACTATATCTTGGTATTTAACTCCCGGAAATCTATATTAATAATGAATTATCCTACCACCTCTTTGTAAATGACGTTTGCGTTGTTTCCTTGTGGGGTTAAAATTACTAAGTTACTCGCAGAGCTCATTCCAGAGCATGCAACATAAAACTGCCCATGTGAGAAACATGTTCTCACATCAATGCGAGAAATAGCCTAGGGAAGGATATTGAGACATTGTGTATTTTAAAAAGAGTGTCTATGGAGTTTCTTGCTCATTCTTCTCCATAGAGATCTACGCTTTGGAATGGGCAACTACAGTACTTTCACAGTTATTATGTCTTGTGACTGGGACTGTAGCTTCATTTTTATTAGGGTTCCGTAGCCAAATGGCAAAAAACGGAACCCGTCTGTCTGTCTGTCCGTCCGTATGTCACAGCCACTTTTTTCCGAAACTATAAGAACTATATTGTTGAAATTAGGTAAGTACATGTATTTTGTGAACCGCATTAAGATTTTCACACAAAAATAGAGAAAAAAAAACAATAAATTTGGGGGTTCCTCATACTTAGAACTGAAACCCATTTTTTTTTTCATCAAACCCTTACATGTGGGGTATTTATGAATAGGTTTTCAAAAATGATTTCGAGGTTTCTAACATCATTTTTCTCTAAACCGAATAGTTTGCGCGAGAGCCACTTCCAAAGTGGTAAAATGTGGGTCCCCCCTCTAATTTCTAAAGTAAGAGGAGGAAATTTCTGAAAATATTTAAAATTGTAGAATGTAAAAAAAACTGTCAAAGAAAATTAGTTTCAATATGATATGATGTTTAGTTTTGAGATATGGGACTTTTTCATCAAACTGCAGCAGTAACTTTGTTTTTCATATACATACTATGAAAAACAAATTTGGTTTTGCGGTTGAGTGGAAGTTTACTAATGAATGACCGTTCAAAATATTGTTATAATATTGTTTGGGGCTAAGGAACCCTGTGTGCCAGTAAGACTCGCACTTGGCCGGTTTTTTTTTTGTTGTTCGACCATTGAAAAGTGCCTGTAACTGGCCTATTTGAAATAAATGATTTTGATTTGATTTGATTGAAATTTCATTATTTACACCTAGAAAATGAGGTCAAAATAAAAATCCAATATGGCGCCCAAGAAAATTCTCATTTTTTTCACCCGGAAAACCACGGAAACGACACCCAAGAAGGAAAAACAGAAAATTTACCTCGGTGACATCTTAGATGTTCAATTTGACCTCATTTTCATTGTCAACGACCCCGAAAACCACGAAAACGACACCCATTAAGAAAAAACAGAAACATTTCTCGGCACCATCTTGGATTTTCATTTTGACCTCATTTTCGTTATCAGCGACCCCGAAATCCACGACACCCATTAAGGAAAAACTAAAAAGTTTCCTCGGCGCCATGTTTGATTTTCGTTTTCATTGTCAGCGACTCGGATACCACGAAAACGACTTTTGTACTTTTTTTAACATATTTGTCCATACAAACGTGCTAACACTTCAAAACAAAAATATAAAAATGTCACCCCTTTTGTCGTCTGAGGGGTGGAATTTCCAAAAGCGTCGAAATACGTGTTTATCAATTCAATCAAGAAACACAAAAAGTAAATTTCAAGCAGATCAGACCATTTTTGTTATACCTACTAATGTTTCCAACCCTTTTCTTCCGTTTGAGGTTGAATTTCCCAAAACCAAAACGAAATACGTAATCATTTATTTTTGTTCATATACTTCAAAATTTATTTTAATTCTTTTTACTTCGAAAGTGACGGATTCCGAATATAAACTTTCATCTAACCCTCTTAAGCTTCTAACTTTAAATGCTACTTTAATACTGATTTCCATACAAACTTCCATCCCCTATTTAATTCCCTTGGGAGTTGAAATTCGAAAAATCCTTCCTTATTCCTTGTCTACATTATAAAGGGAACCTCTGTGCAAAATTTCAGTTTTCTAGGTCCAAGGGTTTGGGCTGGGCGTTGATGAGTCAGTCAGTCAGGACTTCTCTTTTTATTTATATAGATTGATTAACTCGTGGACAATAGTGTGGGTTTTAATTATGTTTATCTATTTTTCTAATGACACATAATTTTAAACTTGAAGATGTAATTGTTTATTTGTCCTTAATAAATAAAATATAAAAAAACTTTCAATTTACCTAGCGGTCTTCTTAGCGATCCCCCGACGCTACGACGCTTGGATTAATTTATTTTCGTCATTTTTAGAGGTTTTTAGTGTCGGCAGTTTTTTTAATTTTATTTTTTTTTCTTGCTTTTTAAACCTATATTATTTTTAGTTCTAAGAAAATACATTTGAAAAATATCAATTTTCTCCTTCATATTGATAATTTAAACGCAATAATTTATTCAAACTACACTTCCATAAAACATCATCATCATATAATGCAACCCGACCTCCTTCTGCTCCTCTTTAAACTCAACAGTCATTAAAACAAAACTAGGAGAGCAAGTCTCGTCTCAACTTAGCAGAATCCTCGTCGGACGCTCCCAGAAGTTCAGTCGTAATTGGAAACGTATTGGTTGGAAGCAGCTATGGACACGGAGTAGATAACTGAGTACAGAAGGCCAAGTACCCAGACGTGTAAGTATGGCGATCTCAAAACAGTTGACAGTCGCGAGAGGGCTTGCACTTGCTGTAAGCAAGCTGTACATGACATTATCAGTATTTAATGTTGTCACTGCTCATGCTCCTGCCTCCTCTTTCTAGATATTGGGTTTTAAGTTAAGTTGTGGAATCAATTAGTTTGCCGAAATTATTCTTCATGACAAGTGCTATGCAAATTGTTTAGTTTTAATTTCGTAAATAAATCCAGGATTGGACGTAGGACATAGGATGCAGCGTCATCAGCAGGGATTCGAGGTAGCGCAGTAGAAGAGAAGAGTACCTTGAAAGATATGGGGAGGGCCTTTGCCCAGCAGTGGGATAAAAACGGCAACAAAAAAAAAACAACCTAATAAGCCAGGGCCATAATTGTTGGGCCACCAATGTAAATGTATATATCCATGTGCGCGAGAGTTTTCATTCATTGCGTGGAGCTGAACTTCTGTATATATCTATTGTGTGGCCATGTCCCGCATTTTGTACGTCTGGGAATCAATAAATCTCGTATTCAGTTCACCTATGCGAGTTTGGCGGTGTGTCAGTTTGTCTGTAATCGTGTGTTGTCTTCCTGCAACTTTGTTATTAGCCAGATCGAGTGGGATGGAGTTATCTTAGAGTAGGTATACTTGATCACCTATTTGGTGTCCCTTGTGATGTAAATGATTGCTGTTTAATAAGTAGTAGTCATTTTAAATTGGTTTTTAAATAATATCACTTAACGGCATTTTGTGTGTTGTGCGGCATTTTGCGTTTATTTGATAAACTTTTTTTGAGCTTTTTAAACGGTCTATGTTCAGCAGTGGACTCATTATCATCATTTCAGCCCAAAAGACCTCCACTGCTGGACAAAGGCCTCCCCCAAGTGTCGCCACATTGACATTTTGGGGGGTTTTGCCATAATCGCCACGCTTGGCAGGCGGGTTGGCGATCGCAGTACGGTTGTTACAAAAGCTCACAGAACGCTGCTGCCCATTCTCTGACAAGTCCCTTAGTCGCCTCTTACGACACCCACGGGAAGATATGGGATGGTGCTATTCTTTACGTCCGACACCATACAGATCCAGCAGTGGACTGCTGTAGGCTAGTGATGGAAATTTTTGATGATATGTTTTATTAATTATTCTTATTCTTTATATTTATTGCACAAAAAATTAAAAAAATATAAAAGTTCATACAAATTGCAATACACAAACTTATGTACAACGGCGAGTTTAGCCCAGAATTTGGTTTTCTTACAGCAAACCATTTATCTATTTGTTCTTTTTTCATCCATCTATTTCTTAGATGATAAAATTAAGTAGGCCCTTGTAAATGTTTAAATATATTTAAGTTACTGGATATGAGCCTAACTGGCCAGTATAAGATCTTTCCATGGAAAGATTATTTTTTTTACTTTTTTTGCTAAACAAGCTTTTTCATCGTTTCTATAATTTGTTTAACTTAATGATAAACAAACCCTGACTAGCGCCAACACGAAAAACAGAATCCCACCCACAAATTCAACATTAACAACTTTTTGCAGCAAGAATGCAAAAGTGCACACGAGGAGTAACCGACTAAAACTTGTCCCAACTCGTCCCGACTCGTCTTTCTACGTTCAGGCTTTCATTCAACTCGTTACCTATACGTTTTTGGGACACTCGGGACACCGACGAGCTTACCCGAAGTTTAAGTCAAGTTGTATGTTGTACAGCAGATTTTGCTTGTGAAAATAATACTGTAGCACTGACCATGCTGCATTGAAGATAGTGGGTGGGATGTCACCAAGATTTTGTAAAAATATTTTGTTTAAAAAGATGGACATAGAGTTTCTTGCCAATGCTTCTTCAAAGAGATTTATCCTTTAATATGAAATGAGAATTTGCAACTGAGTACTTTCTCAAGTTATTATGTCCCGTGACTGGGGCTGAGACTTCATGTTTTTTTTTTACTTTTAAAAGTGCTTGTAATGGTCTGATTGAAATAAATGCTTTGAGTTTGAGTTTGGAAGATTTCAGGTCATCTGTAAAACTTGTCTCTCTAGTGAGCAAAGATTAAGAGCTTACGTCATCATTATAATCAGAGCTAAGCCTTTTTCCAAGATTCCAACGAATTGAGAACCCCAATTTTAATCAATCGGGATATAATAGTAATAGTTTTCACCACTTTCGGTGTTACTGGTAAACAAGACATGAAAACTAACTTAAGTAGAGTGAAATAAAGATATCATAAGGGCAAACAAAAAATAAAAAGTGTAAATAGTACAAATTCACAATAATGATTGTAATATTGCAATTGTTACATAACCTAACACATAACGTAACATCACGCCTAAAATCCCGGAAAGGTTATGCAGAGGTGTACGTAATAGTACAGCCTTTGTAAAACTCCCAGTAATAGGGGGCGAGCCGATAACCATCAACCGTTCACAAATCCAGACTCCGCTGGCTGCTACTGAGAAATTCATGATAAAAAACCCAAAAACACTTTGCCCAACCCAGGAATCGAACCCGGCCCTCATGCTCAGCAAGCGCACTTGCAACCACTGGACCAACAAGGCGAAGTGTCGTCATATTGCAAAATTTTGTTTTAAACTTTTCCCTCGTCTAAAACGTTCAAGAAAATGCATGATTCAGGTTACAAATGGGTTAAAGAAACCTACCATTACTAATTCTTTTCCCCAAGAACTTCCCTCAACAAAATACCTCCCAGGAGACAACGAAGGAGTATTTAACCAAAAAACCCAATGCTTTATTTAACTCAGGTCCACATTACACAGCCCCAATCATAAGGGGAGGAACAGAGAACAAACTCAGTGGTTCTAATTAATCCTAGTGTGTCCCTCGCGACCACAAATTGGTTCCGTACCAGAGGATAAGTTTTTCCTTTTGAAAGTGTAAGAAGGTGGACGGAACGCTAATTTTCTTTTGATTGCCTCTTCCTTTTTGTGGGATGTTTTCTGAAGTTTTGATTAGTGGATCTTTTTAGACTGGATTGTGGGATGGGATTATTGTAATGAGGATCGATAGGTTGTTGCTTACCTATGTGTGGTGATTGAATAGACGTTTGCATGTAATTGGGTAGATAGCTTGTTATTATCAGCACAGACAAATGTTTCAAAAAATATTTTGTTTTCTTTTACAACACATTGCAAAGAAAATTTTCCACTACCTTAAAACTTCTGTGTTAAATAAAATTTAATCGGAACTTATCAAGTTATTTATGAACCTGAAATTTAATTTAAATGACAATAACTTGTAACTTAAACCGCTTCATAAATACGATCTATTCTATTTTAATATTAATTTAAAAGATTGATCAAACTAAAACAACATGATACAAGTACAATTTTCTTTTTTTTATTAAAAAAATTGAAATATCTAACACTGAACTCAATTGCTATTTATGTCTTTGAGCCGTTCGGGGTGGAAACACTAGGGCCATCGGATCCAAGTGCCCACCTATTATTTCGGGATATCGCTAAGTGGTTGGTCAACTCTTCATGTAACCGTGCCCTCCAACGTGGCAATGCTGCCAATCTTCCGAGCATATTTCCTATTGAAAACGATCTGGACGTATTTCTGACGCCCTTTAATTCTTTTTAATTTTGATACCTTTACCATGTTTTTGTTAGCATTGTAGATCTATTTGTACTTTGTTAATCATGTAGTACGTACTGAATTCAAATAAACTAACATTATCATCTGCTTAGCCTTTTCCCAAACTATCGTGAGGTCGGCTTCCCGTCTAACCGGATGCAGCTGACACGAAGCGACTGCCTATCTGACCCCCACAACCCAGTAACTGGGAAATACGATACACCTTGGTTAGACTGGATGTCAGACTTTTTGCTTCCGACTCCTCGTAATGGCTGTCAAAGAACTACAAGTGACTGCTGGGACCAACTTCTTAACGTGCTTTCCGAGGCATGGAGGAAACGCCACGAGCTCCTCAAATAAACTAAAATAATTAATTTAAACTAAACTCAACAACATAAATTCAAGACGTGTTGTTTTGTGATATTATGCAAGTTTTAAAGGATGTTTTAAAACAAACCTTCCATCTTCTAAACATCCCCTGAAGCTACAGACTCATCGCCGCAACCTATCAGGTGCGAATCGCGGCGTATTATCATAACTGCCGCATGTAATGGCGCACAATTTGCGGCACAAGTGCGCCTGCGACCGCTATAAATATTACAATGCACGTAAACTGTTCGTAAACATGATGATCGGTGTGCAAGGAATGTCTACTTGCTTCACTTTTGCTTCTTTTTATCCTGTTTTTAGGGCTCCGTACCCAAAGGGTCAAACGGGACCCTATTACTGAGACTTCGCTGTCCGTCCGTCCGTCCGTCCGTCTGTCACCAGGCTGCATCTCATGAACCGTGATAGCTAGGCAGTTGAAATTTCTACAGATTATGTATTACTGTTGCTGCTATAACAACAAATACTAAAAACAAAATAAAATAAATATTTAAGGGGGCTCCCATACAACGAAGTGATTTTTTTTCTCGTATTTATAAATAATGGTACGGAACCCTTCGTGCGTGAGTCCGACTCGCACTTGCCCGGTTTTTTTAATTAAATTTTTAGTGCTGGCCCGGAGACTATGGCCACATCTCTCATGCACGAGATTGTGGGTTCAAATCCGAAAAAGTATCAATAATGTGACTATTTCAATTCATATTTCTTCCTAAGTTTACCTTGGACATCACAGTCATTGGAGAAGGAAAACATCGTGAAAACACGTGCAGTTATAAATTAAAATAAGTCAGCTTTTTTTTTTTTTTTAAATCGGCAACCCTTCTTAGCAAGCGTGGTAATCAATGGTCGTGGCTTCTCTTTACGAGAAGAGGCCTTTCCCCAGCAGTGGGACAGTAAAAGGCTGTGCAGCATTATCACGCTGTTTATTCATTCGGCTGAATAAAAACTATTCTGTTCGTGTAAGTCGACCTCATTTCTAACCATTTTACTTTTTCTTACTTCGGTTCAAATTTAAAAATATGACGATTCCATGGGCTGTCACGTAGAAAATTTTTCTCAGACGGGGCGACGAATCTTTGGAAATATCCTACATGTTATTCCGTTTCGTAATTAAATTGTTAAATTATTTGTATTGTATTTTGTATTAATTGTTTGTAAAGTCTAAGGAAGATAATTTGAATATTGTAGCGCCGTACTGAATAGTCGGTTGTTATAAGTGATTTTACCAAGAACCGGTATGTATTTGAAACATTTTAATTTTTTACTGCTTAAAAGATTCTCTCGGAGCATGGTGTTAATTTTTCTGTATTTTTCTCACCATAGATTCGCTCAGAATCGGTTCTAGGACTTTTGACCTAGCTGAGAACTAGTGACCCGTATACTTTCGGCGCCGCGACTCAAGGCCGACCAGGGGTCGGGAGACGCGTGCAAGCGGTTGTCTCCGAGGCTTGCCGCCTGAGACCCGGAGCAACAATCGGTTTTCGAGCGAGGATCCGGACCTTCAGGGAGAAATTTCACGGTGTCAAATTCCAAGAACAAATTTTGTTTTAATCCTTTTTTTATAATCTTTAGCAATAGTATAGTTTTTTTTGTACCATCATTTAATATATTTAAACCCTATTCGTGTCAAAAGGTCGCGCAATGTATTTTTTCCGGTGTAGTAATTAAGCTCGGATACAATTTGATCGCGCCTAGGGCTGAATAGGTGTTGCAACCCCTTCTGACCTTCTGGTTTTAATTTTCAAAATCACAGATTTTATACGATTCTGAACAACCCATTTCGCTGCTTTACTTAAAATTAATTATTTTTTTCTTACTTTGATCCTTTTAAATTTTTATATAGAAAATTTGTATTAGGTTTATTTTTATATCCGCAAAATTATACGTATTAACATGTAGCAGTGACGACTTTTATTTTTATTTACGCTACAGCTGGTACTATTATATTTTTAATTATTTTTGTCTTGAGCAAGCTTGGTGATAAATGGTCGTGACTTCTCTGAATGAGACGAGACGTTTACACATCAGTCAGACAGGTGGCAGGTACCATTTATTTATTCAGTAATACATTTCAAGCTAACAGTAATATACCAAAACGTTTAAAAGTTAACAATAATCAAACTAGAATTTCAAATACATAGCATCTCCAATTAAATAAATATATTTCAAGTGGTGCTTAGGTCATATCACAAATAAAATGATATAAATAAGTTTTAGTATGTCAATAAATCATATAAGAATGTCAAATACATAGCATCTCCAAGTAAATAACTATATGTCAAGTGGTGCTTAGGTACATATCACAAATAAAATAATATAAATAAGTCTTAGTATGTCAAACCATAAAAAATAACATGTAGTATGTCCTATAATGTACGGTTATACTGGAAGCTGACCGAGTAGGTTGGTGCTGAAGTCAAAATTAATACACAAGTGTTTCATAAACATATCCCGGAATTAAATAATTACAGTCTTGACTAAAATAAAATAAGAGAACCAATAATAAGAGAACTTTAAATCAATTGTTCAAAAATGACAAAACATCTTTCCTTAAAGTGCCAATAGTATCCACAAATATGTCGGCATTTGGATTGCTGTCAAGATATCGATTAATGAGGCCAATTGCTCTTGCCGTTGGGCTGTTATTGGCTTGATGGATGCGCCATTCCGGTGGGCATGCAAGAAGTTGGTGCCGCCGCCGTCCTATGCCACGCATATATTGCTGCGGTACATAGAGATGGATATACTCCCTTACCGATGGATTATCTATACTACTGTTAATTAACAAGTAGTAGTGTATAATATGCATTAATTTGCGCCTGAGCTGCAAAGTATCCAGTCCGATCATTCCTGATACAAATAATGAAGGATACAAAAATGGGTAGTATCCGTAGGTGCGCTTATATATATAACGGCAAAATTTCCGCTGAATTTTCTCAACCATAAGTGTATATAACTTCTCCGTAGGATCCCAGACAATTGCATTATACTCTAATTTACTGCGCACATATGCATTGTAGAGCAGCTTTATAACCTTGACCTTTTTAAATTGAGAGGCAGTTCTGATGACGAAACCCAGTGCTTTATTGGCATCTTTGCACACCTTTTTAATGTGGTCATGGAAATTAAAACCACTGTCTAAGGTTAGTCCCAGGTCCCGTATTGTTGAGAAACGTTCGAGCGAGTCGTCCGCCAGCTTGTAGGCAAAATGAATTGGCTTGCGAGACCTAGAGAATGTGATGACTTTACACTTTGACATGTTAAGCGGCAGCCTATTCCTCACACTCCATTCTACAACGGCATCAATGTCCCGCTGAAATGCCAAACAGCTTTCCGGTCCAGTGACCGTCAAGAACAGTTTTAAATCATCTGCAAACATAAGGCACTTTGCCGTAGAGAGAACTCCCGGCAGATCATTTACCATGATTAGGAACTGGGGAGGTCCCAGCGTACTTCCCTGGCTGACACCCGATCGAGTATAATACTCCGGTGACTGGTAACCATTCAGGTTTACAAACTGCCGCCGATCTCTGAGGTAGTCTGCCAGGAATCTGAGAAGTTGGGGGCCAAACCCTAGAGATGCAAACTTCATAAGGAGAACATCATTGTCGACTAAGTCGAACGCCTTTCTAAAATCAAAATATGCTGCATCGACCTGAGTGCCAGCGGTCATTTTGGTCTTCAAGTAGTCAGCAAAACATATATGGTTGGTTAAAGTGGAACGCGCAGGACGGAACCCATGCTGGGAATTATCTAGTAAACCACCGACTTGCTTGGAGATGGTATTGTTTATAACAGATTCGAAAACCTTACCGAAGACTGACAGGACAGCAATAGGTCTGAAGTTCGTGATATCAGTAGATGATCCAGTTTTTGGTACTGGCGTGACCCTAGAAACCTTCCATACTGTGGGGTATACACTGTGCTGCAGTGACAAATTAAATATAAACAAGATAGTGCCATGTGCCAGTACCATGACGTCTTAAAACATTATTGTTGTACTCCTTTTCCAGAGTGGGAAAGAGATGGCGCTAGACATCCTGTATACCTCCGTCTCTTTCCAACACTGGAATAAGAGTACAACAATACAGTACGTCATGGTAGGCAGTTATAGTTAGTATTGTTTTTTGTACTTCGGAAAGTTCATATACGTAGTACCTACTCGCAACTAGCGTACATGAATGATCAGACATACAAAGCAAATGGAGTATGTTAGGATAGTGTCAGGTGGTAAGCTGTCGTTTGTGCTTACACCGTAGGACGAGGGCGTGAGTTAATATTTTTTGTTGCGATGGGTGACCTTTGCACAAATCAGCTTTTACAGCTGTATGTTTAACATTCTGTTTAATGACGAGTATTTTAATAAAAATTCTAGCTTTGTATATATTAATTTTAGTATACGTGTCATTATCGATCAATTTATCTGTATAACGTGTTAAAAGCAGTGATAAAATATAGTAATAGTTCATAATTATAACAGTTTATGGATAAAACCCCTACGTTGACAGACCTGTCCAGAATTCCAGTTAAAACTACTTCAGATTAAACTTTCCACATACTAACTGGTCTTAACATCAATATTAAAATGCAAATACAACCCTATTATCAATTAATCAGCATACAATTTACTAAAGCTTCCACTACAAGCCTTGCAACACCTTTAGATATTGCCTCAGTTATTATTTCAACAAGATTGCCCGACACTTAGGGCACATGATCTTTGTAATGATTGCCCGTCGGCGATGCAACGATAGCTGCTATTAACATATTTATCGGTAAACCTGAACGAAATGTAGCTAAAGTGTGAAATTGCAATAAAGGTAAGAATATGATGAGGTGCGGTGGATTGAGTTTATTTTGCGATGATTAAGTAGAGGAAGCACCATGGCCTTTTTAAGAGTAAACAGCTCCATTAACACAAAATCGAGAACTGAAAATTAATTAAATATGATGCAAATCTCAAAATAAAATACCCGAAGAATTGCCAAACTTAAGTGGCAGTGGGCAGGGCAATTTGCTCGCAGAACAAATGGGGCTGAAAAGTTCTGGAATGGCGACCGCGAACCGGAAGACGATGCGTTGGAAGCCCTCCCACGGATCGATGACCTGGTGAAGGTTGCAGGGATCCGCTGGATGCGAGTCGCACGGGACCGGTCAATGTGGCGACACTTGGGGGAGGCTTATGTCCAGCAGTGGATGTCTTCCGGCTGAAATGATGATGATGATATGCAAATCAATCTATTGCAATCCAGAGGAGGACGACACATAAAACTAGCAAGTCATATCTTATAAACAGTATAAGATATGACGCTTTAATAATAAGTTACCAAAGTCAGTTAAAGAACTGACCGATAAAAAGCTTAAAAATTTCATCAAACGTGACCAAAAAAGCATATTACAAAATTAAGGACTACGTTGGAGTTAGAGAAGTTTAGCCTTAGTCCTTAATAGTCATCATCATTTCAGCCGAAAGACGTCCACTGCTGGACATAGGCCTCCCCCAAGAAGGGGGTTTTGCCATAATTGCCACGCTTGGCAGGCAGGTTGGCGATCGCAGTACGGTTGTTACAAAAGCACAGAGAACGCTGCTGCCCACTCTCTGCTAAGTCCCTTAGTCGCCTCTTACGATACCCACGGGAAGATATGGGATGGTGCTATTCTTTACGTCCGACACCATACAGAACTAAGTCCTTAATAGTGGTGTCTCATAAACGACACAAATGGGTGGATGTCTCATTCTATTTTTCTTTCCATTCTTTTGAATCACATATTTTACTCAAGTTTTCAAATCATTACACCTTTTGCTTAGAATAGATACAACACTGATGAGAACATTTGTGTAACTTGCTTCATTTAGACTTTTTATAAAATTTTCTTTTTGTTGTAACTCTTTTTCTATTTACCGATTGTTTGTGAATATGTGGATATTGTAGGTCTTATAGATTCCTAGATGTTTGTTAAATTTAATTTGTTTTACGTTTGGTAGTACGCATCGAGTTATTGTCGGGCCTACGATGTCCCCCCATACTTAAGTACAAACTCTATAACATAAAAAAACATTGTAAAACCAAATGATTTTAAAAAAGAGTTACCATTTGAGTTTCTTGCCGGTTCTTCTCCATAGGAAACGACCAACCCGAACCGAGCACTTTTATGTCGACGTTTTATAAATGCCCATGTAGGCCTATGTGAAATAAAACTATATTGATATTGACAGCCCAGCCCACTGCTGAAAGTATAGCAACGGTAGGAGTTTATTTTGAACTGGACTTTCTGAGAAACAAAGGAAAATATAGTTAACCGGTATGGTTTGGTGCAGTAGAAGTTTAACAAGCTTTGTCTTGTATACAAATTGGACAAATGAATCGTTTATTTTGTTATTAAAACAAACGTTAATCAAGCCAAAACAAACCAACCTTACATTACACAACCAAAATTAACTCAAAACACAGCAGAAAATATTACGCGCACCTATAAAACCACACGTTGGTCAGTCACCAATAATCTGACCTAATAATCTTAACAACTCCTTGAAAATACCTCCATAGGCGAGTAAAGTGTGGGGTAAACTCATAGCGCGTACAAAATAACAGTTATTATGCAAATTGAGCGGTCGATTGAGACACAATGGCCGCCACCATGGTGGTCGATGGTGGCTGAAATATTGCGTTGGGTGCTGTTGGTTTTATCATGTGACTTTGCCTAGGCTTATCTATAGGCTAGACTAAAATTATCAAAATAATTTTAGATGAAGTTTAGTTAAAAAAAATATAGTATAAAAATGTAGGTTCTTAGAGTTTTTTTATTATTATTTTAATAACCTCTATCTGCGAGCAGCGGTGGCCCAGCGGTGGGAGCCCCGACTTACGAGCAGTAAGCCGTGGGTTTGAACCCAGGCAGGCGCATAACTTTGAGTAAATTATTTCATCACCGCTGCCCTCAAAAACGTTGAAGGAAAACATCGTAAGGAAACCCATGCATGTCCTAGAACTAAATAATTCTAAGACATGTGACATCTTCCAACCCGCACTGGGCCCACGGGGTGGATTACAGCCCACTCCCTCTCATGGAAAGGAGGCCTGTGTCCCAGCATTGGGAACATTATTAGGCTGATGATGATGATGAACCACCATCTTGTTCTACTGCCGGGCGAAGGCCTCCACTTTCTTCTTCTTTACCTCTCTACATATACAGTGCGATCTCTGACCATGTTAGCTCCATGTTAGCTCACGGCGCTGTCCTTCCTTAGGTGTCCAATGTGTTAAGATCCGTGCCCGTCTTTCCAGGTGCATCCGTGCGACGTGGCCTGCTCACTACCACTTCAACCTGGCTGTGTTTTCGGCAACATCAGCTACTTAAGTTATAGAGCGCAGGGTGGTGTTTCTAATGCGATCTGTTAGCTTAACACCTATTATACTTTTTTAATTAGCCTGATTTGTTCCACTTCTGAAAAACCTCCTTCCACTCCTTCCACTTCGCTCGATGTTGTGCCTCTTTACTATCACAAATTAAATTTATCTTTTAAATACAAGTACCTGCTTAGTTTACGATTTTGTACTTTATTTCAATCATCTTTATTTCGTCTGTATGGTGTCGGACGTAAAGAATAGCACCATCCCATGTCTTCCCGTGGGTGTCGTAAGAGGCGACTAAGGGACTAACCAGAGAATGGGCAGCAGCATTCTCTGTGCTCTTGCAACAACCGTACTGCGATCGCCAACCCGTCTGCCAAGCGTGGAAATTATGGCAAACCCCCCCCTTTTGGGGGAGACAAATATCCAGCAGTGTCGGCTGAAATGATGACTTTATTTCAAAAGCAAACTTATTTTGTTTTATCTTTAGACTAAGTACATTGATAGTTCTTAAATATATAAGACAAACAAACTATTATATTCTTACATAGGTACGTAACTTTATTTATTTACTGAATTTAATGTTATTACTGGAAAATTGACCTTTAGAACTAGACGGAGGTTATGTATGGTTTCGGTAATATTACCACAGTTTATAATTTACATGAAATTGTATTTGAAATATGAGTCACCTTTGCCTTTGTTTTAACCCTTATAATGACTTTCAGGCCAGAATAATAAAATAAGCACTCCCTTAACGATGTGGATAAAAGTATGTATTATATAAGCTAGGCTATTAATTTATGAAACGACTTGAACTGTTTTCTTTTGCCTCTTGCCAAACATGTGAGAAAAAAAACTTGTAGGGCAAAGCATTTCTACAAAGTGTAATTTTGCATCCTCATCAAATTCAAGGAGGTAACTATGCCAATGATTCTCGACCCGAATCAATAATAAAGTGATATAAATATTTACCGAAATCGGTAAGTATGAATCACCAGTGTTTTAAACGCGGCCCGTCTGGTTCTCGCCCTATAACCGCGCTTTCACACATAGAAACAATCTCAAACGTTTATTCGATAATTTCTTAATCCCTAAACCACGATGAGGGGGTTATAGCGTAATAATTAACTGGGTCCCGTAGTTTTAATTATTTTTATCTTTTGTGACAACATCCTCAATTATGACGAGGATGCAAAACAACAGGTTGTATTCTAAGTTTAACCCTTGGTTGCATAATATATTATGTCCTAGTAGGACCTTTTCATGCACCGAGGAGTTCAGATAAGTATTTCGATGCCCTCCACAAGTGGCAGTCGCCTTCATATGCTTTTCGGTACTTTCTGCCAATCCAATACATTTTTGACTTTGCCATTATTCTTATCATTAATAGAATAGCACTTTCTAGGGCCGACATATGTGTTATTAGTCGTGTTCTAAACATTGAAATCCGCTGACACATAAACGAGATCTTCCTACAAACTCCTTGATTCACTAAGTTTTACAATATTTGTAATATGAGTATTCTTCTTTTTAGTGTGTTGATGGCAAATTTTCGTTAAATATATTTGGTAGTATGGGCATGTGATGCGGAGGAACGAGGAAAATGTCGTGAGGAAAGTTTTGAGTATGAATGTGGATGGGTATAAGGGTAGAGGAAGACCAAAGAAACGATGGATGGACTGTGTGAAGGATGATATGGCAAGAAAGGAGGTATCTCATGAGATGACAAGTAATAGAGAAGTATGGAAAAAGAAGACATGCTGCGCCGACCCCAAATAAATTGGGATAAAGGCAAGAGAATGATAATATTTGGCCCAAAATTGAGCTATGCAGACTCCACTCACTGATGCAGTCATAACATCGTCAAGTACGCAGGAGTGAGGGCATTTGCCTTAAAATAGACAAAAAGTGACTCATTGTCTCTCCCCAGACAATCGGCAAGCTCACCTTTAACTTACGCACCCTGTAACTTACCGATATCATCTCTTTATACGAGTATTGCTCCAGACGGTGCCAAATCGCCGTTTTCTTGCCAAAACGTCGCGCATATTTCGCTCCTAGTAAGAGTGGTGAATTTTCATATTCATAACTAGGATAATGTCTTGAGGAGCTCGTGGCTCAATAATAACAGACGCTCGGGTCGATAGCTAGGTTCAGCCGCGCTTGCCTAGGTTGGTTCGTGGATGGGTGACCACCCATTACATACTGAGTTTCCTCCATGACTTGGAAAGCACGTTAAGCCGTTGGTCCCGGCTGTCATTTGTAGATTTTTTTGACAGTCTTTCCTGGTAGTCAGAGGCCTAAAAGTCTGACCGTATTACCCAGTACTAACTGGATTGTAGAGGTCCGATAGGCAGACATGTAAAATACTGGTATTCAGCTGCATCTGGCACGACTCGAAGCCGACCCCAACAGCCCCAAATCTCATATAAGCACAAAAATGATTCAATTTTAATATTCGACTGCCTTTTTTTACGGATGGGAAATCATCAAATGAGGGATCATTTGATGATTTCCCATCTCTGGGCGGAGCGGAAGGGAATGTCAGACTTGTACTGACTAAAACCCATCCATGTTCCTTCTTAGCCCTTTGTATTCCAGGGCCACGGTATCTCTTTCGAACAGTCCCGCAGCCCTCGAACAGTCCCGCAGCCCTATATTTGACAGCCTTACGTAGCATTTATTTAAGACTCGAGTGAGCATAAATTTTCAGCATAAACATGCTTGATGTCTATATCGTTCTCATAGCTGGGACACAGTCCTCAACTCACGGAGAGTAGATTTTGAGTATCTTTGATGTCATTTCAGTGCGTGACCAGATGTATGAGCGTGGACGAGGCAAAAGGAGAATGTAAGGATCATAGCAGGTGGCGTTCTGTGGTTTCTACCTACACCCATGGGGAAAAGGGGGGAGTTCATGTTTGTATGTGTCATCATCATCATCAGCCTAAAATGTTCCCACTGCTGGGACACAGGCCTCCTGTCTATGAGAGTGAATGGGCTATAATCCACCACGCGGGCCAGTGCGGGTTGGTAGATGTCACATGTCTTCGAATTTTTAGTTCTAGGACATGCCGGTTTTCTCACGATGTTTTCCTTCACTGTTTTTGAGAGCAGCGGTGATGAAGTAATGCGCCTTCCTGGGTTCGAACCCACGGCTTACTGCTCGTAAGACGGGGCTGCCACCACTGGGCCACCGCTGCCCTCTTAACATCGCTGCCGCTGCTGTTCTCTCTGTGGCTATGTGTAAATATTGTAAATTCATAGCTTTTGTTATTAATCAATAACCCATCTAAAGAATTCCCTCTCTCAAACCAACAGAAACACTCAACATAACCTCAAACAGTGATAATTCCGTCCTCCTTGCCTGCCTAACATCTGCAAGAGTGAGGCACAATAATACCACTCCCATATATTCTGTATCATAGCAGTACAGAGATGAAATCCATAGCTCTGTTCAACTGTAACTCATTTCCAATCGGTAGTAAAAAGCGAACCATGCTTGGAATATGTTGCGGATGGAATGGAAAGTTTGTGTAAACATTTGAGTGGAATGATCTATGTGTGATTTGGAAAAAGTTGAAAGTTTTATTAAATTGGGATTTATGATTGTTATCAATTTTCCATTCAATCAGCTATTCGAATTTAATGATGATTGAATTAATGATTGATTTTTCACATAATTTTCATACCAAACCCTAATAAACAGACGTATAGTCAGTGGCAGCAGCAGCCGTTTGAGAACGTGGAAATCATGTGTTTTCATACAATAATTAAAGTGCATGTAAGATAACATAAATAAAATAAAAAAATGATTCTGACAGAGCCATAGTATGTGGCAAACGCCACATACTATGGCGAGCAAATCTTATTGGTTTAGATTAATTAAAAATGTTAGACACGAATACAATACACTGATCAACATTTGCTCGAAATCAGCGGTTGACTATCGTTACGTAACGTAAGGAAACATTTGGTGTGGTAGCATCCTTACTTTTGATAAATTAGAGTTCATTTTTGCAGTGACAACTTCATAACCAACACTCAAAAAAGAAATATCCGAATTTGCCTAATTGGCACTTATCAAACTAATATTTACCTTTCAATTGAATAAATTAAGTTACCTTAACAAGACAAGATTCTCCAATCCACGTTAACCCAATCTAAGCAGCGCCGCTCACAGGGGGTGCATAAAATAATACTCTTACAATGAAAAGAAAACTGTTCGGATAAATCGAAGGAAAGCAATGAATTTTTATGTACCCATTCGTAATACAAGAGATTTATAGTGGGTGTGCCTGCCCCAGTTCCTATCACCACCTTGCGTTGTGCTATTTGTTCTTTGAAGGATGTTTATTGGAGGCCGTTTTTAAGTTTCTGTTGAAACTAGAAATAATTTTATTTTTGACGTTATTTTTTGCCTTTGTGATTGTCAGGTCGCAGAGTATGAGGGCCATACTAATAAGATATTCAACTGAGTCATTATCGATATTTTGATATCGCTAAAATATTACCATTAATTGGTTTGGCTATATTTTTAAGTTTCCTGAAAGATCTGAACTCCTAATACACAAACTACCTCAAACTTATGCTAGCTTAGTACCTTTGCTGGGTTATTGTAATTTATAACTATTTTGAAACAGTCCTATATTTGGGTCCATCGATCACTAGGATCGTTGTCGTTACCATATCAAGAAAACGTTTCTTCTTGACTATACAAAACACAAAAATAATCAGCGGGATCAGTTGATCAATTTAAAAATATATTAGGTCGATTGAACCCGCGGGTCCTGCCTGTGCGGGATCAATTGACTAAAGAGCCAAGAGAACATCCCAAAACAAAAGAAAAACAACCTCAAGCCGACAATAAAGTTACCTGACATACAAATGTCCTATTTTGTCAGGACAAATCTCCCGAACAAAGTTACTAAGAACTGATAATCCAGCCTTGAACAATAAAATAGGATACATTATTCAATTCTTTGTACCCCAATTTACTAAAGAACAGTTGTATTCGGGGCCCTAAAAAGAGCTTGGAGCAAAAAATGTTGTCCCTCTTGTATTGTTAAGAGCCAAACGTTTAATCTAATCTCATCTAAACTAAGAGGCTGGGGAAGGGCTTATATTAGAAATGAAAGATACGGCCCGATATTTAAGACTTGTCTGAAACGAGGTCTTTGAAGAGATTTTCTCCACGAGTAATGCGTTTTCATAAAACTCAAAGAGCATTTATTTCAATGTATCCATTTACTTACAGGTGATTTTGAATTTAGCTGTATCTATATTAGACTGTAAGCCAACCCCAATATATTTAGGAAGAGGCTAGGCAGATGATCAGGTCGTTTTGAATTGTCAAATAGTCGGTGAGTTAATGAACGTTAAACAAAAAGTTTTAATAAAAACATTATTACATTCAATTTTCTTAGTCTTTTTTGGCGTATATGGACCCTAAAATTTGTTTAATTTGGGTAAAGTATCAGTTATGTATTGTCTGACAAAGACATTTTCTGCAAAGTTCTTATGCAGTTCATCATATTCTTAAGTTTAATGCGTCCTGTCCTGACCTGTCTAGTTTAACCCGAGAATTGATTGTGATCAACTGTTTTTTTTTATTTTTCTTAGTCGTGACTAGAGCATGCAGAATTGGTACTGGTTTAGTAGAAAGACCCGGGATTTCCCGGGATTTATCATGAAACCGGAACCGGCATTTCTTTTTCTACGGCCCCGTTCAAAGTATTATCCCGTACAACCCCAGCACAGATCCCCAGGTGAGTGTTAAGCGAATGAGGTTCCCGAGTTAAGTGTAACGGACAGACGGACAAATGGTTCGCGTCTGCGGCCCGCCCCTTAATTTCCGACCATGCCATCTTTTTCTCTGTATTTTCTTGTTTTCTATTAATGTTTAAGCATTTGTAAGAGTTCTCGGTCTTAGTCCTTTGGTCTCGGCCTTCAGCTTGTGAGCTCATTTTACTGGAAAATTGTAAGCCTGTTAGGAGGACGCCACTTGAAAACTTATTTTATGGCTGTGACCTTCAAAGACAAAATCTTAAATAAAAAGTCGTAAGCAGAAATTCTGTAATCCAGTTTTCTGGTTAAATCACTTTCTCTCAATTCAAATATGAAGATATTTTACGTTTTCTCTTATAATTAATGCTAGAGGAACATTTCTATAATGAGTCTTTTTGGGAAGCTTAAAAATACTCAATCCCATCTAGGAAGTTCCACCGAAATAGAACTGCTTCGGTAAAACTTCTTTCTCACTCTTGTTGTTACCATGTGGTTAGAATGATCCGATGATCGATGGTGGATGGTTCACCGGCAAGATCGTCAGACGCTATCAAGAAGACGGTTGAAAGCAGCTCTTACCAAGCGAAGCACACTGCAAGAGATCGCATGGCTTGGAGACGTGTCAAAATGTAGTCGGCAATGTATCCTCAGCATTGAGGGAACGACGAAGAGATGTGATTAGATAAACCAATAAGCAAAATTGGTAAAGTAGCCGCCGCTTACCACGAAAAACTGTTCTATCGGCGGTACTTACTAAAGATGCTGTCACTGTTAATCTTATCTTACTACACTATTGTCATTTTATGAATGAGAAAGTTTGTGAGGACGGATGTGTGTTACTGTTTCGCGTTTAAACTACTGAATGGATTTGGTTGGAACGGATGAGATTTGGCACACAGATAGTTTAAGACCTGGATAATTCCAATACTTTTTATCCCAGTAGTAAGATCCGTAGGATAATTACCGAACTTCAGGCGTGAAAGTTGCGGGCATAAGCTAGTCTAATACTGAACCAACTGTTCTTCATTCCAGCTAACCTTGCATCACCTTCTGTACCCCACTTAATTTTACTCCACGTCTAAACATTAGCTGTGTCCATGCGATCTCGGAGTGGGTACATTTATCTCACAGACGGTAGGTCTACGGGCTTAATTTCTATACATCGTAAGAGGGATGGCGCTAATGTCGGAGCCTTATCGTTTCTTTTGTGTGTTTCGCTTTGCAGTAACTGGTGGGAGCACGCAACCACCACTGTAGGATAAGGCCTGGTTCTGATAAGGCGACTGGTCGCTTGGTTTTTGTTGTTTGATTCGTTTGTCGGCCTTTTTGAGTGTGCGATAATTGTTTCGATTATTTATGAATTCGAATTTTTGGGTGTAATTTGTTTTTGATTTGAATGGTTATAATGCTTTTGTTTGAGGGGACGATAAATTTTATCTGATCATTTGTGGTGTATATAATTTGGCCTCAAAATCAAAATCAAAATATTTTATTTTACATAGGCCTACATGGGCACTTATAAAACGTCAACAGAAGAGGCACGGTTCGGGTTGGTCGTTTCCTATGGAGAAGAACCGGCAAGAAACTCCATGGTTACTCTTTTAAAATCATTTGGTTCTACAATCTCACAATAGAAAAACATCATTCTGCGATGTATTTTAAAACACAAGCTTTCGCACGTTTACGTCTACGAGGGGTTTGTCAAATTATAACACGGGAAAATACTTCTGGAAATAAATCCATCCAGTGTGGATAAGTCTATGAGACCCATTCAGGTCTTAAGGTTTGAAAAAATCACAGACAAACAGAGTTACTTTCGGACTTAGGTTTTAAGGTCTATAATATCTGTTAACAAAAATATCACATCAATTACAAAATATATAACTTCATTTCATCTCTTCCATAATCCTATGAAACTTGATAGTTTCGTCATTCAGCCAATTTGAATTTAATCAAAAGTTTCTCTACATTCAACACTCATTTCATTGTCTATTACTTAAACTACTATCTGTCTATTGAGACTACAACAATAGGCACACTGATGAAGTGATAAACACAATAAAATTATTATGCGACAAATCAGCCAAAAGTACACAAGTCGAAATGATGATGACGACTTTTTTTTTTTTTTTTATTTATTTAAATAACAGGGAGACTTACAGCTAAAACAAACAGAACAAAGACAGTATAATAGTTTAATTTAATTAATCTTTAAATTATATATTATTACACACTAAAGAAACCCATCTGTAATCACTTTTTCATTATCCTGAAACATATTTGGCTTGAAATACACATAACACTGTAAAACTGTGCCAAATTATACCTAGGCCCTAAGCCGAAAATAATAAATAAAAAATAATATCTTTTGTCATTTTGATTGAATTTCACTAAAATTATTTCTAATCCAAAAGTACAAATTTCGACCCACCAAGATGTACGTTTAGGGCGAAAACAGACCTTTATTATACTGAAAGAGATCCAGGCAAAACAAAGCATGCCAGAAAAAGAACTGTTTAATGTGTTTACTGTATGTAAATATGTTAAAAAATCGACGGATGGACTGTGCGAAGGATTATATGGCTAGAAAGAAAAGAGGTGACTACTGAGATGACAAGGAACAGAAAAATATGGTAGAAGAAGACATGCTGCGCCGACCATGCTGTACCATATCAAGTTTCTTGATATTCAACTTCTCATCATCATCAGCCTATAATGTTCCCACTGCTGGGACACAAGCCTCCTCTCTATGAAAGGGAGTGGGCTGTAATCCACCCCGCGGGCCCAGTGCGGGTTGGAAGATGTCACATGTCTTAGAATTATTTAGTTCTAGGACATGCATGGGTTTCCTTACGATGTTTTCCTTCAACGTTTTTGAGGGCAGCGGTGATGAAATTATTTACTGAAAGTTATGCGCCTGCCTGGGTTCGAATCCACGGCTTACTGCTCGTAAGTCGGGGCTGGCACCACTGGGCCACCGCTGCTCTCACTCCACTCTTATCTTTCACAAATCAACAACCCTTTCCAGTTGACAGACAATAAAGGTCAGGACGACAGGCGGCTCGCATTACAAGTAAATACTAAATACATTAATCTATTAGTGTAAGCCAATTTACATTAATTATGATACACGGTGGGACATACATTTTCGTGTAATTATCGTGGTAGGGTGAACAAGTGTTGTTGTGAGTGGGTGGACTAAGATAAGTTGTTGGTTTATTGAAGTCTGTGGTGCAAGAATTTATTCCTAGTTCCAAACTGTAGACGTTATATTGCAAAGACTATTTTATATAATTATATATATATATATATAAATTACGTGTCACGTTGTTTGTCGGGGATGGACTCCTAAACTACTTAACCGATTTTAATCAAATTTGCACACCGTATGCAGTTTGATCCAACTTGAAAGATAGGATAGCTTACATTTGAATTTATAGTCGCAATATTATTTTATTGCAAATTAAGCTACAATTATCTGTTAGATTCAAACGATTCTAACAGATGGCGGTATCTGTTGACAGGATTGAGTAAGTATTCAATAGATGGCGGTGTATGGGGGCGGAGCAACAATGAAAAATATTGCGAAAACGGGGAAAATGTGACGCAGAAGAAGTTGCGCGGGACAGCTAGTAAAAGTTAAAGTAAGAAGTCTGAAAAAAAGTGTTCTTGCAGAATGTCATATAATTTTTTTCAATGACCGTAATGCTATTGTCATTTTGTTTTCTCCTTTTTAGGGTTCCGTACCCAAATAACAAAATGGAACCCTTATAGATTCGTCATGTCTGTCTGTCTGTCCGCCCGTATGTCACCGTCATTTTATTCCGAAACCATTAGGACTACACAGTTGAAACTTGGTAGGTAGATGTATTTTATAAACCGCTTTACGATTTTAACAAAAAAAAAAATAAGATTAAGAGCCCCCCTCTTAATCCCCTTCTTAATCTTATTTTTTTTTTATAAAATCTGGTACTGAAAAGAAAACATCAAACTTATACTAGCGGTGTTTATAGATAGGCCTTTAAAAATGACATTGAGGTTCCTAAAACCATTTTTGCTCAAAGTCAGTCGTTTGAAAGACGAAGAAGAAGACACTTCCAAAGTAGTAAAATGTGTGTCCTACCCCCTCTAACTTATTAAGTAAGAAAAGGAAAATTAAAAAAAAAGTAGGATTCTAGAACGTAAAAAAAACTATCAATTGAAATTAGGTTGATTAAGATTTGATGTTTAGTTTTTGAGATATGGGACTTTTTCATGAAACTGCAGCAGTTACTTTGTTTTTCTTTAACATACTATGAAAAACAAATTTGGTTTTGCTGTTGAATTTAATACAATACACAAAAAAAAATTAAAGGCTCATTCATATGAGCCTTAAAAATTTTTTGGTACAGGTTTTTGCTCATGGATTTATGATCAAAAACCTTGAAGAAAGAGGGTTCTTATTAATTAGCATCGTCCTCTTCTTCTCCGTCGACCCGTACCCCCAATCGATGCTAAGTGTAGGTCTCCTCCAGTGTTACACACTACTTTAGTTGGTCCTGGCCATCCAATTCTTGCCTGCCCTTTTGAATTTCTAAAATAGTCACAATTTATAAAATTATTATAACTGCGTCTGCGACCGTTTCAAGAATTGTACCGTGATTCATTTTGTGATTCTGTTAACGGCCCCAGTTCTTCGTTCTACCTAGTTTTTCCCTGCATACTGGGTCTCCGTTTTAACATCTTCTTACCCGAGCTACCATCCAGTCTGCAGGATATGTGGTGACCTGCCCGTTTCCAGCTTTGCGCTAGGCACAGAGTTGCACCAGGGCTACATCGGTAAACTTATTTTTACACACAAAATAGTTCAATGGACATTAAGATCTACATTAAGATCATAAAGGTACTGTTTCTTTCATGCTGCTAGATAAGAAAAATGTAGACACATAGTGTAGAAAAGACTAAACAAGAAATTTCGTTTTCTTGATCTCTGTTTTTCTGATGTGATCACGAATAAAAATTCTCAAAATTTCCTAAACCATTGAACGTCGTGCTCATTAAAAGCTAAATAAAAGTCGCATCTTATAATCTTGCTCTCAAGACCAGCCCCCAACATAACCGGGGGTGACGCGGCCGCCGTCGGTTTCGCGCGGGCTAAGTAAACTTCCGCCGGTGCCTACATCCGGCGGATGTGAATTCTCCCATTTGCCAGTAACGGAGAGAACATCCGCAATTATTTTGTATATCGTTTTATACCATTCTACCAGTCTCTTTAATATCCGAATTGTGGTGTAATTGAAAATGTTTTTTTTTTCGTTTTTCATTGTTTGGAGCGGTCATTACTGTACTCGTAGCACTGCTATCATTTGGTGATTTGATTGGTTTCGTTGTGTGGAGAGCAAAACTGTGTAATTACAATAATAAATGACAATACAATAGGTACGTGTATCTTTCTGCAGACAGTAGCCAGATATATCTACATGCATGGATGCTACAGGCTGCGTTATGATTCGCTACGTCGCGTCGCGTCGCCGTCTTTAATGGTAAAATGGTCACTCTTTCATAATATTTGACTAGGAATGACCAGATGTATGACGAAAACATATCAATAGCCGACCATGATTATGGTCAAACATTGCTTACAGTTACAAAGTACCTCAGATGCTATGGTCATGTGATGCGAAGAGACGAGAAATTGTAGTGAAGAAAACATTGCAACTATCTGAGTATAAGGGAGGTAGAGGACGACCCCCGGCGGCTAAGCATGACGAAGCTCCTATTGGAGGAAGAACTGCCTAGTCAGGACAGATTGTCCTGGCACCAGAATATTAGAAGAGCCGACACCACTTACGTGCGATAGAGCTAGGAAGGAGAAGATCGAAGGTCGTCTAATAATCGACGCACTCTACTGAATGTCCTAAATTCAACAGCCAAACTCCATTAAAAACCGCTCAACCCTGCATGTAACGAATAATGTTTGCAGAACCGTACAGGCGTATACGGTGACCCGTAAACGCTTCGGCCGAACGCAATGGAACTTAACCCGTGAGAAGGCGCGCCTTAGTTTGTTACACGGAGAGGCGCGCGTGAGCAAATTGCTTACACTTATTTAAATGCTCATATTTCGACTTTTATAGTACTTATTGGGCTTATAATAGATTTATATGATTAAAACAAGGTTCAATAAGTAAAAAAATAAGTATTTTGATTAAAACTATGAAATATAAATACAACTTCTAAAGCTAAGAACAAACCAAATTATTTATATTTTCTAATTTTGACAGTCTTCATATAAATCACAATAAAAAATGTTACATAACAAAAAGTGTGCCTCTCGAAACATATTGAACACTGATATGTGATATTTTCGGTGCAGAGCAATTTCTTGCACGAAGTGCAAGCTTTTTTTGACCGCCTATTCTTAAGTCTAGGACATATTGAACAGAATCCGCTTGGCCTAGGCTCTGCAATCTGCAGTCGAGAAGCTAGTATAAATCGCTTTATTGGGAACTTGTGTCAACACGATTTTGTTCTCCATTCTCAAGATCTGCAACCAATGTTTCATCACCAGACCTGAATCCTCTTCCAGCCACGAACAAATTTGTGGTTGACGTCGATCACCCATTTTACATGTGTGATGTAGCTAAAAACAAAAAAAATATATTATTAAAATATTACTTTACGTTAATAAAGAATATTTACGTGATAATTAACCAATATAATATAATATAAATAAATAATATATTCTTGAATATTCAATATTACATTTTTTAATGGCAAAATAAATACTTACATGGATGGGCGCGTGATGAGCAAATTACCGCATAATGGTACGTGGCCTCCACAAACACTTCGCTGCGCGGTCGTAACAGAACTGACCGGCATGAGACTTGCGTCACGAGGGAGAGGATGAATAGTTAGGAAGGTACCTAGGCGCTTGAGACGTTAGGGTGACGGTATCACCAAACATTTTTGCTTTCAACTTTTGTGTGAGCGAATTGCTCATAGCGCGCCTTCTCACGGGTTAATTCGGCCGGTCATCGGGTCCAATAACTGTCGCTCGGTTTCCACGCGATTTGCTCGCTTAGACCATAGAGTAATGGAACTGTGGAGAAGCGACACTATGTACTTTGTTGGTCGATGGCAACAACAATAATCATATTCCTTCCATTCGTTTCATCGATGATTCACCTGTGATATATAGACATACCCGTGATTTATCATCCTCATCAGGTAGCTGAAAAACAAGTAAGCAATGATAGCTTAATGGTGTGAACGTCGGACTGCCAAGTCATACGTCTGAAGTTCGAACCACCTCTGATTTTTCGGATTAATGTGCGTATTGTGTTATTATCACCTGCTTGGGTGAAGGAAAACCTCGTGAGGATACAAGCATTCCTGAGAGATATTTCTCGACGGCATGTAATGCCAAGACAGAGGCACATGCGTGGAATAAAAACTCTGACATCAGGTTGGGTACTAGCCACACGATAAAAAAAGGAAGCTGAAAAACGTCCACAGCTGGATATAGGTCTCTCCCACGTATCAACATAATGACTGGTCCTGTGCTTTGTTGGAGTAACTTTGTAACCTATGCATTGATTCCAATACGTGGTTGCCAAAACCAAAATAGTGTTGAGAATTTGAATTTAATTAAAGAATTGTTGGATTTATTTTTTCTCGCTGAGTTGTTTAGATTGGAAAGTTTAACTTTTTTTTAAACTGCCCCTCACTTGGAATTTCTCCTGTATCGTGGCTGCGTTTGCAAACATTTAACCTCACATACACAAACAGCCAGACTCGAAACAACTATCTGTAGGCTTTACTTTTTCTTTTTCTTCTTTAAATATTTGTTTCGTGCGGGGATCGAACCCACGACGCGCGGCGCAGCAGTCAATTGCTTAGCCACTGCGCCAACCGTGCCGTCAGGCAAATTAGAACAAAGGTTAGGCATAGAGCTGATGATGATGCTCATACTTTTAAAATATTTAACGAATCTTGCAACACGAACCTAAGTCATTCAGAATTTGTTCGGTCCAGAAGTGTCGCTTCTGTAGCTCATTATTCTATGCATAAACCCCGTAGCCGCACGGCGGGTTACAACAAATAGCTGGATTTTATTTAAGAAAATTGTTTTAACCCTTTTGTGCCAAGTAATGCAGTGGATTTTTGGTGCATTAAAATTCTTCGACGATATTAAAGTTTGGCAAATCTTGGGCTGTCAATTCGCCTGTATGGGACTATGTAACCTTTCCATCATGCTGCATGAAGTAACTGAAGAAGTAATAAACTGATGATGGCAGAACGAGCTGGACAAACCCAGCGACCAGTACGCTGGAAGTCATGAGGACTTGGAGCTTGGCATTGGGGTGAAGAAGCAGTAAAATTAATACATTTATGTGATAATATTAATGACATTTTTGAGTTTGTCACAAAATCAGCTCTGCCGCATCTACTAACAGCAACCACAAAACCATTATCAAACGTGCCGATTTTGACTATCTATAAATAGTGTATTGTGAGTTTCGTTGGACAATATTCTGCGTTAATATTTCCTGTTTTAATTTCAACCAGCACAGTATTTCATAACTTCCATGCAAAATTTTAACAGAATCAAATTCAGGCACTTAGGTGCATCGAATATTGTAACTAGATTAAGCTTATTTTGTTGGTTCACTCTGGTTACTAACGGAAACAAAGTACTTTTGCAAATATAGGTGTAACCATAGGTTTATTTACAACTTGAAACTCGATTGTACAACACATTTATTTAGTAAGAGTCTGGTTACCAAATGTTCAGTACATTTCAGAATTGGCTGACTAGCAAAATATAATTATTTTAATATACGAGCTGCTGCCCGCCACTTCTCTCGCGTGAAAATTTTGATATGTTTTTCAGGAATAATAATAAAATAAAAATAAAATATAATAAAAACTTTTTTCTTGAGTTATTCTGTTTATTAATAAAAACCGCATCAAAATCCGTTGCGTAATTAAGAAGATCTAAGCATTAGCGTACAGACGGCGGGAAGCAACTTTGTTTTGTATTATGTAGAGAAGAAGAGCCATGTTCAGCGCATTTCTATGCCCGCTATGAATTGGATGATTAGCAAAATATTACTATTGGAATATGGATTCAGACGTTTTGTTGTTTGCAGAATTATTTTCAAGGGAATTTGGATTCGAGCTCGAATACCAAGTCGTAATTTTTGTTATCACTTCACCTCGAGATCTCCATTACCTATAGTGATCGCTATCTTCTTTAAAGTCATCACGATCAGAATGTAGAAGTACTTAATCAGATTAGAACAAAACTACACACAATAAAAATACGGTAGCAGGTAGGCACACCAGTTTGAAATTCCGACCTATATTTAATTCGGTCCTATCAGAACCGGGTATGTTTCCGCGTGATTTGCTCCGCCAGACCCGGATAACCGCACGCCCGGATAAAACGAATAGCCTAACTTTAGTCGCCCCATTTTATTTTGGAATTCAGTGTTTTAGAGTTCCTTTATACAGTTCTCTGGATCAATTAATTACGAGTATACGGGCCATAAAATTTTCGAATTGGCGTTGAAAGTCGTGGGTTCGGTTTCCGCTATGTAAAATATGGATGATTAGCTATTTATTTATGTACGTACATTAATAGCACTAGTGACTAATGAATTGTTGAGTGCATCCGGCTCGAAGGACCATTAAGATGTATGGTAAGGGACCTTACACCTTGAGTTGATGCTGATTGATACACTGATTACTGATTGATTGATATTTATTGATAAAAGTATGATTGCATGATAGATGAGTGCACGCGGTATGAATGCTATTCGTGAACTAAATTGGCCGGCCCGGCGTAGGTAAAATGCTGACACATCGATATGAAAATTGTGCTGTGCTTGCACTGTACAACACCCATTTTTTTGTAATAAACACATTTTGATGTTATCAAAATAATCGTATTCTAACCAAAATGTATGTTAATAAAAAGAAGAAATATACTACAGCACTTAACATGTGACAGTCCCTAGTATTTCGTATTTCTAAATATAACGTATTTCAACAGGATCGACATAAAATTTTTGGTGCTTTTGTCAATCCCATAATAATAATTTATCTATTACATTATCGTAATTAATCAATTTGTATGTAAAATGACACTTTGGCTAAACCCTAAAATTTTAAAGCAGAAAAAAGGTTGATATTAAAAGTATTTATATTTCTCCGTACTCTAAAAATATTATAAACCTGTGAAACTACCTAAGTATATCGTTAAACATTAGCCGGCTACCCCCACTTAAAGGCTTCGAGTTTATTGAGGGAGTTAAAAAGGACGTTTTTTCTTGTCTCAAGTATAAAAGGCGCCAGTTTTTACATCTAGGAAGTAATTATCTCTCTGAAGTTGTAAGGAATCAGGAGTGGAGGAGTCAGGTCGCGTATTTTTGAATACGCGTCTGTTTTATCTAAGGATTTTTCCGGGACTTCACTCACTGACCTGTAAAACTTGAAAGTTTGGGATAGTAATGATTGTCGGTAAAGTTATTTTAAATACAATTATAATACAGTTTCCATTTATCAGTCCAAGTATCAGTGTGAGACTTAGAGACTATGAAAACGCTTCTCACACACAATTACAATTTACTAATATTTTTTTCTATTGTTCGAATTTTAGTTGCAGTGGTCGCATCGTGTCCATGTAAAGACCTCGTTTATAATTGGAATGCTGCTGAGCTGTACAATTACTGTAAATATTTATATTTATTTATTAAAACTTCAAGTACAATAGTGTTACATAGGCGGACTTAATGCCACAAGGCATTCTCTACCAGTCAACCATTATTGGGTTAAATAGGACAACATTGTGATAGGGTACAAAAAAATATATCTAAAAATAACTAATAATATTTGCTTACAGATACTAATACACTAATCGTGTATCATCATCATCATTTCAGCCGAAAGACGTCCACTGCTGGGCATAGGCCTCCCCCCAAGCCACAATGACATAAGGAGGGTTTTGCCATAATCGCCAAGCTTAGCAGGCGGGTTGGCGATCGCAGTACGGTTGTTACAAAAGCACAGAGAACGCTGCTGCCCATTCTCTGGCAAGTCCTTTAGTCGGCTCTTACGACACCCACGGGAAGATATGGGATGGTGCTATTCTTTACGTCCGACACCATACAGAACATACCTAATCCATAATCTTGTATGGTGATACAATAATATGTTAGCTAATTATTTGAAATTTTACTACATCAGCAAATTTAAACCCTACAATGCCTCAGCGCTCACGCTCTGCAGACTTAGTAAATCCGCGTCCTTGTCCGGCCGGAAGGAGGGTGATCATTTGACCAACTTTTTTCATTATCTCTCGGAACTTGAATACTTTTATAGTACTACTATTTCGTTTTAGTTGTGATTTTCTTTTCCACTCCTGTTATTTTTTCTTCTTGTTAACTATAGTCGTTAGCTTTTACCAGGCCATTCTCTTCTTTATGCTTTTACAAATGAGCTTACTTTATGGGTTAATGTTGAGCTGCCTGAATACTGATTAGTATGAGGATTGTTTACTGGGAATTTGGTTTTATTGGAGTTGACAGGTTTTGTGGGAAGAGCGATAGCGGGAGCGGATTGGCTAAGGTTTTGTATGTTTTGCAGTGAATAACGATAGGTTTTTTTTTATTAGGATTGGGTCTGTACTGTAACTCAAAATATAAACGAGATGACACATTCTTGGAAATAATACTTCACTTGTTTTGTAGCAGTTTAATGAATAGATGTCATAGGCCCGAATTCAGTATGAGAATCAGCTTTTCTCTCTAAAATCGATGTTGTAATAGCATAAGGACATCCAAAGAAAAAACAAAACTTATTAAAGCTCTAATTTAGGAGCTCGTGGCTAAATAATAACAGCCGCCCAGGTCGATCTTTAAGGTTAAGCCGTGCTTGCTGAGGTTGGTCTGTGGATGGGTGACCATAATTACATATCGAGTTTCCTCCGTGTCTCGGAAAGCACGTTAAGCCGTTGGTCCCGGCTGTCATTTGTAGATCTTTGACAGTCGTTACGAGTAGTCAGAAGCTAAAAGTCTGACATCCAGTCTTACCAAGGGGTATCGTATTACCCAGTTACTGGGTTGTGAAGGTCAGATAGGCAGTCGCTTCATGTAAAATACTGGTACTCAGCTGCATCCGGTTAGACTGGAAGCCGACCCCAAGATAGTTTGGGAAAAGACTCGGCAGATGATGATTAAAGCTCTTATCTCTCTGTTATAATAACTCTTAGTGCGTGGTACAAGACATATAAGATCACCTGTTCTTCTTGGAAGGATGTCAGACGTATAAGTACACAGTTCACCAACATTTATCACAACAGTAGGTAACATGGTACCTATAGGTAGGTACCTAATGAGGTTTATGCTACCTAACTCAATTTTTCGCTGTTGTTAGATCAGTGTTAACCCAGGTTGGTCGCAGCAAGGAAAACCTGCTCAGGTGGAGCTTCACTGATGACTCTGCCCTAGAGTGTAAATGTGGTGCTGTTACACAAACGATGCGGAATTTAATATCGTGTCCTGCGTGTCCTGCGTGTCCTGCTGTTTGTTAATTACAGGAACTAATGGACGCTACAGAGGGCGCTATGCTAAGAAGAGTTAACCTGCTCCCGCTCCGCTTATCACGATACCTTAGCCCTATTAAAATACTTAGAAAAGAGTGATGTTTATCGTGTCTAGACTAGTATTAGACTTAACAAATAATAAACATGGTAAATATCCCGTTACTAGTGTTATGGTAGTATTAGACTGTTGCTTTCCATTTAGGGTTATTATTATAGGTATAATCTAAACAAATAGGGTACCAATTTACCAACATTACCCACAAACCATCCACACACCCACATTCACATTACCCATTCCCTAATTTAACTACACTAACTACACATTCTGTCACGTTCTGTGTGGTGTCGGACGTAAAGAATAGCACCATCCCAGATCTTCCCGTGGGTGTCGTAAGAGGCGACTAAGGGATTTGCCAGAGAATGGGCAGCAGCGTTCTCTGTGCTTTTGTAACAACCGTACTGCGATCGCCAACCCGCCTGCCAAGCGTGGCGATTATGGCAAAACCCCCCTTATGTCAATGTGGCGTTGAGGGAGGCCTATGTCCAGTAGTGGACGTCTTTCGGCTGAAATGATGAATGATGAACTACACATTAATATTAATTAAAATTTTTGACCATTTTTGGTTTAGAACAAAGTTTTGTTTTTTCACCATTAACGTAGTTCAAGCAGTGTCTTACGTTACTTAAACTCGTAGAAAAGACTAAGGGCTTCGGGGCAATAGAAGTAAAGCAAACCTTACTTTCAGCTCCAAATCACATGGGATAATGGTCTATAGTTTTTACCCAATGAAAGCCCATCCATCAGGTCTTTAGTTGTACTTTTTGGGTCAAGAATGATCCAACTAATAATATTATAAATGCGAAAGTTTCTCAGGATGTATGGTTGTTTGTTGCTCTTTCACGCTAAAACTACTGAATTGATCTGGATGAAATTAGGCACTGGGATAGATAATAGTCTAAAATAGCTCATAGTAAACTTTTTTCCCGGTAGTACGATTCTGAGAGACAATTACCGAACAAAACGCAGGCAAAGCCGTGGCATCCGGGCGTTGGGGGGCAACCAGTGGTCCCCGGCCACCGTAGGCGCTGGCCTGTGGACGGTGAGTAATGGGCTAGCTCATTGTCCGTCCGTCTTATGACGACAGACCGTGCCGAAGGCGCGTTCGTGTTCCACGCGCGCCTCAAGGAGATGTCAGCAAATCGGGACTGTTCGAAAGAGATACTGTGGCCCTGGAACACAAAGGGCTAAAAAGAAAAATGGATGGGTTTTAGTCAGTCAAGTCTGGCACTCCCTTCCGCTCCGCCGCAGAGCGGGAGGAGTCATTTGATGATTTCCCATCCGAAAAAAAAAATAGGCAAAGCCGTGGCATCAGCTATTAAAATATAATTTAACACATTTTTTTTAGATCTCTTAGAAATCCTTTTACCAAAAACAAAAACAATTATTATCACAGAACGCAAACAGCACAAAACACTCACAACTGAATCTCCGCGAACCATAGAGCATGGAGCTAGGTGGAGCAATATTGCCCCGCTTTGTAGCCCGACTGCTCTTTCCGGTGCACGGAGCCCCAACGGAAGTTTACTTAAAAGAGGTGGAGGGCGCTCAGGGGTATCGGTAGTTGTGGTATTCTGAGGAGCGGTCAGACACTAAGACAGGAAGGATGAAAAGTTGTGTTGTTGAATGGGAAGACATGTCGGGAATGAGGGATATCGGTAGTGCTGGTATTTTGAGGAGCGGTCAGAAAGAAAGGAAGGAAGGCTAGTTGTGTTGTTGATTGGGAAGATGTGTGGGGAATGTTATTGTTGCTTTAGTGTTTTTTTTGGATTGTTTATGGATAATGGGTATTAGTGCTTTGTCATATTCCTTGGCTGGTTACTTTTTGATACTTTTATGAGGAATAGAGTGGAAAGTTCCTCATCTATAAAAAGGGAGGATCCTCCGACCTGGTGTTGTATCTGGTGGGTTACTGCTCGATTGCTGCTTGCTGTGAAGGATTTGCGTGACAATAAGACGTATGTTTCTTTGTTGATGTGACCAGAAATACTCCAGTATCTAATAGAAACTAATAGTGTTATCCTTGTGTGTCATAAAAAAATATCATTTCATTAAAAGCATGTTTGGGTTCAAGTCAGAAGGATTCGATAAGCAACATCATCCTTTTATGTTTCATAAGTACTAGTTCCTGCAATCAAAACATGTTCTTCCCGCACTATATCTGATTGCAAGTGACTTTCAAGAATACCATATTGTTCAGGTTGTTTTATTTATTTCCCCATGGAAGGTTTTCTCACAGATTATATTGCATTTTAGTAGGATTCACTATCATCTTAACTATCTCATATCTTATGAGAATAGATAGATATGCGCGTGGAAATCAGTTGTCGAGGTATGGGCATGTGATGCGGAGGAAAGAGGAAAATATCGTGAGGAAAGTTTTGAGTATGAATGTTGGTGGGTATAAGAGTAGAGGAAGACAAAAGAAACGATGAATGAACTGTGTGAAGGATGATATAGCAAGAAAGGAGGCGTCTCATGAGATGACAAGTAATAGAGAAGTATGGAAGAAGAATACATGCTGCGCCGACCCCAAATAAATTCGGATAAGAGCAAGAGAATGATGATGATGATCTTATGAGAATAGATCCAGTCATAAAAATGGAGGCTGATGACTCCATTTGTAGGTACTGAACGTACAAAAGTTTTTTCCATCAGGAATATCTCAGTAGCAGCCACGGAGTCTGGATTTGAGCTCGGTTGATGGCATATAACTGGCGGAAAGTGGGTTTATTATTAGGTACTTACACCTCTGCCTAAACCTTCGGGGATTTCAGACGTGATGTTATGAGGACGTACAAAATTCCTGCCCTACCGTTTACTCTTAAACTACTACTTCTACAAGATCGTCTTCGTCTCGTCTCTCAGAATAACCACCGTTGTGAACAGTCCCAGAAACATCAGGGATGTAATGTCACCGCGGGCCGTGACGTCACGCGAATACGTCGAAACTTGTTACGTGACGGAACTGCACGTAAAGTGCCTGAGTGGCCATCAAGATTCAATTCTGCAAAGTAGGTGGAGTTTACAGCTGCAGGTTAAAAGCCTATTCAATATTGTGATATCAAATCTCTTGTATTGTGTTTTGAGTTTGAATCTAGCTGGTGCCGTTCTGTGGTTTCTATCTACCCCTTTGGAAAAGAAAGTAAGGCGTGAGTTATGTATCTCTTGTATTAAGTCTAGGATTTGAAGAAGAGGAAGTTTTGGTCCAGATATACCGATCGCAGATAGTTTCATGGTATAGCCAATAAACCGGATTAAAATCTCATGTTTGTGGGTGTTGTAAGTTTTCTCTTATTACATTGGACTTAGATATAACTTGCATAATGTAGGTGTAAGTATGTAAGGTACACTGAAGCTTGACCTATGTGTTGTGTGTTCCTGAATGTCTCGGCTGAAACTTATTATTTTAAGCCCTTAATCCGAATCAAACAAGAGGAGCTAGTGGCTAAATAATAACAGCCGCACAGTTCGATCTTCAAGATTAAGTCGTACTTGCCGAGGTTGGTCCGTTCCTCCGTGCTTCAGAAAGCACGTTAAGCCGTTGGCCCTGGCTGTCATTTATAGATCTTTGGCAGTCGTTACTTGTAGTCAGAAGCCGAAAGTTTGACATCCATTCTTACCAAGGGGTATCGTATTACCCAGTTACTGGGTTGTGGAGGTCAGATAGGTGGTCACTTCATGTAAAAAACTGATACTCAGCTGCATCCGGTTAGACTGGAAGCCGACCCCAACAAATTTTGGGAAAAGGCTATACAAATGAAATGATTCCGAATCAAACAGATTTGGTATTTCATTCAAATAAAATCTTCTGTCTATAGAAAATGTCTATAATCCAGTTTAAACAAACATCTTAAACTTTTCGAGCCAACATTTTAATTGCTCTATAATAAACATGTTTCTTCATGGATGCACGTTATGCACAAATATGTTTATTCAAGCACATCCCGCTGTACTCACCGCCGCTCCATTCAACATGCTCGCAGAAAACCACAGCTATAACTTTAAGGAAACTTATCCGTATTGGGTAAAGGCGTGTGCAGGGAATCAAGATTTTGATGCAGAATATCTTGTCGTTAAATGAGTTAGTGGTGATTAACAAAGTAATTAATACTGTCATCACTCTGCTGCCCTTATCTATACTATCTATACTAATACATATTTTAATATTATAAAGCTGAAGAGTTTGTTTGTTTGTTTGAACGCGCTAATCTCAAGAACTACTAGCCCGATTTGAAATCTTCTTAATGAAAAAATTCTTTCAATGTTAGATAGCCCATTTATCGAGAAAGGCTTTAGGCTATATATCATCATGCTACAACCAATAGGAGCGGAGCAGCAATGAAAATTGTTGCAAAAACGGGGAAAATGTGACGCAGACGAAGTTGCGCGGGACAACTAGTCACAATATATTTGTGGTCGGCGCAGCATGTTTTCTTCATTCATACATCTATTACTCGTCATCTCAGCAGTTACCTCCTTTCTAGCTTTAGCACCCTTCACACAGTCCATCCGTCGTTTCTCTACTTTAGGAAACCAAATACTACGTGAGTAAGAAATTCTTCGTTCCTGCTTATAAACTATTTATTTCAAGACCGTCTAACCGTATGTCAATCGCGACTACGTTTGTCAACGACTCACAGTAACATTTGAGATTAGGATTGTAGTTTTCTGGTCTTCCAAATCATCATCATCAGCCTAGCCTTTTCCCAAACTATCTTGGGGTCGGCTTCCAGTCTAACCGGATGCAGCTGAGTATCAGTATTTTACATGAAGCAACTGCCTATCTGACCTCCACAACCCAGTAACTGGGTAATACGATACCCTTTGGTAAGACTGGATGTCAGACTTTTTAGCTTCTGACTACTCGTAACGACTGTCAAAGATCTACAAATGACAGCCGGGACCAACGGCTTAACGTGCTTTCCGAGGCACGGAGGAAACTCGATATGTAATTATGGTCACCCATCCATAGACCAACCTCGGCAAGCACACTTAACCTTAAAGATCTGGTCTTCCAAATGATCACTGGTATTTCTGGTCTTTAGGCTATAGAACGGGTTGGTCTCCATAATGTGCCAAAAACTATAAAATACTAGCTGTCCCGCGCAACTTCGTCTGCGTCACATTTTCCCCATTTTCTCAATATTTTTCATTGCTGCTCCGCTCCTATACAGCGCCATCTCTTGAACAATTACTCAATCCATGACTGGATTGAGTCACAGATAGCGCCATCTGTTAGAATCGTTTGAAGCTAACAGATAATTGTGACTTAATTTGCAATAAAATAATATTGCGACTATAAATTGAGATGTTAGCTATCCTATCTTTCAAGTTGGATCAAACTGCACACGGTGTGCAAATTTGATTAAAATCGGTTGAGTAGTTTAGGAGTCCATCCCCGACAAACAACGTGACACGTAATTTATTTATTTATAGAAGATAGATTAATGGCAATATGATAAACGATATCTTCAAAAACTTTCATTCTTTTGTTTTATTGAAGGAAAACAAAGAAGTTTGTTACACAACAGCTTCCTTTTCTTTGTTTTAATGCGTTTTAGAAGTATTTAATTGGTTTTGTTCTCTTTTTAACAGTACACCCTTCGCAACGCCTTCACTACTATAAACACAGGTAAACCTTCTTTATAAAAGCTGCCTTATCCAAGTATGCAAGTTATTAGCTCGGCGACAAGTTTTAATGAGCAACGCTGGCTACGCCACTATATTGACTCGAGTTGGTAATATTCATGAATACTCGGTGAATGCGGGTATTTTGAAATAAATGACGTCTTAGTTTTGCAGTTGTAACACATAGATTTTGGTATGGAACAGACCCGGTGCATTTAAAAATAGGTAAAGCCTTCAAACCGTTTCATATTTCTTCAAAGACAATAGGGATAATCGGAGTTTTGATTACTTATGTCGCTCAATTTGTCAAATTTTTGACTTCGCATGTTTGTTATCGTTGTACTTATGTATGTCAAATTATTTTATTTTACAAGCCCATGTAAGTTTATGTGAAATAAAATCATTTGAATTTTGAACAAGAAACGTCAAAATAGATGCACGGTTCGAGTTGGTCGTTTCCTATAAAGAACATACAGTAAGACACTCTATGGTCACTTTGACGTGGTCTTCAAACGTTTGGTATGTAAGTTCTTATACAGTACGACCACTTTAAGTGCAGTTCAAGGTGGCGCTACTTTTCAATAAAAAGTACCTATATCGATATGTTAAACTGGGTATATTTATTTTAGTTCCCGCCGGCACAGATAGGTAGGTTGAAATTTACAGAGAGGGGATGAGCTTTAACATAGAAGTCGTGACGATGTACTACTCACTCGATGTACTTAGGCAGAATAACAACTCATGTCATTGATATGAAGCGCTGCTACAAAGGTAAAAAAATAAGAAAGTTACACCCTTATTCTAAAAGCCTTCCTTAATCCATTTTTGAACGAAATCGACAGTTGTTACCATAGTAACAACGGTCGATTTCATTCTCTTGTCATGGACAAGAGTTAAACACATCCACCAAATCGGATTCCTAGAACTTTGGGCCGCAATTGGCGGGTCTTCGAATAAGGTACCTCCTCACACTAGCTATCTTTGTCTAACTCATAGTTGCATTCTGCTTCAATAAATGCTAAAGAAGTCATATGTCACATAAATCAGTGTTAAAGATGTAAATACATAGTTTTCCGGTACTTCAAATTTGACAGATAAAAAGTAGGCGTTTATATGTCAATTTATAAAGAAACTGCGCGGAATATAAGCGTGGTTAGTCCAACTTTAGTAAAGTTCATGACTAAGAATACCATTGTTAGTAACGTTCCTTTATAAATAAAAGAACTGTACGAAACCTCAGGTAAATATTGAAAAACTGTTAAACAAAACTTGGGTCGTAAAACCTACTTAAAACAGCAGTGGACAAAGTTCAAAAGAAACTAGCACGACGTAGATATTCTTCAGCACAATACTGCCTTGTAGCAATAAGTTCATAAGGTCATAACGATGAACTACAATGGGTATACAGGGTGCTTCCTTTACGAGCTGCATAGTGAAGCGATTTGTGTAGCAGCAGCTGTTGCACTTTACTTCGAGAAATACTATGCAGTTTATCTTATAAAGCTTTGAGAATTTCATATCGCATGTGTTACTTTTGTAAGCTTGTTTTTTTTTATTTTTTCATAATGATGCTTATTTAATACCTGTGAATATTGCATTGGTGAAATTACTTTTCAGTGCATACTTTGTAATCGGGAATTCTTTACTAAATCTTGAGCGAAACATATGTCGTTTCTGTGCTTATCTGATGGCCTAGCCAAAGTGACATTCTATAAGCAATTAACGATAACTGAGTCTGAGAGAGAGAGAGTCTGAGTCTGACATAAGCTACAGAAAAGTTTATGACAGCAAATCATTCTAAATCGCGCAGTTAAAGTTATCTGCGAATTAAGAATATATAGAAAAATTCGACAGCAACTTTTGGGCAGTAGCCCGTCGGTCGGCGATGGATCCTCTTTTTTCTATGGGGGATGTAGAACTGTACACCATATTTTTCATACCCCTTACAGTCGTCCTAGAAACATAAAACGATTCGACAGATATTGCCGCTTGTCTAGACCATCTGGTCCCACCTTGGTTGAGTTCCGATTAGTAATTACACTTTAAAAAAATCCTGCTCGTGCATTTAGAGAGATATAAGAAATTGTACTTTCCAGATCACCATCATCATCATTTCAGCCGAAATACGTCCACTGCTGGACATAGGCCTCCCCCAATTGTCGCCACATTGACCGGTTCCGTGCGACTCGTATCCAGCAACCTTCACCAGATCATCGGTCCACCTAGTGGGAGGCCTTCCAATGCATCGTCTTCCGGTTCGCGGTCGCCATTCCAGAACTTTTCGGCCCCATCGGACATCCAATCTGCGAGCAATGTGCCCTGCCCACTGCCACTTAAGTTTGGCAATTATTCGGGCTACCTACTTCGGTAACCCTGGTTCTCTTGCAGATCTTCTTTCCAGATCACCAGCAATTACCTAAATCCTCAATAACTGACATCAGATTCCGGCTCCCACATTTCTAAACTCCACCACCAAAAGCAACAAAATAAACCAGTAGCCCTATTGTAGTATATTTATTTTATTTTCTGTACAGCCGCCCTAATTGTGGCCAATCAAATTGAATCGGACGGCACATCGCACGGCACGCAACCCGCAACCATTCGTTAAAACGTGTTAGTTACTTACTGTTACATAGGTTGGTTAGAAAATATTGAGCTTAACCTATAATTTGGTGAGGAATTGGATAATGTATGAGTTTCTGTTGTTTTGTTTATTTATAAGCGGTTTAAGTTTTAAAACAGCTTGAAATCGATAAACACTAAAATCACACTATAAGGTTCCTACTGCTGGGGCACAACTCACAAGCCTCCTCTCTGTAAGAAGAAAAAAAGAAAGATGATACATGTATTTGGCACATTGCACATAATATAAAACAAAAATAAGAAAAACAAACTTAAATCTAACACTGTGCCTCACGGCTGCGCCAAATAGGCCCAGTTCAACAAAATGCAGGGCAACTAGTGCCCGGTGTTGGTTTTCAACTGGACCTGGATTCGTGGGGTTACGGATGTCAAATAGTTTTATATGTTGTGACAAATGTGGTGGTGAATATGTAAAATAGACGAGAGAGTGGGTCATAATCCAGTTAGTCAGAGTTCAGTAAGAAATCTAGCCGAAGGTTGCAGCGTTCCTATATCCTCACGCAGTTGCTAAGGATAGATAACTGCATCATCGCTTCACATCAGGCATTTTGCGGCCAAAGGAATACATAGAAAAATTATAATTAGGGTATCGGTTGATGAGATTTAAATACGATACTCTTGCAGCCAACAAAAAATGCTTTTGACTAATTTGAAACAAGTGTAACAGGGAAATACAACACACATAAATCAACCATGAAATTTCTTACCGGTTCTTCTCCATAGGAAACGACTCACCCGAATCGTGCACCTTTTCTAGACATTTTATAAGTGTCCATGTAGGCCTATGTAAAAGAAAATATTTTGATTTTGAACTTTGCATTTAAAAGCTGGCGCGCAAAACTGGATCTCTATGTTTGACAGAAGGTTCCTTTTACTTTCCGCCAAATGGACCGTTGCCCAAGATCGGATGATATTCTAAATCATAATTTATTGTTCTGTCTTGCGTATTGGTAATATTTTAACTCCACATTTTCAAAGACAATTAAAAACTAGAAATGCAGGTGCCTTATTTTTGCCATAAAAAATATCACGTGACAACAATTTTCCGTCAAAATTAAAGGAAAAAATCCCCTAACCTATTGAAACTAGTCATCAAATTCAATAAACATAAAATGTTTACCTTCATTACACGGAGTTATTACCACCAGAAATATCCCCTTCACAAAAATATTAATGTCGCGCCTGTAAATCCAACCCTCAAACGCTAAGTGTCAAGTCAGAACCCTCCAATTAAATACAGGTTGTCTTGGCCACGTAAAAATTGCCTCGCGTGTACACCAGGCCACAGAATTGAATTAACATCAGTATAATTACTCCAGAACACGCTGTGTGCGCCTGTACAAATTACGCGTTATACACGACTTTACGCGGAACCATCGTATTTGACAGTCTCGATATTGTAATTTGTTGAATTTTTAGGGTTGAGTGTCACGTCAACCGCGCAGTATTTCAGTTTCATAATTGAAATTAATATTTTCTAATTGCTTAGGAGAACGGTTTTGTGAAATTGAATTTAATGTTGTTATAACTGCTAAACACGCTGTGTGCGGTTGTACAAATTGGAAACCGTAACATAAGTCACAGGGCTGGGACACAACAGATTGTGCTGATTTATTTGGTAATTATTATAAAATACTGAACAATTTAGGCATATTAAAATTATGTTAAATAACACTGCTTCGAAGGACACAAAGTTTGTGTTGGTGTAAGTACCTATGTTGTTCAAAATTGTTTCCACATTAATTCCTCTTTATGTTCCGGTCAAACCGGTATAGAACAATTACTGCTGCAGCGCCCTAAAAAAGATTACTAAATGAAATATTCGTTGTCCGTCATCATTTCAGCCCAAGACGTCCACTGCTGGACATAGGCTTCCCACAAGTGACATTTTGACATTGACTTTTTGGGTGGTTTTGCCATAATCGCCACGCTTGGCAGGCGATCGCAGTACGGTTGTTACAAAAGCACAGAGAACGCTGCTGCCCATTCTCTGGCAAATCCCTTAGTCGCCTTTTACGACACCACGGAGATATGGGATGGTGCTATTCTTTACGTCTGACACCATAAAGAGCAGCGTTGTCCGTAGACAGGCGTATTTGTCGTTTTCGTTCTCACATAATGTACAATCTCAACATGAATGATGTCACCAAGATTTTGTAACAAGCTAAATTATTGATAGGTGCTCTAATGGGAATTTTTGGTGCTCTCAGCATTGGTGGTCTTTAAATCGGAGCTCAAACGAAATACTTCAATATTTTGATTTAAAAGAGTATCCATGGAGTTTCTTGCCCATTCTTTTCCATAGAGATCTACTTTTTAGAATCGGCAACTACAGTGCGTTCGCAAGTTATTATGTGACTGGGACTGTGAGCTTCGGTTTTCTTCGGCTTCAGAAATGTCTGTTTTGGTCTAATTGAAATAAATGCTTTGAGTTTGTCCATCAGTTAATCTGATCCTTTACTAAAGTATCTGAACACTGGCCGGTGTCGCCAGCTGACCACAATTTGGCCGTCTGTTCTTTTTAGAATTCTAAATTTGAATTCTTCTTTAAAGATACCGTGATATGTACTTAAATCTTGTTTCACGCAAATGGTGTTCTCTACTATGATTTTTCCGTTGAGTTTTCACGCATTTTCAACGTCTCTCCATATCGTACCAGTATGGCGCGTAATGTGATTACTTTGAGTGTAATGTTACGAGTGTACCTGAGCGCTCAAGTGTACTTCAATAACTGTTGGTGCGCGGGGGAAACGTATCGAATTACGATGGACTTTATTTTTTTACTTCTTTGTAATAAAGGTTTAAATGGCGAACGTTGTTGTTGTAAAAGGATAGCCCTTGGTTTTGATCACGTGTTTTTCATTAAGGACTTTCTTTTCGTTTTTTGCTGAAATAATGCCCTGAATAAAGGGACTGATAACACTGATACTGATAACATTCAAATATTGTAAAACCGTATGATTTTAAAAGAGTAACCATGGAGTTTCTTGCCGGTTCTTCTCCATAGGAAACGTCCAACTCGAACCGAGCACCTTTTGTCGACGTTTTATAAGTGCCCATGTAGGCCTAGGTAAAATAAAATATTTTGATTTTGATATAGGCTGATTATGCTATGAGTATCTAGCTTTACTGCCTCGTTGATTGAGTGGTCACAAGCGCAACTGCTGAGCATGAGGACCTGGTTCAATTCCCAAGTCGGGTAAAGTGTTATTGGGTCCATCAGGGATTTCTCAGTAGCGGTCATTGAGTCTGGATTTGTCCAATGGCAATAGGCTCGCCACCAATAACATGGGAAATTCGGGTGTACTATTAGATACACCTCTGCCTTACCCTTATGGGGATTACAGGCGTGATGTTTTGTATTAATGGAATAAATAAAGGGGGTAAGTCAAGTATTTTTTTAACCAACTACGGTGCTTTATCCGTCTGTCTAGCTAAGAGGTTTTGCACGAAACGGACCATGTATCGGTTCCATGGTAAGGCTATTTTCAACAGAAATATATTTGCAAGTAAAGATCTACTAGAGAAGATCTACTTCAAAATATTATTGAAGAAATTGAGAAAGTTGTTCAGTTTGCCCATTTGGTCATGCCCTTTAATATGACCGCACTTATATAACAAATGCCGTACAAAATCACAGCAAAAACAACACGCTACATATTAATATATGTACACGGATTTTAAAAGTGATAGAAGTGAAAATAAACCCAACCTGTTTTTGATAGGCCTTGCTTTGAAGTTGAAGCACAACACTCTGGCAAAGAGGATACTTCAAAATAGTTTATATGCTGCAAAATGTTTTTCAATTTTCTACATAGACGATGTCGAACCTAAGATTTTTTTTTTATTGCCGCCCCGATAATTTTCGCCATTTGTATCGTGGTAGCGTTTACAAAATATTTAAACTCATATACACAAACAACCAGACCCGGGATAACTATTTGTAGGCCATACACATATTTGTTCCGTGCGGGGATCGAACCCGCGACACGCAGCGCAGCAGTCGATCGCTCTACCACAGCGCCAACCGTGCCGACAAATGGCGCCGTGACGATATATGGGTACTAACAAGTAGATACAAGAGTTATATTCTAATTGTTAGAAAACAATGCTTCGTAAAAACCGAAAATTATTTCACCGCTAGTCTAAACTAATTTTTGATTGTTTGTTTGTTTGCATTGAATAGGCTCGGAAACTACTGGTCCGATTTGAAAAATTCTTTCAGTGTTAGATAGCCCATATATCATCACGCTACGACCAATAGGAGTGGAGCAGCAATTAGAAATCTTGCGAAAACGGGGAAAATGTGACGCAAACGAAGTTGCGCCGGACAGCTAGTAAAATAATAAAGAAGGTAGGTAGGTACTTAGTTTTGTACGTCCAGTAAATTACTTTTCCGTTTAGACTAAGGGCTTATTAGGCCCTTAAGGGCTTATTTGGGCTTGGTAGGGTGGTGATTGTGAATGCACCTCTGACGAACATTAATAGGTAGTCAATCAGTCCTGCTAGTCTATGCCTTTTAAAACTTACAGACTTGTAGACAGGCTATAAATGTTCGAAGCCTCAGCAAAATCAAGAAACAAATGAACTCATTTCCTTTCAAGCGCGCTTTTTCGCAAACCAAATTCACACAGCTGTAAAATCTTTTCGATGAGCTTACAAAGTATGGAACATAAACTCGACACTCATACGCCGTCTTTTTCTCAAGCAGTAACATAAAAATATTCCAGGATAATATTTAAGTGCTGCTTACGAATTCGGGAATTGCTTCTTCGGGAATGCCACGAGTACGGAAAATTACGTAATTTATAATACATAATGATACATATCTCGTGTGTTTTAACATACAGTCGCAAACACCATATTGTACCAGAAACTTTAAAGTGTAGTAAACACTTTTTTCCCACTTCATTTATTGCAATTAGATATATGCTTAACTTACTTGCTTATATGCGTTCTGTATGGTGTCGGACGTAAAGAATAGCACCATCCCATATCTTCCCTTGGGTGTCGTAGGAGGCGACTAAGGGATTTGCCAGACAATGGGCAGCAGCGTTCTCTGTGCTTTTGTAACAACCGTATTGCGATCGCAAACCCTCCTGCCAAGCGTGGCGACAGAGCAAATCTACCTAATTGAATTCAAATTATGATAATTTCGTATACCGATAGATCCATTGAGATCATATTAGCCATTTCAGATAGCGTTGTAGTTGCAGGGTTATTGTGCTCCGGGGATGCAAATATTAGCAGGTTTATGTAATCTAATAATGTTAGTATCTGCGTTTAGATTGGTAGCAGCGATAGTGGCGGGTGTAGAATATGATAACAATTGTTGTATTGATGAGGCCTTATTAATTATGCTAATTGGAGGAATAGACTTCGCGTTATGATGCAGTTCAAAATACTCTTCGCGTAAATCATGGAATACCCGCCTAAGATTTTTAAGAACACAATCACCTATTTGTTAAACGTAAGTAGCTTTTTCTCCACACGGTACTCCGAAATTATTCCACGGGAACATACTCCCTCAATGAGGAGTATCGTGGTGTATCCGTATCACAAATTTCATATAAATTGTTCAGCCATTAATGCGTGTAAAGAAAAAAGAGACAAAGAGCCTTCTATCGCTGAAGATTTTAGAAGGCCTAATTTTTGTAGTTTTTCGATCTGAAGTAGGTACTATCTACTACCACCATACGCTGTTATGCAAAAACTGCAAACCTGTGTAAATACAAAACCGAATCAAAATGCATCAACAACAGTTATCGGTGCCTACTATTTGCATTTATTCGTTTCTAAATTGTACTACCCGTGTTAGACCAAACAAAAAAAATAACAAAACAACATCGGTTTCAATTGAAAAGTTAGTTCGATGTTCATTGACGCATTCATACATACGTTATGTAAATGTGTTGTAAACAAACACGCAATGTATTCCAATGATACAAATATGGTCGCCATATTCATAACTGGAGATTCGACAGTGGTACAGGTTGAATGACCATTGTAACCACCGGGGTTGGGTTGTTTCACGATGATAAATGTCGATGGATGATGTGTACGGGGTTTTTGTCTTTCGTTGTTGTAGTTTGTGACAATATGTTTGGGTTAGTTGGGTCTGCTATTGTTATTAATACCGTACAGTTTCGCAAACACGAATAGTGCCGTTGATATTAAATTCAAAGACAGTGAGGCGATAACTAACATTAAACCTTAGTGCGCAGGGTGCGGGCCTGCTCCTGTGTATGAGTGTCGATAGGCTACTGTTGTGTTGTGAATCGTTGCTCCAGAATTTCGGCTGGAGTTCTATAGCAATGATTTATAACTTGTTTTTAATTGATGTAATATAATACACATACTAAATAGTCTTAAGTAAATACTAACCCTTTATAAATCATAGTTACTCAAATTTATTATTAACTAGAAGTCCGGCGCAACTTCGTTTGCGTCACATTATCCCCGTTTTCACAACATTTTTCATTGCTGCTCCACTCCTATTGGTCGTAGCGTGATGATATATAGCTTATAGCCTTCCTCGATAAATGGGCTATCTAACACTGAAAGATTTTTTCAAATCGGACCAGCAGTTTCAGAGCCTATTCAATGCAAACAAACAATCAAATCTTTCCTCTTTATAATATTAGTTTAGATGATACCCTCCTTCCACCATTGTTGTTACCGGTTGTTTGCTATTTTAACAAAATCCAAAACGATTTAATTTTAAATCATTTTAGATTTACCTATATCTAATATCTACATCTCCACATAAAAACCGTAAGAAATACTTTATGCGAGGTCGATCTAACGAAGGCTTATACTTTCCCGTTTTATTTTTGAAAACGAAGTTACCACTTCCAGAGTGACAGCCTTGACAACTTAAACTTTCATGAAAATGGCGGCTATATTATTAACAAGCCATCTAAGACTAGGCTTAACAGTCTAGACATACACAAATTGGACTTCATAACATAGTTATTTATAAGCCAAGCCTTGATGCCCAGATAAAGAGATATGATAATTATGTTTGTAGACAAAGTGAGGGCTCAGTAGAAAATGATGTGCCTTACGATTTGTAGCTCCTAGTGTGAACTAAAGACACATTAGTTTAGAGATTAGATCACATTAATTAATTCATCATCTCTCACTGTAGTGAAGGAAAATAACGTGAGGAAACCGAAATGACTTCTACCAACCTGCACTGGGCCCAGTTGTTGTGGTTTTTTTTTAGCAGGATTGGGAAATCCCCACGGATACCTCGACTATCTCACGACTTGTGAGACAGTCGAGGTAGTGCCGGACACAAGCCGGCTAAAACCACACTCCTGCTCCCCTTGCGTTCCTCTGACATGCGTGATCAGAGATCTTTTTGGGAAAATTTATTATAAATTAAAAATTTACAAATTTTGCTGATATCATTTTAATGACTTTATAATATTTGAGGAGCTCGTGTCTAAAATAATAACAGCCGCCCAGGTCGATCTTAAAGGTTAAGCCATGCTTGCCGAGGTTGGTCTGTGGATGGGTGACATAATTACATATCGAGTTTCCTCCGTGCCTCGGAAAGCACGTTAAGCCGTTGGTCCCGGCTGTCATTTGTAGACCTTTGACAGCCGTTACGAGTAGTCGGAAGCTAAAAGTCTGACATCCAGTCTTACCAGGGGGTATCGTATTACCCAGTTACTGGGTTGTGGAGGTCAGACAGGCAGTCGCTTCATGTAAAATACTTCTCAGCTGCATCCGGTTAGACTGGAAGCCGACCCCAAGATAGTTTGGGAAAAAGGCTAGGCAGATGATGAATTTTAATGACTTCATATTTATATTAGGTCTTTACCTATGAAATTGCCGTTTTGTTTGAAAAAAGTTAAAGTATTTTTTTTTCGAACTTATTTATTTCTTTTATTCAAAGTAATCACCCCTGCAATCAATGCATCTTTGCCAACGCTGTGGCAGTTTATGGATGCCCTTCTTGAAAAAATCAGCTGGACGGGAGACAACAAACTCTTCAAAGGCGTTTTGTTCTGCCTCTCGGGGATTGAATTTTTTTCCCGCTAAAAAGTTGTCCAAATTTTGGAAAAAGTAATAGTCGGAAGGCGCAAGATCTGGTGAGTATGGCGAATGAGGGAGAGCTTCCAAACCCAACTCATGCAGCTTAGAGACGGTCTGTTGTGCAGTATGGGGCCGCGCGTTGTCGTGAAATAGCAGTGGAGACGACCGATTGACCAAAGCTGGTTGCAGACGTGCGAGTTTCGCCATCATTGTGGTCAGTTCTTCAATGTACACATCTGCAGTAATGCTCTCGCCGTTTTGTAAAAAGCTATGATGAATCACACCAGCACTAGACCACCAAACTGTGACCATCACCTTACTAGGGGTCATTTTTCATTTTGCACATTGCTTTGGTACCGAACCAGGATCTAACCAACTTGCTGAGCGCTTTCGATTGTCAAAAAGAATCCATTTTTCGTCGCACGTAACAATTCGGTTCAAAATTCCTTCATTTCTGTGCCTGTTAAGCAGCGCAAGGCAAGTCTCGACGCGTACGTTGCGCTGGCGATCGTTAAGTTCGTGGGGCACCCATCTATCAAGCTTTTTTATCTTGCCAATCTGTCGCAAATGGACCAATATTGTTTTAATGCTAACATCAAAAGCTGCTGCCAGCTCAGCTGTAGATTGAGTTTCATCAGCTTCAACAACCACCTTTAATTCATCATTGTTGACCAAAGTTTCCGGACGACCACGAGGTTCATTTTTCAAGTCAAAATTCCCAGAACGGAACCGAGCAAACCAATAACGGGTTGTGCGTTCGTTTGTACAGTTCTCTCCGTAAACGTCGTTGATATTACGGGTCGTTTGTGCCGCGTTGGTGCCACAACGGAACTCATATTCCATAATTACACGAAATTTCAAAGTATCCATTATGAGGAAAAATGTTGAAATGTAATGAAAATACAACGCTAATCAATAAACAAAAGACTGATTTTGTAAATAGAATGTCATATTTTTAAAACAAAATTAATTTGAATTTAGAACTCATAGCCAATCAAAACTTTTTTTGTTTGAAAAAGTCTGTACTGCAATACGGCAATTTCATAGGTAAAGACCTATTATTTTAACGACTTCATTGTTTATTAAACTCTAGTTTTAAATGCTCTATTTTTAACTGCGATTACTTTTTATATATTCTTATAAAATATATAATACTTCTTTACACTTTATTCTCAGGTGTTGGATTACGGCCCACTCTTTTCAAATAGAGAAGGCCTGTGGCCCTGAAGTGGGAATGTTATAGGCTGATTATGCTTTGAACTAGCTTTACTGCCTCATTGGTCGAATGGTTGCAAGCGCGACTGCTGAGCATGAGGTCTTGGGTTCGATACCCGGGTCGAGCAAAGTGTTATTAGATTTTTCAATCGAGAATTTCTTAGTAGCAGCTATGGAGTTGGGATTTGCGCCCAGTTGATGGCTCAATAGGCGCGCCCCTTATTAAATGGGACTTAATAACTGGTGAAATGTGAGTGAACCTCTTAGGTACACTTCTGTCGAACCCTTCGTGGATTACCGGCGTGATGTAATGTTATGTTATGTTAATTAGCTTTATTTTCTTCTTAGCGTATCGATGGCTATCAATTCTTTTTTTTTAACTTTCGTATCTTTATTTAATTTAAATATCTACTAGATACATTACAAGGATTAAAAAACCGGCCAAGTGCGAGTCGGACTCGCGCACGAAGGGTTCCGTACCATTATTTATAAAAACGAACAAAAAAAACACTTTTTTGTATGGGAGCCCCCACTAAATATTTATTTTATTCTGTATTTAGGGTTCCGTACCCAAAGGCTCAAACGGGACCCTATTACTGAGACTTCACTGTCCATCCGTCCGTCCGTCCGTCCGTCTGTCACCAGGCTGTATCTCATGAACCGTGATAGTGAACCAGTTGAAATTTCTACAGATTATGTATTTTTGTTGACCCTATAACAACAAATAATAAAAACAGAAAGAAATAAATATTTAATGGGGGCTCCCATACAAAAAAGTGTTTTTTTTTTCGTTTTTATAAATAATGGTACGGAACCCTTCGTGCGCGAGTCCGACTCGCACTTGTTTGGTTTTTAGTATTTGTTGTTATAGCATCAAGAAAAGTACATAATATGTAGAAATTTCAACTGGCTAACTATCACCGTTCATGAGACACCACCACCTGGTGACAGACGGACGGACGGACGGACGGACAGCGAAGTCTCAGTAATAGGGTCCCGTTTGACCCTTTGGGTACGGAACCCTAAAAAATTAATAAATTAAATAACTAAATAACAATAAACTATTATAGGGCGTCAAAAAACTCCTCAACGCTATCTAAATTGAATCGGGTTGAAATTCGCCGACGTGTTTGGCACTTCCACTAACTTCCATTAATTCCAGTAGTAGTTTACTAGTATTATATTGCTATACTAGCTCCAAAAACTCTCCTCATGTAACCCAGTCATTATAGATGGCTACTATTTGAGGTTGACATGTGGCATGCAAAGATAAAGCGGTGCGTATAATTGTACAACCAATAAACGTTGCTGGAAATAAAAAAATATATTATGTAGAACACGCGAGCTTTGTGTAGTGGGCTCTTTTATTATTATTAGGTTGTGGTATGGGAACTGGTTTGTTTCTATATGTTAAAGTTTTTGGGTTAATTAATTACCAACACCATTTCTTGGTTTCTTTTTTTACTTTTGTTGAATTTGGTTATCACAGCTTCTGCTGTCATCATGTAGTTCACAGCAAAGTAAAAAAAAAATGTATTCGCCCAAAATGAGCTTTTCAATCTTAATCAATTGAAATCAAATCTAATCAAAATATTTTTATTCCACATAGGCCTACGTGGGCACCTAAAAAACGTTGACAAAAAGGTGCTCGGTACGGGTTGGTCGTTTCCAATGGAGAAGAACCGGCAAGAAACTCCATGGTTACTCTTTCAAAATCTTTTGCTTTTATAATATTTGTATGTTACAGCGTTAGTACTTAAGTATGGGACGACATCGTAGGCCCAACAATAAGTCGTGTCGTGTCGTGTGTCGTAGTCGTCAAAATGCCTGGCAACAACTTCGGGTTAAGAACTTTAAGGACTATTGCTGGGTGTACTATGGTACATCTCTGCCTAAAAGGGCGTTATTTGATGTAATGCTCGTTAGGCCCAGGTATCGTTTTTAGGGTTCCGTACCCAAAGGGTAAAACGGAACCCTATTACTGAGTCTTCGCTATCCGTGCGTCCGTCCGACTGTCACCAGGATGTATCTCATGAACCGTGACAGTTTGCCAGTTGAAATTTCTACAAATCATGTATTTCTGTTGCCGCTTTAACAACAAATACTAAAAACAGAATAAAATAAATATTTAAGGGGGCTCCCATACATAAAAGTGTTTATTTATATAATGATACGGAACCCTTCGTGCGCGAGTCCGACTCGCATTTGGCTGGTTTTTTTAGAGTTATAAACGCAACTCAGCATCTTCCTGACCTTGACCCATTCTATTTCGGGTGGCGCAACACGTTTTCTTCCTCCATTATCCCCGGTTAGTTGTCACGCTATTATTTACTCTTTTCTCTTTCATAATTATCAGTACTCACCCTATCCGCATCTCAACTACCGCTGCTTTTTTCAAAGCAAATAAAACCGCCGACGACACGAAGAAAACAGGGTTTGTATGGTCTTCAAAGGAGATAAGTTACCAAGTTCTCATACTACTAGTTTATACGCTCTAAATACGTACATACCTTGATGCTTATCATGTACTTGCTACCAAATAGCAAATTTACAAGACAACAATGCCGGACCCAACCTTTTACCAAAAAACCCGAAAAGCTCTCCAATTTCACAAATGTGTTCACTTAAGCCACAAAACTCAACGACTATGCCGATTCGCTCATAAAGTTCTAGCTCATATCCTCCTCTAGCGTTCGATGTAGCATCACTACTTAGGACTTACCTAACTAGAGCTCTAGCCTAACCTTGGGCGACCCTTGTACATAACATGTTTATGAGCTCCGGCTGAGCCGTTTACACTCATTCGGGATTCTGTTTAGCTTTATTTAGGTTGGTTGTTAAAGGATTAGTATTTGGAGTTAGAATTAGGTTGTTTGTATGAGGTAATTTACTGTTTAAATTATTTAAATTAATTAGTAAAAGCTAAAATTTGTGTCAGACCTGTTCCAATTACTGCTGAATATTTCCCATTTGTACCATGTTTCCCTGGTATGTTTAATCTAGGTAGCATATTGCAGGCAGTGTCAAATATACATCATCATCATCATTTCAGCGGAAAGACGTCCACTGCTGGACATAGGCCTCCCCCAAGTTTCGCCACATTGACATAACATGGGGGGTTTTGCCATAATCACCACGCTTGGCAGGCTGGTTGGCGATCGCAGTACAGTTGTTACAAGAGCACAGAAAACGCTGCTGCCCATTCTCTGGCAAGTCCCTTAGTCACCTCTTACGACACCCACGGGAAGATATGGGATGGTGCAATCTTTACGTCCGACACCATACAGAGTCAAATATAGGCCTAAAGATATTTATGTCATAAGCCCACCCTATTTGAATAAAACTACAAGTATCACATTTGTTCATTTGTATTTTTTCGTAACGCTACTAACATCATGTTATGCTTTGCTTTCACAACGATGAGGTAGGCATCCAGTTTAATAAAAAAATACTTATTCATAAAATGTTAAGTATAATGTTACATACAAGTTCTCTTAAATCTATTTCAAGTTCACTCATGACTTGTGCCTGAACTAGGTAATCCTGTGTTTCAGGCGATTGGAGGTAACATTAACCGAACCATTAGTCTAACCGAATTCAGCTGAATATACGTGCGATATAACGTGAAACATTTTCCTGAATAACATAGTTATTTATTCTTTTTTTAATCGTCGCACTCCAACTAGATATACAGGGTGTAACGGAAAGGGTATATACATAATTAAGGGTGTGCTACAGACCATCAAACTAAACATGTTTCGCCATCGGACAAAGATCTTAAAAGCGAAAAAAATATCAGCTACCCCATACATTGATGATGTTTGTCCTATGGAGAAACATGTTCAGTTTGATGGTCTGTAGCACACGCTTAAGTATGTATATACCCTTTCCGTAACACCCTGCATAAAAATATAATATCCTCTTCTATTTCCTATAAAACCTTTACATGTTTCCTCATGAATGCTAAATCTTCCCCAGCATCAGCCTCGCCCTCGCCCTCAGTACCGTTAAACCAGCTGATATTGTGATGGAGAATAAATTTAAGTGCCTATAACAATATTTGGATCGCGTGCGGTGTGGGGAGGCGAATTAATACTAACAATTACTTGGGCAGCACGCACGAAAAAAAACCGTTCAAATTGCTACTGTGCGTGATGGAATTAGTCGTGGCTTGGGTGATAGGAGGAGCGGGAGCGGGGAAGAAAAACAAAAGAGAGATCTGTCCGAAGCCTCTAAGTAATCTAAGAGCGTTTAGGCCTTACGACATTTCATGCAAACTTTCAAGTCCTTATATTCCGAAATGACTGAACCGATTTTAATGAAACTTCATACGTATAAGCAGGATACATAGGTCTAAAAAGTTAATAAAAACATTTTCGAAAAATAGTGTTTCAGCTAAATTAGAGCGATTTTAAATTATCTATAGAAACAGAAATTTCCGTTTATATTTTTTTTAATGACGTTACGTAAATGTTTTTAGTAGGTAACTTTTTAGACCTATGTATCCTGCGTATGCGTATTAAGTTTAATTAAAATTGGTTCAGTAATTTCGGAAAATAAGGACTTGAAAGTTTGTATGAAATGTCGTAAGGTGTGAACGCTCTTAACCAGATATGAGATCATTGACACAACAAAGTAAAAAATATTTTTTACAAAAAAAGAAACCGACTTCAAAAAACACTTAACGCACTAAAAAGTTAAAAATAATACTATAACCTGCCTATATAAATCATCATCATCATCATTTCAGCCGAAAGACGTCCACTGCTGGACATAGGCCTCCCCCAAGTGTCGCCACATTGATCGGTCCCGTGCGACTCGCATCCAGCGGATCCCCGAAACCTTCACCAGGTCATCGGTCCACCTAGTGGGAGGCCTTCCAACGCATCGTCTCCCGGTTCGCGGTCGCCATTCCAGAACTTTTCGGCCCCATCGGCCATCTGTTCTGCGAGCAATGTGCCCTGCCCACTGCCACTTAAGTCTGGCAATTCTTCGGGCTACGTCGGTAACCTTGGTTCTCTTGCGGATGTCCTCATTTCTGATTTGATCACGCAAGGAAACTCCGAGCATAGCTCTCTCCATTGCCCTCTGGGTGACTTTGAGCCTTCTGATGAGGCCCATTGTGAGCGGCCACGTTTCGGTCCCGTATGTAATCACTGGCAACACACACTGGTCATAAACCTTTGTCTTGAGACACTGCGGTAAGTTGGACGAGAAGATACCACGCAGCTTCCCGAACGCTGCCCAGCCGAGTCGGATTCGACGATTGACCTCTTTCTCGAAGTTAGACCTACCCAACTGGACCGTTTGTCCCAGGTAGACATAATCGTCTACAACTTCGATAGTAGAGTCTCCGATCTTGATAGGAGTGGGTGTTACATGGGCATTCAACATGACCTTGGTTTTGTCCATGTTCATTTTAAGACCCACTCTTTCGGAAGCTCTACTAAGGTCATCGAGCATTGTACTGAGGTCCTCCATGGTCTCAGCCATGACCACTATATCGTCGGCAAATCGAAGGTGAGAGATGTACTCGCCATTGATGTTGATGCCTAGCCCTCTCCAGTCCAGAACCTTGAAGATATCTTCCAGTGCAGCGGTGAACAGTTTCGGAGATATGACGTCTCCCTGTCTCACACCTCGCTGCAGAAGGATAGGTTCCGAGGTCTGGTCCTGAAGTCGGACTGACATGGTGGCGTTTTTGTACAAACACTTCAGCACCTCGATGTACCGATAATCAATTTGGCACCGTTGGAGAGACTGCAGTACAGCCCAAGTCTCGATCGAATCGAAGGCTTTCTCATAGTCCACAAACGCTAAACAGAGAGGCAGGTTGTACTCTTCGGTCTTCTGTATAACCTGTCGCAGCGTATGTATGTGGTCTATGGTGCTAAAGCCTTTACGGAATCCGGCTTGTTCGGGAGGCTGAAAATCGTCAAACCTGCGCGCGAGACGATTCGTGATGACTCTTGAAAACAACTTGTAGACATGGCTTAGAAGTGAGATGGGCCTATAGTTCTTCAACCGGGCATTGTCGCCCTTTTTGAAGAAGAGTACCACCACACCCCTGCACCATGCCTGAGGCGTTTTGCCCTCGAGTATGACGGAACCAAACAGCTTCTGAAGGGCCTTAAGTACCGGTTTTCCACCCGCCTTCAGAAGTTCGGCCGTAATTCCATCATCACCCGGTGCCTTGTTGTTTTTAAGCTGTTTCAGAGCCATCCTAATCTCGTACAGGCTGATGTCCGGGATGTCTTCGGTGTAGTGTCGGGTCAGTCTAGCTCTTGGGTCATTCGCTAGATTTACAACGGGTTTCCTGGTTGACGTGTACAACTGCCCATAAAAACTCTCGATCTCCCTCAGTAGCTCCGGTTTGGCGGATACAATTCTGCCATCGTCGGTCTTCAGTTTCGTGAGCTGGCTCTGCCCAATAGCCAGATCTCTTGCAAATACCTTTGAGCCTTTATTCCGCTCAATGGCGTCTTTAATACGCTCGGTATTAAAGCGGCGGAGGTCGCTCTTCAAGGATTTAGAGATCTGTCTATTGAGCTGCCGGTATTTCCACGCGTCTTCTGAAGACTGCAGGATCATCTCACGCCGTTCCTTCATGAGCTTGAGAGTATGATCAGAGAGTCTTTTGTTCTTCTGTGTACGACGCGTCTTGAAGAACTTAGACCCTGTCGTATGGACAGTTTCCACGAATCCATCGTTGCATTCGTCCACTGAGCTTCCTAGGCACTCGAAACGATTCTGGAGTTCAAGCTGAAAGCTCTCGGGGTTTTGGATCTGGATCTGTGCTGGTCGGAGCGTAGACTTCATCAGTCGAGACCTTTCTAGCTTAATATTGATGTTCAATGTGCCTCTTACCATGCGGTGATCGCTCCCAGTTTTCACCGAATTGATCACAGAGACATCATTGAACATTTGCTTCTTGGTTGACATGATGAAGTCAATCTCATTTTTAGTTGCACCATCGGGGCCCTGCCAGGTCCACTTCCTGTGCTCACGCTTTCTGAAGAAGGAGTTCATCATATAGAGGCCCTCCTTCTCCATAAAACTAGCCAGTTGGTGTCCCCGGTGGTTCCGACATCCAAACCCAAATTGCCCCACCTGCAGCTCATCTCCGTCTCGCTTGCCCAGTTTCGCGTTGAAGTCCCCCATGACAACGGTAAAGTGAGTTTTGGAACCATGCATGGCTTTGGAGATATCCTCATACATGGTTTCCACTTCGTCGTCGGGGTGTGCCGAGGTCGGGGCGTAGACCTGTATGACCTTCAGCGAATATCTTGAGGATATTCTGAGTATCAGGTACGCCACCCTGGTCGACACACTCTCGATCTTCACCACGTTATTCACAAGGGACTTGTGGACGATAAACCCAACACCACCCTGGGACTGCCGGTCACCCTCTCGGAAATAGAGTAGGTTGCCGGATTTCAGGATCATCGTGTCCTCCCCCTCTCTTCGGACTTCAGATAATCCTACAATACTCCATCGCAACCTGCTCAATTCCTCCTCGAGTTCCGTTATCTTCTCGTCGGTCCGGAGTGTCCGCGTGTTATATGTTGCCAGGTCAAGTCGTCGGTATAGGCAGCCGGATCCCTTCCGGAGATTCTTCGCACCCCTTGCCACGCCGTAACCTCGACCGCTACCATAGTCGAGGGTAGACGGGCTGCCGGGTACTAGGGGCCATTTCTGTATTGCGCTCATAAGGGGGGTTTTGCCATAATCGCCACGCTTGGCAGACGGGTTGGCGATCGCAGTATGGTTGTTGCAAAAAGCACAGAAAAACGCTGCTGCCCATTTTCTGGCAAGTCCCTTAGTCGCCTCTTACGACACCCACGGGAAGATATGGGATGGTGCTATTCTTAACGTCCGACACCATACAGAACGACCTATATAAATAAACCTAACCTAACCTACGATTAACCTATAATAAAATTTAATAATTCTTTGGAGTCGGTGCCAAGCAATATAATTAGAATTAATGAATGAATTAATATTTAGAAGTTGTTAATTTATGTTTTGCTTTTTTCTGGCCTTAGTCTGTATATAGTCATCTAGGTATCGTATATTGCTTGGCACCGACTCCAAAGAATTATTAAATTTTATTATAGGTTAATCGTAGGTTAGGTTAGGTTTATTTATATAGGCAGGTTATAGTATTATTTTTAACTTTTTAGTGCGTTAAGTGTTTTTTGAAGTCGGTTTCTTTTTTTGTAAAAAATATTTTTATTTGTTAATTTTTGGTGACAAATTTTTATCTTATAATAAAATATGGGTAGGCCCAGTAAAGATGCTTCTCGTGTGAGAAAAGGAGTCGAACTGAAACTGAGAAAAAGGAAAACGATTTAAAAGAAATTATTGAAAGAAATGATCAACGCATTTTGAATAAGAACCCTGGTCATCGCGAAAACATGTTACGTAGGTTGAATAAGGAAAGTCAAAAAGTTAGTCTGTGGTACACCTGGAAAGTGCATACCGTTACAATTCCAACAAGCCCAAACACAGCTTAGATACATTGTCTTATTACGGAGTTCCAGTGCCTGTCTCTTGGCTTCATCGTCACATCTGATAGTAGAATGGTTCTTACTGAATGCAAATGCTTCACTTGTTGTAGAAAATACCAAAATCGCTGTACGTTTCCTATAAAACTTCAAGAGTTCCTTCGATTTCGCCAAGATTCCATCATCAGATCCCGACTTGGTGACTATGGGACCTAATGGAAAGCATAGGCTTTGGAATAAAAAAATAATTTTCCAAATCGGTTCGTAAATGACTGAGTTATGCGCGAACAAAAAACGCAATGCAGAGTAAACGAAAAGTTAGAAATATTTAATTTTTGTTGATTTTTTCAGAAGCGGCTTGTCTGATTTCGATAAAATTTTCATGGGACCATTTGGAAAGTATCCGCTTTCAAACAAAAAAAGAATTTTTCAAATCGGTTGGCAAGCGACGGAGTTATGCGCGAACAAACATAAAAAAAAAAAATACAAACATCCGAATTGAGAACCTCCTCCTTTTTTAGAAGTCGGTTAAAAAGCACTGAACAGATTCAATTAGTTTGATATCGTATGATATTTGCTCAGCAGTAATATGTTACAAACTTTCTACACCTGTAAAAGAGGATTTCTAAATAAGAGATTGCGAGATGCTGACTAGCATCACTGTTTTTCTGACTTGTAGAATATCGCTATTAGCGAATAAAGCCACCAATGTAAGCTGACGGTTAATAAGTTTTTGTTTTTTAATGTTATTATTTATAAATAACTAAAGAATATTATCGTTCTATTTATGCAAGTGTTATTTGGTTTTTCCATCAGGAATTTCCTTCTCAATAGTGATCACGAAGTTTGAATCTGTACTCGGTGGATGGCTTTAGGCTCGCCTCCTACGTGGGAATTAAACGTAGCTGGTGGAATGTGGGTATTCTATTAGGTACATCTTTACATAACCCTTCGGGGAAAACAGCCATAATGTTATGTTATTAATGCAAGAGCTATATTAGACCTTCCTTCAGAGTCCTTTTTCAAAAAATATGCTTATTAACTTAGTTACAAATCATTTTCAGTCTCTGTAATTTCATACAGTCAAAATTTTTCACCATTTTAGTTTTATTTTTTCCATTTAATGTTAAAAACACAAATATCTATATATGTATTAATTTATGTATTATATTTGTCGGAGTCGTTTTTTGTCATTAGCACGGACTATGAATCGAAAGCGCGCCAAAGGTCAAGCGACCTACTTATCAGTCTACCCTCACCTAAGCGCGCTTACTACAGAGTCGTGATGTTTCTGGCTTGCTGCGGGGAGGACAGTCAGTGTCTGATTGCGGCGGAGTCAAGACGTCCCGAAATTGTAACCCGATTCATGGTGCCTAGTGTTATTGTGTTGTATTGTAATTTCAAGTAATTTGTTAGTACGATAAAAGCAATGTACAGTGTGTGTGTGTTTTCATTGCACGAAACCCATGTTCTGCCCACATGATGAACAAGTCTAACGGAATAAAAATCATCAAACTGCGACATATTTATATTATACTTTACTTTTGTTATTGAATTTTTTTTTTGTGTAGAACACCCCCTTTTTATTAGGGTTCCGTACCCAAAGGGTCAAACGGGACCCTATTACTGAGACTTCGCTGTCCGTCCGTCCGTCCGTCCGTCTGTCACCAGGCTGTATCTCATGAACCGTGATAGTTAGCTAGTTGAAATTTCTACAGATTATGTATTTCTGTTGACGCTTTAATAACAAATAATAAAACAGAAAAAAATAAATATTTAAGGGTGGCTCCCATACAAAAAAGTTTTTTTTTTCGTTTTTATAAATAATGGTACGGAACCCTTCGTGCGCGAGTCCGACTCGCACTTGGCCGGTTTTTTTAATTCCATAATGTCCATCCAAAGGTTGTCCTTAAGATATCGCTTTCAGCGATAAGACCGCCGTTGTAACCATAAAATTAGCAGTTTTGTAAACCCGTTATGTTTCATTTTTGGTGTACATAAAGTTTTATTCTGGGCTTATTCAATCCATCCAGTATTTTCACATACAACAAGTATGTGAAAATACTGGATGGATTCAATCGCTGCCACTTATCACTCAGTCAGCTACTCAACTCGCCCTATTAATACCGATTGAATCGAACCTTTAAAGGCCTTCGATTTTATTATTTAAAAAGTTCCGAACTAATTATTACACAATAATGAGTTCCATAATGAAGTGGGATTCGATTTTATGTTCATTATTATTTTATTAGGATAATTAAATTGTAAAAATCGTCGATATTAACGTCATTTTTGTTTGCGGCTGTAATGAGTGTTACGGCTTTCATCGTAATTGGAATTTGTGAGTTTGAGTTCGGTTATGTTTATGCTTTTCAAAGTTTCAAAATGTAGTGATCAATAATAACGATTTTCTTTGATTGGAAAACCGGATGTGCGAGCACAGATTTTTTTTTGTAGATTATTTGGATAGATTAATCTTGTTTACTTGTTTAGTTTTAGAAATTTCCACTGCCAATGCCTTCAGGTACAATTCCGAATGCAGATCGAAAACCGCAGTAGCAAATCCAACTACCACCTTCATTACAGGCAACCGTACCATTGAGATTGCCTCCATTTCAAAATCACATTTCTAAGAGACGAATCCCCATACATTTTTCATAAAATAAAGCCCCATTTGAGCCACAACAAGCATCATTTAGCACCGTCATCCCGGGCCCTGCGGCATCCCTCAGGACTCTTCATTGTTGGCAGAACATCTCTTATTAATGTCACAACCATTCGTTGGTACAAAGTTATACCCTACCCCTAAAAATATAGGTACTACGTTCAATTAGATCGCAGAGGACCCTCGTCAACAGAAAAATCCCGTACACTTGTATGTTCATAAATTCCTGCCACAATTTTGTATAAGGAAGTTGTACAATCTGGATAAGTGTTCAGGATTTAATTTCCAAAAATCCTTATCTTTAAACAAAGTGGTTTTGAAGTGGACGCTCGTATTTCATCTTGATGGGACAGGATTGCGAGATTTTTGGTGACAATCAAGGTGGGCTTGAGCAGAATTTTTTTTTTGCTGAAGAGGGAGAGACTGATGAATTTAGCCAGACTAGGTAGGGTTATAACATTTTTTATATATGTATCTTAGGCCTTTCGTCCACGACGCTGCACAAAAGTTACAAAATGAAATCACCAATGAGTATTAAGAATGACACAGCATTTAAATTCAATGCACGGTCTGTACGCAACACGACTTACCAACACTTTGTTAACTAGTTTCTAGTTAATTTTTTAGCATCAAAGACGATAGACCTTAGTGGCATGCCAATAAATCTAAGTTTTAGTAGAGAGCATCATCATCTGCTAAGCTTTTTCTCAAGTATGTTGGGGTCGGCATCCAGTCTTACCGGATTCAGCTGAATACCAGTAATTTACATGAAACATCTGCCTTTACAGACCCCCACAACCCAACACAAGTTAGTACTGAGTAATATATTAGTATCTCAAATTCCTAACAAAAAGATTGACACGAGTGGCTGTTATTATTTAGCCACGAACTCCTCCTGTGTGTTGCCAGTGATTACATACGGGACCGAAACGTGGTCGCTCACAATGGGCCTCATCAGAAGGCTTAAAGTCACCCAAAGGGCAATGGAGAGGGTTATGCTCGGAGTTTCCTTGCGTGATCGAATCAGAAATGAGGACATCCGCAAGAGAACCAAGGTCACCGACGTAGCCCGAAGAATTGCCAAACTTAAGTGGCAATAGGCAGGGCACATTGCTCGCAGAACGGATGGCCGCTGGGGCCGAAAAGTTCTGGAATGGCGACCGCGAACCGGAAGACGAAACGTTGGAAGGCCTCCGACTAGGTGGACCGATGACCTGGTGAAGGTTGCGGGGATCCGCTGGATGCGAGGCGCACGGGTCCGGTCAATGTGGCGTCACTTGGGGGAGGCCTATGTCCAGCAGTGGACGTCTTTCGGCTGAAATGATGAACTCCTCAGTCTAAGTAGACTAAAAGTTTTGAAATACAAACTTGCAAACCACGAAGGAGATGGCGGGACAAACTGGATGTCTTCCTCGATAATTGGAAAGAAGCAGCACAGAACAGTTGGAAGGAATGGAGGGAGACCTTTGCATAGCAGTGGGACAATACAGGCTAGCTATATATACTTGCAAACATCGTAATCATGCACACAATGAGACAAAACACAAATTCCCATCTTCAACACAGCTGTTACAAACTCCAATGATTGATACACCATGTCAATTAATAACTTAGAGAATTACGTCTCGACACCACGGCCAACATTCGTAACAAGTTTACGCAAATTGTAATTTCGCATGAAAACAGCGATCAAAATGTCAAATAAATACCGACAAAGTTGCTTGTAATCAATCATCTGGCGGAAGTCACAGTGTCAATAAGTTTGTTTGTCCCTCCTGAAAATCGTGACAAAGATAAATTAGTGAAGTAACTTCGTTTTCAACTCCTGAACTGATTAATGATAATGGAATATATTTTGGAAAAATGCTTTCGGGAACTTCAAGGTAATTGTCGGCTGATGAGATTTTTAGAAAGGTTCTGTCGAAGTCGGGCTTTCTATCAATAATTTAGTGGCAATCGTTAATGTTATCTGATTATTTTGGTTGGTAACAACCGATATACTCGGTTTTATTGTTAGGGTAATGATTTTCATGATGAGCTTTTCCACTGCTGTCGGTTTTTCAGTATTATATACTCATTGTTTAATAACTTTAACAACCGACACGGAGACACTGACAGCCCCAGACTTGAAGTCAAGTCTGGGGCTGTCAGTCAAAACGAACACAACACTGGCCCTTATTAAAAGTTGTTATTCAAAATCGTGCCTCAGAAAGCATAGCTGTAATTCGTAGATCTTCGATCGTTACGGTAGACAGAAATCTGACACTCCGATAACCAGACATACCAAGAGGTATCCAGCTTTACCGAGTTTCAAGTTTGTCAGAAAGGCAGTCGCGTCATGGAAAAGACACTGGAAGCCGACCCCAACATAGTTTGGACAAAGCTAGGCAGATGATGGTGAGGATTTAAAATTACAGCTGTTTAAGTCGTCAAACTAATTATTCCTATACAATAAGACGTTTAGTGGCATCAGGTAGCAGCCAAATGGCCATGTTAACTAAGCGAGACTAAGTCGTCGGTTGTTTTGAGAATTCCCAGTTAACTCCCGGTCTGTTTGCTTCCAAAGTTTAGTTGGGTCTAGCCTCTGTGTGCTACAGAGTACGGAACCAGACTAGAAACGGTACTATCTAGAACTTCTGTGGTATCAAAATGGCTGGCCTTGAATTCTATTGAAACTCATTTAGCCGAACTGTTATCAATGACTTAGGGCCTACTGTACTAATTGGTACCGAACTAATTGGTTCTAACCTAACAGACAGATGAGTTGCTGGGGATTTTGTTCGCCACTTCTTCTTCCCAGCTAAAACTCTAGGAAGTGGGGAAGGGCGGGCGTTTTGGGGGACTGTCTTTCGTAATTTTGACGTTCAAAAAGTGCTGATTATCAGCCTAATTTGAGTAAATGACTTTTGATTTTGAACGTTGAGTGTAAATCCTCTGACACGGATCTCTTTCAATGCTGTCAATGTTTGTATACGTCACATGTTGGAGACATGCTTGGTTTTTTTGGAAAGTCTTGACAATGTCCGCCGCTTCTAATTTCTTAGATCGTGGCACATCCCGCTCGGAACTATTCATAATAGTGAGTGAGAGAGACCATACTACTCACATCAGCAACGAAACAGAAACGTAACTATTCTTTGACACGTGAGAGCAAATGTAACGATTTAAATATTTGCCATTAAGACGTCTCCGTGTTCTATGGTGTGTGCGAAGTCTTAGGAAGTGGCGGTTAGTTTCGAAAGTAACTGCAGATGCAAGTTTTCAAGTCTCGGCTCTTATTGTTGACCTTTTTGTCTTTTATTTTGTTCATTGAATCAAATAAGCTTTGGCTCAGTGCGCGGGAATAAGTTTCGAGCTAACTGGGTTGTTCGGTTTGTTGTACGGTCTTTGAGATAAAACTTGGTGTTTACCGGTAATTATGGAACGAAGTTTTTGTATGCGTTTGATGTTCAACGGTTTTGATGTGTTCAGTAGTTTCATGAAGTTATTATGAGAATGTTTAAGACGATAAAGATAAATATTAATTAGCTTTGTTTATCTAAGAAACACTTCCTCATCTGTCTGGCATTTCTTAATGTTCGGGTCACAAGTGTTCGGGGACAAAGTAACCAGGCAAATTATACGATATCTTCTAAACAAAAACCAGTCTTATTATCACCAATGCCTATACCTGAAAGGAATTGATTTTGAACCGATTTTCTGAATACCCAACCTATTTATTTGTTCTATTTGATTCCATTTACATTATTGCCGGGTCAGTAGCTGTCCTTGAAGGTAACGAAGCGGATTGATGAAATGAGTTTGTAGAAGAAACGGAGCCGGCTTACTGGAGGACTGCTTCGATCATTTAATTTATTCATTTCTTTGTAGTGATCGGTTTGATTTTTATGTCAATTCGGAGGAGGGTAAAGAATAACAGTCACAAAATATTTTTTCCAAGGTTAAGCCGCACTTGCATATGTCGGTCTGTGGATGGGTGACTAACAATACAAAACGAGTTTTCTCCGTGCCTCGAAAAGCACGTTAAGCCATTGGTCCGGCTGTCATTGTGTAGGTAGATCTTTGACAGTCGTTCCAAGTAGTCAGTGGCATCTGACTGGCTGTCAGATTTTCAGGCCGGCCGCCGGCAGGACCCAATATGATGCTACGTCCGGCAATACCAACGACGCAGCTCTATGTGTCCTGGCTACATCACACCACGAAGGTTGGGGAGATCGTGGAGTATGTACGAGTGAAGACCAGCTGGAACTTGAGGCTCGACAATTGGAGACGCGCCACAACACGAATTTCAAAACATTCGTGGTATGAGTTCCAACTCATCATATGGAGATCTTCTTCAATGATGAGTTTCGGCCGAAGAGTATCGTGTATCGGCGTTTCCGCGGAAGGCAACGCGACACCACGCAGCGCAACACGACGCCGCGCCGTCACTTCGTGTACAATACTGTAATAATTTTTCGTAGTTTGTATAAATATGTATGATAGTTTGTAAGGTATATGCTATGGGTCTTTGTTATCCGAATTAAATTATTTGATTGATTGATAGAACGGATTTGGATGAAATTTGGGATACGGATGGTTTATAACTTAGGCTACCAGTTGTTTACCGGCAGTACGATCCCATTATCATACTCTACACGGGCGAGGTCGCGGGCATGAACTAGTTCATTTTACTTTCTAATTCACAATAACTTCATAACGTCAACACTCACAAATGTTTCTCAAAACGGTACCCAAACTCAACAAGATAATTTTGCCAAATAGTTCGATTTCTATTTAACATAATTGAACACGGGTTTCCGTGTCGTGTTATTGTTTGACAAGATAACGTCTGGTTTCAATTCAGTCACATTCAATTGTTCTAAGAAATTATATTCGGAGCTAACATGACGCTTCTAAGAAACGATAGCAAAATAATTTTAGTATGCCGATCAAAAAACTGTTACAACAAATGCTTAAATGCTTGAAATTCCATGTTTTAATGCTGACTTTTTTAACAATTTGTGAGTTATTTTGAAGTTACTTCTAATAATATAAGATTTTAAAGATGTTCTCCTCTGAGTTTTAATATTTAACTACTTCGCTGTTAAATTTTTGTGATGTTGATTCTTTTAATTAAACAATATTTTTTCTTAATGTATATCCCTAGTGTCACAAACTCACAACTCAATTTTGTTTTATTGGCTTATTTTCAGTATAGCAACCATTTTGTAGAGCTTCAAAAACCACCGTTATTACGCTAATTTTGATACTTTAAAACCAGAAAAGTGAAAAAAAAACATTTTTTACGACACTATTATTTTGAGTGGAGATTTACGATAATTATGTCTCACGTAAAAATAAAAGCCCTTTTTTAAACATTGTTTATCGTTTCCTCCGACCGTACCAATCAAAACAATGCCGTCCAAATTGAATTAAGAACTCCGCAAAGGCTCTGACGTTTATGTCACAGCTATCGGTATCCAATGAATATTTATGTGCAAGTGTGCCGATCATGTCAGTGGGTGGCGCGATGGATGAAATCATTGCGTAAGTGCTATTGTTTTGCGGCAATGTGTGGTGACAATCGGTGCTGTGTTTTGGTGTACGGTTTTTTGTTGTGGGGAGGTCAATTATGTGCTTGTATTATTTTACAGCAGTAAAGCGAAGGTTATTTTAAATGCAATTGTATTACAGCATCGGTTAAAATTTGCCATAAAAACCATTTAAGACTCTGAGAAGTGTGGCCCTACGCTGCACCGTTTCCGAGATTTAGGACTTCAATTTTTTTTGGAATCTTTATTAGTTTCTTATCGCAATAATGATAATTCGAATTATAAAATTTTCGTAAGATATTGCTGCTCTTATCGAAAACAATAAAACAACGTAAAAAAAAAAAACAAAACGTAAAAATTTGTACGTATATTTTCTTTTTTTGTGTGCAATAAAGAATAAGAATAAAAAGTATGGGTAGACATTTAACGTTTCGAATCTTTAACGGCTGGACTACGTTCTTATTTGGAGATTTTTCTTTTCACAAGAATCTACCAATTTGATTGCAGCTCGGCCTAACTTTGGTCCGACCGTTTAGCGTCTGAGAACACACTTCCAGAAATTAACCTTTTTTTGTTTTTGTTTTTATCATGGAATCCTCGGTGCTTATCGCCTAACACCAACCAAAACCTCCAAAACAACGTAGACTGAGGAAAGGAACGTAGAAAACTAACTATGGCAGAAATGAAGAAGACTACAAACAGAGAAGAATCTTTTACTGCCAAACAGTTTTCTTGGAACAACCACGTCTTACTGAAGACAGGTGGATATTGACAAATTACCCAATTATGCCATATAGAACTCGGTAATAGACCAATAGTACAAAAAAATACAAAAATATTTATTTCTTCTTAAACATTGTGTCTTAAATAAACTGAAGCAGCCCCAGTAAGTTACAATAGTACTTGTGTTGGGGCTGTCTCACCCTTTCTTTAAATGGTATCTTAACAATCATGAAATTGAAGTCAAAGAACGGAATAGAAATAAATTAGAGAAAAAAAAATGTAATGATAATTATGATAGTTAATTAAGCAGCTCTCAATGTGTGAGGAGCGCACTTATTTGTATGTATAGATGTTTCCCTTAATAGTAAAGCTATACATCGATTTTAAAATAAAAGTTACATCTCCATGCTGAAACACATACAGCTTTTTGGCATGTAGGTATGTTTAATTAATGTTTACTTCTTATATTATTTCGTTTTATTGTTATTTTAATCATTTTGTTTTGTCCTGGGCGAGACAAAATAAAAGTTAAACTAATTTAAATTAAATCACCATTGGAAATCATGTCCTCTTTTAGCACTACAATTTCGAATTATTTACCCAGAAGGAAACCCAACATTACCTTTAATACGAAACAAAGTCATTTTCACAAAGCATTATTTACGGCTTCCGTTCGAAACGAACCGGATCAAGTGCCATTTCCGAGTTTAAAGGTCCCTACAGCCTTACTAATAAAATATAAGACATATGTCCTATGAGCCATTACGATAAAACAGTACAATGAAATAACAGGCGATTCGATAACAAAAGTCTCGGTATTTGTGTAATCGAAACTTTACCGAACCGGTTCGGTAACGTTCGTACCGGATCCCTATTCTGGATATTATATCGATTTTTGTAATCGAATTTGGTCCTAATTCGATTTCTAAATATTACTGTTTGATCAAAATCGATGCTATTGCCTTTTATATTTTATCGATATTAACCCTTTTCTTGGATATCAGAATCTGAGTGGACCGATCAGAATCCATAATCAATAAAGAGGTTTTAATTTTTCGTATTATTCTTTAACTATCAATCTGTAATTATCATTTTTATATTCAGTACCTAGTAATAAAAGTCAAAGTGGTAAGTTTTTATTAATACCCCTTTTTAACTGACTTATTAAAAAAGAAGAGTTTACGTATTCCACCAGCATCTTTTTCTTTCATATATGTACTCACGTCAATTTCTGCGGGATTATTGGGCCGTTATATTTCAGCCCGTCCGTTCAGCTCGCGCTTAGTTTTTCCTTTAACATGTATTATCTTTTTTTTCCTATGTTGATGACATGATGATATCATAATAACTACTAATTACAATTAAAAATTTATATTACAAGAATTTTTGAGAGATCTCAACCAAAAAGGGTAAAATAAAAGCTTTTTTGCATACCTACTCAAAAAATACCTAATACAAAACTCATTCTTCACATTTTGTATTTTATTGGACGTCGATATTTTTTTTTTGCTAACAGTTTGATTACTTCAATATGGAATATTTTTTTTAGCCATTAAATTCGGTAACCTTATGAGATTTTGTTTTATCTTAAGCCAGTTTTGACATGGCTCGTTAAAACATCGATCTCCTTTCCATTCACATACCTGACTGAACAATTTCCCAAAAATATTAATAACAAGTTATTTAATTCGGAAACGCAACCTACCAGAATAAGCCCTTCAAAATGTTTGGACATTAGTCTTTCTCAAAATTTCTATAGGTCACGGTAATGATAAATAGTTAAAGTATTTCTACGAATGGCCGAGCTTTTGACATAATTTATACGATTTTATTCTTCAATGACGTTAAAGTGTGGCTTTGTTTGCGTTTCAAAGCGGAAGGAAATTGGTATTTCTGATTTTGGCGATGACTAATATTTTACCATTCTTCAGGTTATCGATAACTTACCTTGAGGAAGCGTCGGTGTGGCTGCTCTTCTCCACGATTTGAAACTTGTAGAGATCTTTAAATCAGCGGGTCGCAACCTAGATACAGGTGTAATGTAGTGTCTTTTTCCCTGGAGGCCAGAAGTAATATACGTAACTATAAAAAGCTATAAAAATATTTTAGTTCAATTATTAAAAGAATTATCTTCAACTTTCTTTTGTAATATAATTTATGAAATATTTTTTAAGTCTACACATTGTTTTGTAATGGTGACCCTTGCCTAGAATAAGTTAATTGCATTATGTTCTCATGTAAGTGGCTCTTTTGTCTTTTTGAGAATAAAGTATATATTAAAAACATATCCTACCTACGTCCTTGGTATTTGCTATCAGCTTTATCATCCACAACATGACTTCACCTACTAAACTGCTGGGTATAACTTCTTATTAGGTTACTTGAACTAAATCTATTTATTCCTCTATTTAATCAAAATAACCCTTAACACCATTAAAAAAAAAAAAAAAAAGTAAATAAATAAAAAAAAAACCACCAAAAACATAAAAAATAACAATAAACAACAAATAAACAATAACAATAAATTACAATAAATTTATTTTAAAATAACCCTTTATACATTTTACTTTATAATGTTAGTAGTTTACCCCTGATTTACTTACTTATAGACTCACTTACCTCTTGCACTACAAAACAATGATACGAACAATTTTTTAGACGGAAAACTGTCCATTCCCGTACAAAAAGAAACAGAACCACAGAATATCGTCCCGAAACTACCTCGTTAAGCATAGTTAGGCTATCCTGACGCGACAATCAGTGAATCTATAAGTATATCAACAGGGAAGCGGGCTAATGCCGTGCAAACAGAGCGATGCGGGCGCCATTGTTGCGTTCGTCGAAAGCGGTTCAGTTCAAATGAAAAGGATCAGTATCGGTATTTATCTTTGGAGTTTGTTTAAAGGCTTTGTTAATTGCTGGATTATTGTTAAAGGTTTTAATTTTGTGAATGTTTTTCTTTGTTGTGCATTGTTAAGAGTTACCTATCTGGAGCTTTTGATGTCTTGATGCTGTTCGTGAAAAAAAATCCCATTGTTTCAGCGGAATGACATCTCACTGCTGGATACAGCCTGCCTCAAAAAGTACCCCAGGGATTTTTTTTTTCAGATGGGAAATCATCAAATGACTTCTCCCGCTCTGGGCGGAGAGGAAGGGAGTGTCAGACTTGACTGACTAAAACCCATCCATGTTCCTTCTAAGTCCCCTTGAGTTCCCTTTGAGTTCCAGGGCTACGGTATCTCTTTTGAACAACCCGCAGCCCTGGCAGGCATCGGCCCTCTCGGACCCCTTCCGATTTGCTGACATCTCCTTGAGGCGCGCGTGGAACACGAACGCGCCATCGGCACGGCCTGTCGTAATAAGACGGACGGACGGTGAGCTAGCCCACTACTCACCGTCCAAAGGCCCGCGCCTACGGTGGCCGGGGACCACGGGTTGCCCCTCGACGCCCGGGGTGTCTCCCGCGGTGGCTGGGACGTGAGGCTCTCTCCCTCTCACGTTCCGCCACCTCCTTCGCAAGCATGACTGCTTCGCAAAAGAAGGCGACGGCTTGCAGTCATTAGTAAGCTGCATCCAGCGGATTATTAAAACCTTCACCAGACACCCAGCCCGTCTAAGGACCGAACCAGGCTGTGCTTTCCAGTAAGCCAGTTTGTAGTAAGCGATGACTTATTGTCGGGCCTACGCTGTCCTCTCATACTTAGGTACTAACGTTGTAACATCCAAATATTGTAGAACCAAATGATTTTAAAAGAGTAACCATGGAGTTTCTTGCCGGTTCTTCTCCATAGGAAACGACCAACCCGAACCGTGCCTCTTCTGTCGACGTTTTATAAGTGCCCATGTAGGCCTATGTAAAATAAAATATTTTGTTTTTTTTTTGATTTTGATTTTGAATTTGAATCTGGTATCTGCAGGTACCTATGTATCTAAATATAAAGCTTTGTTGTGGTCTAGTTTGCCAGAAATGAATGATATCAGGGCTACTCATACCCATCCTGGGCACCAGTTTAACTTTCTACCTTTCCTCTAGTGATACCCTATCTAAATACTTACCACACACCAAGCAGTCCAATCCATTCACCATGCCCATCAAGTATTTTAATCTCCTAATTTTTATCACATACTCTAACGCCCCATTTATAACGAAACTTGACAGACAGCCGTCAATCTAATTTATGTCCTACATAACAAATTCCTGTGTTTATAACACATTTTATTTTATCTTTAACGTCGGCAGTTACACTAATACTATTGTGGAGAAAGTCCGAAAATTATGTCGTCTGCGTAGGAGTTTTATTTTGTGTTTTAATTTTTATTATTTGTTTTAATATAGCATCATGGTGGCGTTTCTTTAAACGAGTTTAAATCATAGTTCCGTTTCTGTAAATCGTTTGGAGATTAAAGAGACGGCAAGATGTTTATTTAAATATGTTTAGCGATAATTATATTTATTGGTCCAGTAGAAACAGCCCTGACTGATTGGTACATCGAGGGTTTGAAGCCAGTTCTCAAAACGGTGAAGGTAAACATCGTCAGGAAACCAGCATGTCCTAGGACCAAACATACAAAAGCATGTGACATCTACTTACCCTCACTGGGTCAGTGTGGTAGATTACTCGTACAGCCTACTCTCTCTCATAGAGGGATTTTTTTGATATTATACATGTTATTCTTTTGCATCCTCGTCAAAATTCAGGATGTTGTCACAAAAGACATAAATAATCAATATACATTTCGGTACCTATGTAATTATTAAAAAATACTGCCTTTTTGGGTTGTTTAAATATGACAGTATTTCACAATAACCCCGTAGTTGAACGTCCACTCATACAAATATAGTATGTATGGACGTTCAGCCGATTAACGTGGTTTAGGGAATAAGAAATTATCGAATAAACGTTTGAGATTTTTTGTATGTGTGTAAGCTAGGTCACAAGGCGAGGATCAGACGGGCCCCGTTTAATACACGGGTGGTTCACACTTACCGAATTCGGTAAATTTAAAAAAAAAAATACCTAAGTACCCAATTTTATTATTGATTCGGGTCGAAGTACTTTAATACAATCTACCTATTTTTCTTAGTATAAAAAAATATTTTTCAACCAATAGGTAATTCGAATAAATTGTAAAGGGTAACAGACCCGAAAAGCACTCGTTCTCCCTGTCATTGCGATCATTTTTTTTTGTTCTGGACCATGCCTGGGAACCTTCTAGTTATGGAGATATTGGACGTCAAAGTTCCAACTTTTTCACACGATTTTTTTTATTACTTACTAGTTTTTAATTTTATAACTGAACTCTAAAAATGTACCTCCATGACCCGTTTACTATTCAATGCATTAATCAGCACAATGTTTTGAGTGCGTCACATTGAGTTTTACCGCAAAATGTGACCCCCCCCCCCCAAAGTCGTTTCCCAGCAATCATTTTTGCGTCGTGTTACTTAGTTTTATGTACTGAATGCTTGGTTGTCGGCTTTGCGAAGCGTCTGTTTACACCTTGTATGGTTGGAAATCAGTTAATAGTAAAACGCATCGCTTATTTCTTTAACCCAGTACTAACTGGGTTGTGGAGGTCAGATAGGCAGTCGCTCCATGTAAAATCCTGGTATTCAGCTGCATCCGGTTAGACTGAATGTCCCCAACATAAAAAAAAAAACAAATTCAAAAATCTGTTGGGCAAAGACTGATGATGATGTATTCATACTGGAAACATCAGGTAACGAAATCAAAACAAAAAATTGGAATCGAGAAGCTCCTCAAAAAAAAACATACTTTAAGCAAATCACAAAGCGTAGGTACAATGTCGCGGGTAAAAGCAAGTCAATAATAAAACGCATCGCTTATTTTTTGTGCTATTAGCTATTACTATCCTTATTACTGTAAATAAAACATTCTTAAAGATATTAATAACAATAATATATTAGATGCCACTCATTACGAGGCCTGTCTCCCAGCAGTGGGAACGTTATAGCAGCCTGTAATGTACCGTGGTATGCTAAACATAAATAATTTAACTCCTGTTCATAACTCACATTTTAAATCATCTTGTCTATTGTTTTATCATCCTGATTGATTATCTCATTAACCGTCAGGTGCTATAAATGCCAAGTTTTAATAGAAAACGTACTGAACATAAAATTTTTACTATACAACATTACCGAGGAGTCTTGATTAACGGGCATTCGCGGACTTTACCTAATTAAGGCTGTTTTATGATCAAGTGACTTTCAACGTTTCGCTGAAGGAATAGTGGGGTAATTCGTTTGTTAATACTTGCCTTAAATACTTACTTTCGTGTTGTTGTTTTGTTTTAAGGCCGGTCCTAACATTAAACTTAACAAATGAAGGGGGAGCGAGACGGAACATACCTTTTTCTTGTTGGTTTGGTCAGCGCCATCATTGAGAAAAGCGGTGGGTAAACTTTGAGGAAGGTAGTACTTAATTTTGACCCAGACCGTTTTGACATAAGAAAATGATGATTTTAATAATGCTGTAAAGCCTCGACTTGTTGATCTTGACACTGGCAGTAAAACAAACACACAAACAACATTTGTATCACAACCTCACTGTGGATCGTGGAAGACACATGAATAATTTGCACGCTTGCTTGCAGGCAGAATACAATGACTATAAGGTTCTTGTTCTGCATGGTGTCGGACGTAAAGAATAGCACCATCTCATATCTTCCCGTGGGTGTCGTAAGAGGTGACTAAGGGACTTGTCAGAGAATGGGCAGCAGCGTTCTCTGTGTTTTTGTAACAACCGTACTGCGATCGCCAACCCGCCTGCCAAGCGTGGCGATTATGGCAAAACCCCCCAAAATGTCAAAGTGGCGACACTTGGGGGGGGGGCTATGTCCAGCAGTGGACGTCTTTTAGGCTGAACTGATGATGAATGATGAAGGTTCTAAGATCTTCCCGTGTAAACCATGTATTTTCTTGCAAATAAACAATTTGAATTGAAACAGGTAGTACCGAGTTCACTGACGGGCTGCCACTTTTCACCCATATGTCCTAAGTTATAAGGTTGAAAAGCTGTCGACCGTCTGTAGACTCGGTAGTACATGATTGAATATTTAATATCGATGGTCAATCAAAACATCGGCCTAAGCGGTCCATGACAAAGATTGAATGTGCACAAGTTGCACATTAATTAAAGTAAATTACATAAACGTAATATGCCTATAACGTTACCGTACCACTGTTGGGACAAAAGCCATCTATCTATGCACTGGTAATTATAAGATACAATTAAAATTAATTCAGCCAACGTTGTAAATTCAATCGCACATAATAAACAAATGCCTGTTTCCCTTGGAATATGCAGAAACTACAGAACGCCACTTGCTATGATTCTTGATGTCTTTCTCCCCCCTTCTCTTCTTTCTCCTCGTCCTTTTTGGCTTAGAACGTTGCAGAGAATGACACCCAAGTTGAAAAAAAAACATCTCAGTCGAGAAAATTTTAATTGTTTTAATATTGCCATAATTAACATAAATGCTACGATTGATGAGTCGAACTTTTACCAAATTTACAATTTTCACAAAGACTTTCTCTAATCAATAAGCTTTGTATCTCATTCCTAACAAATAACTTTCTAATTGGACTTAATTTTCTTAGATACGGTACTAGACTCTTAACAAAATGTAGATCATCGTCTATTTCTCCAACGTCTTCATTGGTTTCTACTTCGAGATCAGTATTGGACGAGGCATCAGCTACAGAAGGCTTCTTAATTTTAACTGGAACTGGAGGCTCACTCTTGTTTTCTGAAGCGTGTCTTTTAACGCCTTTGTCTATTGGCTGATCCTCGTCTTCATCAACTATCTCTAATTTTACAGGAAGAATTGGGAGATGACAGACCGTATTTTGAGTATCTTCAACTCTAGGACTACTATCAGAAGGTTCTTTTTCATAAATATCTGAGTCATTACTGTTCATATTTACTTCTTCTGCATACATTTCGTCTTCAAAGATTATTCTTTCTTTTTTAAAAATATCATCTTCATGTATATCAATATCTTCAGCGGGAGAATAGCAGATGCGGGTTTTTATTGATGTGGTGTCTCTGAGGAACATCATATGTGGGAAGTAGATCCACTTGCCTCTGTAATAATCGAGATAGGGCTTCGTAGGATTGCCGTATGGAACCTTTACTTTTTTAATTTCCCTAGTAAACTGATCTCGTAAGTTCCGCCATCTTTGTTTTACCCAGTCTTCTGCAACAATAAACAGTAAACGTAAGTAAATAATATAAGTGAGTGAACCTTAAATATGAAAATACTAGATTCACTCGGGTATTACACCACTGACACGGTGAGGAATAAAATGAAAGTGGTACTGTGTAAGTGTAATTTTCAGTAGGACGAAACTCCAAACGTAAAATTGTCTGCAGATCTGGACGCCAATGCCCGAGTTGTAAATGCCAGTTGAAAAAAAAGCCTTAGTTGCAGAATGTTCTATTCTGAAAAGCTCCGGTTCGCATCCCATTCTCAAAATGACAGATTTCTGTCAGTGACTTACTGACTGTCAAGATCGGGTCTCCTTTGCCACGCCGACGTCCGCGCCGCCGCCGCCCCGCTCCCGCTGACGTCGTGTCCGTAGCCTCAGGCACTAATAATTCCGTAAGATTTGTTGTGTATAATTATTTAAATTGGTCTAACACAATAAGCTGTGGACTGATCTATCGAACATGCGCGAGCGCCGCCCGGCGTCAAGTGTCGGAACACTCAAAGCTTTTAAAACAAAGCGAAAGAAACCATATTGGTTACAACTTAAATCGAAACATAGTGGTAGGGAATCCTATCATCCCCAAAAGTGGACTACTACTATGCCTAAGTTTTGAGGATTTTGAGGTGTGATGGCTATAGGCATCCATGAAAAGTGTCTGCCTCGTCTAGTGGCACTGAACATGACCTGGTGGGTTCGATTCCAAGGTCAGGCAAAGTGTTATTTGGGTTTTCCATTAGAAATTTCTCAGTAGCAGCCACGGGATTTGGATTTGTGCCCGGTTGATGGTAATTGGCTCGCCTCGTATTAGATGCTACTTAAATGTGGGTGTAATTTTAGGTGTACCTCCACCCAACCCTTCGGGAATTTTAGCTACTTTTTTAGGGTTCCGTACCCAAAGGGTCAAACGGGACCCTATTACTGAGACTTCGCTGTCCGCCCGTCTGTCACTAGGCTGTATCTCATGAACCGTGATAGTTAGCCAGTTGAGCTGTCTACAGATTATGCATTTCTGTTGCAGCTAGAACAACAAATACTAAAAACAAAATAAAATAAATATTTAAGGGGGCTCCCATACAAAAAAGTGATTATTTTGCTCGTTTTTGTAAATAATGGTACGGAACCCTTTGTGCGCGAGTCCGACTTGCACTTGGCCGGTTTTTTATCAAACATAACATCACTGTTGTGTATGTAAATGTCAATTAAATCTGCTGTATATCAATTTGTCCCATCTGGTACCTACTACCGGGTTCACTGACGATTGACCTTCAACCTTATTACTCAGAACATAAGGGTGGAAAGTGTTCGACCGTCAGTGAACTCGGTAGTACGAGAAAGAATTATATTATAAACAGAAGTGAATAAAATGGGTTGAACGGCATTGGTCAAGTCAGATAGGAAGAAGCAGGCGCTTTTCCTTTTGTAAGTTCCTACAAGTAAATTCAAAACGCATGTTTTTATCGACTGTACATGGACTTGACCAGGAGCGTATTTGCCAAATTTCGTAATTGATCAATCAGACGATTTGACGAACTACAGCTTTGACCAATATCACATTTGACGAATTGCCGATTTGACGAATATCAGACTTGGCCAACGTCGTTCAACCCAATAAAATGTTACCTCTGCTTTCGCATAACTGTTCAGTCAAATCTCAAGCATCTTTATTTTCGTTACAATAAGTTTGATCCTAGCAGAGGCAGGCAATAACATACCATCAAGCCTGTAGATCATAATGATCTTTATTTACTTTACTTTAAGATCGTTATTGGTTTGGTATCATACGACTTTCAAAATCTCAATCGTCTTTATTTTTGTTACAATAAGTTTGATCCTAGCAGAGGCAGGCAATAACATACCATCAAGCTTGTTATCCCTGAAGGATTAAGCAGAGGTGTACCTATAGTAAACCGTAGGGAGTGAGCCTATTGCCAACCGGGCACAAATCCAGACTCCATGGCTGTTACTGAATAATTTCTAATGGTTGGCTTGCTTTTGGTTTTGTTTTGGTGTTATTCTCAAATCAAATCCCAGGCCCCCATGCTCAGAAGTCGCGCGGGTGACCGCTAGACCATCGAGTAATACTAATAATATTATTAAGGGGCCGTCCATTAATCACGTGATGTTTTTTTAGCATTTTTAACCCCCCCCTCCCTCTTGGTGATACCTGGTGAGGTTTAAGACTAACCCCCCGCCCCCACCCAAAATCTCGTGTATTTTTTTGTACCTACAAAGAATCTTATTTTTTTTTGAATAATATCTTTAAATATAGGTAGTTCGTTCGTTGCCTGGCAACGGCGAGTCAAGGTCACACTACACGCCGCTTTTCGGTTTAGAAATCGAGAGTTTGACGAAAAATTAAATACACGTGATATCTTACTACACCCCCCTCCACTCTTGTGATATTTGGTAAACCCCCTCCCCCCCTTTCACGCCTCACGTGATTAATGCACGGTCCCTAAACAAAAGCTAACTCAGTCACCTACGTCACTGATCCTTTCGAAGTCATTTCACTTCTTATTTGGCATGACTGTTAAATCAAATCATATTGGTCTTTACTTTCTTTCGCATAAGGTTGCTATTGGTTCGCTTCCAATGAGTTGTCTTCCAAAACTACGTTGATCTTTATCCTCGTTACAATAAGGTCGCAAATAATAAGTGCCATAATGGCGCGGCGCAGACGCAGTTCACACAGTCAAGACGTGACGTCATCCTCTTATCAATGGCACTGATAAACAACACCATACACCTACTGTACCACTACGCCTCTACTCCCTGACGGTATCGGCAGAGGTGTTCCATAGTAAATAACCCCACATTTCGCCCGTCATGTCTACGTAGTGTAGGATGCGAACATATTGCCGTTCATCATCATCAACAATAATGTTCCCACTGCTGGGACACAGGCCTCTTCTCTATGAGAGGGAGTGTGCTGTAATCCACCACGCGGGCCCAGTGCGGGTTGGTAGATGTCACATGTCTTCGAATTTTTAGTTCTAGGACATGCCAGTTTCCTCACGATGTTTTTCTTCACCGTTTTTGAAGGCAGTGGTGATGAAATAAATTATACAAAGTAATGCGCCTGCCTCGTCGTCGTCTTTATGGTGTCGGACGTAAAGAATAGCACCATCCCATAGCTTCCCGTGGGTGTCGTAAGAGGCGACTAAGAGATTTGCCAGAGAATGGGCAGCAGCGTTCTCTGTGCTTTTGTAACAACCGTACTGCGATCGCCAACCCGCCTGCCAAGCGTGGCGATTATGGCAAAACCCCCTCTTCTTGGGGGAGGCCTATGTCCAGAAGTGGACGTCTTTTGTGCTGAAATGATGATGATGATGATGAATGCGCCTGCCTAGGTTCGAACTCAAGGCTTACTGCTCGTAAGTCGGGCCTGCCACCATTGGGCCACCGCTGCTCTCGTTATTGCCGTTAACCGGGCAAAAAACCTGACTCCAGAATATTACTTAAGACTTTCTATCAGAAAAAAACCAATACTTATGTACACACGACGACATTTCAAGCTATACATATCCAGTATTACCTGGCTTTGCTTTTTATAGTTTTACCGCACAATGAGATATCCGCTTATACTGGTTATACATAGCTTGATTATTCTATTTCTACATTTAATTTCATATTTGTAATAGGCTTAGTAGGTAGGTGTTTCGGCCACTGAATTTCGTTCGATCAGTTCGAAACAGGAATTTCATTGTTATTAATATTTTTGGCAAATGGTGATCATAATAAACAAAATTCAATCTATCTATGAATTAAGGTACCCAACCTGCGAATCGAGCTCATGACTCAGCCCATACGAACCCTAGAACAGCACGACAGTCCTACGGTCGTCGAAATATAAACAAATCCTGCGCACCTTTATCAATTGATTTACGTCTGACAGTAGCAATTAATCAACAACCTTATCACAATGACCTTAAAGATCTTTGTTATTTGTCAGAATCATTAGTGGCACCAACCGCCCTTTTTGGAACGGCGAAGTATGTACTGTATGTAGATAGATAAATACAAATAAAAAAAACTTAGATTACTTACTATTATTATTCACCATTAATCCTATTCTTTCCCATTCACGTTCCATTGCGGCCCTGTTTTTATAATCTTTGTTGTTTTTGTCCCACAGCAAAGGAGTATTTTCCACCTCCTTGATCAACTTTTCTGAGAGAGAAGGTCGTGTAGTAATTTCGTCAGAAGCGGCTTCCATACTGTAAAACCGTTAATTCCACACAAAATATATCTGTACACCGTCTGATTATGGTACAAAATGGAACGACCACGTTTGTTTTTAAACTTTTATGTCCTTGTAACTTTGTTATGTTGTCAGTTTTTAAATGTAAGAAGAGGTTATCGGGAACTGTCACTTAGTTTGTCGTATGTGTGTTTTAAACACACTTCACTTTGAAATAACTACACACTTAAACGAAGTTATTAAAACAAACGAATTGGCACTGTTTTAGTACCAAAAAAATAACTTTAAGTTAACTTAAAACTTTGATCAACGACGAAATACATGATGCGATCAACACGACAGTCGGTGAACTAAAAATAACCGCGCGACGTTGCCAGCTCGCGCAGCCAGTTATTGCGAGCGACGCGGCCGCAGTCCGGCGCACGCCGACACGTCATGCACGCTATCACCCGAGCGTTGTGTGAGTGAGAGATACGTGAGTGTGAGTGAGGCAACGTCGCCGCGTGTGTAGTGCGTAAGCGCTGAGTTTGTGTGTCGTCATGGTCGAATGTGTGATCTGGCAACGCGGCGACACGCGTCCGTCCTCGTCGCGCATTCCACGTCCGTGTTTTGTTGACATTGAATGCGAGCATTGGTAGGTGCAGTGATTTCGTGAGATATGGAACGTTTGAAAGAAAAAGAAAGAAAGAAAACACATTTATTGGGCACATGCCACAAATGCACACAACTTGTAATGTTTGTGCAATGTTTGTAGATCACACTACACTTATTTTAGGATGATGAATAGGTTACCTTAGTACGTTAATTGTTTTGGGAAAAATGCTCTTGCACATAATTTGAAACCTAGCTTATTCTTAATTTCCCGTTATAATGATAGTTTTTGTGCTTACTATGAATTTAAAGTCCTACAAAAAGCAACAGATAACAAAAAGTACTACAGTGCCATCTATGAAACGATGGAGAAAAACCCGACAACAACTATTGGGCAGTTGCCCACCAGACATAACACATTACAAACACACAAACATTTAAAATATAATATTTGATTTTTAAGAAATTAAAAAAAAAACTAATATTATAAACAATAAAGATATTCAATCTAATAGAATAGATATAATAATTGATATAGAATTAAAAGAAAAAACTCTTACCAACTGCGTCCTCCAGACAGTACCTTTCAAGTGCCAAAAGACCACGCTGTACCATATCAAGTTTCTTGACATTCAACCTCTCAGTACAATGCAATACAATAGCCGCAATACCAAAGTATGTCACTGACAACCGGTCGCGTATTTGCTTTTGAAATAACATTCAAATAAAAATACGCTAAAAGGCTTCGATATTTTTCACTGAACTTTCGCAATCAATCCACGGCCTGCACAAGGGTTGCAGCGAAAACATAAATAAGTAAAGATATATTTTGTGCAACTTAACATCGTCACGCCTAATACCCGAAGAGTAAAAGATGGTCCTCGAGGATCTACAGTAATCCTTCATCGCCAGACAAAGCATTAAAAAATTCGTCATCATCAGCCTAGCCGTTTCCCATTTACGTTGGGGTTGGCTTCCAGTCTAACCGGATGCAACTGAGTACTTTTATTTTACATAGAACGACAGCCTATCTTACCTGCACAACCCAGTAAGTACCAGGTAATACGAAACCCCTTGGTAAGGCTTTCGGGCTACTAACGACTCAAAGATCTACAATTGACAGCTGGGACTAATTAATGGCTTAACGTGCTTTCCGAGGCACGAAGGTAACTCGGTGTGTAATGGGTGGTCACCCATCCACGGACCAACCTAAGAGTTGGCAAGTAATCTATAGATCGACTCGAGCGGCTGTTATTATTTCGCCACGATCTCCTTTTTTTAATTTTTTTTAGGATCGGAAATCATCGTATGACTTCTCGTGGGAGAAGTCATACGATGATTTCCTGGTTTGGATTTTCTGGACGGAGCGGAAGGGAGTGTCAGACTTGACTGACTAAAACCCATCCATGTTCCTTCTTAGCCCTCTGTGTTCCAGGGCCACGGTATCTCTTTGGAACAACCCGCAGCCCTGGCAGGCATCGGCCCTCTCGGACCCCTTCCGATTTGCTGACATCTCCTTGAGGCGCGCATGGAACACGAACGCGCCGTCAGCACGGCCTATCGTCATAAGACGGACGGACGGTGAGCTAGCCTATTACTCACCGTCCACAGGACCGCGCCTACGGTGGCCGGGGGCCACTGGTTGCCCCCGCGGCGGCTGGGACGTGAGGTTCTCTCCCTCTCACGTTCCGCCACCTTCTTCGCTAGCATGACTGCTTCGCAGAAGGAGGCGACGGCTTCCCATTCCCTCTCGCTCCGGACCATGGATTGAACCAGGGCCGGACGCGAGAGGTCGCCGCCGCCAATCGCCGCTACGAGGACACGGCGGTGCTCAGCCCAAGCGGGGCATAGCTCCACGGTGTGCTCCACCGTGTCCTCCGGCCGATCCTCGCAGTGGTGACACAAGGGCGTCATCTCGCCCGATTCGGTGCAGGAACCTCCCGAAACAACCGTGTCCGGTGAGGACCTGCGTCAGGCGGAAGGTGAGGGCACCGTGGCGCCTCTCCAGCCACTCTTTAAAGAGGGGACTTATCGCCACTATTGTGGCGTGCAGGGCACGCACGGGGTTGCGACAGTCGCTCTCTCCATGTCGCCATGAGATCGCGCCGGAGGTCTATCCGCTGAGCGGAGTTTCTCCCCGGCGTAGTGCCTCCGCGCGCCATTCGTGCAGGCACGCGAGGACTATCGCCTCCAGATCCCATGGCGGCAATCCGGCCAAGACGCTCGCCGCCTCGCCGGAGATCGTGCGGTACCCCCGGATCAGCCTTACGGCTACCACCTTCTGGGGCGCGTTCAGGTAATGGGCGGCTCGCTGCCTCAAAGAACGCGCCCACACCGGGGCCCCGTAAAGGGCCATGGACCGCACGACCCCCGCATAGAGACTCCGGCAGGAGGCGTTTGGACCCTCCAGGTTGGGCAAGAGCCGCTAGAACGCAGCTCCTGCCCGTTCCAGTTTGGGGGCCAAACATCAGAAGTGCTCCACGAAGTTCCACCAGCTGTCGAGGACAAGCCCTAGGTACTTCACCGTCGACTCGACGCCGATGGGAACCCCTCCTACCGTCAGTATGGATCCCGACGGTGGCGCATTCCGAGGCCCATGAAAGCACATGGCCTCGGACTTGTGCAATGCCACCTCGAGACCCAGTTGCCGGATTCTCTCCACGACTATCGCAACCCCGCGTGTCCGCCACGCTCTCCTCCCATAAAATAATTATGTTTAATAACAATAAATGGTTTTATCAGCAGACAGTGTTTTCGAGAAGCTATCTGATTAACTGTGTAGGGACCTACAAAAAGCAACTTACTACAAAAAGTACTACAGCGTCATCTATGACACGACGGAAGAACTAACATCAATTTCCTACATCACACAAGCAAAGTTTACATCGACTTAAGACTATATAGAGAAACCCGACAACAGCTGTTGGGTAGTTGCCCACCAGACACAACACCTGTCTGGTCGGAGGATCCTCCCTTTACCACGGGGGATGAGGATCTTAACACCCTGTTCTTCATACCCCTAAAACTGCAAGTACCATCAATTCCAAAGTAAACTTTGCTGTGTCTAGGTTCTGTAATAAAGAAACTCCTTCTGTTCTCTTTCCATTACTTTTTGGTACCGCAATAGCATAACAATACGCCTGGTGGCCTACCATGACGTCTTAAAACATTATTTTTTCATTTTTATTCCAGAGTGAGAAAGAGACAGGTCGTCTAGCTTCATCTCTTTTCCACTCTGGAATAAGAATGGAACAATAATATTTTAAGACATCATAGTAACGGCCCTGATAGTTAAAGTGAAGCGTTTATGTCGAGGATGAAGTCCAGTGAGATTTGTAAAAAAATAATAAGCAAAGATTTTTTTATAAATCGTCGGTGCCAACCCTGCAATTGAGGGTACGGTAATTACAAATGTTTCAGGCCGAACTATGAGCGCTTTCAGTTTCCACGAGTTGTCTGAAAACTGACGTTTATTCCTGTAAATAATGAAACATTGTTGATTGAAGTTCATACGCCTGTTTTTATTATATCCGATGAAACTGTAGACGGAACATTTGCCAATATAGTTTTATTCATGAAATGAATTTCATTTGATTGGTTTTTTTTTGTTTTACTTAATACCCTCATGGGAATGTGTTTGAACGATGGGTATCGTGTTTGTTTTGTGAGTAAGCTGTTTATTAGCTTTGCGATTGGTTTAAATTCCAGTTCTGCAGTAAATTGTATCTACCTACCTACCATTAGTTGTACAGAAGATATTATTGTCACTGCTGGTAAATCCACGACCAGCCTAGCACAATGAAGACCAGGAAGCTCAACTTGAACCTCTACTCTTCGATCTCTACCGAGTCGCCCGGAAGAATCTGCAGCTGGGTATACTCCCAGCAAAAGAACAGGGAAGAAACGAGATGCTCGATGGTCTTAACTGGGAGCCCTGGGGGCACCCGTTTCGCCCGGTACAGAATAAACTCCGTGTCCAAGGTGCCTCGCGACGTAAACCCTCAAGCCTTAGTTCCTTCCCGAAATTGTGGGAGCGCTGTTTCCTGACCCTGTGGAAGTCATACCACCGACGACGTCCTCATAGGAAAGCGACAAGATGGCGACGAGAGCGTTTCGCCGATCACAGAGGCATAGATGGCTGCAACAATTCTGCGGGCGAGCTCTAAAAATACGGCTCTTAGGACCGGATGGTGCTCGTAACGTACATGTGCCATGTTATGCCAAACTGCGTCTTATAAAACTGATTTTTGAATTCAAGCCTTCAAATAAATGTTTTCTTGTGGTTAGGTTCACCAGAAACTCGCGACTTCGTACTAACTGAGGCGTTTGTAGTTGTACCTAATTTACAAAAGTAATAAAAAGCTTACAGGTAAAACCAATTTCTACCTTGAGTTTCTTCGAAGCTGCATTTCGTATCGTTGCTACAATTAACATTTACTACAACCATTATAGTAATTACTTGCATAGCTGTAATTATAACTTCACTCCACTTGTGTTGGTATTCTTATGACCGTGTTTAATGTGGGACACGCAGACGGAGTTGTAGCTCTTTGTGGTATAGTATGTTCCATGTAGTATGTTACTACTAGGTTCCTACTAATACTTTCCTACCTATTGCTAACAATTTCTACTACATTGTAAATAAAATACTGTTTTGATGTGAATGCGCCCTACACCACCACACAAAAGATCTTTCAATTTATTTCGAATCGACAAATATTTCTATGTTGTTTTTTCAACTGAAAATATCATACATATTACAAATAAATAAAATAGAAGTGTCTGTTTGTAATTTCGAAATTACAGCTTTTTACTGTGTGTCTATGAAAGCCTACACAATGACAAAAAATCTTTTTTTTTTGTAATTTCTGTTATTCTGACTGTCTGTTTGTTCCATCGAATCTCCAAAACGGCTGGACTCATTTAACAATACATTTGCTAACATATAGTTGATGTTTTAAGGAGTAACTTAGGCTACTTTTACTTTACCAAAAAGATTAAGGTCACAAAATCCGATTCAAATAGGGAGTTATATTTTTATTTCGAGCGGGAGATACGAGCAGCAGCGAGTTTAAATATAAAATAACACAATTTATTTAAATCCTCATGCTTATGAGCATTAAATATAAAATAAAACAATCTAATAAAATCCTCATGCTTATGCTGCAGAATTCAATGAATCATAAAAACATACAGTGAAAAATGTTTTCATACATTCCTTATTTAATTTTCATTATTTTGCAACCTGCGTTCATAAAATATCACGGCTCATTTTTCATGACAGATAAAAAAACAAATGTACATACAGTTCGAGCTGCCATCGTACAAAATGAAAATTTCCAATACAATACTTCCCTTTGTCTTTGCTTCAGAAGATATCTTAATTAAAATTTGTAATTAGTTAAAAACAGTGGTTAGACCGTCGGATGTTGATTTTAATTTCAAATCGAATACCGTATCCAGTATATGTAATCAGGAGCTCTCTGTGGATGTAGGGCGAGGTCATAGTGCGAGCGGACGCGATAGCGGGCAGTGAAAAAAGTTGCTACATTTGATTCAGTTGATTTGAAGTCTTGAAGGAATGTAGTGAATGGTTACAACGTTTCCACTAAATGAGCACTAATAGATGAGTTGAATATTTTTGACTATGTAACTCACTAAAACTTCACTTATGAAAAAAAAAAACAAATAAAAAACGGCTTTTATGTTTGAGCAACAGTTTGACTCTTTTATGTTCTCCATTTTGACTGATATTAATAAAATAAACACAAAATTCAAATCTTTAGTTATCTTTAGTATCGGGATCGGATAACCATAGAAAACCCTATTCCACTAATCACAAAACTCTAACCCTTAAAAAAACATCGCTGCAACACCAAGAGCTGGACTCTTGGTGTTGCTGGACTTGAAGAAACTGTCACTTTTTCGCCATTTTTCTGATTTACCGACTTTTTATCCTGGCAGTACGTTCCCGCGGTATAAATTCCAATTGGGTAAAGCCGCTGATCAAACCTAGTTGTCACGTAAATCTGACAATATCAACGTATTAGACTTCCCACAAGTTCTGAACGTCACTCAAGCGGCAGTCACAAAATTCCCACGGCAAAATTTCTTCACTTTCATTTCACCTGTTTGTCTCTGCCCCACAGAGTATCACGGTCACCTCAGTTTTAAACAAAAGCATTTCAACAGCACCAAAACCTTTCCAGTCCACAGACTTTCAATAAATTCCGGTTGCATTACTGAGAGTGCCGACTGCTTAGTACTTTATCTAGCTAGATTAAAAATCCTCATCATCATCAGCCTATAATGTTTCCACCTCTGAGACACGTCAGGCCTCCTCTCTATGAGAGGGAGTGGGTGGATCCACCACGCGGGCCCAGTGCGGTTTGGTAGATGTCACATGTCTTCGAATTTTTAGTTCTAGAACATGGCGGTTTCATCACGATGTTTTCCTTCACCGTTTTTGAGGGCGGCGGTGATGAAATAAATTACACAAAGTAATGCGCCTGCCTGGCTTCGAATATCGGCTTCGGCTTACTGCTCGTAAGTCGGGGCTGCCAACAATGGGCCACCGCTGCTCTCTTAAAAATACTGTCACTTTTTCGCCACGTTTCGGATTTGCTGACTTTTTCTCCCGGCAATAGCTATACATTTCCATTATAACATGACCTCGCTTTCCAGTATAATGAAGGATAAAAAATTAAAAACTGAGCTGAAAGCCTGATTGGTCGGCTTGATGCGTACGTTCCAGAGGTTTTATTTCTTATATCAACGGTGGTGAGGAGCTCGTGGCTAAATAATAACAGCCGCACGGGTCAATCTTTAAGGTTAAGCCATGCTTGGGGTGGTTGGTCCGTGCATGGGTGACCATAATTACATACCGAGTTTCCTCAGTGCCTCAGAAAGCACGTTAAGCGGTTAGTCCTGGCTGTCATATGTAGATATGTGACAGTCGTTACGAGTAGTCAGAAGCCAAAAGTCTGACAGCCAGTCTTACCAAGGGGTATCGTATTACCCAGTTACTGGGTTGTGGGGGTCAGATAGGCAGTTGCTTCATGTAAAATACTGGTACTCAGCTGCATCCGATTAGACTGGAAGCCGACCCCAAGATAGTTTGGGAAAAGGCTAGGCAGATGGATTGGATTATGGTCAACGGTGGTAAAGGCGCTAATAAAAGCTAGTTGTCACACGGTGCACGAACAAAATCCAACCACAGAAATAATTCACATTTTCTTCAGCTTGTTCTCCTCCGGTCCCGCTCATCACAAACCTCTGACCCTTAAACAAAAGCATCGCACCGCACAGCATCAAGAGCTCTCCAGTCTACAGACTCTTTTAAACATTTCCCGTTGCATTATTGAGAGTGCCGACTGCTCAGTACTCAATCGATTCCACCTGGATTAAAGAAACTGCGGACTGAGAGAAGTTTAATTCTTTCACTGTTTTAAAAGCTTCCCGATTTTGTGGTGTAGAAATCTTTGAGCGGATTTTTTTAGCTAGGCGGTTGTTTTTAGTGGAACGATAGGGGTTTTTGTATTTTAGGTCAGTGTTCTGTTGTGTGAATAAGCAAAGGTGTTATTAGGTCACATTGGTAGAGGATTAATTTAAATTAATGTGTTCGGTATTTTCCTACTCGTGTAGGTACAGAATGTAAAACCGTTCGAAATACAGCGATTCGTAACATCATCACCTGTCTAGCCTTTTCCCAAACTATCTTGGCGTCGGCTTCCAGTCTAACCGGATGCAGCTGAGTACCAGTATTTTACATGAAGCGATGGCCTGTCCGACCTCCACAATCCAGGAACTGGGTAATATGATACCCAAAGACTTCATGTAAGATTGGATGTCAGACTTTTAGCTTCTGACTACTCGTAACGACTGTCAAAGATCTACAAATGACACCTGGGACCAATGACCTTGCTTTTTGAGGCACGGAGGAAACTCGGTATGTAATTATGGCCACCCATCACTGATACACCAACTCGATACATTGAACGAAAAGCGCCAAATACGTTAGGAGAGTCCTAAGCCTGTCTATACCTACACCTATAATACCACTGGCCAAACATGATATCATGATAACAAAAGAAAATACGATCTGGCTAGTCATATATAAGGGCACACGCAAAAATAGCTTCAAAAGGCCGCCGATACCGAAATCAGTAAGAAGGACTATAAATAAGTACTGTCTCTCACTCGTCTATGGTTACAGCCATACACACGGAGAGATGGGCAACGATCGTCAGTCACTGGACGCTTGTCGAGGCAATTAGATTCGAAGTAGACAAAATTTAAGAACAAAAAAAAATGATAGATAGCGGAAAAAATATGACAACTTTGGCATAGTTATGGTTCTTATTACTCCCGCCCGTTATAAGGATTCCAACCTACCACCATCCTACTTCTTTAACCGCTGAGCCTCAGAGCCCATTGCGTTAGCCCTGTCTTTACAATGTCAAAACAAAGACGTGTTACAATGTTAAAACATGTCCGATATATAACATGTCGTATTAATTGAACTGGCGTCAAAAATCGTTGAACAAACAGAGACGCGTGCCGCTCGACACTTGTGATGTTTGACGAGTATTAAATGTGCGCTGAGGGGTTAAGGGATGACAGGAAGCGATTTAATAAAATGAATCGGAAAAAGAAACAAAGAAAAAAAAAAACATTTGTCGCAGGGACATGACGTGCATACAAAAAGACAAAAAGAAACAAGACATCGCTTCATCATTACCATCATTTCAGCCGAAAGTCTTCCACTGCTGGACATAGGCCTCCCCCAAGTGTCGCCACATTGACCGGTCTCGTGCGACTCGCATCTAGCGGATCCCCGCAACCTTCACCAGGTCATCGGTCTACCTAGTGGGAAGTCTTCCATCGCATCGTCTCCCGGTTCGCGGTCGCCATACCATAACTTTTCGGCCCCATCGGCCATCTGTTCTGCGAGCAATAAATCGCTTAACAAATATTTATAAGTAGGTACAACAGGACGGAACAAAAAAAGTTGACAGTTTGCACGTCGTGACTGCGACAATCAGGTTACAGATCAGCACGATGCTGTGATATATCCTATGCTCGAATAATGGGTCAGGCTGTCTAGTGACTAGATTACGATGAATTTTACTTTATTTAAGATGCCTAGTTTTAAATGATAAATCCATCTTTGGAAATTATAATACACCTTTAACTGATTACCCATTGCACGTTGTGTTGTTTTGTCTTTCTTGATCAAGAACTAAAGTACAGAACAGAGAGAAAAATCAGAACGCATTATTTTATTAAATGCTGATACTCTGCTCTGTATGGTGTCGGACGTAAAGAATAGCACCATCCTATATCTTCCCGTGGGTGTCGTAAGAGGCGACTAAGAGACTTGCCAGAGAATGGGCAGCAGCGTTCTGTGTTTTTGCAACAACCGTACTGCGATCGCCAACCCGCCTGCCAAGCGTGGCGATTATGGCATGTTATGTCAATGTGGCGAAACTTGGGGGAGGCTTATGTCCAGCAGTGGACGTCTTTCGGCTAAAATGATGATGATGATGATGCAACGCCTTCTGGCTGTGTCAGGGCTACAGAAAGTGGTTATTTTGGCCCACAGCTCATTGGGCATGCGGCAAACGTCGCCAGTCCAGTCCCACTTCACCTTAGCGGCTTTTTGAGCATTTTATACATTTTAATTTAATTAAGGACTGCGCCGTACCTAGAGGTCGACAACGGCGAAGGTGGCGTGACGATCTAGTCCTGTTTGCGGGGCTAATATGGCCAGAGATCGCACAGGATAGAGAGGTATGGAACGCGAAATAGGAGGCCTTTGCCCAGCAGTGGGACAATAAGTAGGATAAAAAAAAAACTAATTAAAATCCGGCCTCACAATTCAACTATAACTCGCTACAGCTTGCTTCTTAGATGACTTATACGGAAATACTTAGTTTTACGACTTAGCAAGCGATTAGAATAGACTCGAACACAACAGGTGACAATTTAAACAAGGGCTTTAACGTTTTTTAATTGCTCATTTATAGCTCCAAAGTTTTTGTTGTTGAATATCTTAGATCGTAATCTTATGTGTTTAACTTTCTAAATGACTGTTTAGTGTCTATGTATTTTAAGAACAAAGATATTTTATTTATCAGTTAAATAGCAGAGCCTATAATATTTTGACCACCGAGCATTCCGTAAGAGTAATAGAACTTTGTCATTTTAATCAGCAAAATTCTAAATTCCTTGGGATCTACCGCACTTATATATGTCGGGTCAGAGCCCATTCGTCCCCTACAATTCGTCCCCCAGCATAAAAGTTGTAGATTCGGCCCCTATATAGGTGCCCATTGGTCTCCTGGTAGGGGACCAATTAATATTTTAATAAAAAATATTATTTTTAAGGTACCCATTCGTCCCCTCTAATATATATACAATATAAGTTAAAGATTCGGCACCTATTCAGGTGCCTATTGGTCCCCTGAGATAAAATTAGCTATATTTTACATAAGAAACGGTTAACATAGTACACTTGTGAACAGTTTATTAACGGAATTAATTTAATAAATCATAACAGATCATTGAAAAAAGAGCTATGATGAATGATAATCCGTCATGATAATAATATAACCTGTCGATAGGCTTACGATGTAAAATTGTCTCGTTAATGGTAGAAATAAACCAAATATTTTGCAATGTTTAGACACTCTACATAAAGAAGCGAATTTATCAAAAAATAAAATGGATCAAAGGGGTGTCCTTACAAATAATCGGACTCCTGAATCGATTGAAAATGAAGCGAGAATAAATCGCATAATTAGCCAATTTTTTGAAAATCAGATTTTACTATGCCACTGCATGGAAAAGCTATGCATATATTATTAATTTAAAATGAAAAAACAAATATAAGATTAGTTTTATACTAAAATAATGTTGATTTGTTTAATCTTATATAATTATTGTGATTTTAGTAATTTTTTGTTATTGTAGTTATAGTTTGTTAGATTTAAGTTATTACGATTTTGCATGTAGTTGGTTAATATATAAAAAAAATATATGTTGATTTATCTAGTCTTCAATAATTACTGTGATTTTAGTATTTTTTTTTTGTACTGTTAACATTTTTTAGATTTAAGTTATTATAATTTTGCATGTATGTAGTTGGTAAATATACAAAAAAAATAAGAAGTGATTATTTACTGTTGATATGTGTTCTATTTTTTTTGCATATTTTATATTTAATTTTTATTTATATGATCAATCAAGGCTGATTTTTGTAAAAGAGTTGTATTTTGTTAGTTTCTAGGACATTGTGATTTTGTATGTGTTAATCTTATTTGAAATAAACATGATATCTACCGAATTACTATATTTTTTATTTTAGCCTTTTCTGCGCGACCGTACCAGGACTACCAAGCTGCAGTATACACATATGCATGTACTTATATTAGAAGAATGAATAAAAATAATTATTCTTCAGGGGACGAATGGGCCCCTCAAAAGTTCCAGGGGACGAGTGGGCACAGGGTGCGAATCTTAGGGGACGAATGGGCTCTGACCCTATATGTCGGGGAAGGCGACTAGATTTCAATGATAGGTAATTCATTCACATTGGCTACTTGCAATTCCAGTAAAGAAAAACTTCAGCAAAGTAACACTCTCTCAGATGAAAATGTCAAAAATATAAGGATTGACATAAGTCAAAATCAAAACTATTTATTGACAAAAAAAAAACATTGTACACGGTATTTGGGATTCTTTGACTCCTGTGATAGCTGAAACTGTATTGCAGGAGCATAAAATGATACATTTTCTAACGACAAAAAAGCAAACAAACGAGTCCTACTTTGAATAACTACATACTTAACTACAAGTAACAGAAAACCTTATAAAAGTCTTGTTACCAGCCATAGAAACACGTAACGCTGTGACAACGATCGCCACTTTTGTCCTTCGTGCTCATCTCAGTAGTCTACAATTCATCAACCATTTACGCCTTCCTTTCTTTCTTTTGCCGGATGGGCCAGGCCACGATAATAAAAAAAAAATAAAAAAAAAACGTTTATTCATCTCCACAAATTACATCATAGTTTTGTTAGATTATTACAAAGGTTGACAGGCAGTTTGGCAGAAAGCTGTAATTTGTGAGAGATCTGGAGTCTAAACTAAGCCTAGGCCTGTATTTCAGAGCTCCAGGCCCCCCATTATATCACTAATAGTTATTGTCAACAATGGAAAAAGTGCAAAATTGGTGACAGTGTGTATGTGTGTGTGCGTGTGTGTGCGTGTGTGTGTGCACGTGTGTGAGTATATATAATATAGGTATGTATACATTTATTACATAAATAATATATGTTTTATGAAATATATATAAACATAGGGATATATACAATATTATATTAAAACTATAACTATAATCTTAACTACAAATTAATATATGTACGAAAATGTGGACTAACCTTGCCTACGATGTCACTATTTTAGTTTAACGGTCGTCACTGAGTCTTGCTATGTGCCAAGCCCATCGCCATTTTAGCTTTTTCGCATATTTAAGTGCATCTATGACTTTTGTTTTGACTCTTAACTGATAGTGGAGAATCTTTTGAATTTTACGTATTTTCATGATACTTTTTTCCATGCTCCTTTGACACAATTTTATTTTATTTGTAGATCGATGGGAGAGTGACGGATGGAGCACATGTGACTAAAAGAGTGACGAATATGAATGTGGATGGATGGAGAGGGAAGGGAAGACCAAAGAAAAGATGGTTGGATTGTGTGAAAAATTATATGAAGGAAAAAGGAGTAAATGATAGCATGACGAATGACAGAGGAGAATGGAGGAAAAAAACACGTGTTTCACTGACCCCAATTAAAATGGGACAAGGGCAAGAACATGATGACACTAAACAAACCCTAAACTATGCTGTACATAACTCGAGTGTATTATCGACCTTCCGAAGTTTGTAGTTGATCGCAACTATAACCACAGCTACAAATTTCAAGTTCGAAGTTCTAGACCGCGTTACCGACAGGCAAGTCTTAGTTCTGATACAACAATGCCTAGTTCTATCATTTTCTTGTCAATTAGGTGTCGCTGTTATGTTGACTGAAACTTGTTGTGTATTCATAGATCGTCAGATATATATAACTCGTTATGTTTTTAATAATTGTTATGTGTGTGTGTGTGTTTTTAATTATGTTTTTATGAGTTCAATAGTTACATTATGTGTAATGCAATATTTTACAAACTTAAGATCGCGACTGTTTTACCCAAAACTTTAGGCAGCCATGCAATGCCTCAGTCATGTTTAAGTTCCATGTAGTAGGGATGTAGGTACCATGTAATCAAGAGGCTGATATTGAGATATTCTAATTGATCTAATCACGCTATTAGTAGAACCTAAGAATTGACCCCAGGTTCTCATGTTCAGCAGGAGTTTTTACGTTTACTTGTCCAAAGAGACTATCTTACTTTACATTCAAATCTTACTACTTGATATTGATTTAGAAGCTACTAGTACCAAAAGGTAATTTAAGAAGCTACTAGTACCCTGGGGTAATTTAGGAAGCTACTAATAACATAAAGTAATTGTCACTTATCGTCGTTTAAGTTCTTACACCACGAAATTCAAAAATAGCAACTTTACGTGAGAGTGAAAAGCAGCATGATCATACATATTTAATGGTATAATACCATTTTACAATTTGCACTTCAAATTAGAAAGAGACGTTCCATATCCTTCCTCTGATTGGGTAAAACACCGCGTCTTCCGATTCTTTAACGAACAGCATCAAAATGTCATAACCGCCAATTAACTTGTATTGTACAACGGGCTGGTGTCCGCAACTCCACGTCCAAAGCGTTTATTTTGCGCACTTACGTGGTGTTAGAACTTCCAATAAACAGCACCAATAGGCAATTTAGCACCTACTTCTGCCAATAATTCTCCAAACACCTAACTTTCGAAACGTAAGCACCCACCACTTCAACCACTGCTCAGCCTACATAAACCAAAGCGTGAAGTTCTAAACATTCCGCATGGGGCTCGATTCGACTGACAGCTTCTTAATTAAAGTTTAGCGTTTGTTCCATTCAAACCCTTGTAGCAATTATAATAGGGTTCTCAAATTGGAGTTTTACATAAATTTTGGTTTTTGTACATGAATTTCGATTCAAATTGTTTGTTTTGGACAGGTGTTGGAAGATTTCATGCGAAAAATACAAAAGATTTTTCAAGATGTTTTGGGTGTATTGCGCATTGCACCCCACGCAATTTAATAAAGGTAAAATAGAATTGATATATTATTTTAATTTAAAATATTTTTTAACAAGTTAGATGTCAGACATAGCCCGAAAAATTTTCAAACCTTATTGTCAGCAGTGGTCAGGGCACATTGCTTGCAGATTATAGAACAATAGGCTAAGTTTCTGTATGTGTCAGACGTAAAGAATAGCACCATCTTCCCGTGGGTGTTGTAAGAGGCGACTAAGGGACTTGCCAGAGAATGGGCAGCAGCGTTCTCTGTGCTTTTGTGACAATCGTACTGCGATCACCAACCCGCCTGCCAAGCGTGGCGATTATGGCAAAACCCCCCTTATTTCAATGTGGCGATACTTGGGGGAGGCCTATGTCCAGCAGTGGACGTCTTTCGGCTGAAATGATGATGACGATGAGGCTAAGTTTCAAGGGTTAGTTTTCTTCTGAGGGCTTTGGCAGTTGCAATCGGTTTCAATGCTTTCTGTATTCCTACAGCGATCGTTATCAGAACTGACATAAGCTTTTCGATAAACTGTGTGCAACACAGTTTTGACTTTCCTATCATGGCTTGTAGAATATTACTTTGTTGAGGCCCTTTGCCAGAACAACTTCAGATCATTTTCTTCTCTATAAGCTGAATCGCTCTATGTTTACAGGTGATTCTTTTATTTCTTACTTTACTAAGGAAATATTTGTTTTATGAAGCGCACAGCATAAACAATATGCATCAATAAATGTTAGAACATCACTACCTAAACTTGCTTTTATTGCTTCATTATAAAGTTCAATATCGATTGTCAAGTTCAAAGTTAGTAATTTCCGTTGTTTGAAAGTAGTTAATTATAGTTTATGGTGTTTGTTTAATTTTTAATATGGGCCAGGTGGTCGTAGACAGGTAAATGTAATATCTATGTCACTTTTGTAAAAAAATATATAACAGTCAAGTGCGTGTCGAGCCACGCGCAGTGTAGGGTTCCGTAGTTTTAATAACAGCCAAGTGCGGGTCGTATTCGCTGACTGATAGTTTTGTAACGCGCTTTAACTACTATTACTCGTAAAAATGTAAAGCCCACTTAACTGTGATAGTTTTCCTTTAAACTTCGTTATATATAGGTACTACTGCCGTGACATTTGTATTTCTAACTACAACCGTTTAGTCTATAGAGGGGGGGGACACTTGACCTTAACGAAAATTGGTACTTTAAAGCTTGATAAGTCACGAACAGTTTACTTAATCAAAAAACGGTCTTTCCAAACCCCTAATATTGAAAGACCTAACCAACGATATCCCACACTATGGGAAGGACGACGAAAAAAATGATCATCCCCACTTTACTTGTAGGGGAGGTACCCTAAATAATTGTATATTTTTTAATTTTATTTTACCACTTTTTCGGCATCATTAACGTGTATACTCATGCCAAATTACAACTTTCTAGTACCAATAGTTTTTGAGCTAAACCGCGGACAGACAGACAGACAGACGGACATAGCGAAACTATAAGGGTTCCTTGTTGACTTGGCTTGAATAGCTTGAATTTGTCGGAGGTTTTCTGTATTGAGATAAATGTTTGTATGGCAAAATTTTGGTTCATTCTTACGGTTTGTCTGACTGACTCAACAATACATCACGCTTGTAAATTAGGTATTCATGTGGCATATCTATCGAGTATTTGAGTTTTGATAAGGGTGGGTGCTAAGGTTAATTGAATAGCTTGCAAGTAATACAACTCTAATCATCTGCCTAGTCTTTTCCCAACTGTGTTGGGGTGATGCAGATAAATATCGGTATTTTACATGAACGACTGCCTATCTGACCTCCATAACCCAGTTTGTACTGGGTAATACGATACCCGTTGGTAAGACTGGTTGTCAGACTTTCGGGTCACTGATTGTCTGTAACTATAGTCGACGTATGGTGTCGCTCTGTATGGTGTCGGATCTAAAGAATAGCACCACCCCATATCTTCACGTGGGTGTCCTAAGAGGCGACTAAGGGATTTGCCAGAGAATGGGCAGCAGCGTTCTCTATGCTTTTGTAACATCCGTACTGCGATCACCAACCCGCCTGCAAAGCGTGGCGATTATGGCGAAGCCCCCCTTCTTGGGGGAGGCCTATGTCCAGTAGTGGACGTCTTTTGGACTGAAATGATAATGATGATAGTCGACGAGACGACAGGTTTAACGTGCTCTCTGAATCTCGGATTAAACTCCATCCACGAACCGACCTTGGCTAGCGCTGCTTAACCTGGTTGATCGACCCGTGTGGCTGTTATTATTTAACCACGTGCTTCTTCAGCAGCTAGTTACCTAAATACATAACCTTGGAACAGACGCTAACGCAGGACAAACTAATTTTCCAATTTAAAACAAACGACCTAGGTCCTTTTTTCCACTACAAAATGACTTCCAATATTAACCGAACAAAGAATCTCAAGACAGAAACTATAAAATGAGATCCCCTATTCAGATCAGGGGCCTATAAAACAGAGGAGCCTAAGACTTTATGACTTCAGGAGTAACCAACAGCTGTACCTTATCATAAACAGAAAGGGGCCCTAATTTTGATGGAGCTCTGTAAGCCCGACTGCAGACTGACGATTTTATAACCTGTTTGGTAGAAAATGCCAACTGGGCAAACAAATAGTAAACATGGTAAAAATCCCGTTATTAGTGTTATTGATAAATGCTAACTCTGCCACCACCCCATCGTTTCTTTCGTCAACCTTCCAAGAACAACTGTTAGCAGTATTCTTTTATTACAAATGTAGGCAACAGGGACTGGTAAGCATTATGTTCAGGCAAAATCGGGCAAGATATTGAACTAATAGTGTCCCTAGAGTCATATATATAAGCTTGAGTTTGGAATTCAATGCCCAGTGCCTCTCACAGAAAAGTGATAAGTATCCCAGCAGTATTATAAGCTGATTATGTTTGCATTCATTAAAAACCATAGCTGACTATGCCGACCAAATGTCGTACGTCTGCAGACGCCTTAAATTTTCTATGAAATTGATAGGATACCGGCACACTGCTTACGTAAATTACTTCTATAATCCGGGATGGGCCGATCAAAATGTTAATTTATCACTAGGGATCTTTATAGTTGCTAGGCAACGGATTCTGTTAACAAAGGAGTTTTAGAAGTTGGTCCTTTCGGGCACGTGCGAGATTTTAGTTCTTGATCTTATCTTGTTTTCGATAAGTGAAATGTAATATTGGGTAAACTGTTTTCTGGGCTCTGTTTTAATACCAATTCAACGTAAATTGGTCAAGTACCTAAAACTGTACTATATTGAACTTTATCCCAGGCTAGCAAATAGCAGAGGTTTTGCACTAACCTCAGAGACACCTAAGTGAATTCCTTAATTTTTTATGCACAATCCAACAGTGTTTTTTTTCCAGGTGGGTACCTAGTGGCTGTAGGCAATCATTCGTTTACGATTAGCGACAGTCATGGATGGATGGATGGTACCTATGTCATTATTTTTTAATATTTTCAATAAATTTCTTTAAATTTATTGTTCTTAGCGTATCGATTGCAATAAGTTCAATTAATTATGTTCTCATTATAGGTCATCATCATCATCATCTGCCTAGCCTTTTCCCAAACTATCTTGGGGTCGGCTTCCAGTCTAACCGGATGCAGCTGAGTACCAGTATTTTACATGAAGCGACTGCCTATCTGACCTCCACAACCAATACAATACTCCTTGGTAAGACTGGATGTCAGACTTTTAGCTTCTGACTACTCGTAACGACTGTTACTGTTCGTTCTCATTATAGGTACTAACCAAGTATTAGCAAGAGGTATCGTTTTACCTAGTACTAACTGGGTTGTGTACCTAGGTCAGATAGGCAGTCGCTCCATGTAAAATGCTGGTATCAGCTGCATCTGGTAAAATTGGAAGCCGCCATTAATTTAGGAAAAGGCTAGGCAGATGATGATGATTGTAGGTAGTAAATTACTTTCTAAACAAATGGGCATTCTTACGTCTAAGTACCAACAGAATCCTTAAAAAGGAATCTTCAAACATCCGCACACATTTAAAGTAGACATACTAGGAACTCATAAACGGGAAGCGTTCACTTGTGCAGCCGAAGTGCGCTCTTTGTTTTAGCTCAGCCGTCTTGTTTCATTCAACCGAACTTAACTGGTTCGAACTGCTTCGGACTGGAGTGAAGCAGTTCTCAGGAATCGATTTGTGATTGTTTGCTAGGCAGCTAAGTTGAATTGTTTTGGGATTAGTTACAGATTTCTACGTGGACAAATAATTTGTTATTAGAGACACGCTTTAATTAGAATTTTATCATCATCATCATTTCAGTCGAAAAACGTCCACTGCTGGACATAGGCCTCCCCTAAAATGTACATAAGGCGGGGGTGGGTTGCCATAATGGCCAAGCTTGGCAGGCGGGTTGGCGATCGCAGTACGGTTGTTACGGGCACAGAGAACGCTGCTGCCCAATCTCTGGAAATTTTTCCAGAAAATTAGAATTTAAAGGCAGGAAACACCTAATGAAAATGATGAAAATTTCACTTACTTAATTAATAGTTTATCTCTTGCAATATCTAAGGTTATTTTAAGTAACTTTTTAAACAATTTTATCTTTCAAGCACCCAATCGTCGATACCATTTTACAAATCACAAATTCCTATCTCATTTTAAACCCTATCTCATTTAAACCTTTTAAAACAATATAAACGACATCTATCTTTTATCCGAATACATCGAGACCCAATTTATAACTTCAAATAAAAAATGTCCATACATCACTCCGAAGTTAAAATGAAAATAATTAATAGGACAGAGTTTTAGTTTATTGAGCGATTTATCTTTACTATAAATTACTTTGGCGCTTGTTTTGTGGCCACGAAAACGGTTGATGCGAGAAAACAGGTGGATACGCTGACGCTTATGAAGATCATGCGTCACTTTTGCGTTTAAGTTGCATGACAGGCAGAATAAACACAGCTTTATTAACCATTAACCGCATATATATCATTTGCTGTGATATCGCATTGCAGTATCCAAAAAAGAAACCTCACATAATTTCCCCAGCAGTAATCGAACCCGCGACACGCAGCGCAGCAAACAATCGCTCTGCCACTGTGCCAACCGTACTGGCAAGTTTTGTACTGCCTAATACCTATAACCCTATCTCAGTGTTCAATAAAGTTTTAACAACTGCAAATCATAGGGAAACTTTTGCTTTGCAATCAGATGAAGCAGATTCAGAGAAAGTAGAAAATGTTGACTCTAATCTAAACTAATACTATAAAGAGGAAAGATTTGTTTGTTACGATTTAACTTAAAAATTACTCGACTGCTTTTAAAAATTCTTTCACCATTAGGAAGCTACATTTTCACCGAGTAACATATGCTATATTATATTCACAATTATCGCGGACGAAGTCGCGGGCGAAGTGCTATATCATAAAAAATGCGTCTGGTAGCAAACCGCCTCTTCTTTAACGTTTATCTTATAGCCTCAACCGCTCAAAAAGTCAACATTAACCCAAAGATTACCGGCATAACAAGCAAACGTTCCCACATTGATAAACACATATTGATCAGGTCTACAAGACTAATTTACCTTTGATCATAGTCATGGGACCTTAATTTGACTTCACGCTTGCTTCATAATGTGGTAATAGAGGGAATGGGCTGCAAATGTACCGTGGTACCGTGGTAAATAGCGTGATGATTGGCCTAGTAATGTATCGTTTTTGTTCTTTGGAACTTTAATGGGATCTGATTGGCTTGAAGGACTTTGATTCGTGTTTGATAGCTTAATTAACAAGTCATAATCCGCCGTTTGAAAGAAAGAAAGAAAAAACGTTTATTGGTACATGCCATAAGTACACACAATCTAAAAAACGGAAATATTAAACAAAAAAGAACTTAAAACTAAACAATAAATATTGTGTGACTCACGGTTGCACCAAATAGGCCCAGTTCAGCAAAATGCCGGACACTAGTGCCGGACGCTGGTTTTCAAATGAACCTAAATGATGAGTGAACGGATGTCAATAAGCTACTGTAATTATACAAATATATAATGCTATTATGTTTGCTATGTTGGGGTCGGATTCCAGTCTAACCAGATGTAGTTGAATGTATTTTTCATAAATCGACTGCCTATCTTCCCAGTGCTGGAACACGGGGCGCCTTTCTAAAAGGGATTCAGTATAATTTAATTCTAATAACCAAAAATGTTTTGCGTATCCATACTCTTGCTAAACTCTTGTTCAATAAACGTGTTTTTAGCAAAAAAACTCTTCTTTGCAAAGTAAATTTTAGCATTTTGATTAATATAACATATTTTATAATTTTATTAACTCGTGAAAGAGATTTACAAATAAGTGAAATCGTACATAATATTTCACCTTCACTGATCTTTAAAAATCAAATCAACCAACACAAAAAAACCACATTAGCATGAAAACAAAAATAACGTTTAAAATTCAAAAGTAAAGCATATAATTGAATGCCAAATTAATGAACTAGTTAAGTGAACAATTAATTAATTCTTAATGGGAGCTTATTAATAGTGAAGCGATCAGCGGACCTATAATTAAGTTACCCTTTATTTATTTAACACTTCCTTTTTTTATAAAGGGATTTTTATTATTTGTAGTTATTATTGGGCGACAAACTAACTGCCTGTTCATGTTCTTTAAAGTTCTCGGTGTTTTCTTTTCAATATTCTCGAATGCTGATTAAGAATGAGAAGACTGATTAAGAATGAAGTGTGTCCATGGAGTTTCTTGCCCATTCTTCTCCATAGAGATCTACGCTTTGGAATGGGCAACTACAGTACTTTCACAGTTATAATGTCTTGTGACTGTAACTGTAGCTTCATTTTTATTGTTGTTCGACTATCCAAAAGTGCCTGTAACTGGCCTACATGAAATAAATGATTTTGATTTGAATCTTACCTACTTCGATTTCTCAAAGAACATGGTACCTACTAGGATATTTAATTAGTAATTCGATATTTATAATTTTGAATTAGGACATGCCCGCCTCACTATTCCCAAACGACTGCAACTCTTGAAAGCCGGAATCAACAGTGGCAGCCACCAGAGAGCACGGAGACAATGACGGTCGACGAAGTCCCAAAGAAAACAATTTAACTGTCTGGGATCCTTTCCCTCCATATCAGCAGGAGACAGAACAAAACAAGGCCAATAGGCTCAAAGGGACGTTTGCAACTGAGATAAGCCCAGTATTGAGTCGATATTTATATAGGTACATTTATTTGATATGAGAGGTATGACCATAATTACGTACCGAGTTTCATCCGTGCCTCGGAAAGCACGTTAAGCCGTTGGTCCCGGCTGTCATTTGTAGATCTTTGACAGTCGTTACGAGTAGTCAGAAACCAAAAGTCTGACATCCAGTCTTACTAAGGGGTATCGTATTACCCAGTTGCTGGGTTGTGGAGGACAGATAAGCAGTTGCTTCATGTAAAATACTGGTACTCAGCTGCATCCGGTTAGACTGGAAGCCGACTTCAAGATAGTTTTGGGAAAAGGTTAAGCAGATGATAATGTTTTTTGAGATGAAATTGAAATGCCGATATACGATACGATATTAGTAACAGACTCCCAGAAGCCCTAGGTCTAAAAATAACCAACAGCCTTTAATTTAGTGTTAATCTGGTAATTTGCCTAATAAATTTTCTGCCATGTTTAAAACTAGCTTCTACAGACACGTAGGATGAATAGTATAACCAAATTATTTGTACAACACCCACGCCATTGGAACCATGGTGTGAGACCATGAACCATGGCTGCTAACCCCATTAAATTAAAAGCTTTTATTCATTAAGAACAGCGTTGATGACAGCTATTTAGTGAGCATGTTAACATCAACAATATTAAATTCACGACTTCCTCTTGTCATTTACTATTTTGTAGTTTAGGAGCTTGCATGGAAATTGTTAAGTTGATCTTTACAGAGCCTCATTCATGAGCAAAGAATGCTTAGAGATTTTTTTCTGTAATTTTTTCGACTTAACACGTTCGCTGCGGCAAAGATTTTTCTATAGTTTCCATTCCTGCGGTACAAGGTTTATACACCTGGTAATCTAAACTTCCATTGTGGCGGTACAAGGCTTATAGAACCTGTACACCATTGGGTTCTATTTAATAATACATCTTATATATATTATATATATTCATCTCTTTCCTACTCCGAGCCCAATTGAAGTTATGCCTTCCGCACGACAAGGAAGTCTATACTTTTCTGAGCCACACTGTAAGCAAGGCGGTATACAAGATGTTTAGACCTGGTATCGCACTCAACGTGTTAATAAACTAAATTCCTTTTAGGTGACTCCTGACTCAGTGTGGCCGAAGCAAGGAAAACCTGCGTATATTCATATTCATCGATGACTTCGCCCTAGAATGTTCAAACACGAGCTATGATTTCTACTCTGAGATAAGATCTATTTCGTAATTATGCTGTATGGCTTCCATAATACTATGTCTGTGAAAACGTTATATGGTAAACAATACAATAGGAGAAATTTGCTTGTGAATTTGGCTAAATGTCTATGCTCATGACTGTAAGTGCAGTGCTGTGCCACAAACAATTGAGCACTTAATATCGATTAGGATTGTATTGTTGTTTTGTCGTTCCAGAAATTGGTGGACGCTAGTAGGCTTCAAAGTGGTAGCAATAATGTTGGGTCTAATTAATTTAGATGCCATCGACACTGCAATAAGAAGAAGTAAATCCCTTGTTCCAGCTAGAGTCCCTCCTCATTCATTTTTATGCTAAAAAGTCACAAGCAGAACAGTTTTTAATTGAAAAAAATATGAACTACACCTATTTCAATTATTAAATAGTATGAGTCTCTGTATACATTGTTATGTTATACTTTTATTTTGTAGACGATGCGTTATTGCAAGCACGAGCTCTTCTACTATTAAAACAATTTTTAATAATTCAGACGGAATTTGTTAGTTTTGACATTTTGTATTAGTAAATAAAGAATAGTCGCATTATCACATTTAACGATGCTGTTAAAGTGTTTCCCATAGTTATGTTAGTAAGTTTGTTTGATCATAAATCCCTGGGTTATTGTTATCTGCAGGGGGTACTTTATAAATGTGTCTTTTTGATAGTTCAAGGTTTAAATAGGGTTGGCGAGCTCGGTTAAAAACTTTTATTTGGTTAGATAAAATGGTCTTATTCTTAACTAGCTATCCGGCGCAACTTCGTTTGCGTCACATTTTCCCCGTTTTCGCAACATTTTTCATTGCTGCTCCACTCCTATTGGTCGTAGCGTGATGAGATATAGCCTATAGCCTTCCTCGATAAATGGGCTATCTCACACTGAAATAATTTTTCAAAACGGACCAGTAGTTTCGGAGCCTATTCAATGCAAACAAACAAACAATCAAACCTTTCTATTAGTATCTATCTTAATATTAGTTTAGATTTAACGAAGCACTTGTTTGGTTCTGGGTTGGCTCTCTGAATTGCTTTTTTTGTCTTGTCTTCAGCTCAAATATATTCTCAAAAATATTGTCTAAGAAAATTACAACGATGTAGTTTATTTACCGAAAATTTAGTTTAAAATAATAACATAAAATAAAATGCATTTATTCCCAGGCAGCTTTGGCCCGAAGATATACCTTACATACTGTCATACATAGTTTAGGTATCTATATATATTATATACTAACGGCTAATAATAAAGCTGAAGATTTTGTTTGTTTGCTTGAACGCGCTAATCTCTGGAACTTACTGTTCCGATTTCAATTCAATTTCAAATTCAAATTCTTTCAGTGTTATATAGCCCATTTATCGAGGAAGGCTATAGGCTATATATCATCACGCTACGCCCAATGGGAGCGGAGCAGCAATGAAACATGTTGCAAAAACGCGGAAAATGTGACGCAAACTAAGTTGCGCGGGACAACTAGTTACTAGATTAATTGCAGTATGTCTGTTGTAATTACAATAGTCATGTAGAATTTACGTAACTATTATTATTTATTTATGTAACTCAACCGCCTGTAGTATAAAAAAGCTACTTATTTAAAGAAAAGTTCATGAAAACCTTATGACCACACAAAAAGTTTTGAAGTTGTAGCAACCCTGTACTTACCTATTGGACAGAAATCGGCCAAGCATCGACAAAATTTTATTTCAATTTACCAATTCGAATGCCACTGCATTTTCGCTCTTATTTCTAAGGGATAAAATTCAAATGGATCCATAAAAGTATTGTCGCTGTAATTCTATTTATGAATTTAAAATACGAATAGAATTGTTACCGTTTCCGGTCTTAAAGTTTTATGTTTCTCAAAAGTGTTTCTGTAAACACAAAAGAAGGTATTTCGTATCAGTTGTACTCTTTACTTTCCCTTTTCATGTAAGTAATGAAAAAACTATAAATTCGTTTTCAGGCTAGGTGAAGACGCAATTTTTGCTGCCAAGCTGCCTGCTAGGTACCAGCTTTACCAAAAACATATTACTTATACTTGATTCAGCTAAGAAAAATATGCACGACAATACTGTAAAAACATAGGCAAATAGCCTTCATAAAGCGTATTTTAAACACCCATAAATCATGTACAATAAATTAAAAACCGTGCTCGATTGGTCTTTTCCTGACACACGATTTTAATCTTCACTCACAACAGCGGCATTGGTAGAAGAATTAAAAATAATATTGATTTACCTGGAGCATGATACTGGTGCAATAAAAACGTACACAGGACCTCGTGGTAAAAAAAACTTTTATCATGGATTCAGAGGAACGTGATTTCAGACATGATTTCTACCAGCCCTGTTCTTTCTTTATTTTGGGAACTAATTTTTTTAACTGTTGTTTAAACATTCGAAAGATTAATAAGATCAGTTGAAAAAACATGTATGGGCCGTTATTTTTTACTAATTCTGATTTGTCAATTGCCCACTCGGAACTGCCCATTTAGTTATTTCACTGCTCAGTATTTATTAAATGATCCATTTCATTATTTTTACGAGTATTTTTTTTTACTTTACTGCTAAGTTTTAACTGCCGCACTTATTAATAAATATGCATTTTTTTAATTTTTAATCTTCGAAAACCACCATTTACAACTGTCGCTTTAAATCAGTGTTCTTTATTTTTAACCGACTTCTAAAAAAGGAGTAGGTTCTCAATTCGGATGTTTGTATTTTTTTTTTTATGTTTGTTCGCGCATAACTCCGTCGCTTGCCAACCGATTTGAATAATTCTTTTTTTGTTTGAAAGCGTATACTTCCCAAATGGTCCCATGAAAATTTTATTGAAATCAAGACAAGTGGTTTCTGAAAAAATCAACAAAAATTAAATATTTCTAACTTTTCGTTTATCCTGAATTGCGTTTTTTGTTCGCGCATAACTCAGTCATTTACGAACCGATTTGGAAAATTATTTTTTTATCCCAAAGCCTATGCTTTCCCTTTGGTCCCATAGTCACCAAGTCGGGATCTGATGATGGAATCTTGGCGAAATCGAGGGAACTCTTCAAGTTTTATAGGAAAACGTACAGCGATTTTGGTATTTTCTACAACAAGTGAAGCATTTGCGTTCAATAAGAACCATTCTACCATCAGATCTGATGATGAAGCCAAGAGACAGGCACTGGAACTCCATAATAAGACAATGAATCTTAGCTGTGTTTGGGCTTGTTGGAATTGCAACGGTATGCACTTTCCAGGTGTACCACAGACTAACTTCTTGACTTTCCTTATTCAACCAACGTAACATGTAGGTCCTCTGCTTTGACAGCCTGTTTTCGCGATGATCAGGGTTCTTATTCAAAATGCGTTGATCATTTCTTTCCCTAATTTCTTTAATCGTTTTCCTTTTTTCTCAGTTTCAGTTTGACGCCTTTTCTCACACGAGAAGCATCTTTACTAGGCTTACCTATACTTTATTATTAGATTAAAAATATGTCACTAAAAATTAACAAATAAAATATTTTTTTTCCAAAAAAAAAAAACCGACTTCAAAAAACACTTAACGCACTAAAAAGTTAAAAATAATACTATAACCTACCTATATAAATAAACCTAACCTAACATACGATTAACCTATAATAAAATTTAATAATTCTTTGGAGTCGGTGTCAAGCAATATACGATACCTAAATGACTATATACAGACTAAGGCCAGAAAAAAGCAAAACATAAATCTTACAGCTTCTAAATATTAATTAATTCATTAATTCTAATTATATTGCTTGGCACCGACTCCAAAGAATTATTAATTTTTTTGTATTGTAACGCTGTAACATCCAAATATTACAAAACCAAATGATTTTAAAAGAGTAACCATGGAGTTTCTTGCTGGTTCTTCATCATCTGCCTAGCCTTTTCCCAAACTATCTTGGGGTCGGCTTCCAGTCTCACCGGATGCAGCTGAGTACCAGTATTTTACATGAAGCGACTGCCTATCTGACCTCCACAACCCAGTAACTGGGTAATACAATAACCCTTGGTAAGACTGGATGTCAGACTTTTGGCTTCTCACTACTCGTAACGACTGTCAAAGATCTACAAATGACAGCCGAGACCAACGGCTTAACGTGCTTTCCGAGGCACGGAGGAAACTCGGTATGAAAATATGGTCACCCATCCACGGACCAACCTCGGCAAGCACGGCTTAACCTTGAAGATCGACCAGTGCGGCTGTAATGTTATTATTTAGCCACGAGCTGTCTTCTTACTGGTTCTTCTCCATAGGAAACGACCAACTCGAACCAAGCACTTTTTGTTCGACGTTTTATAAGTGCCCATGTAGGCCTATGTAAAATAAAATGTTGATTTTGTTATGTCAGTTGTCGGTATTTGTTTTGTAAAATTTTGAGTCATGATGTGTTTTACACCGTGTATGTTTTTGTTCTACTTAACAAAACCATTGCAAAAATAAACTACCTTTAGAAAAATAAATCGCCTTACACTTGCCTCGAAACGCTTTAATAAAAACCTCCACAATTGATACAGTCACTTCCACGCCCCGTTCCGTTTCTCAATACCGAACCGTGCGACAGTAAAACCGTTGCATCCGGCTTATTGAGCAATTCTCCAGACTACCGACTTTATGGGCGAGACGAGCTATGCCTGATATAGTGAAATAAAATCACGGGAATCACTCCCACTTCTATGCTGTTGAATAGTGGAGGGGTTAAGTTAAAGTACTTAGGTGCGGTTTTGATTGTGCACTTTGTGAGAGTTTCTGGTAGAAATCTTTATTGAAAGTTTATTGATGGGTTTCTTGCCCATGATTCTTTTCTATACGAAATTACCTTTGGGAATGTGTTACTAGAACCAATTGTACACAACTAAACAAAGTCTGGGATCTATACGCCAACTGAAAATTTTATTTCTTGACTTTTTTGAGTAGTGTATTTTCTTAGTTAGAGTTTAAAAAGTGCTTTATTCTAGTAAATGGTTTCGCTTTTGACTTCAGCACCGGCACAGTGCTGCGTGATTGTTTTGGCGCTGCAAGACACTGTCAGGAGGGTAGAACCTATATAGTCAGTTCTAACTATAGCCATAACGCCCGGCAAGAGGTTGGTATGACACCTAACGAGTTTAGATTGGCATGCCCTGTCTAGTAACGAGATAAGGTTGGGATTCGCTGACACACTGCGCGGCTAAATTTGGATTCCCTGTCACGCTGCAAGGCTACATTGGGATGCAACTGAGACGCTGTTGGTTTCATCTGTCAATTGAAGATACATTATGAGTCAATACGGTCGGAAATCTGCCAGCCATTATCAATCGGATCAGGGCATTCATTACCCTGTTAGGAACCTCAAGTTCTACACGGCCACGACAGAAGCTTCGACCTGGAAGAAAATTTTGTTACTCAACGGGGCATCCGACCTTGTTCAAGATAGCGGCCAGTCATGCGATAATTCGTGGTCGTGGCCGCGTAGTTCACGAGTTCCCTCAATGGGGATGTCCAAAGCTAAATAGGTTTGCCCTAACACGCGGAGATGAAAGGAGATTGCACAATAAAACAAAAGAATTGATAAATGCTTGACATTGTATTTATTTGGAAACATTTACAAGAAACAATGTTTTTAACAATATTTAAAGTCCCATACTTAGTATGAGGTCGGAAATTGACATTAACCTATTTTTGTTGTTACCAATTAATTAAAAATGTACAATACTTAGCACCGTTAGTACTAAATTAGACTAGATTTTATAATTTCGTTTCTTAATATTAGTTTATTTACAATTTTACATAATTACAAAACTGGTTGAAAATGGACGCGGGTACTAAAAGTACAAGGAACGAGGTTATGTGGAATCCATTGCGTGCTATGTACAGAAATTGTGGAATATATTGTTTAGAAGACGCAATGAAATTCAAAACTTAGTTTTGAAGTGTGGAAGATAGGTTATGGCTGCGTGGCTGATTTTTTTTGCAGAAAACAAAAATCAATAACAGTCCTGAGAGAAGCTGAAATTACTTTTTGTTTATGCTTTTGGAAAAAAATTACATCCATTGTTTGATTTATAAAAAGCTATTAAAAAGTAAAAAAAACATCCGTGCTGCGTCTACCCTTCTTGAATCATGACCGACCGGGTCGGTTCAGCACAATACCTGATCATAATTATCTGCAAATTCGCTCGGCTGTGCGGAATTATCCTTACTATCAGAATTCGGAAGTTTAAAGAATCTTTCGATAGTCAGTAATTCCGATTGACACACTTTGTTCACGATCTTTAATTTCACACAAACCCTCTTGTCCACTGCGGCGCATAGCTTCGCGAATCGACGTATTTATACGTATCGCTCGCTGTGTTAAAATAAAGTGCAATATTATCTGCAGCCGTCTACGCGGCTTCTGCACAGTGCATGGCTTTATGACGTCATTCATGCACGCGTGGCGTGACCCAGACATGGTGAGTGAAGAATTCAGTATCGCAAAATCTCATGTTGCAAGAATAATTTGTTGCATGACTTTATCAATAACACTTGCAACGGGATATTTACCGGGAACTTGAAACAAATAATAAACATGGTAAATATCCCGTTGCAAGTGTTATTGATAGTGTTTGTGTCCATGTCAGTTTAAAATATTGCATATTAACTTTATTCGAAACTATGGCTTGCAATAACAGTTTATCGTAAAAATCAGTTATTTTACATGACTGTGTCAAAAAATGGGTATCTATGTTTCTGTTTTGTTATCAATGTCTTTAATAGTATTGTCTTACTGACTGGATATCAGTGAGCAGCGGTGACCCAGTGGTGGCAGCCCCGACTTTCAAGCAGTAAACCGTGAGTTCGAACCCAGGCAGGCGCATTACTTTGGGTTATTTATTTCATCACTGCTGCTCTCAAAACGGTGAAGAAAAACATCGCGAGGAAACCGGCATGTCCCAGACTAAAATTCGAAGGCATGGGACATCTACCAACCGGCACTGGGCCAGCTTGTTGGATTACAGCCGACTCCCTCTAATAAAGAGGCCTGTTTCCCAGCAGTGGGAACAATATGGGCTGATGATGATGATGACTGATATAAAAAAAAAATACTACCGCCTGGGTGAGCTTAATGTTCTCAGTGTGAACACTTTTTGTGCAGCCCAACTACGGGGAGGACACTACTAACAATTTAAATATTTCTAAAAAAATATTTTGTTGAGTAACATAAAAGTCTATAACTGTTGAACACTGTTGTACACTTTGGTGTGTATTTTACATTAATATATCAGCCAACAAAAACAACAACTTAACAACAGCAACATAGTTTTAAGCCATACTTATTAACATGAGTTTTGTAATTACTTTATATATGTTAGTTTATAAGGTATATCTATGGGCCATTGTAGCTTGAAATAAATGATATTATGTTATGTTATACTCTTGCCCTTATCTCAATTTATTTCTGAAACATAAAAGCCACACAACCAAGAATATACATTTTTTTAACGCTTTTCATCTCACAGTGTACAAAATTAACAGATTATTGTTAAAAGCAAATATTACAGAACTTAATGCTAACAATTTAGTTACGAACACGAGCGTTAGCAATTACACTTGATTGTCTTGAGCAGATGAAATTACACGATAAGGTGAGACCACACTCGAAGCTATGATTAGGATATTAGTAGCATCAGTTCAGTACCAAATTTGTTCAAACATTATTTTTCCTATCATCATCACCATCTGCCTAGCCTTTTCCCAAACTATCTTGGGGTCGGCTTCCAGTCTAACGGGATGCAGCTGAGTACCAGTATTTTACATGAAGCGACTGCCTATCTGACCTCCACAATCCAGTAACTGGGTAATACGGATCGTATTACCCAGTTACTGGATTGTTAAGACCTTGGTAAGACTTGATGTCAGACTTTTTGGCTTCTGACTACTCGTAACGACTATCATAGATCTACAAATGACAGCCGGGACCAACGGCTTAACGTGCTTTCCGAGGCACGGAGGAAACTCGGTATGTAATTAAGGTCACCCATCCACGGACCAACTTCGGCAAGCACGGCTTAACCTTAAAGATTGATCCGTGCGGCTGTTATTATTTAACCACGAGCTCCTCCTTATATTATATTTCTTACCATATCGAAAGCAATTTAAATTGACCCAGCTCAGAACTCGGCATATTTTTTTTTATATATTTTTTTTTTTTATATATTATGTCCATCATTACCTCTCAAAATAATATTATGTATGTTGTTTGACACACTGCCAAGTGTGTCAAAAATATTACACTTAAAAAATATACTCTTAGCTGCTTGTTGATATGAAGACATCTGAATAAATAAATGGAATAAATAAAGAAACAGCCAATCGCTTCGAAATACTGAGGTTTACAAGGAAAAAAAAAATTATATTAATTTTTAACTAAATTACTTGTTGTGTAATTGAACAAAGATATAACAGCACAGCTTCCAGTGAAGTCCCACCTTTACATACAAACTCAATTACACAAAGTACATATTTGGTTACAAAAATAATTTATTTTAACAGTAGATACACTCGCTAGTTTTGATTAAAGTGTTATTTTACAGCAGAGGGTAAACAACGATGGATCAAAACAAAGGAATCGTGTTCTAGAAATGGCAATTATACGTAGACATGTCTGTCTTTGTAAACACATAATAATATGAACATTTGATCGAGTTCTGATACTTAAGTTGCCTTAATTATGTTAACCTGGTTGGTTTCCAAAATCTAGTTAAAGGTTTTGTTTATATTTTTCAAATGTCTGTTATACAAAGTTACCTTACAAAATATGAGACTTTCGATTCAAGAACGGTGGGACGCTTAAAACATGAGATATGTGTCGGTTTTTACGAATACTGGGCCACGCCTTAGATGGCTAAATAAAAGCTCATACTTAGATGTTCAGATTTATTTAGGCACTTTTTTTAAGTATCACTTAGGTGTTGCGCAAACTTTGACACGTTTTGTTACCGACACGGCACACTGTCAGAGGAAACTGTAGTTGCTGTGTCCTGCAGCGGCGACCGGACACAGTTTACGTCTGCGCAGGGAGTGCCTGATTTCATACTGGCTATATAGAAATCAACTATTCATTGGTAGCTTGTATCCGACACAAGACACACGTTTGCGCAGCGCCTAAGATTTAGTAAGACGCGTTCTAAGCTCTTTCAATAAAATTTATAATCGATCAAAGTTAAACATACCGATTTTCGTATTGAAAACTTGTTCTTAAATCACGGAACACCCAACACCAAAGTCCCATTTAAACGCTTCCAAATTATTTGTCAACGATGAAACAGTGACAAAAAAAAACAGTGACACCACACCCAGTAAGACAACTCATTAACTTGTCAAGCATGCGCTTCAAGCACATCATTCTGACAATGTTATACTAGTTGTGAGTACTTGTGAGCAATTTACAACGACTTAACAGAGTTAAATAACTGTCGGTGCGTTAACTGTGGATAAATGTTGTCGTTCGACTTTACGACACTTTGCGTGTGGCCGGTGTTGTGGGGTTACGAAGATAGCGGGTGGAGAAGCGGAGCGGTTAGCGTTAAACTACATAAAACTAGGAAAAATCAAGGATCAATACGGAACCTATTATTTTAACAACAAGGAGAAAATAAGGAGGGAATTTTCAATATTTTGAATTATGATTTTGTTTTAACTATTAATGTCAAACTGCAATTGAAACAGATCAGAATAAATTAAAATAACGACTCTAGATACATTTTTGCAATTCAATGTAGTATTTGATAGAAACCAGTTTTGTCTAGAGTTGTCATTCTGTTACAAAAATAAAGAAGTTATTCACAACGAAGCAAATCACAAAACAAACTCGCCTTTATCACAAAAAATATAAAAGTGTATCGTCCTTCCACTCGCTTCAAATTGCTGTCCTACTGGCCCACACCGCCTCACTTTTCAATTGATCGACAAAACTAACCAACTAGCCCTTTCTCAGAACCAATCATACTTCAGTTTGCTCGCAAACGTTTGCTCTCAATATTCTTATTTGTTACTTTTCGTCCCAAACCGTCACAATACTTGTTACTTTTCGTCCCAAAATCGTCACTTTTTTGTCACTTTTGGAAATGTCATTATTCTTGGTTTTTTAGATCGTTAAAATAGTTAAAAGGTTTACATTGACTTGTTAGAATATCAAATCAAAGTGTTTTACAAATATGTGTTTTCTGTTTGAATTTCCGATTATTTTCAATTGGTTCAGAATTCTAGGAATATTTCTTTTATTAGTAACAGGAAGAGACGGAATAATTGCCAGAACTGTAAACTTTTGCTTTGATTGATCTTTATATTTTTGACCATATTTAGTTGTGGAAAGTTTCTACAAATGCTGATCGAAAACTTGTTTTGCACGACTTATAAGTAAGTACCTATAGGTTGATTTAGATGGTAAATTATAAACAATCAAACGCGTTCAAATGTCACTATTGTCTTAATAAAACTGTTAGCGGGGGCTACACATTTTGTGGTTCGCCGAACATAATGAAAGCGGCGATCGTGGCGATCGCTGTGGTTAGAACATGTATTGATACTGTAGTGATGGATTTTTAGTCTTGATCAGTTTAGTTTATGAGGGTACAAAATTGCAAAAAACAGAATTAATCCTCTAAATTAAAGTAAATTCTTACTGCTCTAGAATTCACAAATTAAAAGAAGGAGAAGGGACGAACACTGTACAGACCGTCATTACTTATCTATCTACTATTTACAGTCAAACCGACCGACGGCAAACAAGCGTATCACATACAAACATACAATTAAAATCTATAAATCTTTTACAAAAATCTCGTTTTCATTAGACTATAAAGGAACACAGTCAATACCATGAGAATAATGTTATTGTATAGAAGCGAGACTGCTTTGAATTCGTTTAAAATTGTCGCCTATTATACCTATTTTCCCTTTGGAACCGAGCATGTTGCTCGATTTGTATTTCCAACCCGACGAACTTCTAATAATATTTGGTTTAAACCTTTAACAAACAAGTTACTATTGTTCGAGGTACCTAGTTCTTTGATAATTTGTCTTGTATTGAAATTCTAAAGTGCAACAAAGGCTGTTATGAAAGACTGCAGAAACATCTGGAACCAAACGCCACTGCCTATCCATATTGACAAAAAATTTGAAAACAACCTTCACAGCAACACAGAGGCTTAAAAAAAATAGGCAATAACCGCGACCGTAAACACAAGTATCACTTCTACACAACACATCATTCTTACGTCAATACTTATTACAAAGGCTATTTACACAGGATGGGTACACGACGAGTCTATATACAGCTCTCCTGCACCCGATGCGAGGTCGTGACGACTTCGGGCCGCAGTCGGTGCGCTGTCAGTGATGACGTCACGCCGGTGGCTGAGCTTGGGCTGCACGCGTTCACCCCTTTGTTCACGCGTCCTAAACTATGGTAAGACTGGAAGAGAAGGTAAGGTTAGATATGTGATTGAAGAGAAAAGACTGGTTAAAATACTTTGGAGGAGTACAGCTCCGATGCAGAAACGTACCAAAGTTAGTACCAAACTATTTTGAAAGTGATGAGGGTCTTGGGAGCTAAAAAATAACTATACTATAAAGTGCTTTGAAAAACCGTTCTTCTATGAAGAAAAGTTGGTCCAGACAAGAATGTAATATAAAAAGCTACGCTTATTACCCTCTGCAAGTTTCATGTTCACAAAGGTAATTTAATAAAGAGGTTCGAAATAGCAAGCCTTAGTCATAAGGGAAGGTCTACACTGAGGGGTGGGTAGGACCCAATAATGATAGTGATGAGCACTACTCATGACGTTTTCAAGGCACCACTTCATCATCTGCCTAGCCTTTTCCCAACAATGTTGGGGTCTGCTTCCAGTCTAACCGGATGCAGCTGAATAGCAGATTTTTTTTCATCGAGCAACTGCCTTTCTCACCTCCACAACCAAGTTACAACTGAGTAATACGATACCCCTTGGTAAGACTGGTTTTCAGACTTTCGGGCCACTGACTATCTGTACAGACTGTCAAAGATCTACAAAATATGACAGCCGGGAATAACGGCGTACTTTTCGAGGCACGGAGGAAACTCGGTATGTAATGGGTCACCCTTCCGAGGACTAATTTAGGCAAGCACGGCTGTTATTATTTAACCAAGAGCTCATCCTTTCCTTTCCATTTAACAACTACAATGATACTCACACTAGTTAAAGGTATCCTATAATCCTTTTTCCTATAATCTGTGTAATAGGCACCCCCGTCCGGCTCGGAGCGCACGTCTTCACCGCTCAGTTTGGTGATCTTCCCTGAAGATGGCGGCCGTTGCAGGCTCATATAACCGTTTGACACTGGCCTTCGTTCTGTATGGAGAAAAGTATCCGTAACTATTGTGTGAATGGTACTTTAGAGATAAGTTTTAAGCCTGCAAAAGTAATGTCTATCGTAGTGGAGTTTGATCCATATAAAGCACCATAATTAGGATTAAATTCAAAAATCAAAATCAAAATATTTTTATTTTACATAGGCCTACAGGGGCACTTATAAAACGTCGGCAAAAAGGTGCTCGGTTCGGGTTGGTCGTTTCCTATGGAGAAGAACCGGCAAGAAACTCCATGGTTACTCTTTTAAAATCATTTGGTTTTACAATATTTCACAATATTTCTGTTACAGCATTAGTACTAAAGTATGGGAGGACATCGTAGGCCTGACAGTAAGTCGTTGCTTACTACGAAACGTAGAACGAAATAAAAAGTTACCAAGGATCTAGGAATCTATAAGGCCTACAATGTCCACACATTTACAAACAATCGGTAAATAAGAAAAAGAGTCTATACAACAACAAAAAATAAATAGAAAATATCACAAAATGACTAGATCAAATAAGTGACACAAATGTTGTCATCCGTGCTGTAACTATTCTAAACAAAAGGTGTAATGATTTAAAAACTATTGTAAAACATCTGATTAAAAAGAAAGGAAAAAAAAATAAGATTGAGAATAGTTAGAGACATCCACACATTTGTGTTGTTTATGAGCTACCAGGGAAGCCGCATGTGCGAAGGGGCTAAAGCCAAACTTCTCTATCTTCAACGTAGTCCTTAATTTTGTAATATGCTTTTTTAATTAGGACACGTTTAATATAATTTTTAAACTTTCCATCGGTCAGTTCTGTAACTGACTTCGGCAACTTATTATAAAAGCGTATACTGTTTATAAGAAAAGACTTGCTAGTTTTGGTTAATCTGAATTTGGGTATTACAATTTCGTGTTTACCGCGTGTATTTATATTATGGAAGTCGCTTCTAATTTTGAAAAGTCCTCGGTTTTTGCGGACATATAAAATACATTCTAAAATATAAAGTGAAGGCAGAGTCAGTATATCGATTTCTTTAAATTTTTCTCTGAGGGATTCACGAGGACCCATTTTGTAGATAGCGCGGACTGCCCTCTTTTGCAGTTTGAAAATTGAATCAACGTCTGCTGCCGATCCCCACAGCAGAATGCCATAGGACATAATACTATGGAAATAAGCGTAGTATACTAACCTAGCTGTGGCTATATCAGTTAACTGCCTTATTTTTCTGATTGCATAGGCAGCTGAGCTTAACCTTCCTGAAAGAGTTCTAATTACTAGGTATGATAACCACCGTTATATAAGTACCTATACGTTCTACTGATTAGTACTGACAAAGTAGGAATTGAAGCTGTCACCACATCATGAATCCAAAATGATCATTTAATTGTTTGCTATTCAAAAGAGGCATCAGACTTGCACTGGGACAGTTTAAATTTACAGGTGGTCGGTTCCTGTACAGTAGACACTTGAGATCATCGGAGAATTTGAGACTTTTGATGCCTGCACATTCCACCAAATTTTATGACCAGTCCTTCACGGTCCAGGCTGCCCGTTTATGGAACGAATTGCCGGTGTCGGTAAGACAAGCACAGTCACTCGTTGCTTTTAAAAGCCTAGTTACAAATCATTTTCAGTCTCAGTAATTTCATGCAGTCTCAGTTAAATTTGTAACCATTCTAGTTTTATTTTTGCGATTTAATGTTAAAGACACAAATATCTACATATATATTTATTAACTTTTTTTTTTTTAATATGTATATTATACATAAGTAGATAACTTTACTTTTGTTATTTAAAATTTTTGTGTAGTAGGTACACCACTGACTACCCCCCTTTTTAATTTTAATTCCATAATGTCCATCCGAAGGTTGTCTGGAAGATATCGCTATCAGCGATAAGACCGCCTTTGTAACCATAAAATTATTAGTTTTGTAAGCCCGTTATGTTTAATTTTTGGTGTACAATAAAGTTTTATTCTATTCTATTCTATTCCTGAATTATATTCATCACGGCCAAGTTCTTCGGCATCAAAACCTGCTGAAACGTGACCGTAAGAAGCTACACTAACTCGAGACCAAGAAATTACTATGTCAAAAATCATTGATTCCTATCACCAAACATACTTCTACGTACAACTCATTGGAAACTCAATCAGTTGAAAAACTCACCATACAAACTAGGTATGATATCTGGGTCTGCATCATCAGCGTCCCTGGGGTCGGCTGTATGCAGTAGCGCCCCCCGCGCCGCCCGCTCCCCTCTCTCGCCTCTGTCCCGAGGTTCCGTGCTACTCGCTCGAGACTCGGCCTCTTGCTTCACGGGAGTCGGACAGTGAGGAGCTCGCTCTACGTACATTGCTTCACTGTTGGAGAAAAGACGCATTAGCATAAAAGTTCATCATAAACAATAATCGTAAAAACAGGAATTAAAAGTTCAGTATATTTCAATAAGTAATGTTCGATAGGCCGTCATACAGTGGGTGCAAGAAGACGGTCGTTGTCACCGAGGCAGGCCCAAGAAACCCTGACGTGACGATTGGGACTCGATCCCGATTGAGACAGTTGGACCGGAATGGGGGAAACTTTTGCCCAGCAGTGGAAGAGAATAAGATACTCAAAAAATAAACAAATTCGGTATACTACAGTACTGTGTAAGTTAAGTTCTGATTTTCAGAGCGTCCTCTTTTCACTCTTTGCCAAAACCTTGACTTGGCATAATAAGGTCTGGTTGTGCCGTGGTTAATCCTGCGTGAGACACAGGACGCATGCGTCAGTTGTTTACTGGGAAGTCTCACGACCTTTCGCGCCAATCTGAAGATCTCCATAAGATTTATTTGACATAATCGGCGTGGGTGACTATAATTCAATTAATTACGCATATTATCAATCGGAATTGTCTTCAGTTAAGTCAGAACTGTAACAGCTTTGTACTGTCTCATTGATTTGGCGTTAACCATTATCATGTGGTTGACCTTCAAATTACGCTAATCCAGTATTACAAACCCAGACGCTATCGTGTCAACAATTAATTATCATTGAACACAAATACCGCAATCATTTGATCATTTCCTTGTGTTTCAATACTCACATACTCGAGGATATTGCTCAATTAGTTAATTGATTTATCAACCACGTGAGTATAAAAGACAAGAAGCGAAGATATCGCTCCGAACGCATTCTTAGTGACTACAAAAAGAAATCGGAAATGGTAGCTGATTAATGAAACCCGATTTCAAAAAAACCAGTGGTACCCTAGAGGTAGGACCGTCGGACTGCCACGTCTTCGGTCACGAGTTCGACTCAAGGCACGCACCTTTTATTTTTTTTGTATTCAATTGCGTATTGGTATAATAATAATCACTAGTTTCGTTGAAGGAAAACATCGTGAGAAAACCAACTTGCCTGAGAGATATTTCTCGACGGCATGTTAAGCCAAGCCAGAGGCCAATGGGTGGCATAATTTTTTTACAACCAGATTAAACTGCCACCAAAAGAATAAGACTGATTTCAAAACAGAAAGTTCTGTATTTTACCCATACGTAAGAATGATCATTAATGTTCACAATGTTTACAAAAACGATTGATATTGCAAGAAAGAAGGTATTCCACGAGATGAAAAGTAATAGAGAAGTATGGAAGAAGAAGACGTACTGCGCCGACCCCAAATGAATTGAGATAAGGCCAAGAGAATGATGATGTTTTCAAAAACGATTAGTCAATTTTGGTCATTCTTTCGCAGGTTTTGGTATAATCAATCAGCAGCTATGCAGAGATATGAACTGTATACAAGATGTTGTTTCGTATCCTCGTCAAAATTCAGGAGGTTGTCACAAAGCACATAAATTAATTAATTAAAATTACGGTATTTAGTTAATTATGAAAAAACCTTGCTTTTTCTGTTGTTTTAATTTATCTGTATTTCAGAATAACCCCGTTAACGTGGTTTAGGGAATTAGAAATTATCGAATAAACGATTGAGACTGTTTGTATGTGCGAAAGCGCCGTTCTAGGGTGAAGATCAGACGGACTGCATTTATAACACGAGTGGTTCACACATATCGATTTCCGAAACCAGAAAAAAAAATTCCTACCCATTTTATTATTGATTCGGGTCGAGAGTCATTAGCATAGTTACCTCCTTGATTTTGACGAGGATGCAAAATAACAGCCAGTATATTCAATTCGCTTCTGTACGGTTTGATTATTCTATGTTCCTACAATCTATTCTCCGGAACTTGTCTTGAATGCGTAAACGGCCAGTTGACCACCATCTAATTATTCGTCGTGTCTAATTTCCCTTAATTAGCCACTATGCTCTATTGATTTGAATGGACAATGGTGTGCTGGGTGGTTTTGAATTATGGGATACCGGTATGGCCATCGCTTTAGCTAAAAACATACCTGAATTGTCCGGAATGTAGTCAGATATTTGTTTGTAAGTAATTTTCAGCCCGATATGTAAATAACCTCAATTTTTTTCAACTGTCAAATTTCTAACGAGATGAAAAACAAACACGCACATAGCAAAATTTTATATTTGATAGATTGAGAACGAGGTCAGAATGCGAAAGTTATTTTAAAAAAAAAACCGGCCAAGTGCGAGTCAGTCTCGCGCACGAAAGGTTCCGTAAAATATTTATAAAAATGATCAAAAAAAAAACACGTTTTTGTATGGGAGTCCCTTTAAATATTTATTTTATTCTGATTTTAGTATTTGTTGTTATAGCGGCAATAGAAATACATAATCTGCAGAAATTTTGACTGGCTAACTATCACGATTCATGAGATACAGCCTGGTGACACATGGACGTACGGACGGACGGACAGGGAAGTCTCAGTAATAGTGTCCCATTTGACCCTTTGGATACGGAACCCTAAAAATACAGTGACTACCTCTCTCATACCAATATTTCTCCTCAGTAACTTACGATGAGAAATGCGTCTTTCTACCACAAGTCTTTCTATATAGTAAGTATAGTTACAAGCTAAAGAAATGAGGTAAAAGTACATTATTATAATGCCAAGAAAACCTAAACAACAAAAATATAAAATAATAATGATTAACTTCAAAGTTTTACAATACACATTTCAGTTTTCTGACATGTTTTACACCAATTTTAGCCATGAACCCACATCAGGTATGGCGTGTTGCGTGCCGTTAGTTTTCAAGCACTCTCTATTAAAATTCAAGAAAACTTCATAAGTAGCTATTAGTGAAATTTTACGTCATATAAGTAGCATAAAATTTTTTTGTAGGGTTGGCAGATTTAGAGATGGTCATCAGCAACTTTCATTATCATCATCATCATTTCAGCCGAAAGACGTCCACTGCTGGTCATAGGCCTCCCCCAAGTGACGCCACATTGACAGGTCCCGTGCGCCTCGCATCCAGCGGATCCCCGCAATCTTCACCAGGTCATCAGTCCTCCTAGTGGGAGGCCTTCCAACGCATCGTCTTCCGGTTCGCGGTCGCTATTCCAGAACTTTTCGGCCCCATCGGCCATCGGTTCTGCGAGCAATGTGCCCTGCCCATTGCCACTTAAGTTTGGAAATTCTTCGGGCTACGTCGGTAACCTTGGTCAGCAACTTTAGTTGATTATTATTATTAGGTAGTGTGTTAATCGCCTTAGTACGGGGGTTTGTGGTAAAAGCGTGCCGAGACTTTCATTTTCGTTGAAATCCAAATGCATCCTATCACTTCAGAAAATCATATAGCCCAATAAGCCAATAACCCCTATATACCTTTCCTCCTCGGATGCGACTATTACTAGCACTAGTTCAGAAGTTAAATTACAAGCCAGAACTAGACTCTATTCAAAATCGAGAAGTTGGAATCGATTTAACTTTACGGCTCCTGAGAGACGGAATGGAACCGGTAGATTGAAGCTCTGACTGCATCATAGATAGGTTAGTGCTAATTCCAGTAACTGGGTAATAGAATACTCATCATACGATACTGTTTTCCGTAAAACGGAGGTAGTGAGTCTTAAAACCGAAAACAAACGCGCTGTGAATACTAAAAGGGTTTTTGTTTATATGGTTTGTATAATATGATCAAATGATTAAAATCAGAAATGTTCTATCACCGTACCTACTTAGGTTACACAAAAAAGTGAGCTCACAGATCATCACCATAAGCAACGATATAATCCGATTTTCGGATCATCCGAATTTCGGAGAATCCGTGTTTCGAGTGTGAGTTTGTTTCAGGTTTTTTTCAGAATGAACTGACTGTTAGGAAACACCGACCTCAAAGTTCAAATTTCTTTGTCGACCTAATAGAAACTAAACAACAAAAAAGTTAAAAACTATACCAATTTTTTTGAAACATGCATTTCTTGGAAACTTCCTTAGGTGGTGTCTTTGCAATCGACTTACCTGATCCATGTTAAAAGTGTCTCTGCGTCATCCAACTGTTGATTGTTAGAAATCACCTATTGTAGTATGTCCGCCTCTGTACATTTGTGTACTTAAATTAGTAAATTTACGGTACCGACTGGAACATTCGAACTGACCTCAAAGGCGCATGCTTAGCCGGTAAATGTCGATGTCTTGCTGCGTGCCGTTTGTACAGCACCGCCAACACGCCGCATACTGCTGTTGCTAGTAGTGCAGACATGGCCGCTATAGACGCTAACACAGGAGACATGCCGAGGGCACTGCCTTCACCTAAGGACAAAAAAGGAGTTAATCATATCAATCATAAGCATTCCAGGCAATGAGAGTAGGCAATGGCCCAGTGGTGGCAGGCCCGACTTAGGAGCAGTAAGTCGTAGGTTCGAACCCAGGCAGGTGCAATACTTTGTGTAATTTATTTCATCACCGCTGCCCTCAAAAACGGTGAAGGAAAACATCGTGAGGTAACCGGCATGTCCTAGAACTGAAACATTCAAAAACATGTGACATCTACCAACCCGCACTGGGCCCGAGTGGCGGATTACAGTCCACTCCCACTCATAGAGAGGAGGGCTCTGTCCCATCAGGGGGAACATTATAGGCCGATGATGATGATGATAAATCCAAGGGTTAATAACAAAAAAGGAGACATTGTCAACCATTTATTAAATACAATTTCGAAAGCAGCCGAAACCTTTAGCGTTGTTTCTATGTTACTCTATAAAAAGCTTCCATAAATAATGAGATTATTTCAAGTGATGCTTGCAGCTGACGACGTTTTAAAAACCTTAAGGTGATGATCATGAGGCTCATGTTATGTTCCACGGGGAATATCCATGGCCAGATAACCGCTATAAGCTTGCAAATCTAGATTCAATGCTTTTTCTGGCTAGTCTAGGCAACATGACAGTTAATGAAGACTCTTGTCTCAGTGCAGAATCAATAGAACGTTTAAATAATTAATCACAGTATATAAATTAGTCTCCCAAGTACAAAACGAAAAGTTAAATCTAATTCAGAATAACAAAAACCTCATATTGGGCAACAAAGAAGTTGTAATTTAAACTAGTTAAGTTATAATTCTAAAGAACCACAAAGCAATTCCGAAATCGAAATTAAATTCTAAAATTTATAACAAGCTAACTTTTAATCATTTCAAACACAGCGAAATGTGACAAATACTGGTGTTTTAAAAAGTTAATACAAAAACTATGAGCACGCCATTTTTAAATAGAAATGTGAGTGTTACGACGCGATATGCTAATCCCTGGAGGTAGGTGCTAAAGCAACAATACATCACGGCGAACAAATATTTATAAGGTTTTTATAATGCTGTATGAAAAAGTAATGTTTCATTTTTACACAGTACTGTAATTTGATTGCGTAACAGATCAATTAAAGATGGAAATTCATTTGTATGGTACGTAACCACTTTTATCATCATCAACATGATCACTTGCAAACTCATTTCACCAACGGTTACGTAAACGCATCCTCCATTTCGTGGCATATTAACTGGTGTTTTGTGCTTGTCTAGTCTAGTCTAACTGAATGGTTGCAGTAAGATGGTATAGAAGTAACATGTGCAGACTAATGGCTAAGTGAATAGAAAATTGGGGGAGACCTACCCCCAATTTTCTATTCACTTAGCCATTGGTCTGTTACTGTGTCATGTTACTTCTATACCATCTTACTGCAACCATTCAGTTAAAGCTCTGCTCTAAATGCCATCACTACGTCTTGCCAATTGTTCTGCCCATCTCCATTTCAGAAAAAAGTATGGATATTTCTTATTATTTTTCAAAAAAAAAAATATCTGGGAAATATCTAGCGTAAAAGCGTTATACATAAATCTTAAAAAAATCACTTCCCAGATTCAATAACGAACTAGGAAAGAACATTAATTAAAACAACAACAGATTTTCTTCGGAATCAAAGACAAAAATGTCAAGAAAAAAAGATGACTAAAGAACAGCTAAGTATCTGTTCATAACTTAACTCAGGAACTTCAAAAGAAAACTTGTAATGAAAACTATAAAAAGGAAGTTCCATTTTCAAGTTTCTTCAAGTTATATCTTTGATGAAATTGGCTAATTTTAGTTGTTGTCTTGTTATTATGACCTTTGCGTAGTAATTTTGGTCTGACTACGTTTTGAGTAATGCAAAATTTTGTTCCTTAGTCATAATTTTCGGTTCGTCCACAAGTTCAAACTTTGAGGGATGAGGGTAAAATTTTAATACTATCTGATTTTGATCACGACATTCTTCCCTAATAAAACACAGCTTTCCTAAGCTACTTAATTATCAGCAAAACAACACCCCTATAATCCTTGATGGGTCAGGTAGAGTTTACTTATAGAACACCTTTCCCAGTTCTGTTTAAAACTCATGTAAAAGGCAATGATCTTATTGCCATCAACCGGACACAAATTTAGATTCAGGGCTGCCTCTTAAAAATCATCTCTGCATGGTGTCGCACGTAAAGAATAGAACTATCCCATATCTTCCCGTGGGTGTCGTAAGAGGTGACTAAGGGACTTGCCAGAGAACGGGCAGCAGCGTTCTCTGTGCTTTTGTAACAACCGTACTGTGATCCCCAACCCGCCTGCCAAGCGTGGCGATTATGGCAAAACCCATCACGTTATGCCAATGTGGCGAAACTTGGGGGAGGCCTATGTCCAGCAGTGGACGTCTTTCGGCTGAAATGATGAATGATGCCGATCTTTTAGTTAAAATATTTTACCAGACCTAGGTTTACCTGACCTAACTCATGTTTAACAGTAATGCTTGTGGCCGGTGAACTAACAAGGCAGCTACTTAATTATCAGTTAATGCAATCTCTCAATTCAGAACCCCGTATGACTAAACTTTGATGCTAGCTATAGTTGTGCCTAAACATAGCGTAGTCAACACCACCATAATAACAGCCAACAAAAAGGCATACAGAAACCTGGTTTCAAATTAGGTCCTTTATTGACCTGTGCAACGCAACCTGTACTTATTAAAATTTGCGGTCGTTTCTCTCCGTGTATAGCCAAACCAAAATGGTTATGAACAGTGGCCGGTGTATAAAGTTGGGTGTAACGTTGGGTGTAATGTAGTATGCTTTTATAAACTAGCGGTGTGGTTTTTCGACGCATGTTTTAATTGCCTATTCGTCTCTAAACGTAGCTTTTTTAGAGATACATTGATGATTTAGTCATGATGGGTACGAAAGATTGTATAGTATCCTCACTTCTATAGACGATTTTTTCTACCGAGAATTGAAAATCTTCCACCAAACTTGGTGATTATGGCAGTTATACTCACGACTGTTCTTCTCAGGAGTAGGCTAAAGCAACCAAACGTGGTAAGATAGTGGATGGTAGGATGGTACTGCGACTAATTAGTAAGTAGTGAGTTCAGGCCCAGGCAAACAGTGTGTGAATGATTTGATCACTGTACCTGTACTCAAAAACTGTGAACTGCAAAATCATGAGGACACTTAAACACCTATTAAGCCATCCAAATTTCTTAAACTGGACAGTTCAAAAACACGTGATATCAGCCAACACGTATGTGGTGGATTATGTCCCACTTCTACTCACTGAGAGGAGGCTTTTTTCTCTGCAGTGAGAAAATTATACATTGACAATGATAGAGTCAAGCACCATGCCAAACACCGTGTAACCTGCTCCCCATTATAAATCTCGGTCCTTTCCCCAACGACTCACAAACGACCCTCCAACTTCTCAGAATAAACAACCAAAACGTTTATTAACTCATTCCGCTATCGGCAATTGTGAAATAAAACCGGTTCACGTTAGCGTGACTTAGTGATTGGAGCATATTTAGCTTTGCGGATATCTAGAAATTAAGCCCTGGGTCGCAGTCTTGGTTTTATTATGGTCCTTACCGGGCTATTTGCGGCAGTTAAATTGCATTGGTGATTCGTTGTGTTTGAATTGAGTTTGAAGTATGTTTTAATTTGAATTTTAAATTGTGATTGCAGCGTTTTTAAAGCCTTTTAGGATTCGTGAAGGTTTCTTCTAAAAGCTTCGTAGTTAATTAGTCAATTAGTTTGATATATGTAAGAAATGCGGTGGAGAAGGCCAGGAGAATCATCATCATCATCATTTCAGCGGAAAAACGTCCACTGCTGGACATAGGCCTCCTCCAAGTTTCGCCACATTGACATAACATGGGGGGTTTCTCCATAATCGCCACGCTTGGCGGACGGGATGGCGATCGCAGTACGGTTGTCACAAAAGCACAGAGAACGCTGTTGCCCATTCTATGGCAAGTCCCTTAGCCGCCTCTTACGACACCCACGGGAAGATATGGGATGGTACTTTTCTTTATGTCCGACACCATACAGAGCAGGAGAATGGGCATTTGCAATGCCGAGACATTTATATAATGCTGGTATAAATGTTCCTTAGTCCATGGCTCTTGAGTCCGTACAAACAAACTAGCATAGAGCCAAGTTTATAACATGAATCTCTCATGCTTTTTACGTTGTGATTGTTGTTTTTCTTCATTGTCCGTGTCGAGCAACTGTCTTCCATTTCTATTTTCTTGGAAAAACTAGACCAAACCCACTACAGCTATCTAAATTCCACAGAATTCTACAAAAGGAATTTCCCAATACTGTTTGCAAGTAATAAAAACCGTGAACTCAGTACAAAGGAATACATTATAATGGTTTAAGAGTTCGAATTGGATCGCAAATAAGTAAACAATTTCAGACTTCTGGGTTCAAGCAGGATACAGAGGAAGCACAGAAAGTCCACTCACTACGAGAGCTGCTTTGGTTGCTCTAGCGTAAAAGAGTTACTAAGAAGGATGGCTTTTTTTAACTGAATGACAAGTTAAAGCCTGTTCCGAACAGTTGTTTTAAGAAAAATTTAATGAGTTTTCTGGGAAAGTACTTACAGCGTTTTGTGAAAATGTACTTAATGCGTACCTACGTGTAACTTGCTATTGCAACTTAATATTCATTATTTTATTTTAGTCCTTCGAACCGGATAGAAACTAGTGACAACCTTTTCTTCTTTATTTTCGTACTACCAAATGCATTATTTAGTAGTGTACGGATGCATCGTACGATTGAATGAATTTATTTTGGTCTTTTCTTCTCGGTGTATCGACAGTAAATAATTCAAATACACACATCAAAAGTGTCTAGGGATCAAGCATTTTTATGCGGATTTCTTGAGATTGAGATGTGGCTTTGTAATAAATTTATGTTTTTATAAATTTATATGGATCCTTTTTGGTGCATTTCATAATTTGAATCAGGAACTGTGAATCAAATTCGAGTAAAAGATGAAAATCAGCTGTCAATATTTTCCCTATAAAAACATACAACGCATTGAAGACATTATTAGTGCTACTGTTTCCCTACTACTGATTAAAACCAACGTTATTATGGAGCGGCGACGTCATTTAAGCAGGGAAGAAATGCTCAGAGCCGTGGGAATGATAGAAGCTGGTTCCCGGCAACGTACTGTGGCTTTAGCTCTGAATACAAGTCAGAGTGTTATCAGTCGACTTTGGACACGTTACCGAAGCACTGGTACCGTGGCTGAGCGCCATGGAGGACGGTATCGCTGCACCACACGGAGACAAGACCGATACATTCAAATCTTAACTCGAAGAGCTCCAACAATAACCGCCATGATGTTAGCCGTGAGGCTTCATCACTCTTCAGGGAACTTAATTAGCGACCAAACAGTCAGAAACCGCTTGCATGAAGTGAACCTTCATTCCCGAAGACCGCTACGGGTACCACCTATAGCAATGCACAATCGTAGGATTCGATATCAATGGGCTCTTGAACACAGAAATTGGGCAGAAGAACAATGGCGTTTCGTGTGCTTTTCTGATGAGTCTCGTTTTGGTATGAGACCGGTTACAAGACGTATACGACACTGGAGAACCCCTGGACGCCAACAGCGATTAAAATCCTGCCAGGAAGTCCATCCTTATAGTGGTGGAACCATCATGGTATGGGCGGGTATTTGGATCGGCGGAAGAACTGAGTTGATTTGGATCAGAGGCAACCTCAACGCTCAAATTTATGCTGAGACGATTGTATCAGACGTCATCGTTCCTCTACCAAGTGCAAATCGGTCCCTTATTTCAGTTAATGCATGATAATGCACGACCGCACACCGCAAGAGTTGTAAGACAGACTCTCGCCGCAGCTAACATCAATGTCCTGCCCTGGCCTGCTCAGTCGCCAGACTTGAACCCGATTGAGCATGCATGGGATATGCTACAGAGAAGAGCTCTGCCGAATATGGAGGGTATCCAGTCGCAAGAAGACCTTTTTTTGTTGTTGCAACGAACATGGGCGGCCATTCCACAGCGTGATTTGGATGAACTCATTTTGAGTATGCCAAACCGATGTTCTTGTGTTGTTAGTGTTCGCGGTAGAAACACGGATTATTAATTGTTTAAGTTACCCAATAAAATTTTAAAGAAAACTGTTATTTCAGTCTTTTTTTCGAACTTTAATGTTAGTGGTTCAAATGTCAAAAATCCCTTTATTAGAAAATGGCAAATTTCTTTATTAATGCAAAGGTGACTTGGTTTATCGTTACTGTGACAAACGAAAACACTTTATTTGATGAATCCTTAAAGAAAATTTTAATTAATATCAATCAGGAGAAAAGTTATTGCAAAAATATATGTTGATCCCTAGACACTTTTGATGTGTGTAGTTTTAATCCAAACGAGAGGAGCTCGTGGCTAAATAATAACAGCCGCCCAGGTCGATTTTTAAGGTTAAGCCGTGCTTGCCGAGGTTGGTCTGTGGATGGGTGACCATAATTGCATATCGAGTTTCCTCCGTGCCTCGTAAAGCACGTTAAGCCGTTGGTCCCGGCTGTCATTTGTAGTGCTTTGACAGTCGTTACGAGTAGTCAGAAGCTAAAAGTCTGACATCCAGTCTTACCAAGGGGTATCGTAATAACCAGCTACTGGGTTGTGGAGGCAAGGTAGGCAGTCGCTTCATGTAAAATACTGTTACTCAGCTGCATCCGGTTAGACTGGAAGCCGACCCCAAGATAGTTTGGGAAAAGGCTAGGCAGATGATGATGAGTTTTAATCCAAAATGTACCTATGTATGTGTAACTATGTGTTGTTTTTAAATTATGTTTCATTATTTAGTAGCTCCCAATGTTCCATAACATAAGTACAAAAATACGTATATTCCTAAGCGAACCTTCTGTATTGATCTATTTACTAAGTTAAACTTTATGTGGGCGTCGTTTTGGAGCGTGAGAACTGCTTATTTGGGGGAAGCACTTAATGGCGATGCCAACAGATTCTAAACGAAGAAATAGCAAGTCTAGTGAGTATTGAGTTCCAGGATTGGATGTAGAATTGTATGCTTGTGTGTGCGTATTAAATCCATGACGCTTTGGTAATGTGGGTAAAAGTTTCGTGTCATCAGTTTGACATCAGGTTAACGTGATTACGTCAATGTTGCATCTAGAGTTTCGTGTATAGATGGAACAAAGTGATTGGACAAATATTCTCAGAATATTTAGTCTACTGTGTATGTCGAATAAGGAACTACAAATATATTTAAAAATGGAACTATGTTAACCTATGGCATTAGTTGTTGAAACTTTGGTCAACCAATCGCAAAAGCTAGCATCAGATTCGACAACAAATCAGATTTCGGGAAAAACAATAACTTTTGACTTTTCAAGAGACTCGGGTTTTGATGTTGATGAATTTCTGGAAGGTGTCTGAAGCTTTAAGGGTGTATACACCTTGAATCTTAACACGTTTTTTCTTTTGATAAATAGGCTACAGAAATGCCTTTTTTACTTATCTACATTTTAGGCCCTGACTTTGTTATAAATAAAAAGCCGTATTTAGCATTTTTAAGGTTTTCTGGCTACTTTCGATTCATGGAAGAGGCCTTAGGCCAGCAGAGGGATGATAGTCTGTCATGACCAGTATAACCACTTACCAGTAAACTTAGCCTGTCCTTTGAGCGTCACAGTTTCTATCGTGGACACGTCACTCCTTCCTTTCGCGTTGACCGCATACAGGTCGATTCTGTAGCTCACTCCAGGTGGAAGACCTCGGATCTCGAAGTAAGGAGGGGTTCGGTTTGTGGAGACGTTGTAACGGACCTGAGAAGAAATAATATTGTTAGTAGTGAATATTTTAGAATGACTGCAAACGCGGCGGGTGTTTCAGCCAAGTTTGTCCTGCTTTGTCGCCTATTGGCGTCCTATGTTTCGAACGTCAGTGTAGTTTATGCCTTTTGTCAAATAAATTATTATGTATACGTATAATAAAATACAAAGAATTCAACATTCTTCATTGACACCTCAGCCTTTACTATGACAATAAAATACTCGAGAAATTACTTTGTACTCCAAGGCATCTATAATATGAATAGGTATTTATGTACATAGTAATGAAGGTGTCATATTATGAACAATACTTTCAAATAAAGGGTGTAAATAAATCCTTAACGAAACAGAAAGGGACTTGTTGTCCCTGTCATTGGATTTTTTTTTCTGGACCCTACTTGGGATCCTTCTGATTGCGAAGATATTGGAGATTAATCTCATCTATTACACAAGTTTTTTTTTTTAAATACTAGATTTTGAGGTTTCTAACATTACTCCAAATAACAGCATGACCCGTTTACTATCAAAGCACCAATCAGCACAATGATTTGAGCGCGTTACATAGAGTGATTTTTTACTCCAAAAAAAAGTCGTTTCCCAGGAATAAAGAAGAGAAGCCTGGTAACAATATCTTACTTTATCACCAGAATATTAATCGCTTCTCCGGCAAAATTCTAGACGTGGAAATGTTAGTAGATAAATACCACATGCATATTTTATATTTTAGTGAAACTTGGGTTAAACCAGATAGGATGCTGTTTAATGTAAATAATTTTTCAGTAGCCAGTGCGTATAACAGATCCTCAGTGGGTGGTGGTACCCTGATACTTTGTAATAGCTGTCTCAGGTATAAGGAGAGGAAGGATATCACTGCTTACTCTGTTGATCGCTTATGTGAGGTAGCATGTGCAGAGGTTGAGGGTCATACTATCTTATGTGTGTATAGACCACCAGCATCAAATTTGTCATTATTTTTAATCACAATGGAAGAAATATTAAGTAAACTTTTCACAGATAATAAATTAGTTTTTGTTTGTGGTAACTACAATATTGACCTGTTAGTCAATTCACCCGAAAAATGTAAGCTGGTCTCATTGTTTAAATCATTCAACTTAAAATATTTATTTAGTGTAGCAACTAGAATAACAGCAACCTCAGCTACATGCAAAGATAATGTATGTACTAATTGCATAGTAAAAGAGTCTTTATTAATAAGTGGCGTTAGGTCAGACCATACTGGACAACTTGTATCTTTTGAGTTAGACAAAAAGTTACACTTCGTTAAATCAATTAAATTAAGACCTCTTTCCAAAAATAAATTATAATCTTTCAATAATAATGTTCTTAGCAAACTTTCTAATGCTAGTTTTGATTTAGAAGACCCCAATATAAACTACAGTATATTATTTTCCGAAACTCCGAGTCCCAAGAACGGAAATGGCAGTACAAAAAACGACCCAAAAATGCAGAAGCTGGATGCCTTTCAGTACTTACGAGGTAGATCAATCTCGTTCTCGGACAAGCATACAAACAGAAACTAGAGTCCGCGCACCACGAACCGGACAGACACAACAACATGATAAACAAATAACAACAAAATGTCTCCCAACACGGCTGGTCCCCGCGGGAGCACTAGACCACCACCCTCTAACTAAAAGATGTGAAGTCTTTAACATTGCAACACTAAACACAAGAACTCTCAGGACACCTGAAAGCTTGATGGAATTAAACAAGGCCCTAGAAGATATAAAGTACGACATACTAGGCATAAGCGAAATGAGAAGACTAGGTGAAAAGATTGAAGAATATCCAGATTATATCCTATACCAAAAAGGTGAAAAAGCGGGGCAAAGAGGAGTAGGATTTTTGATTAAAACGTACCTAAAACAACATATACATGAATTCATTGGAATCTCAGACAGATTAGCTGTACTTAACATTAAACTGCCAGGTTATAAGAAACAATGGTCAATTATTCAAGTTTATGCCCCAACTGAGCAAGCTGAATTGTCAGTGTTAGAGTCGTTCTATGAAGAGATGTCACGAGCAATAAAAAACAGCTCAGATAAATTTATTATCCTAATGGGGGATTTTAACGCACAAGTGGGGACTAGAAAAAATACTGAAGAATATGTTCTTGGAAAATTTGGTTACGGTAAGAGAAGCTGCAACGGCCAGAAACTTGTTGAATTTCTCATGGAACATAATTTAACTCTACTAAACTCAATGTTCAAGAAAAGCAACAATACCAAATGGACATGGATTTCCCCTGATGGATCATACAAAAATGAAATCGATTACATAATAAGCAACCACCCCAGAGCATTCACAGACACTGCCGTTATATGCAAGCTGAACTTTAACACAAACCATCGTATGATACGCAGCTCCTTAAGAAAGTGCCCTACTAAAACTTCTCGAAATCATATAAACATTGACCGATTTGATCAACCAATAAATCTACAGAATTCAAATAACACAAAGCATACAGCAAATGTAACAAAAAATACTACAACAGAGGATTCAACTGTGGCACAGAAATATAATATACTAGAGGAACACATTCAAAACCACTTGACCGCAAACAGGAAAGAAAAAAGTAACAAATACCAACTTAGCGACCAAACTTTGCAACTAATTAACGTTAGGAAAGAACTGATAAAGAACCAAATAAAAAAAGAAAACATAAAATTAATAACAGAAACAAGTAAGAAACTAAAAGCAAGTATCAGAAGGGATCGTAAAATCAAAAGACTGCAAACCCTAGAATATCATATACAAAGAACCGGCGGTGTCAAAAAAGCTCTAAAGGAACTACGGGAAGCAGGAAAAGAATGGATACCAAAACTTAAAAGAAAGTCGAAGATTAATACACAGAGGAAGAACATCAAAGAATTGGCAACAGACTTCTATCGTCACCTATACGCAAATCAAACACCAAACGTTGTAAGGAAAAATCATACTGAATCAATACTCGACGCCATTCCGGAACCCGTCCCCCCAATCTTAACCGAAGAAGTAGAAAAAGCAATCAAGAGTCAAAAAGCGGGTAAATCTCCAGGACCAGACAAAATCACAAATGAACTGCTACAGGGTTCAATGGAAGAACTGGTACCCGTTTTAACTCAAATATTTAACGAGATTCTGAGGAGCGGGGATATACCTGAGAAATGGGCAAAGTCACACATCATCTTAATACACAAAAAAGGCGACAAAGATGACATTGAAAATTACAGACCAATAAGCCTGATGTCGAATGTGTATAAAATATTTGCAAAGGTCATATTGGAAAGAATAAGCCCAATGTTGGACGAACAACAGCCAGTGGAACAGGCGGGCTTCAGAAAAGGGTTTTCGACAATTGACCATATCTACACAGTCAAACAGGTAATGGAAAAGTATAAGGAATATAATAAAATTATATACATTGCCTTCATTGACTACGCAAAAGCTTTCGACAGCTTAAGCCATGAATACATATGGGAAACTCTAAAGCAACAAGGAATACCAGCAGCATACATCAGCATTATCCAAACTATTTACTCCAACAGTACGGCTAGAATCCAATTGGAATCTCTGGGAAAAGAATTCCACGTAGAAAGAGGGGTGAGGCAAGGTGACCCACTATCTCCTAAATTGTTCTCTGCCGTGTTAGAAAGCATCTTTCGCAACTTGAACTGGGAAAAGTTTGGTCTGAATATAAATGGGTTGAAAATGAACCACCTCAGATTTGCCGACGACTTAGTATTATTCGAAGAAATCCCAGAAAACTTGCAAATCATGATACAAAGTCTGAGCGAAGAAAGCGAAAAAATTGGTCTGAAAATCAACTACAGCAAGACAAAGCTAATGACTAACTCTAAAAAGGCAGGTATAAAAATAAAAGAGGAAGCTTTGGCCTATGTAGAGGACTACACATACCTTGGTCAAGTCATCTCCACCAAAGACCAAACTAGCCAGGAAATTAAAATGAGGATTGCAATCGGCTGGAAAAAATACTGGTCCCTCAAAGAGATCATGAAGTCAAAAGACCTAGGCATGACTTTGAAACGAAAGACCTTCAACTCATGTATACTCCCTTGTTTAACATACGGGTGTGAGACATGGGCTCTCACCAAATCACTCAGAGAAAAGCTTGCCAAGTGTCAAAGAGCAATGGAGAGAAGCATGGTGGGCTCAAAGATACAGGACAGAATTAGAAATACAGATCTCCGGTCCAAAACAAAACTGACCGATGTTCTGACAAGAATAGACCAACAAAAGTGGAGGTGGACAGGCCACATGGTGCGAGACACTAAAGGCAAGTGGAGCAAGGCAGTGACAGAATGGTATCCAAGGGACGGCAAAAGAAAACGGGGAAGGCAGCCTACCCGCTGGGAGGACGAAATAAAACTAACAGCAGGTCCAAACTGGAGGAGAGTACCTCACGACAGATGTCAATGGAAATTGTTAGAGGAGGCCTATGCCACAAGGCACACCGAAATTCGAGACATCTTGTGATTTTTGTTTTAACCATTTTAGTTTGTGTGATTGTCTGGTTTCGGAATAAAAGGCTATTTATTATTATTATTCGTTTATTCATTTGTACATCTTATTTTTTACATTTTTAAATATTCCTATATAAAAACAATACAAAAAAAAAAAACATTTAAAAATATAAAAAAAAAATAGTAGCCCACCGGTATCGGGAATAGGGTCCAAGCTATTATTATTATTCCCTTTATTCATTTTACTTACATATGTTTTAGATTTTTAAATATTTTTACAAAATTATATACAAAAACATTTAAAAACATAAAAAATAGTAGCCAACCGGTATCGAGCACAGGGTCCAAGCTACCGGTGGTTAGGGCTGCAGAGACAGGAACCTCCTCACAATGCGGGCCGTATCGAGGAGTACTGCCTTCTGAATCTGGCTCTTGATCCAACTGCCAAGTGAGAGCTTCGACAGATGTTCGTCGAGGCTCTTGGCTATAAGGCCATTGGCCGTTACGACAATCGGCACAATGATAGCCGAGTCCACATTCCACATGCTGACAACCTCGTGAGCCAAGTCGAGATATTTTATTTGCTTCTCTTTCTCAGCCTTCACGAGGTTCTCGTCATGCGGGATGGTAACATCGACTATCATTACGCGGCGCGCTGATCGGTCTATCACCACTATGTCAGGCTTATTGGCAACAATAGTCCTGTCAGTAATGATAGGCCGATCCCAGTACAGCGTGACATGGTCTTTCTCGAGAACTGGGTCGGGCACATACTTGTAGTACGGTACCTCAGATTCCACAAGTTCATATTTCAAGGCAAGTTGCTGGTGAATAATCCTGGCCACTTGGTTGTGTCTGTGTAAGTACTCGCCGTTAGCCAGACGAGAACAACCAGAAATAATATGTCTAATGGACTCACCCGGACGGTGGCATGCCCGACACACGTCCACCGTCCCGTCCTTCATAATATGTTTCCGGTAGTTGTTCGTCAGCATAACTTCGTCCATAATCGCACAGACAAAACCCTCAGTTTCCCCAAAGAGGTCGCTGAATCGTAGCCAGGACACGGATGCTAGAAAATCTACATCAGGCCCATGAAGAGCCTGGTAGAAGCGACCGTGAAGCACCTTGCCTTGCCATACTTCCTTGCGGTCATCGGTAGTAAGTACGACAGGTTTGCGCCAGTTCTCTTTAGCCATGGACAGCGGGGTGAGTACCTTGTCCACTGCGACCACATCTCGGTGCATACCCACCTCGGCTTTCAAAAAATATTCTCTGAGGCTGCACACCTCGCGGTTGTGGAGGGTCTTCGCGTTTAAAAAGCCTCGACCCCCGCACTTCCGCGGGATGTACAGTCTCATCACCGATGATCGTGGGTGATGCATCCGGTTTGCGGTCAGCAATGTACGGACTCTCCTATCTAGGGCGTCCAGTTCGGTCTGAGTCCATTTGAGTATCCCGAAAGAGTACATTAAAACCGGCATGACCCAACCGTTGAAGGCGCGCACCTTGTTTCCGCCCGAAAGAAGGCTCTTTAATACCTTCTTCAGGCGACCGAAGAAGCGTTCCCTCAACGATTGCTTCATGTCAGCTACGTTAATGCCTAACGCTTCCGACATACCCAAATACTTATAATTTTCTGATGAGGAGAGAGATCTGAGGTGTATGGAATCCGAGAGTTGGATTCCCTCGGATTCCATAATCTCTCCTCGCTTTACATACATGACTGCACATTTGTCCACACCAAATTCCATTCTGATGGCGCTACTAAAAGTTTCAGTTACTTTCAGTAGCTTCATCAGTTGCAATTTGTTAGTGGCAAAGAGTTTCAGATCATCCATGTAAAGAAGGTGAGATATGACCTGACCACCTCTCCTCAACCGGTAGCCTAGGCCTGAATCCTCCAGCAATGTGCTTAGAGGATTCAGGGCCAGACAGAACCAAAGTGGACTCAGACTGTCGCCCTGAAATATTCCCCGTTTAATCCATACAGGCTCATCGTTCCCCTGGATCTGTCGACATCCTGGATATCGGAGCACCGTCCTCCATTGCCCCATACACGACTCAAGAAAGGCGCGTAGAGTTGCATCAATCTTGTACAACTCCAGCACCCTCATGAGCCATGTATGTGGCACAGAGTCGTAGGCCTTCTTGTAATCTATCCAGCATGTCGACAGATCCTTGCGGGATCGACGAACCTGTTGGCTAATGGCCATGTCGATGAGGAGTAGCTCCTTAGTACCACGGGACCCGTTCCTACATCCATTCTGAGAGGCCGACATAATAGAATTACTATCGATGTGTTTGTTAATTTTCTCTCTCAAAATGGATGTAAGAAGTTTATAGACCGTCGATAAACACGTGATCGGTCTATAATTCTTGGGTTCCGTAGGACTACCTGACTTATGGAGCAGGTGGGTAACACCCGTTGTAAGGAACTCTGGTAGCGACCCAGACTCTAAGCATGACTGGAATTGAGATGCCAGGCGAGTGTGTGAACTACTTAGCCATTTGAGCCAGAAGTTGTGCAGTCCGTCCGGTCCCGGAGATTTCCAATTCTGTAACGGACGAACTGCCCTGGCAACATCTAAAGGTGTTATTGAAATTTTTTCCATTTGTGGGATAGATTCACACACTCGCTCAACATCTCGCATCCAGTCAGCCTCCGTATGACAGACGGGCACCGACCAGATGCTGCGCCAGAATGAACTCGTGGCAGCATCATCTGGGCGGCACACGTCCGTCATATTTTGTTCGGGTCGCTCCCAAGCTCTGTATACCCACCTCTCATCACTCTGGAATATGCGATTCTGCGAGTACCGATCAACACGCTTCTTATACCGCCGAATACGGTTTGCCCATGCATAAACTTTCTGCTTCAGGAAGTCGATGCGCTCTGTGACTCGGGACATGTATTCTTGAGGGCTGACTCCAGTCCCCAAGAATGCCCGCCTCACAAAGCGCATCACACGTGGGCGTGTATTGCCCTCCCTGAAGCAGTATAGTTTGCCGATGAGTACCCTGGCCCCGTCGATACGGCACTCGATCCTGCGTTGCCAGGCTGGTACAGCTGGTTTTGGTCGAGTAGCTACGTCAAAATTTGGGAATTTGACGTTAGCTAAACGACAAACCGCTACAGCCCCACAATACAGTATCGAGTGCGTATCAACGAGGTCCTCGCTACTCTCAAAAATATTCTTGAGTTGCGAGTCCAAGGTACACACCAACGCCCTATTTTTCTTATGCATGGGAAGCCGTGGTAAACGGGGCCTAAGTTGGGCAGGAGTGGATCGATACTCGTGAAGCGCATCTTCCAGAGCGCTCCTCAAACGTTCGTTGCACTGGCTACTTACCGTGACAACCCTATCATCCTCCTCTACAGCACCAAGATTGGACCGCGGTGGTATTGCGTCAATAGTTGACGCTTGCACCGCGATTTGCGCCGGAGTCAAGTCGATGTGGTTGCTCGGTACCTCTGAGCGCAGCCTATCAAGCGCGGCGTCGTCCAACATGTGATTGCGTTGGATGACCCGCACCTGATCCGACAGTCGTTGGGCCGAGACGTTGACGGTTGGTTCAAGAGTCTGAAAAAGAGACAGCATCCTAACACGGTACGCAGTGAGGTTAGTTCCCCCCTCTGTAGACCCGTAATATGCGCGCATGACGTTCTCGTTTATAGACTGAGTCCATCTCATGCGCTGCACACAACCACCGGCAGCGGGGACCCGGCTCGGGACCGGTTGGCCCCTAGGTCCGAAGCTCGACGGTGGCCGGCCTCGCCCCGGCCGACGTACAGGTGTTGGCGACGTCGGCGGGGAGAAATATTCGTCGCTGGAACTCGACGCTACTGCCGCTGCCGGTGACACAGGTGATCCAGGGTCCGGCGGCGGCGAGGCGGAGCTCAGCGACGAGTCCGGGGGTGGAAGGCGTGCGCGTTGTGACGCAGCTCTGGTTATCATCATTTCATCATACCATTTTTACAGAATTTTTTCGTGTATTTTTCCTTTTCGTTCTCGCCTTATAACTTTGACAGACGTCATATTTCTGCAGTCTTGATTTTGGCTTATAATTGTTGTTTTTTTGAGATTTTTCCAAATATTTAGGGGTTTAAGAGTTTTCGACCCAGTTTAAACACTTTTGGTTTACTATTTGTGTATTGAAATAAATATTTTATAATAAAAAACGAATATGAATGATTTGACGTGTTGACACACACAGAGTTGCCAGTTAAGCATATTATTATTATTGTGGTTTTAAACTTTCGTTTTCTCAGGTTAATTACCTGGTATTTTTAGAATTTCACGGGTGTGAACCAAGGCGAAATTCTAGTTATTTGTTTGTGAGGGTAAATTATTCTGTACTTCAGCGAAATTATTATCCAAGTCTAATTGTAAAAATTTTCTAACTATTCGGCAAGTGTTAAGTATGGCAGCTTTTTGTAGTGTTAGGTATGTGTATTTCGATAGATTGAGGGTACTGAAACTATTGAAGATTTGTTTTGGGATAACACCTGTTGTTGATATAACAATTGGGACTATAGTGACTCTGTTCATTTTCCAAACTCGTTTAATTTCCTCTTGTAACTCTGTGTATTTCCTGATTTTCTCTGTGATTGTTTTTTGTATGTTATTAGTGTTAGGGACTGCAATATCTATTATGTATGTGTGTTTGTTTTCTTTGTCTACAAGTGTTATGTCAGGTCTGTTGTTATAAATAGTATGATCCGTAATTATAGCTCGGTCATAATATATTTTGTAAAATTGATTTTCTGAAGTAGCTCTAGGTGTATATTTATAATAGGGTGTGTATGGGTCCTGCATGAGATTAAGTTTAGTTGCGAGTTTTTGGTGTATGATGTTAACTAGTTGATTATGTCTGTGGGTATAGTCATTTTGAGTTAGTGTGATACAAGCTCCTGTGATGTGTTGTATTGTTTCAGGCTTGCTGTGGCATTTTCTGCATAAATCATTTCTTACTGTACTATCTTTAATAATATATTTTCTATAATTTTTTGTGTTAATGACTTGGTCTTGGATGGCTAACATAAACCCTTCTGTTTCCGGAAATAGCCCACTTAGCTCCAGCCATTTGTTAGAAGCTTCTTTATCAATGTATATTTGGTTTAAGTCGTTGGGGTGTCTTCCATGCAATTCTTTCTGCCTCCACTTTTTATGTATCTCTTCTAAATGTCTCGCTTTATCTATTGTCTCGATGTTGCTATCCTCGCTAAGGTTTAGTGGTGTGTACTGTTTGTCTATTTTCGTAATTGCTTTGTGCAACTGACTATTGTTTTTCTTGCGTGTGAAAAATTGTTTAAGGTTTATGACTTGTCTTTTATGAAGATGTGATATTTCGATTAATCCCCTGCCTCCTTCTTTTCTGGACATTATTACTCTCTCTATTGCTGATTTGGGATGGTGATACCTATGTTGTGTCAGAGTGGTTCTTGTTTTAACTTCGAGGGCATGCAGTTCTGTGTTAGACCATTTTATTACACCGAAAGAATAAGTGAGAATGGGTATTGCGTAAGTATTTATGGATTTGAATAAATGTTTACTAGCCAGATTCATTTTGCATAAGGAATGTATTCTATTAGTGTATTCTTTTTTTAGTTTATCTTTAATAGTCTTATGTTCTAATAGTCGTGCTTGGTTATAGCCTAAATATTTATAAAGTTCTTCGTCTTTCATAGCTTCTATTACTTCCTCGGTGTCTGTTGAATAGTTCCCTTCTATAATCTTACCTTTCTCTATATTTAGTTTTCGGCATTTGTCTAGTCCAAAATCCATTCTTATGTCTTTCGAAAATGCTGTTGTTATGTTTAATAAACCGTGTAAATCTGTATTTTTATTAGCATAAAGTTTTAAGTCATCCATGTAAAGTAAATGTGTTATTTGGTGTAATATTGACCTACCGTCCTTTATATCAAAACCTAATGTAGATTTATTTAATGCTCGGGAGAGTGGATTCAGGGCTAGACAAAACCAAAGAGGGCTTAATGAGTCTCCTTGAAAAATACCTTTTTTAATAGCTATTTCTTCTACGGATATGTTAGCTGTTTTAGTTTGTAATTTAAGTGTAGTTCGCCAAGACTCCATGGTATTCTTTAGGAAATTTATAATTAACGGGTTGATTTTATATATATTTAATACTTCAATTAACCATGAATGGGGGACGCTGTCAAATGCTTTTTTATAATCTATGTATGCAATGTATAAGTTTTTTCTAGACCTCTGGACGTATTTTAAAATAGTGGAATCAATAATTAATTGCTCTTTACACCCCATATGATCGCGCCTACATCCTTTTTGCTCTTCAGTTAAGATATTGTATTGCTCTGTGTGTTTGATTATTTTGTTAGTAATACATGACGTTATGATTTTATATAAGGTTGGTAAGCAAGTTATTGGCCTATACTGTGACGGATCGTGTGTGCTACTTGATTTAGGGATCATATATGTAATTCCTTTAGTTAAAAATTCTGGTATATTTTGGTTGCCTTTTAAAATATCATTTATTTGTTCTGCTAAAGTAGAATGAAGTGAATGAAGTCTTTTAATCCAGAAATTATGAATACCATCTATTCCTGCTGCTTTCCAATTATGCGTTTTATTTATTATTGTGTTTAGTTCAAGCGCATCTATATTTTCGAACGGCATTTCCTCTATTGTTTCTGACCTAACTATTTCTTCTTGTATCCACCCAGCTTCTTTGTTATGTTCAGTGCTATCTGACCAGATTCCTTGCCAGAATTCTTTTAAGGACTCCTGAGATGGAGGGTTAGTGATTGTAGTATCGTTGCCTTTAAGTTTTCTATAAAATTCTTTCTCGTTTGTTTTAAATAATCTGTTATTATCCTTTCTTTCTTTCGCTTTTTTGTATCTTTTTAGTCTATGGCTTTTTACTAAAAGTTTTTGTTTTAAAGTGTCTAAATGATCTTCTATTCTCTTATTATAATTTTCATGCGAACTGTGTTGTCTAGTATTTTTAATTATCTGCCTAACCTTGTTTTCTAGTTTTCTTGATGTGTTACCGTTTTTATATTGAGTTAATCTATTTATGTCTTTTCTTAGTTGCTCTACGTCTGACTCTAATCTCCGTTTCCATGGTGGATCGTTTTTTATTCCATTATTTCTATTACTAGATCTGTCTATGTTTATTTTTAATTTAAAGTGAATTGCAACTGTAATAGCTACAGAGTATATGAAAGAATGTGTGTCACTTAAGTTTTCTAGTAATTGCAATTTGGGAGGGATAATCTTTTGATTGAATATGCTAATGATATCTGTTAATTGACGAGATGGCCTAATTTTTGGTAACAATGGTCTACACGCAGGATCCATTCCGTTGTATTTTAACAAATTTGCCTCAAATTCATTACTTAATGTGTCTACTAAGGAAATATTAAATTCAATATTATTTTGTGTTTGAATTAATGTCGGATTATCTGTAGTAGGTTGAGTGTGCTGTGTGTGTGCTATTAATTCTGTACTAAGATATTCAGTGCCTGAATTCGTATCAGGTCCGTGTAAAGTGTTTGTATGTTGTGTGAGATTAATACTTTCTTCTTCCTCTCTTTTAAGTTGTTGTTCTACTTCATATTTAATTCTATTTAAAGTATCGTCTGATAATAACTTGTTTCTAATAATTACTCGTCTTTGGTCTGCTATTCTTTGCTCTGTTACATTCATATCTGGGTATTGTATTTTAAATTTTTCGTGTAATTGTGTGCAGTACATAGTTCTGTCCTCTTCAAGTTTAGTTATGTGATAGTATGTGCGCATGATGAATATGTTCATATCTTCAGTCCATTTCATGCGCACTCTGGGTTTTCCCGCCTTAGTGGTCGCAGGCTGAGTAGCTGACGCCACCTGCGAAACATCTAAGTCGGGTGTAACTGCTCTAATGTCATTGTAAAGTCTGTCGGTCGGTTCGGCTGTAGTATTTTTGTCGGGGAGAACCCGCCTGCTCAGTCCCCCACCGCCGATGGATCGTATGCTGTGACACCCAGCATCGGCCCCAGGTGTGCCCCGACGATTGCCCTCGGGTAGCGGTCCTATACGTACTTTCTTTGACCTAGTCTCCATGTTAAATGGGTTTCCAGAGCCACGTTAGCCACGCCAGTAGTTTTTCAATCGTGTGTCCGCCCCCCACGTGATCAGATGTTCAATCAGGACGTGTGGTTGTTATAGGGGGCTTATTATTATTATTATTATTATATTATTTTCCACAGTTTGCCAGGAATTTAATAAAACGTGTCCTGTAAAAAATGTTAAAGTCAACTCAAAATCCAAATTTAGCGAATGGGCCACTGCGGGAATAAGAAAAAGTAGAGATATTTTATACAATTTATATCACGAAAAATCTCTGACTTCAGATCAAGCCTTTCACACTTATGTTAGAAACTATTCAAAAATATTCAAAAGTGTCTGCGTTCAAGCAAAATCTAAAATAAGTAATCAAATCGGTGTTTCTAAGAATAAAATAAAAACTGTATGGCAGGTAATTAACAGAGAAACAGGACAGACGCAACAACTAGATAAGACTGAATTGTCTTTGAAAATAGATAATAAAACAATTTGTGATAAACTAGAAGTCGCTGAGACTCTAGACAACTTCTTTACCAACATTCCGTTAGAGGTTACGAAATCTCTCCCCTCTTCAGCTAAATTAGCTGAAGCTCTTCTTAAAGAGAACTTTACAAAGAACATACCAAACTTTAAATTTAAACCAGTATGTATTGCTACAATTAAAAACGCATTCAAAAGTCTCAATATAAAAAATACTGAAGACTTATGGGGGATATCCGTCAAGGTTCTTGGAGATATTATTGATACGATTGCTCCTGTCTTAACAGGCATATTCAACCAATGTTTGGACAGCGGCAAGTTTCCCGACTTGATGAAACATAGTAAAGTAGTACCAATTTTCAAATCAGGTTGTAAGAGTGATCCCTCTAATTATAGGCCTATATCTGTGCTTCCAGCACTGAGTAAAATCTATGAAAAAATCATGCTGGACCAGATGTTGTCTCACTTCAACTCTAATAGGATACTGCATAGTCAGCAGTTTGGCTTCACGAAGGGTAGGTCGACAACGGACGCGGGAGTAAAACTCATCAGTCACATTTTGGAGTCCTGGGAGAAGTCCCAGGATGCTATTGGCATCTTCTGTGATCTCTCAAAACCGTTCGACTGCGTCGACCACAAAACACTGATCTGTAAATTACATCACTACGGAATTCGTGGACAAGCTGCTGATCTTGTTCTCTCTTATTTATCAAACAGGCTGCAAAAAGTAAATGTAAATGAGGCGACGTCCTGCGGGTCTATAGTCAAGATGGGCATGCCCCAATGTGCAATTCTCGGCCCTTTCCTGTTTCTTGTTTATATTAATGATCTCCCTTATATGATGGCTTATATATTTTCGGATATAATTCTATTTGCTGATGACACTTCGCTAATCTTTAAAATTGATAGAAAAGATACGGACGTCTTACATGTTAACGAAAGCCTAACTATTCTCTCGAAATGGTTCGCAGCCAACAATTTTTTATTGAATACGAATAAAACAAAATGCCTTAAGTTTTCTTTACCAAATGTACCACAACGTGACCTAAATTTAAATCTTGATGGCAAGAAGCTTGATGTTATAGCGGAAAGTGTATTCTTGGGGATTACTATCGATTCAAAACTGCAGGGGGGCGCGCACATTAGAACTCTTTCAGGAAGGTTAAGCTCAGCTGCCTAAGCAATCAGAAAAATAAAGCAGTTAACTGATATAACCACAGCTAGGTTAGTATACTACGCTTATTTCCATAGTATTATGTCCTATGGCATTCTGCTGTGGGGATCGGCAGCAGACGTTGATTCAATTTTCATACTGCAAAAGAGGGCAGTCCGCGCTATCTACAAAATGGGTCCTCGTGAATCCCTCAGAAAAATGTCCGCAAAAACCGAGGACTTTTCAAAATTAGAAGCGACTTCCATAATATAAATACACGCAGTAAACACGAAATTGTAATACCCAAATTTAGATTAACCAAAACTAGCAAGTCTTTTCTTATAAACAGTATACGCTTTTATAATAAGTTGCCGAAGTCAGTTACAGAACTGACCGATGGAAAGTTTAAAAATTATATTAAACGTGTCCTAATTAAAAAAGCATATTACAAAATTAAGGACTACTTTGAAGATAGAGAAGATTGGCCTTAGCCCCTTCGCACATGCGGCTTCCCTGGTAGCTCATAAACGGCACAAATGTGTGGATGTCTCTAACTATTCTCAATCTTATTTTTTTTTCCTTTCTTTTTAATCAGATGTTTTACAATAGTTTTTAAATCATTACACCTTTTGTTTAGAATTGTTACAGCACGGATGACAACATTTGTGTCACTTATTTGATCTAGTCTTTTTGTGATATTTTCTATTTATTTTTTGGTGTTGTATAGACTCTTTTTCTTATTTACCGATTGTTTGTAAATGTGTGGACATTGTAGGCCTTATAGATTCCTAGATCCTTGGTAACTTTTTATTTCGTTCTACGTTTTTTAGTAAGCAACGACTTATTGTCAGGCCTACGATGTCCTCCCATACTTTAGTACTAATGCTGTAACAGAAATATTGTAAAACCAAATGATTTTAAAAGAGTAACCATGGAGTTTCTTGCCGGTTCTTCTCCATAGGAAACGACCAACCCGAACCGAGCACCTTTTTGCCGACGTTTTATAAGTGCCCCTGTAGGCCTATGTAAAATAAAAATATTTTGTTACTAGCTGTTACCCGCGACTTCGTACGCGTTAGGTTCGTGATTTGCTTAAAATAAGTCTTTTAGTCAGGAGGTTCTTGATTCCAATGTTTTGTTTGAAGTTCGTTACCAGATGTCTCTAGTATTAATACAATCTGCCCAGCCTTTTCCCAACTAAGTTGGGAACATTCAGTCTAACCGGATGCAGCTGAATACCAAGATTTTACATGGAGCGACTGGCTATCTGACCTCCACAACCCAGTTAGTACTGGGTTATACAACACCTCTTGGTAAGACTGGTTGTCAGACTTTCGGGCAACTGACTACCTGTAACGACTGTCAAAGATCTACAAATGACAGCCGTGACCAACGGCTTAACGTGCTTTCCAAAGCACAATAAAGTCGGTACGTAATGGGTGGTCACCCATCCATAGACCAACCTAGGCAAACACAACTTAAACTGAAGATCGACCGTAGCGACCTAAATTGATTTTAAATGATTATTTTCGTTTGAAAGAACTTGCTTCAAGTGTGATCTCCTATTCATTTGTGAGTAAAACTTCGAAAACCGAGTATAACTCCTCAATGTATACGAACACGCTACCGACTACTGTAAAAAAAGGTTATGTTGAAAGTTGATGTCGATCAACTTTCATTATGAAACCCCCTTAGGGATAGAATTTCCAAAAACGTAAATCATGATTTTTTGCATTAATGCCTCTTTTTAAAAATTACAAATATCCTCCTAAACTTAACCTTTAACCTGACATTAATTCCACTTGGGGGTGGAATTTCCAAAAATCCCTTTCTGCCTTACTAAGAACTTACTTGCAGGATTTCAAGTTAAATAGGTCAAAAGTGGTAGTTAGTAGTTCTTGAGTGATTTATCGGTGAGTGAATAGTATAGCGCTTTCATGTATAAATGAAAGTATTATTATGTCCTTATCCAGATCATGACCTGGCTTTGATCCAACTCCGTTCACCAGATAAGGCGTGAAAAAGTTAAAACACACTGATAGATGCTGTTAATATACTGTATCGTTGGTCTAGTGGTCGCAACCACTGAGTATGAGGTCCTGGTTTCGAATCCGGGGTCGGGTAATCTTTTATTTTGGTTTTCGACCATTTATTTCTGACCACAAAATCGCACAGAGAGAAGATTGTAAGACTATGGGGGGGGGGGAGACCTTAGCCCAGCAGTCATTTTGATGAGATTCACTATTAAGCTTTCCTGAGAGACATGGACAGTGACAGTGACAGGGAAGTGAAACAGTCGTCATATCTCCGAAACTGTTCACCGCTGCACTGGAAGATGTATTTAAGGTTCTGGACTGGTGAGGGCTAGGCATCGACGTCAATGGCGAGTACATCTCTCACATTCAATTTGCCGACGATATAGTGGTCATGGCTGAGACCATAGAGGACCTCAGTACAATGCTCGATGACCTCAGTGGATCGTCGGAAAGAGTGGGTCTTAAAATGAACATGGAAAAAACCAAAGTCATATTGAATGCCCATGTAACACCCACTCCTATCAAGATCGGAGACTCTACACTCGAAGTTGTAGACGATTATGTCTACATGGGACAAACGGTCCAGTTGGGTAGGTCTGACTTCGAGAAAGAGGTCAACCGTCGGCGTCGACTCTGACTCGGCTGGGCAGTGTTCGGGAAATTGCATGATATGTTCTCGTGCAGTGTCTGAAGACGAAAGTCCATGACCCGTGTGTGTTGCCAGTGATTACATACCGGACCGATTGGGTCGCCCACATTGGGCCTCATCAGAAGGCTTAAAATCACTTAAAGGTCAATGGAGAAGGTTATGTTCGAAGTTTCCTTGCGTGATCAAATCAGAAATAAGGACATTCGCAAGAGAACCAAGGTTACCCCAAAGTCCCGGTAGCCTGAAGATTTGCCAAATTTAAGTGGCAGTGGGCAGGGCACATTGTTCGAAGAACGGATGGCCGATGGAGCCCAAAAGTTCTAGAGTGGCGACCACGAATCGGAAGACGTTGCGTTGGAAGGCCTCCCACGAGGTGGACCGATGGCCTGGTCACACGGGACCTGTCGATGTGGCGACACTTGGGGGAGGCCTATGTCCAGCAGCGGACGTCTTTCGGCTGAAATGATGAATGATGATGATATTACTTTCTTACTAAATAATTAAAAATTTACGAAAACAAAACTATATAAACTAAAAGGGTTGGACCGTGGGACCGTAAGATCAGAGTACTCAATGCTCAGTCTTTTTAAAGAAATTTCTAAACGCATAACTTACGCTTTCCGTGATCCAAGAGCTGGCTTTTACTTCGGCCAGAGGCTAAATGATTGTTTAGCTATAGTATGAATGGTTAATGATAACTAAAAGGATGTATAACACTATTTGGTAATGATTAGGAAGTCTTAAAGCATAAAAAAAAAACAAAATACCTACTTACAAAAAGTAAAAAACCGGGTGGGGATCGAACCATGGTTACTTTTTGTAAATAATACAGCATCAAAAAATAAATAAAACAATAAGTGCATATTGGCTGAGGTTTGATCCTGCAACCTATGATTCACAGGTCAACCGCTAAACCGTCAGGCTATTTACTTCGGTGACAATTGTTCTAAAATAGCCGATCTATTCTAATGTTTGTTATGACAGTTGTCAGTTGTCAATCAGTTGAGGAATATGAACAAATTGCAATATTGCTCACCTCCCAATGTTAATAGCGTAATAATATATAGCCTATGTCCTTCCTAAGGTTTAAATCTATCTTCTTGCCAAAATCCATTAAGATCCGATCAGCCGTTTAGTCGTGAAAAGGTAACAAACAAACAAACAAACAAACAAACAAACAGAGTGACTTTCGCATTTATAATATTAGTATGGATTGATTGATTTTGAATATTTTTTGCGTAGAGCTACTTAGTTTGATGTACATAATGCATGGCGGACGGCTTCGTGAAGGGTACGTTTATCATCATCATTAGCCTATAATGTTCCCACTGCTGGAACACAGGCCTCCTCTCCATGAGAGGGAGTGGGCTGTAATCCACCACGCAGGCCCAGTGCGGATTGGTAGATGTCACATGTCTTCGTATTTTTAGTTCTAGGACATTCCGGTTTCCTCACGATGTTTTCCTTTACCGTTTTTGAGGGCAACGGTAATAAAATAGATTACTCATAGTAATGCATCTGCCTTGGTTCGAACCCAAGGCTTACTGCTCGTAAGTCGGGGCAGCCACCAGTGGTCTGGGCCACCGCTGCTCTCCGTCCGTTTATACCTTGCATATTTTTAGATTTTACATAAATAATTACATAACAGATTAACCATCGTCATAACTTGGAACCCTGGAAAAATTGTTGAAAAAGCAAAGGATTATAGAAAAATTTTGAGACTTACAATTAGCGAGGGTAGTTCCAGCAGTTCCATGAGGAAGGTCTGTGGCAGTCCACCGTCAAAGTTCTCAACGCACTCTACGTTCAGGGAGTCGATGCTTTGGTTGGCCACCGAGCAGTTCTGCAGGTGGAATGGACGACCTGGCCGGAGGAGAAGATGATGATTAAAAAAGGCTTTAAGAATTCAAAGATTGTCTTGTAAAAGGCTATTTTTGGTGGTAAGAGAAAGTAATGTCGTATTTAAAAGTTCCTTAGCAATAAACAAAAAAATTTTGTCGCTCTGGAACGGCCAGATATATAACGAGTTCAGATCGATGCCTAAATGATTGTCTAAATATATTATATGTCATATAAAAGTTTCTACACTCATTACGGAGCCAGACGTTGAAAATCTAACAGTGCTTTTTCATTTAGGCACGCATTTAGGTATCGATTTAAAAACTGTTATTTGTCATATCTGCAATAAAGAGTATGAAAACGTATCATATTTATCAATAGTTTATTATTATCAACAAACTAATTTCGTAAATCTTCATCAAACTTCACCTTACCTCTAACATCTGCTTTTATTTATATCAAAACAATGTTGACCAGCGAAGATCGGAGATAATAGAATATAAGTTCATAAAGTACAGTTTAGTAGTTCAGTATTTGTACTTTACTTATCATCATTTCAGCCGAAAGACGTCCACTGCTGGACATAGGCCTCCCCCAAGGGGGGGTTTTGCCATAATCGCCACGCTTGGCACGCGGGTTGGCGATCGCAGTACGGTTGTCACAAAAGCACAGAGAACGCTGCTGCCCATTCTCTGGCAAATCCCTTAGTCGCCTCTTACGACACCCACGGGAAGATATGGGATGGTGCTATTCTTTACGTCCGACACCATACAGCATACTTTACTTATACTGTAGAACTAAAATGGGTTATTATTTCAAGTCTTAAACCAAAATCAAACTTTCCTCTATAATATGAACTTTTCAGTCGCCAAAGAAAAACTTAACCTTATTTTAGAATTTTGTTATTATACGATGCTCGATTGATCGGCTTAGAAATTACGCTCAGGTGATCAACAAAGCTATCTAAGTGAGAAGTAGCAAGTTTAATATGGCTAAGCCCAAGTTCCTCGAACGCTCATCGATTCGTGGGAACTGTCTGCCTGCGTCTGTGTTTCCGAACGCTTACAATTATAATCTCTTTAAAGTTAGAGTGAACAGGCTTTTTCTGGGTCAGCTCGTACCATCATCGATTTTGGTACTGTCATCTCTGACCTAGACTCGAGTCAAGAGCAAATCCATCGCAAAAGAAAATTTGGAAGCAGGGTAGACCTTTGCCCTCCAGGACATTACAGTCTTGTAATGCACATGCTATTTTAAGTTCCCTATGGTACCTACGCGATTTAGCTTCGGCCGCTCGTACACACGTCAAAACATCAATATATCCATATCAAGTTTAACCTGACCTCGTTTTGTATGAGCTTCCCATACACGGGACACCATGGTACCAAGACATGTTATTAGTCTAAAGGTGGTCAACTTTTGTATTAAAGGAATCACTAACCAGCAGCAACTAACTGGAACAAACAGGGCACTTTCTGCTGCCCCACAGCATTCTCTCCGTAGCAGGCTAAGGTACCGTACTCCATGTCAGTCGTCGGAGTATAGTTGAGGGTCGAAGTGTGGCCGTGACTGCTGTATAACCTGGACAAAAAAAAGGAAATATGGTTTTAAATGGTGTAGTACTTGAATAATTTGAAGTTTAGGTAATTAAATACCAATTATAATAGTGTGTTCGATGAGTAATTGAGTTCTCATCTAGGTTTTTTTTTAGTGGCGATTCAGCGAGAACTATGTAATTCATGATGTGCTCACCTATAAAAGATTGTTATAATACCCTGTTACTGTATTGGTTGTTCTCATTTATCTATGTTTTGGTGTATTAGTTGTTGGTGAGACAAATAAATAAAATAAAAAAACAAAATAAATAAAATAGTTATAAGGTGATTTTATGTAAGAGAGAGAGCACATGTTAATCTTAGGTATAGATCACCGATCTACAAGATGTAGTTTAAATAACATAAGTAACTGAACCTTGTGAAGGCGTTTTAGTACCCTAAAGGTGTTGAAACAAAAGGCTGTGAATATTAATCTCTTCGTAAACAAAGACTCCGTATGTCATATTCGTCCCCGTAGGTAGAGCAAAAGTCATTATCAAAAACGAGAAAAATAAAGTTATCAATGTCATGTTAACGTTACTAAACCCCCTTCGGAAAAGCGTAATCCCTTTCACTTTCGCTAACCACAGTCTTAGGGCAGAGCTAGTGATCTAGACTCTATTACTTTTAACTTGTCTACCAATCAAACATGACTCACTCATACTCAGACCTACTCATGAGTCGGGAGTCTTGGACGGCCATGCCGTCCGTCCAACACTCCCGACTCTCTGAGTAATTCTTTCAGTTGACTACCTCGTATTGACCACTCGATTGAGTGGTCGCAAGCGCGACTGCTGAGCATGAGGTCGTGGGTTCAATCTCCGTGTCGGGCAAAGTGTTGTTAGTGAGTTAGTTAGTTGGTTTTTCCATCAGAAATTTCTCAGTAGCACCCACGGAGCCTGTATTTGCCCCTTATTACATGGGACTTAAAACATAACTGGCGAAATGTGGATGTACTATTAGTTACACCTCTGCTAAACGCTTCGGGGATTACAGGCTTGATGTTATGTAAATGTGTTATAAACTTACTTGGGTGGCAGTTCAGTTTGTTCTCCAGAGTTGTTGAAGGTCCAATGGAAGGAGACCAGTGCTGGGTTGGCATCTACAGAACAGTGTAGGGAGACTGTCTCTTGTTTTAGTGCCCCGAAGAGTTCTCCGTCTCTTCTCTCAGCACAGACAGGAGCGTCTAGGAAGAAAACATTCGTGGTAGATTAGAAATGTGGCAAAGTTGGGTCTTCAATTAATTACTTTATTTAATTTACCAAGACGAGCTTCTGTCTGGTTTGTCCCTCGATAATGAGCGTTAACGCCTTACGACATTTCATACAAACTTTAAAATTTACAGCAAAATTACAGCTAAATTAGACCGATTATAAATTATTTATAGAAACAGAAATTTCCAATTTTGTTTGCGCGGCGTGCGTCATTTAGAAAATGTTTTTTAGTATATTTTTAAACCTATTTATCCTACTTATGCGTTTCATTTAAATCAGTTCAGCCAATGAAATGCCGTAAGGTGTAAAAGCGCTGAAACCCATAACTCCTTTTTGCCAACTAAGGCTTGCCTAATGTCAATAATATACATGCAATCTTTCTGGAAAACAATTGTTAACGGTTATTAACAAGCTGTCAAATCTTGTCTGTCATAGACACATGGGAAAGTTTAACATAATTATTGCTTAGAGGATTAACAAGCAAGGACCACCACACACCACATTAACCAAAGATTTACAACAACAAAAATAACAGACATCTAAAAATGAACCTTATCTATCAACTGACCACAGGTAAGATAGCTGCTATAAACACTTGAATTCTAAAATTGTAGATTTAGGTAATGCCCACTTTGTAATGGGCTATACACGTAATATTCCGTCGCATCATCACAAAAAAACAATCATCCTTTGAAAATTACAGCCTCTCTCATAAATACCTTTAAACAATAACGAAACTTGGGACAAAGTATGACGTACAATATTACGTCGCCGTCTAACAAGACCGGGGAAACTTGGCGATCGTTATAAAACTGCAGCTCGGAACACTTGGCCGGCAGTTTTAATGATAAGGCTAGTGTCCGACCAAACTTCGGCTTCAGCTTCGGCCACCTTCGGCCAAAAATTCCACCTTTCGCTTCGGCTAAAATTAGCAAAAGCCGAAGGTTTTTTTCGAGCACAGACATTGAACGAGCTGTTACGAATGCGCGAGAGCGCGATGCAAGAAGCGATGCGCGGGGTGAATTCCGGAGGGTTATTGTTGTACCAAAACTTGCTTTTTTTTTTTATTTGTGTTAAGAGCGTTTATACCCTACGGCATTTCATGCAAACTTTCAAGTCGTTATTTTCCGAAATGACTGAACAGATTTTAACGAAACTTCCTACGCATAAGCAGTATACATAGGTCTAAAAAGTTACTAAAAAACATTTTCGAAAAATAGTGTTACAGCTATATTAGACCGATTTTTAACTATCTATAGAAACAGAAATTTCCAATCATCTTCATTTTTAAAAGACTTTTCGAAAATGTTTTAAGTAACTTTTTAGACCTATGTATACTGCTTATGCGTAGGAAGTTTCATTAAAATCTGTTCAGTCATTTCGGAAAATAACGACTTCAAAGTTTGTATATGAAATGCCGTAGGGAATAAACGCTCTTAATAAGCTCATAATTAATAACTTTTAGCCAATCTAGAACTGAATTTCTTAGAGTTTTTTAAAGTTCGGCTTCGGTCAGATACCGATTTTCGGTCGAACACTATTAATAAAGTACAACCTGTGACGTTATTGAACTATGTAGTTCAAACTGAGCTTGATAGTGTTGCGTTGCAGGTGCAGTCTGTGGAACTAAAACACTGTGGTGTTGTGGTCCTGGTGTACGAATTTGACGTCTAAGTATGTATGTAAATGGTAATGGCGTTTGCAGTGTTCTGAATTTTTACATTTTTTGTGGATCTCTTGTTTAATCATTCAGCAGCTCTGTTTTGTGTTCCAATTAAATAAAAAACGAACTAAAAAATATATGCTATGCCAAATCAAAAACAAAAAATAACAACAAGCAGTAAACCTGGGGTGGATTGAACAAGCCAGAAATGTTTTAATTTAAATAATGCAAGTTGCTGCAAAAAGTTTCCAAGTCATATTTATGTCAACAGAATACAGTATTCAGTTACCGAAAACTTAACACTATACTCGTAAACATAAAACTTTAACCAAACCTGACCTCCCTCTAAACAAAAACATTTAATATTTTTCCTTTCGTCCAATTTTCGTCAGGGAACTTCTATGTGTCTGCCATTAAACGGGCTCCTGTTCATAAAAGGACCAGTTTAAAGACCCACTGTGCAACCCCTCATCCATTTTGCAAGTAAATTGCATTTTCTCAGGTTTTTATATCACTTCCGTGGTTGACGGAAACGGACGGTTTACGGTCCTCGAGGGGAATTCAACCACCCCTTGTCTCGTCCCAACAAAATGTTCATATAATTTTCTACATTTTAAGTGATTATATTTTCCGTGTTTAGTTCTGGTGTTCTCTTAATTGTTGGTTTTTGGTGTGGAAAATAGTTGCTGTTGTTAGTTAGTTGAGATTTTATTTCGAGTGTGGAACTGACAGTTCGAAAAACAATGGTTAGAGATTTTTGCGCAGTGTTTGCTGTTGGGAATTGGGTGTTTCTTTGCTTGGCTTAGCACATGTTGTGCTGACATTATATTTATTCACTTGCAATGCGTTTTAGAGATGTAGTAGTTTTAATACTATTGTGTTTCTCCCTAAGCCAATGCAACAAATCTCAGCATATTTATAGATGAGCAATTCTTTGTAGTTCGTAAGAGGTCATTATCATTCATAATTTTAGCCCAAAAGACGTCCACTGCTGGACATAGGCCTCCCCCAAGTGCCGCCACATTGACATTTTGGGGGGGTTTTGCCAAAATCGCCACGCTTGGCAGGCAGGTTGGCGATCGCAGTACGGTTATTACAAAAGCACAGAGAACACTGCTGCCCATTCTCTTGCAAGTCCCTTAGTCGCTTTTTACGACACCCACGGGAAGATATGGGATGGTGCTATTCTTTACGTCCGACACCATACAGAACTTCTCGTAAGAGGTAATCTATGAAAATTATTTCACCGATCGTAATCTGCACTATTGCAATAAAGTATGGTTGTATGAAAACCTGAATTAGACTGGCACAGGAATTTGGAGATTGGTACAAGAAAAGAGAGGCCTATGCCCAGCAGTGGGTGAATTCAGGCTATGGGTGACGATGATGAAGATGGTTGTTTATGTGACTTTCACACGGGCAAGTAGTGGGCAAAAACTATTACCTACCTTACTCTGTCTAAAGTACCACATCACCTCGGTAGAGGTACTTAAGTAAGTTCAACCATTACAAATACCGAAACTAAACTGAGCGTAGCACTAAATCTACCTACAGACCCGTTCATAACCTCAAAACAGACCAAATATTCAAACGTTGATTGTTCCACAGTCACATTGTACTTTAAACTTCCATTTCTATTGTTTGAAAGGGCTAACAAAACACTTATTACTTCGTTACCAATTCTCTGGCCATTATTCCGCAAAACGTCCGCGTAACATATTTCCTAAAAGCATTTATATCAAAATGTACCCAATCTAGGTCCCAAAGCAATCTAACTCGAAAATTTTGTTAACCTCAAACGAATGTTGAGTGTACTGCAGAATTAGGGTTGATATTTACACAAAGAGGAAGTGGCTCTAGTATTTTATAGAATCACAACACACACACACACACACTGTTTTAAGCTTTCACGTTATACAAAAAAAAAGCTGGAGCTCACAATAAATAATAATAACGGAAGATAAGTAATTGACAGTTTAAGATTCGAAATCGATTCGATTTTTTTTAAGATTTGTAACCCAAATTTACCAAATACCAATATTTTGTCGTATACACAGCTGTTTACACATATTGACCGTGTATGTGTGGATAGCACAGAATATGCCACACCTTCTCTCCTGTCGGTCGTACACAAGGACACATCATCATCATCATTTCAGCCGAAAGACGTCCACTGCTGGACATAGGCCTCCCCCAAGTGTCGCCACATTGACTGGTCCCTTGCGACTCGCATCTAGCGGATCCCTGCATCTTTCAACAGGTCATCGGTCCACCTGGTGGGAGGCTTTCCAACGCATAGTCTTCCGGTTCCCGGTCGCCATTCCAAAACTTTTCGGCCCCATCGGCCATCCGTTCTACGAGCAATATGCCCTGCCCACTACCACTTAAGTTTAGCAATTCTTCGGGCTACGTCGGTTACCATAGTTCTCTATTTTCTTAAATTACCAATTTTAATGTAGGGAGTTCCAGAATCATGATACTGATTTCTCGGTATTTGTACCACGATGTCCGTCCTTTACGCCGTGTGTAGTATAGCTATAGTTTATATATTCCATGCGTCAAGTTCTCATTTTGTCACTTGACCCTTTTCGTTTTACTATTTAAAGGGTCATGCAGCAGTGTCCAGATTTTATTATGCTGTTCAGGCGTCTTTCACTTTTGACGGACGTAACACCTTTTTATGTTGTGTTTTGTTTCTACAAAAGCTTTTTGTTTCTTGGAGTAATAATTTTGGTTCTTCAGATCAAAAGACATTATTGGCTGTGTCGTAAACGTGCTGGCCTTGATGCAAGCCAGGACACAGTCCCCACCAGACCGCCCACTGTGTCACCGTAACTATGAAAAATTTATAAATTTTTGATCCTAATATGTAAGATGTAATATGGTTTACGTATTAATATTAATCTATCTATTTGTCATTGTGATGGAACGTGTTATTTCACTGACAAGCATTTAAGAGCGTTTACACCTTACAGCATTTCATATAAACTTTCAAGTCCTTATTTACCGAAATGACTGAACCGATTTCAATGAAACTTAACACGCATAAGCAGGATACATAGGTCTAAAAACTAAAAAACATTTTAGAAATGTCTTTAAAAAAAAAAGTTAATTGGAAATTTCTGTTTCTATGGATAATTTATAATCGGTCTAATTCAGCCGTTACACTATTTTTCGGAAATGTTTTAAGTAAGTTTTACTTTTATTCTGGTAAATAAAGACGAAAAACATGGACCATTATTAATTATTATTTACTAGAGTAAAGCTGCCCTACGAACATATCGAATACCTGGTCTCACTTGCTTTCTACATTAAATGCTAGACGCGCGTTTGAGTTTGAAGTCAAAGTGTGTGCGATATCTGTTAAAGAAAAACAACACAAATGTGGTTACAACATTTGTAAAATTCGTACTATAAAAAATCTACACCTAGGCATTTATCAGCCATTACAGTGCCAAATTATGTAGACATAGAGATGTCATTAATGTATTTTTCATCTCACCATCTCGGAAAGAGTATTTTTAATCTTCAATATCTGAGTGGAAAAGCCGTTTTTATTCTCTAGAGGATAAAGTAAATTGAATTTAGAACATCGTGTGCACTAAGTTTGTGAATTAAAAAAAAACATTAAACCTATTTACTGCTACCTCTATGGTGCCGAATATATCAACTTTTTTTAATTTGTTAAAAACTCAGACTCGGAACCTTCTTGGTGTTCTTTTTTCAATTTGCTTTGTACGCGGTTCTTTACGCGGCATTTTTTCACGTCATTGTTAATTATACCGTAATATTATTTTGTTATAATTTAAAGATTATTCTGTAATACTTACCTGTCATAATGTAGTAATTAATACCTAAACTGAAATAAAAGTGTACCTATCTTGTGATTGTAAACGTTTTTTTTTTTTGCATTTAGTCATTTCCTCGCTGAGGTGGAATGAAAAGTTACGTGTTGCACTCGAGTGCAAAGATTTTTCACCTCGTGCTCTTTTGATTCCCTCGCTAACGCTCAGGATTCTAATTTTGAATCACTCGCTGCGCTCGTGATTCAATTTTAGAATCCTTCGCTTGCTCGGTCATCGAAATTGAACACGCGGTTAAAAAGCAACTTTGCACTCTTGTATAACAAATAACTATTATTTAGCAGTAAGTAATAAGAGGTCGTCATCGAAGTTTTAGTTTAATTGTCATAGCATCGGTAGCATTGCTTTGTAACTCGCGACTTTTTTTGTTTATCTATACAAATAATTTAATTATGCTGCAGAATAATACGTTTGTAATTTCAAAATAACAGCTTTTTCCTGAATACACTATGTAAGTATAAGCATATTTGTTCCGGCTAATCTATCTGTAAGTCTGTTTATTCCAGCTAACATTTAAAACGAGTGAACCGATTTTGATGGGACTTTTACAGACAGATAGCTGGTGTTTCTACTTTTATTTGAGGAAAAGGATTAGGGTTCCGTGCAAAAAAAATGAGACTCTTGAAATTGTTAACAATTTCCGATTCAAATAGAGCAGTCATATTTTTATGTTAATCATTTTACGCGGACGTCGGTCGCGGGCTACCTCTAGTACAACTTAAAGAATACGAAGGCGGACTTAAGGAACCCAACTGAAATCAAAATACTCACATCGAACCAGCAAGGTGACAGGGTTGCTGGTGCCCTTTCCCTCACTGTTAGCTGCCATGCAGGTGTAGTCCCCGGCTGCAGCCCTTGTCACACTCTGCAGGACCAAGCTCTGGGCGCTCAGAATGACTCCTGCAGCCTCGTTGTGGTAGATTTCTGAGTTCTGGATGAAAAATGTGAAGTCTTAAAATATAAGCATCAGATGTGAATTTAAAACGGCCAAAGGAGTACCCTAGCAAAGATTGTTTGGCGGAAAGGAAATCTCCGTTGTTGCAAATTGCTTTGATATCTTTCTTTGTATTTATAGGGTGGAAGGAACATTGACGTACAAAGTAACGGGTACTACGTGTTCAGTACATATCAGTTCACATATTCTGAGCCCCTCACTCACATAGGAATTTATAAACATTAACTTTAAAAAAAACCGACCAAGTGCAAGTCGGACTCGCGCACGAAGGGTTCTGTACCATTATTTATAAAAACGAGCAATAAAATCACTTTTTTTGTATGGGAGCCCCCTTATACAGGGTGTAACGGAAAGGGTATATACATACTTAAGGGTGTGCATTAAGGGCATAAACATCGTAACAGCGGAAAAAATATCAGCTGCCCCATACATTTGCGTCGAATTGGTATTGAAATTTTTTATGGGGAACAGATATTTTTTTCGCTGTTACGATGTTTGTCCGATGGAGAAAAATGTTCAGTTTGATGGTCTGAAGCACACCCTTAAGTATGTATGTACCCTTTCCGTTACACCCTGTATATTTATTTTATTGTGTTGTTAGTATTTGTTGTTATAGTGGCAACAGAAATACATAATCTGTAGAAATTTCAACTGGCTAACTATCACGGTTCATTGGATACAGCCGGGTGACGGACGGACTGCGAAGTCATAGTAATAGGGTCTCGTTTGACACTTTGGGTACGGAACCCGAAAAACTACTGTTTCATACAAAAGTGCAATACCTACAGCTAGACAGTCAGAATGTATGAAATTTCATGTGGCCAGTTCGGAATGATGTACTGAACACGTTGAACCTGCTTGTCCGTCAATGTTTCATACACCCTGTATTAGTGAACGCACTAATCTACCCGGAATAGGCCTGGGCCACTCAGAAATAGCTTTAAGTCCAGGGGGTCTACTCTCTTTCTCCGAAACGTAACTTCGGCAACGAACGAAAATTAAACCTAGTTACGTTTGTGCCCCTAATCTATATCGTTTGCGGACGCACACAAGAAGTTCGAATTCACAAACAATTAACGTGAACGAATGTATTAAATGTTATTGTGTGCGTCCGCAAATAAGGTCACAAACGTTACTACGTTTAATTTTCGTTCGTTGCCGAAGTTACGTTTCGGAGAAAGAGAGTAGACCCCCAGGGCTCAAGCCAATCCCGCGTACGTTGCCTTTGCATCTGCAGCAGCGCAGTGTATACGTTCAAACAACCCGTATGAAAGATTCGAAGATGAAGACAAGACTTTTTTAAATTTCGTGTTTCATAAACTTTAACCGTAACAAATACGATTAAAAACCACGTAGCTAAATTAAATATTAAACAAAAATGTACCCTAACAACAAAGCGATCTCCTTTTGCAATGTCCACAGCAAAACATAGAGAATTACAAATACACTCGTGGTCCGTGTACTTTGCGGTCGCCAATGCATTACAGTTATAAATTAAATGTCTCTTAACAGTGAATACCGTAGTTGTGTTATTTCCTGGACCGTTTAAACGGAATTGCAGTTTACCGGGAGTTGAAAGCAAGTAATTTTATACTGCATGAATATTTTAAGGTACTTAGGTGCTAATTAACTTCTAATGAATTCTTAAACGAGGGTATGTAATTATTTACGTTATCCTGTAACATAACTGAAAGATACTGTTGATGTGTAATGAACAAAGCAGGCCATAAGTAAGCAGACAGGCCCAGACAGGCGCATTACTTTGTGTAATTTATTTAATCACCGCTGCCCTAAAAAACGGTGAAAAAGCATCGTGGGGAACCGGCATGTCCTAGTACTAAAAATTCGAAGATATGTGACGTCTACCAACCCGCACTGGTAGGCCCGCGTGGTGGATTTCAGCCCACTCCCTCTCATAGAGAGGAGGCCTGTGTCCCAGCAGTGGGAACATTATAGGCTGATGATGATGATGACAATGATGACATCGCTTGTTATAGCTTTCCCGTACAATAAGAGATCCGCATAAACTGGTTTTGTATAATTTGATTGGTCCATGCGTACCGTACATTATTGATATTTATAGCTCCAAAAGATAATTCAATTGTAGGACCGAAAAAAGTCTAGCAACAAGACTTAATGGGCACTAAGTAGGATCAGCACAAGACAACTTGAATTATTTCTGGCTCAGTACAATATTGATTTTCGTTAATCTCACTTATATCTAGACGGTACTTTTATATTGGATAAGAGTATCTGCTATGATTGGCAATTAGATTATAATCTATTTTTCTTCTTTTAGGAAAAAACAAATATTCTCATGATAATTATGTTATGTTTGCGTCATTGGTTCAGTACGCGACTGCTGTGCTTTCCGTTCTGGGTTCAAACCCAGGACCCCAGGGTCGGACGATGGTTTATTAGGGAATTTTGGACGCCTGATACTCCTTTAACACATGCGATTTACAAAATAGCCTATCCGACCAAATATGGGTGCTCCCATTTACCTACTTATTCAGGACAGTCCGTTGTGATTATGTCAAGGTCCGATTATACAGGTACGTTTACGAGCCTTTACTCTTATTTTTAACCCCGACCAAAAAAGAGGTGTGTTATAAGTTTGACGTGTGTATATGGGTGTCTGTCTGTGGCATCATAGTTCCTAAACGGATGAACCGATTTTGATGAAATTGGTTTCGCTTTAAAGGTGTTTTAATCGAGAGTGTTCTTAGCAATGTTTCGAGAAAATCTGCTCAGCCGTTTGAAGGTCATCAGTTCTTTTCTAGTTGATGAAGGGACATAAGAAACTTTTACGGCTCTGGTTGATTCAAAATTTAAAATCTTGTCACTTGTCACCATGGGCATCGCCAAGAGGGGAGGGGGATGCCCCCCCCCTTAAAGGTCGGGTACATTTTTAAATTTATAACTTTCCTTGTTGTCGTTAATTAGCGGCGCAACTCCGAGGAAAGTGCAAAGAATGAGAGGAATCTTTTGCCCAGGAGTGGGACAGTCAGGGCTAAGAAAAAACAATTTTAGTTTAAAAAGCATGAAATAGACTAACAGAATGGCGCAATGTAGGTTGTTAACTTTAATGTATACCTCTGCCTAACCATCAGTTAAAATAATTGAATAAACACTTTTTTAAGCTTTCAAGGTTTATTCCCCTATCACCCCGCGATCATCGCTTGCAACAGCGTCGAAATATCGATGGCTCACAATAAACAATAATCACGGAAGATTCCCCGTAAGTGGCAGTGTAAGTGTCTATAATTGAATTATTGTTAACTCAAACAATTATCTTAATTCGCACTTATCATGACGTAGGCGTCTTGATACATTCCAATACTATTACCAACATAATCAACAAAGCTATCAGCACAGCTTACCCTAAGCAAATTTCAATGATTCCAATTACTCACATCATGGAACCAGACCAGGCGATGTGTCTTGGGATTAGCCTTCACGGTGCACTCGAAGTACACGTCGTCACCCTCCTTGATCTCGTCCGGGTTGAGGTTTGAGCCCATCTTCAGGTCTACTATGGGGACATCTGCAACAAAGTTTTTAGTTAGAATTAGAAGGCTCATAGGTTAATGAACGGCGTGCGTGTGAAATTCAAATCGTAATAAGTGGTAGTTCCGTAATTTTCGTCTAATCCTATGGGAAAAATACTTGTGACTTTTGTAAGTTTAATACTGAAATAGTAAATGATGAATGATGTTGAAGGGCAGGGAGATAAGTGTTTGAGATGGTCTTTTAAAGAAAGAACTACACAGATTTGAGTGGACGTTACCAGTCAGTGCAAGCATTTTGTCAGTGATCGTGTGGCCTAGTAATATTATGGTAATCTGGGGTAATGAGTCACACAACCCAATAGACATAAGATTATGGTTTTTTATCCAATATTTTTTCAGTAAGAAAGAAAATATATGAAAGTCAAAATAGCAGCTTGAAACTAGATACTTTTTCTATTATATTTCTAAGTCTCAAGAGGCCTCTAACTCTAAAGTAAACTGTACACGAGAGAACAAAAATAATTGCAAATGTGTTACAAAAACATGAATTCGATCTAACAATAATATCTTCAATTTCCACGCATCTTTCAACTAGATACTCGAATAGTAATAAAACCAAGTACAATGAACTAACCTGAAAGAAAAGCTGTGTTTTAACAAAGAAACTTCGAGAACTCGAAAGTTATCCAATCACAAGTTGATATCAGAATTAGTGAGATGACTGGAGTGGAATTACCAAGTTGATAATACAGTGGTCGAGACACGTGTTCGAAGACCACTTTCTCAGATATTTAGTTTAGAATTAGTTTTTTCATTAAACTCAAAGTTGCTTCAGACAAACTCGAAGATATTTGTAAAGTTTTACTAGAAAATAAACGAGAAAATTCATGTTGTATAAGTTGTTTCACATCATAGTTTGGAAAGTTTAACTTTTGTAGAAGAAGCTCCTTTTTACCACAGTTTTAAAATAACTTAGGTATATACCTACTTGATGTTAACGTATTAGTGACATTTGGATAACAAAAGGTTACAAAACTACCTTTTAAACTTTTACATTTATTATAAGTTTAACTGGAGGACTGCAAATAGTTCTCAAAAATGTTTTATTATTTCAAGAATATTGCTCCAAGTTTGCAGAACACGTAAATTTAAGCTTGTAAATTGCACTGCTATTATGACTAGCTCAAAAACATGTTTAGCATAAAGTAGCACCTGCTTTTTTGCTATAATAGGAACATTCTTTCACATACACCGAATTCGTTAATCAAACACATCAACGTAAAGTATAGAAATACTGACAACAAAATCTCAATATCCGTCATCGTTTCTATAATCAAAATCCTTTCAATTCTGATTAATGCTTACAGCGAGGTTCCATTTGTCCTCGTTAGCAAAATGTGTGTTTTCGACGGAATCTGCATGTACTCGTATGAACTCGTCACAATGAAAATTTTGCCTGATTTGACATCTTTTTAAAACCCTAAACTGTTGTTTCTTTGTCTTCTGCTGTCTTTGGAATTAAATCACTTCGATTACTTGGCTGTGTCCTAAGTAAAAAATTCATATAAAACTGCACTAAACCTTACATTCTGAGATATTTTTGTAGTCTAATTAAATTTTTTTGTTTGTTGGTGAACTAGGTGTTTATTTTTTCCTCTTTTCCCTATTTTGATTGGATTTTGTACTCAGCTTACGTTACTCCTTATATCATCAGCTATCTGCCAGTAAAAGTATGTTAAGGAATCCCACCAGTAAAATTCAAAACTTTAAACAAAACTCCATTGAAAATCCTCAGCACCCGATCCATCTCCTCATTCCCCCTTCAAACTGTCATCAATACTCACAGTGAACATTGAGCCGCCATTTGTCCTCAATAGCCGAGTCCTGTATGTGTTTGTTCTCCGCGCGGCACGTCAAATATTTGCCGTCATCCTCGACGCTGGGAACTAAACTGAGCACGCTCAACGTTTCGTTGTTCTCCGAGAACTGCAAAAAGATGCGCTTTACGTTAAATTGCATTTGATATTGTATGCTCTGGAAGTGATTCTGGTGTTTGGTGTTGAGATTGGCTCGGTTATAAACAAGAGATGAGAGGTTTCTGAGGTTGATGGGATTTTATTTTTGGATTTAAGTTATAGCTTATTTTTGTAACAACAATGTTATCAACATTTAGCGAGCGAATGAGTGAGAGAGAATCTAAACTTGTAGAATGACAATTAAATACGCTCTAAATCACATCAATACTTCTGTAAATAATAAAAAGGTATTTATTCATAGAAAGGTTTATCCAATTAAATACCATTTTAACACGTTATAAATTATTCCATAAATATAATTTTCCAGTAAAATTTTGGTAAAAGGTATTTCCAGTTAATCAGAATTCAAACAGGGGGGCGGGGGGGGGGGCTTGAAATGGCTGCTTTAGCAGAACCATACTAAGATAATAAAATGAATTACGTTACAATTCGTAAAATGGTCACCAATTGACAATTCACTTTATCAATTGCATCTTTTTGGAATTATCAGTAATATTATTTAATGTCATTATTATCCTTTAATGATTCTGGCAAAGCGCCCAGTTCTCGAAACAAATCATTACGCACAAAATCCCTCATCATTCCAAAAAAAACTATTTCACTACTAAGCTCCATAAATACAAAGTGACAAAAAAGCGCATTCAAAATAATACTCTCTGCAACTACAATTAACTCACATTTTTCGCCATCCTCTTCAGTTGTCTATTGTTCTTCCACCACGTGACGTAAGCCTCTGGTCTTGAACCCGTCGTCCTACACTCCACTTCGTACCTCTTGTCTGCTGATACTTGCTTCTCTTTAGTCAGTATGCTTACTGTGATTGGTTTTACTGTAACAAAATCGAGTATATCAGCGTAAGTTTTACGATCAATATTAAAAAAAAACTGCCATCCTGCTCAAATAACACTTTGAATATTTTTTGTAAAATTCACTGACAAAAATTACATAAATAAAATACTGAATATAAAAGTGTCACGTATTAAAATATTGATAGCAAATTGGAGGGTATAAATACTACAACCAATTACAAAAAATACTCGTTTCACAAAATATACCTTTATTGATATATTTTTATGACGTGCCAGTAATATCAAGAGTGTGTGTTTTCATGGAAACCAATAAATGATTGGTAAAATATTAAAAAAAATAACGAATCGTCACAAAATCATCCTGAATTCTTTGACGCTGTCATAGGCAAATGCCATCGCACATGCAGCTTAAGTTCCACTTAGTGAATGGGTACTTAACAACAGAAGACAATACATATTTTGGCTGACAATTTCCGCGCCTTGTGGTCGACTTCCTTTAATTACTATGGCATTTTGATGATGAAAATTCAAAACACGCTGTTGTAGTTACAACGTTCTGCGTCAAAAGCTAACAATCCAAAAGCACGGTCGATGTTCTATCCCCATTATCAATATGCATAACGTTCATTTTTTAGTTCGTAACGTTACATTTTTGGTAGGGGAAAAATTTGTGGTTCGCGTCACCGATGACCTCGACATGCTCATGACGTATTGCGCCAGACTAGCGACGCGTACTATAGCATGAGCACAGTAATTCAATTGTTTTGAATTTTTACTTCTGTTGCCAGTCCTTATGGGCTGACTGCCTTTGTTTTTTTGAATTTTTGTACTTACAATTAATATCTAAAATAAGAACTTTGGTCTCCGGCTGCGCGAGGTTGGTGTTGGAGGCCTGGCAGACGAGCCGAGCGTTCAGATGCTGCCGACCGACGTTGGGGAAGGTCAGGGTGTTCACCGTCACGCCGTCGGAGCGCTGCTCGAACGAGTCGTCTATCACCACGTTCTCTAAGTACCACGTGACTCGTGGTCGTGGTTTACCTGTAGAAAGAAAAGTTTTTTTAAATACCTTGCTCTATTCTACACGTACAGTCTATGAGTTATATTAGCAATGCGTTGAGAATGCTGGCGAGGCTGCCGCGTTCTTATCGTTTTTCTGTGATGATTGTAGAGGCTTAGGAATAATGTAGTTTCCAAAGAGTGAAATAATTTTTTGAACCGGAAAAATAGTTAATTGGGCTTGGATACTTTTGCAAAAGCAGAAGACTTAAAAGTTCATGGTAATAGGTCTATAAAATATTGGGTTTTGATTCGGTCACTAGCTTTTATATACTAAAATGTTCGTAGAATTTAAGTAAATTCTTTAGTTTTACCATTAACCATTTTTCATCATTTGCCTAGATGTATAGATTTACACAAAATAGTACTTTATCACTGCCGCGTTCATTTCCTTTTTCTGTGATGATTGTAGAGGCTCTCCTCTACACCATATATGGTTTTCATGCCATAATCCAAAGCAGAAATCCAAATCCCTAGCAAATTGTTTGCTAGCTCCCACAGCATCCCGAGCAGGCTTTGCGGTAGATGAGACTGTCATCCAATGCTGCGTCACTGAGTTGGACTTCATACTTCCGCGAGTATTGTATTGGTGGTGCACAGCATATCTTCAGTAATCGGTAAGTATGAATTCAACAATCGATCAGTTCCTAATTTTATCTCTCGTATGCACATGTGTCTTCAGTTAATACTAAAATTTTTATACCAACACCATCATCGTCATTATCATTAATTTTTTTGGGGACGGAGCAAAATGTCTTATTCTTCTATGCGTCTACAACTACAACTTTCATACCATCAAACATGATTATTAGTTCAACATCAACAAAATCAGAGTCCACAATAAAATCGATCCCCGCTGTCGAAATAGACACATTGGTCGATAATTATCTGAAGTTCGTGGTCGCCATCATTATTCTTATTGACAAATTGTCGCACCAATCATAGCGAGGTTTAATGGCTTCATTTTTCTTCCTGACACAACGAAGCTTTCATCTAGTTAAAGTTGAAATATGTTAAAGTCGTTTCAAAATCAAAATGGTGATTTGTCTTGAAAAATGTTTGACGCTGTTATTGATAGCGATGTTAATTTAGGTTAAAAGAATTACCCTTTTTGACTGAGGGTGAGCCGCAAAGTAACGCAAATACTCCACGTCACTTTCGTATGTTTTGTTTTTAAACCATCGGCAATGCTGCATTTTACGCTGCAGACTGCTGCAGTTTTTAAGTACGCTTGACTTACTCGTAAGGCGTGTGGTAAGGTGGTGGCGTAAGGTGTTTTGCAGTTTCTATATCAACCATTTCTAATATTTCTACTTATACATAGCATTGGTTTCTGATTCCAGTAATTCCAAAATACTTAGTATTACTATCATCATTTTTGTTTAAATTTATATTTATGTTCTCTAGAATTGAATGCATACTACGATTCCTTACCAAATTGTTGTCATGGATTATCGTGGCTTCTCAAATAGATATACCGTTACCGTCTACATCATAACCATTTAAAATACATTTCCCATCATTAACGCCCACGATTCCTGTGTGTTTATCATTTATGATTCCATTGTTATTTGTACCCAAATTGTATGGGATCGGAATGTTTTATTGTTTAACACTCAAAGGCTACAATTATAGCCGTTAATTGGTCGGTCGTATAAAGATTTTTGTTTTTGATTCGTTTTGTTGTATCAATTATTTGGGTCATTAAGGTTTAGGGCGATAGTTGTTATGAATTTTAAATGGTGTAACAGGGTTATTGTTTTTGGATATGCGACACTTCTTTTTTGTTGTCCTTTATACCATCTTTTTTGTCTAATTGTTAGTTGTGCATGGTAAGGAGAGCTTTCCTAACTAATATCAAAATTATGTCACTTTACAAACATAATAATGACATCAGGCTTGTTTTCCTGTAAGTGCTCATTTACGCGCGGTGCGACGCACGGCGCGTCGGGCGACGCGGCCCTCTTTAAATTAAACGTATGGCGATGTATGAGAGCGTTAACGGAGAAGCGGTTTGACGTTTGATTAAGATGTGAGCGTTGCCCGCGGTGTTATATTACACGGACAAATACAAGCATGCGGCAATGCCCGGGTTCGATTCCCACACGGAAAAAAATTACAACGTCGTAGTTTTATCCAAAAATAATCATTTTATTTTATTTTAAATTTTTTGTTTTTTTTTTTTGTAAATTGGTCAATTTTTATTTGTTAATTACGATGACTTGTCTTTTAAATGGTTTAAAAACTAAAAGTATATAATATTAAACTACATATTTTGTAATTATTTGAAAACCACAATGCTTTCAAATAAAATAATATACCTAATAACAAAAAGTAATTACAATGCATATTAAAAATACAAAATTAACACAAAAGACCATTCTTACTAACTGTGCTTTGATCCTGAAAGTTATGATTCACAGTCCGGCCAAAGCACCACCAGGCTACTTACTTCACTGACACATTTTCTAAAATAGACGTTCTATTCTTATGCATGATATGACAGTTGTCAGTTTTCAAACAGTTGAAGAATATGGTCCCATGACGGGCTACAGGATCCACCGCGGGCGATCGCCGCGTCTCCGTAAACGAAAAACATGCCAGACGCGTCACGCGACTCGCCGCGCACCGCGCCGCCCGACGCGCCGCGTATGCGTAAATAAGCCCCAAGGGTCAAGCAGAGGCGCACGTAGTACACCCACAATGCTCTAGTTATGTTTGTGTCCAATATAAAAGAGGCAAGCCTTGTGAATAAACCGGGTACGTATTAAGACCTTTGTCTGCTACGAAATTAAAAATCCAAAAACATTTTACTCGAACTGGGATTCGAAAGCACGATCAGCAGTAACCCGTAGTGGGAAACTAAACCAACGAGACAGATGTGTATGCAATTTCAATACTATTTTATTTTACATTTAGGTCGAAAGCTTTTACAAATATGTAGGTACCTACGTAACAATACATTAGTCAACGCACAATCATCATTTGCTTACGGAACGTTGCCACCTACATTATCCACTTCAACTGTTCCCTCTAAGTCTAAGACATCTTGTTTCATTTCCCTTCACGCCTCAGTGCCTAAGGTTTATTCTACCTGACAGTAAGCTGTATTAGCTTAAGCCTGACATCTCCATGTTAGACTTAGATTAAACAGCCTCTCTTGAAGCCATTTGCTGTGCTAGTAAATCTGTGTGAGTTAGATAATGTCCTTTTAAGTGTATAGGTTGAATGTGTTAGTCTAAGCTTGTTTTATTTTATACTAGCTGTCCCGCGCAACTTCGTCTGCGTCACATTTTTCCCGTTTTCGCAACATTTTTCATTGCTGCTCCGCTTCTATTGGTCGTAGCGTGATGATATATAGCCTATGTTACTTCTAATACCTCCAAGAATATGTGTACAAAGTTTCATGATGATCGGTTAAGTAGTTTTCGCGTGAAAGCGTAACAAACAAACTTACATTCACATTTATAATATTAGTTAGGGATTTGGAATAGCTTTTGACCGCGTCTTCTCTAGCACTGTAGTCGAAAATTATTCTACAAGAACGTTTTGAATAAAATCTATACTGAATATACCCAGGAATGATGTAGTTTCCAATGAGTGAAAGAAGTTTTGGAATCGGATAAATAGTTAACTGGGTTTGGACACTTTTACAAAAGCTGATGACTTAAAAGTTCATGGTAATAATTCTATAAATCATTGGCTTTTATTCCGGCTTTTATGTAATATAGTGTTCGTATAATTTAACTAAATTCTCTAGTTTTAAGCTTAACCGTTTTTCATCATACCCCCTGATAAATGGATTTACACCAAATAGTACTTTATCATTGCTATCAAAATCTATAAATACATCGTCCGAGTACTAATAAACGTTTGATTCTATAATTAAGAAGATTTAAAAGTTTATTAAAATGAATATGGATTAATGGATATAATAGAGAGAGAAGTACGGAAAGACCAGACAGCTCATGTACACGTTAGGAGAAAGAAAATGAAAGTATTGATAATGATGATCTATTTTGTTAACCTGTGGTGGACACTAACTTTTATCGACTAGTCTTGGGTGCGATACCAGGTGGGACAAATTAGGCGTTCCCATGAGGAGTTGATTCGTAGTATTCGTAGGAATCTCTGTAGAATGCTTTGTATGGTGTCGGACATAAAGAATAGCACCATCCCATAATTATCTCCCCGTTGGTGTCATAAGAGGCGACTAAGGGACTTGCCAGAGAATGGGCAGCGGCGTTCTCTGTGCTTTTGTAACAACCGCACTGCGATCGCCAACCCGCCTGCCAAGCGTATTAGCGATTATGACAAAACCGCCCAAAATGTCAATGTGGCGACACTTGAGGGAGGCCTATGTCCAGCAGTGGACGTCTTTTGGCTGAAATGATGATGATGATGATGCAGGTATCTGGATTTATGACAAATAAGGGTTACCAATTTCAAGATAGCTTCTGTGGTTTCTGTAGACGAGGCACATACCTCTGCCTCCTCGTTTTGGGGAAACATGCGATAAATGATTTTTTAGCTTACCTCCTTCTACTTCGCAGATGAGGAGGACGTTGGATCCTTCGTTGTAAGGCTCCACTAGTTTCGTCCGGTCTCTTCTCTTCGCGTCGAATATTGTTGGACGATTTGGTGGTACTGTTGGAAAATAACCAAGAATTAATTGCGTTAACCTCACCCATTTATAAATGTCAGTTATGTTTTTTTTTTTTGTAACAACTGCATATAATAATAAAAGGATATTTTCTGCTGCACTGTAACATACTTATAAACTATATTTAATTTTATAATTACTACAGCTGGCCCATATAGAGAAGATTTTCATTATTTTAAAACAATGTTGTAGGTTCTTGCATGGGGATGTAAGACAGGTCTTACACAACACACACACAGAGACAGTATCGAATCAGATTGTCCATAATATGTGTATCCTGATACACATGTTATGGATACGAGCCTGCTTAGCCGGGTGATAAAAGATGCATTCGATTTCGCCGACCAGACTTAACCGAAATAAGCCAAATCAGGCCGACCCAAAATCCGTAGCTCCCCAAATTTATCCTGTATAATTCCCGGAATGATAGACATCCGTATGTAACGATGACGGTGACACAAAAGGCAATCTGCTTATTGGATAATCAATTAATAACAAGAAAATCAATAAAACAAACGCAATACTCACTTATAACAGTAAAATTAACTTTGAGGTTCCTAGTAGGTGAATTTTTGAAGTCTACCCTGCATCTGTACACGCCAGCATCACTGGCTATCACATTGTCTACCATGAGGACAGCTGGAGTGGCACTGCCGCGGAAAAAGGCTCGGTTCCCGAAGACCGAGGGAGAAGACCACAGCTTCGGCTGGTTGATGGAGCGGCCTCGGATGTCGTAGCTGGTGGAAGAGAATTTTGGTATTAGATATTATTATTGTTGTTTTTAAATAAGTTTGGGACAGGACAGGTCAGTGTGGCAGCGAATGACGTTTTTTCCACGGCTGATGTGGTGTTTGTTTTGAAAGTGAGAAAACACCTCGGAAAAGCGACACAAAATGCTATTTGTGAGGAATTTGCTTATTTTTTTTAACTGAGTTGTAATCATTTTCCGTGCATCCGTAAAAAAATACCTAATAAGAATGGCTTACAGTACCCGGCTATAAATATTGCACATCGACCTTTGGAAAGAAATTGATGTGTTTTATACAAAGAATATTTAACAACCATACTGCGATCGCCAACCCGCCTGCCAAGCGTGGCGATTATGGCAAAACCCCACAAAATGTCAATGTGGTGACACTTGGGGAAGGCCTATGTCCAGCAGTGGACCTCTTTTGGGCTGAAATGATGAATGATGATACAAAGAATAAAAATAATTATCAAAAGAAGCAAATCATAATTGTTTTAACAGCTCCTAATAGATACCGGACTGTTTGTTTTTCGTGCGACAGAGATAACGCTCTACGAATCCAACGCTGGAAAAACTCCAGTGGGCGATCCAGTGCTTCCATCCTTTTAAGGTGGAAGTTTAATCGCGCTTTCCCATACATTGTTTTTTTTCCAAATTCTCGATACTTATATGCTTTTTGTAGAAGTAATGAAACAACATGATGTTATTACGAATTAATGTTGTCGCAAAACTCTTCAAACATAAAGAAATAACAAGGTTTATAGGATTTCCAGGGCCGAAAAAAAACGAAAAATCTTTGCTAGTGTGCGTGCTTGGAGTCACACCATCTACCGGATATCTAAAGAACTTCTAAAGAACAATCGAGCCCCTTGCATAACAAAACTCGAAATAATTATCTGTTGATACTAGATGGCGTGGCGTTGTCATTGTAAGTTGGTGCCAGTAACTGCGTGGACTCGCGAATATTTCACATTTCATTCGTCAAACAAGTAGGTAGGTAGGTACTGGTTGCGGCGTTTTTGTTTGGGTGAATTAGATTTATCATTTCATAAGAATGAAGTTAAATATTCTTAAACTATGTCAAGTTGTTCACCCAAACCAATGTTTGAAAGTACCTATTAGGGATGAAATGTGTAATTCGGAGTTGGTTAATGGTTGGCTAATTTTATTGCGTGATAGCTAAAACTTATTAGTTATTAACAAGTAGGTATTCAGACATACCAAACATTCGTTATGAAGCCACAGCTTTTTGTACGTGGACTTTTCGCGGTTTATCTAATAAACTAATAATGTACTTACATTATATAACATTACATTCATTCATCACACTATTTACATTCATGAATGTAGGTAAGTACTACCTGCTTACCTACTAAAACATACCGACGCAGTCAAGGTTATGTTGGGAGAAAATTAAGCGTCGTAACTGTTTCTAATAATAATGATCACAGTGAAAAACACAAATCTAACTGTCGTTTTTGCTTTTAATTTCATTCTTATGTCTACGGAATAGAAGTCAAAGTCGGTTGACCGGACTGTAAAAAAGGCGAAGTGGTAACTGAACTAGAGCTATTCGTGTTATTGTGCGATTTTCCATCATGCTTTAATCTAGGCTTAGGACTAGCAGAAAAGTTTCCAAATATGCATTAGTATTTAATTTGGTTGAAACTACGTAAACTTACAAACATTAGGTATATACATTCTTTCTATTTCCAAGAAACATTGAAGCATAAAACAAAATACATCAACGTTTAATCTCGAAAATGTAGTCTTTAAATGCTTGACAGTAAAGATTATATTGATCGCATTATAATGTCTGTTAGATTTCCGAGAACCGAAATCTAAATCACAAAATTCGCGCTATCCTTTTTACTCCGCTATGTTACCCTTAGTTAGAAAGAGAGAAAGCGGATTTCTAACGAAATCCAACCAAGCGCAAACTGCCGAGTTTTCGTTTGGATTTCATTTGGTGATGGATTTGATTGTCGATTCGGTTGGTGGTAGATCGTTAGCGTTTGGTTCGGATAGGTAGATTATTAGAATCAGATCTTCAAGTTTGAGAAATCTATACGAATCGATTTTCTAAATTAAACTGCATATAAGCGCAGACAAAATTAGCGTTAAATAAATAAAACAAAGATTTTTTTCCAGTCTCTGTGTCAATTTGATTTATATTTGATTAGGTATACAAAATTATACATTATGATTGCAGACGAAAATATTAGGTAAAAAAAAAATAAGCAGCCGTCGACCTCCTATGTTAAAAATTGCTCAGAGTAACAGGCTTTCCAAATGATCTAAAAACAAAAAGTTTGTTTCATTACCTACAGTCAATGACGTATCACTACATAGTATAAAACAAAGTCGCTTCCCGCTGTCTGTCCCTATGTATGCTTAGATCTTTAAAACTACGCAACGGATTTTGATGCGGTTTTTTTTTAATAGATAGAGTGATTCAAGAGGAAGGTTTATAAGTATAATATATGCATAATATAGTAGAGAAACACAGATAATGTTAGAGGTTTCCAATGTGATGTCGACAGACATTCTGTAGTATATTTAGTATCTGCATTGCACCCGCGCGAAGCCGGGGCGGGTCGCTAGTTATAAATAAAGCGATGTTGGCGGGCACGGGCCGTACCGCCGTACGGGAGAGGAATCAATGTCAAGAAATGATTATGTAGGTATTTAATTTTGAAATTGTTGTGTTATACCTGTGCGAAGCCGTGCCGTGCATAAACTGGTTTTTTCATACCTTGATCAGCGGTCGTGCGTACCTACTGTTATAATTACATATGTACCTACAATACAACGAAAATGTCACAAACCGTCGCAGCGTCGTGGACACTAAAAAGTAACATTACTCAAGAATGCATGTATTGTGGTCATTATTTTGACAACCTTGTTCGAGCAAAGTCGACCTTGCCGTCAACTCAAACTAACTAAATCGCAAACTATTAGTAACTAGCACCCCGCCCCGGCTTCGCACGGGTATTTAACAATACACAAACATAAATAAACCCTTCTATTTGCGTCAGGTAACTAAAAAAAGTCTCTGTGGTGTGAAAATCTGTATGGACACCATACAGAATTTCACACCACAGATAATTTTTTTGGTTCTGTATGGTGTCGGACGTAAAGAATAGCACCATTCCATATCTTCCCGTGGGTGTCGTAAGAGGCGACTAAGGGACTTGCCAGAGAATGGGCAGCAGGGTTCTGTGGGCTTTTGTAACAACTGTTCTGCGATCGCCAACCCGCCTGCCAAGCGTGGCGATTATGTCAAAACCCCCCTTACTTATGTCAATGGCGACACTTGGGGGAGGTCTATGTCCTGCAGTGGATGTCTTTTGGCTGAAATGTTGAATGATGATGAACTAAAAAATAATAATTATAAACAAAGTTTGAATATTCCCCTCCCGAACGGCCCGTACTCCAGTGACGCCTACATCGTATTAGGTGATGCCTAGCGAGCTGAGCAGGGTGAGCGGCGACCACGCAACTTTTTTCTAATACTTACATTTTTAAACTCGTGATATCTTTCGAATGGAATGTTCGAATTGAATAATTCAAACAGTTCTATAAAGGTATTGAAACAGTCTTGAATATGAAGTAATTTATTTCGATAAGGATTAATACCAAGATACAAATACAGAGCCTTTTCTAACGGCGGCATTAAAATATATTTTTTTAAATAAAAGAACACTTATTGTGGCATAAATATAATAGTTAGACATATGCTGTCGCGACACTTTTTGTAAATAATGATGTGTTCTGCAAAGTCGTAATACATTATTTTATTCTATCATCAATAGTTTTCGCAGCGCACGCGATGTAAAGAATATTTTAGGTAATTTTTATACACCTTGGGTTACATAATTGCAGTTTTAGTAAGGATCCCTAATTTTTTTGAAAATATAATATAGCCTATGTCACCCGCGGATAGTGTAGCTTCCCAACAGTGAAAGAATTTTTCAAATCGGTTCAGTACTTTCGGAGCCTATTCAATGCAAACAAACAAACAAACAATCAAATCTTTCCTCTTTATTATATTAGTTTAGATTTAGACACAGATTAGGACAGATACTTCACTCAGTAGAAAACATCCAATACCTATTACGATAATTGCCTACTCCCTCGCGTCAACAACCACTGTATGCTAAAATGCGCCTAAATGCTCAAGCGTACAGCAGTGATTGCTTCGCACCGCGCGATTCCACAGTAATCGCAGGGCTGCCTCTTCGATAAAATTAAATTAACATAACTTTTTATCTATGTTATTGCGAACTGTGAATATGTTCTGACAAAACAAAAATAAAAAAACACTAAAAACACAAAAAAAAACAAAAAAAAAATACAAAAAAAAAATACTTCTTAGTTTGATGATGATCTTCGGAGATGTTCACTAGAAATGAAAAAAAAAGCCTTAAAAAAACCGGCCAAGTGCAAGTCTTACTCGCACACAGGGTTCCATAGCCCCAAACAATATTTTGAACTGTCATTCATTAGTTAGTAGTATTAGTTGGTAAACTTCCACTCAACCGCAAAACTAAATTGGTTTTTCATAGTATGTTAATGAAAAACAAAGTTACTGCTGCAGTTTGATGAAAAAGTCCCATATCTCAAAAACTAAACATCATATCTTATTGAAACCAATTTTCGTTGATAGTTTTGTTTACGTTCTACAATCCTAAATATTTTCAGAATTTTCCTCCCCTTACTTTAGAAATTAGAGGGGGGGGGACACTCATTTTACCACTTTGGAAGTCGCTCTAGCGCAAACTATTCAGTTTAGAAAAAAATTATATTAGAAACCTCAATATCATTTTTGAAGACCTATCCATAGATACCCCACACGTAGGGGAATGATTAAAAAAAAATTTGTGGTTTTCAGTTCTATGTATGGGGAACCCCAAAATTTATGGTTTTTTTTCTATTTTTGTGTGAAAATCTGAATGCGGTTCAGAGAATACATCTACTTACCAAGTTTCAACAATATAGTTCTTATAGTTTCGGAAAAAAGTGGCTGTGACATACGGACGGACAGACAGACAGACAGACAGACAGACAGACAGACAGACATGACGAATCTATAAGGGTTCCGTTTTTTGCCATTTGGCTACGGAACCCTAAAAAGAGAACCGACTTCAAATAAAGCACTAAGCCGTAAGAAATAATATTTTTTTTATGGTAGTGCTGGTAATTACGAATCGAAAAAGCACCGACATCAAAGAAAAAATTATTTCTTACGGTTTAGTGTTTTGAAGTCGGTACTCTTTTTTAAAGTTTGTTTTATTATATTTGTAAGTTTGTTTTGTTTTATATATTGGTGCTGACTGTGGAAGAAACCTAGATAAAACATAATTATAGGCACCACACGGCATCGTAATACGCGTACGAACGAACAGCACTATTAAAATTGAACGGCGTGCGCGCGCTTCGCTTGCGAGGCGAAAACCGCACTGAATTTGATAAGCCGGCGGACCGAGACCGCTCGGCTGGGCGGTAGGCACTTATAGCGCGCAAGTACATGGAGTGACGGAGGCCTGATTTAGATATCAAACCCGGAAAGACGGTGTTGAATTTTAGTAACTGTACTGTTGTCATTTTAATTAAAATTCTAGTTTATTAATATATTTTTTATTTAAATTACTTGCTGGTTTTATTAGGATTAGGTACTTGCATTTTTGAGTAAAGCACTATACAAACCTTGGCCCACAATGACTGCTTCGCTGGTCACGCTATGATTGCCTCGAGCTAGCCTAGCTACGCTCTAGGCCTTTCAGCTTGGCCATCATTGCAGCCCTTGCTGTCCCCGCTGTAATGTCCTCGACCCCGTAGGTCGAGGCCATTATCTCAGCTCGTCCATCAAGTGCTGCCCGCTGACCGCGCTGTGTCGGCCTGGAGCTGCGCTACGCTGCGCTGTGCTACGCTGCGCTGTCAGTCATAATCAGCGCGACCAGCAAAGTAGTCATTATAGACCGCGGCAGTAATGTACTATTAGGTACGTACGTAGTAAGGTAATAAGAAAACAAACTTGTTTTGATAAAAACAGTGATTACATTTTGTGATATTGAGTATCGATAGTACCATTATTACCTCAAAAATTTAAGAAAACAGGTAGGTAAGTAATTTAGAAGAAATAAATATGTTGGTAGAACTAATTTAAAATTTTTATATTAGGTATCCACTCGGACATAAGACAAACCCGCACTAGGCCCGCGTGGTGGATTACAGGCCTGTGTCCTACCAGTGGGAACATTATAGGCTGATTACGCTGCTGCGGAATATAATTGATCGGACAAAAAACTGCGATGAATTTTCAAGTAAGCATGCGACGGCACGGCGCGCGGCGGCGTGAAGTCTTGAATCTCTTGAGCGACCGCTGCATAACCCGGGGAAAAGTAAACATACTTATTTAATAAAATAAGCAATCCATATTAGGTATCTACAGAGCCATTCAGCTGACCAGGTCATGACCTCCGACCGATATACCTATCAGCTGACCTGGATAGAGACCTAGACCCCTGACCTCAGTACTCATCAGCTGGCCAGGTCATAACCCCTGATCTTGGTACGAACCAGCTGATCCATGGTTACTAATATTAATGCTTCGATCGGAATTCGATTGTTTTTATTATTCAACAGATAAATAATAAATTAATTTAGTTTTGATACCTTCCTTTAAATTTTGAATTGAGTAGTAATAATATCACTACCAACATTAACAATATTTAATTGAGTCTGGAATTACCGGAATTACTTTCCGGAAAAATGGCTTATCCATGTTATTCTTTCTGTGTGCATTTATGATACAAGTACCAAAAATCATTCTACCTACTCCTATCTATGGTGATAAGCATATTACCATCATTATGTATTGTTAACAATGTATTTACATTCATAGCAAATAATTTATTAGGATATTACAACTAAATATGGATAAAAAAAAATAGAAAAGCAACTTCAAAAAAGTGAAAAATAACTTTAGTTTCAGAGAAGTTGTTGGCAAAAAAACTGAAAACAAACATGTCACCGACTTCACAAGCTAAAGTTATTTTTCACATTTTTGCTTTTTGAAGACAGTTTTTTTTTGCAAATAGTTTTAGTTTTTTCTTAGGTGACACTAACGAGCATGGCAGTTGAGAATTTGTCATGGTATGGGTCGCTAATGTTGGCACGTGTGTTGCACTTGCATCATACAGCTTCTTTACAACTGTTTGAGCAGAATGGCCACCGTTATTCGAGACTGGTCATCTCTTAACTGCTAGGTCACCTAGTTAATCTTTGTAGGTATTAAATTGTTATACATTGTTCTCGCATGTAGAAGCAAAAAAAATAATGTAACCAGGATTTTGTAACAACTTGTTTTTAAAAAGAGTGTCCATGGAGTTTCTTGCACTCCTAAGACGACCCACTGACCGTACATTCTTCTCCATGAGTCTTTGACAATTCAAAACTGCCTGTAAATGGTATTTAAATAAATGCTTTGAGTTTGTATCAATTGTATTTTTTTGCCTTATAAGTGCTTATATGATTTGACTTTGATTGTTTTTATAAACAATTTATTGTATTATGTACCTAGTTGAAAAGGGGGGCAGTGACAGCCTAGTGGAAATGGCCTTGACTAATGAATTGTAGGTTGTATGTTCGAACCCTGACAGGCTCTTTACTTTGGGTTAATGAATACTAATACTACTTGAATAAAAAGCATTACTTACAATAGTTATATAATTTGTGTAAACACAACATAACCACATTCATATTTTGTTTGAACAGAACTTCATTGCGGCATTGAAAACGGACACAATGCTTTTATCAAATGGTACACTTACACAACACATTTATGACAACTAATTTGAGATTCCAGAACCAGAACATAAGATTCTCTTGTTGATGTGTAGAAGCTGATGTATAAAATATAATCTCCCTGTGATGTTTACATACCGTACCTAGAAGTTTAGTCCCTACAACCATGTCTGCTAACTTTCGGTAGATTCGAGTAGAGAAAATACAAAAGATTTTCGCACATTGAATGTTTATTGTTCCCAACAGAGAAAACGTCAATCAAACGAGAGACATTCCGTTTCAAGTTAGGTAGGTACTTTAGAATGGTAATTATTGTAAAAAAAATAGTAACTAAAATAAAAACGTTGCAGTGGCCCTTCTTGTATGTTTTTTTTTAAACATGTTTGTCACAAAATATTGATAAATATGATATCTGCATGTTTCCTAATTAAACGTTTTTGATGACAATGCCATCTAGCGGTTCAGAAATTAACCATTTACGTGTGCATGTGTGTGTGTGCATGGTGTGTAAGGATATGAAGTTGAGACGGCTGGTGGAAATTTTGAAAATCTCCGTTTGAGAAGAGTTAACAAGTAAGCTGTATATGTGGAAAAATCAAGACAAAAGGCTAGTTTACGCAAATAGAATATTGTCCATCAAATATGTTTTAGTTATGCGTAATCATAAATAATACCCAAATGCAAGACTACAGCGCCATCTATTGAAAAAACGGCGGCGGGATGATCAACGGGACCACCTTAAGGCAGCAGGTCCGGACGGGATATTTCCCGCCTTACTACAGTGGGGGGGAATCTCCGTTGCCGGTAGACTGGTGTCCCTAATGAGAGCGTGCCTGGCCTTTAGATACGTTCCGAAAGGATGGAGGGAAGTGAAAGTCATAAAGTCATATTCATTCCAAAGCCAGGTAAGAGTGACTACACAAATGCCAAATCCCACCGACCGATCAGCCTAACCTCCTTCCTTCTAAAAACCATGGAGAGAATTTGCGAGAGAGAGCTGAGGGAGGGCGCGTTGAAATCTATACCACTACACAGTAACCAACATGCATACAGCTCGGGTAAGTCCACTGAATCGGCACTCCACCTGGTAGTCAGTCGGATTGAAGATGCTATACATCAGAAGGGCACCTGCCTTGGAACCTTCATAGACATCGAAGGAGCCTTCGATAAAACCAACTTCTCCAGCATCAGCTCCGCCCTTTCTCGTCATGGGGTGGAACAAGTGCTGATTGACTGGATCACCAACATGCTGAGCAAACGAGCGGTTCGCTTGGAAGGAGAGCAGCAGATGGCTCTGATAGCCAGAGGATGCCCCCAAGGTGGAGTACTTTCCCCCCTTCTCTGGAATCTGGTGATAAATGATCTCATCACCAAACTCAACGCCAGTCATTTCTACACAATTGGGTATGCAGATGACCTCGCTATTCTCATCTCGGGAAAAGTGACAGGAACAATCTGTAACCTCACCCAACAGGCGCTACGCATCGTGGAACGTTGGTGCAGGGAATATGACCTTTCAGTGAACCCCACGAAAACTGAGTTAGTCATGTTTACCCAAAAACGTACTTTAGGACCTTATCGCTTGCCTAAACTATTTGATACAGAACTTCAATTAGCCACCGAAGTCAAATACCTGGGAGTCATCCTAGACAGTAAGTTAAACTGGAGTAGTCACTTAGACAACAAAATAAACAGGGCGTGCATCACCTTCTGGCAGTGCAGGAGGATGATAGGTAAGAAGTGGGGCCTATCTCCCAAAATAATACTTTGGCTATACTGTGCGGTGATCCGTCCCATGATCTCGTACAGGGCGGTGGTCTGGTGGCCACGCACCAGGCTAGTCACGGCCTCGAATAAACTCCAACGCATGCAAAGGCTTGCCTGCATGGCAATTACAGGCTGCATGAGAACCACACCGACAGCGGCTCTCGAAGCCATGCTGGAGCTTCCGCCGCTTCATCTGTACATACAACAGGAGGCAACAATGGCGGCAGCACGCCTTAAAACTCTTCAACTCTGGAGTAAGTCAAACACGCAACACACAGCGGTACTAGAGGGACTCTACAACGAGTTCCCCCTGGCGAAAGCCATTAACGATCGGGTACCAAAACAATTTGTATTCGACAAAAAATACAAGATCCAGCTCCACGAGGATCACCGCTGCGAGGGGTTAAATCCCGCAGAATTACGGATCTTCACGGACGGATCTAAAACAGGTACAGGTACTGGGGCTGGAGTATTCTCAGAGGATCTCAACATCCATATAGCTGTACCACTGGGGGTCCACAACACGGTATTTCAGGCGGAATGCATGGGCATTTCCCTGGCCGCATCAGCCATCTTAGCCAGGAAGGCTAGGGACCACTCTATCCGTATACTTTCAGACAGCAGGGCTGTACTGTTAGCACTTGACAACCACACGGTCAACTCCGGGTTAATATACGAGTGTCACCAGCGCCTTAACCAGGTCGGTAAGCACAACAACATAACCATACAATGGATAAAGGGCCACAGCGATTCCCGGGGCAACGATGCAGCGGACGAACTCGCTAGAAGGGGTTCCAGTATGGCAGCAGTGGGACCAGAACCCATCGTGCCACTCCCCTTCGGGTATCTACGGACTCTGGTAAGGAAACGCACCAGTGATCAACACCACAAACTGTGGCTAGACCATGGTGAGTGTAGGCAGGCCAAGGAGGCACTTCCTTCTATAGACGGCCGTCTCACCAAACGGTTGCTTAGGCTGACCAAATTACAGCTCCGCATAGTCACAGCCGCCATCACTGGTCACGGCTCTTTTAATAAACACCTCTTTGTCCTAGGAGTCACAGATAGCCCACTGTGCAGAGCCTGCATGGAGGAGGACGAGACAGCAGCCCACGTGCTTCTACACTGCCCAGAGGTTGCAACATACAGGGCGAAGTACTTAGGTAACCCAGGTACTCTCCGCGAGATCGTCAGCAACACCAAGGAGCTGCTGGCCTTTCTCGGGGAGCTGGGGTGGTTGGAGTAATGTTCCCACCCGTACGCAAAATACGCGCTTTAGACGTGGAGTTGCGGAAACCAGCCCGCTATACAATACAATACAATACAATACAACGCTCTACGAAGCCGAAATTAGCCGATTGTCTAAAAGGTCGATGTGCAATATTTATCGCCGGGTACTGTATGCACTTAGACTTTCAATAACGAATTATTCATTCCAAAAATAAACTTCCACTTTATTTTTATTGAATCATGGCTGATTTTGCTTTAGCATAAGTGATGTTTGTGGCTTTCAATCTATTGTCCTATATTCATATAGTATTGAGACCATAAACATCATCAACTACAATAACGAACCAGCTGAGTACTAAGCACTACTTATATTAATCACTCCAATACCAATTTGTGTAACGTTACCATTAGTTAAAGTGTTCCTTGTTGATAGAATCAACATCAAACCATGAGCTGGGACATAACCGTCACTTGGACGTAATTTGACTGCCTTGTTGATGCTTGTGACTTCTATTTAGAGATACTCCTCTTTATTGAGAAATTTATTGTTAGTAGTTGACTTTTTGAGTGAAGGGTTAAAGTGTTTTGATTGAGTTAGGGTTAGAACAATGATTCGTTTCAAATGATTACATGAACCATTTCTTGATCGGTCACTATGTGGTGATTAAGGAATCGAGTTTTTTTATTTTTTTTATTAGCGATGGGTTTGCTCTTGACTCTAGTCTAGGTCAGAGATGACAGAGACAAAGTTGACGATTGGAATTGTTGAATATTATTTATCAACTAACCATTAAAATGTAACTGATACAAACCGTTACTCACAAAATTCATAAAAAATATAAGAGATAATAATATTTCCTTCAGACCTTTTTTGTTTCGATATTTTGTTTTTTTGTATCGATTTTTGGGAAATCGTTTTTTTTTTTCTACTCTTTCACAACGCTGTCCCATTTGACCCAAAAATTGACTGGAAGAGATTGCCTTGAAGCGTTAAATCCGTCTATGTACCACTCTCTTGTAAATGAGGTTTAAATAAATAACGAGTCCTAACAGTTATAAATACCTATATTTATTATGCAGACCAACCAACGACACGCTTTATGTAAAATACTGGTATTCAGCTGACCCGGTTGCGTATTGCCAAACTGTATTTTACCACAGACACGTTGATGTTCTGTATGGTGTCGGACGTAAAGAATAGCACCATCCCACATCTTCCCGTGGGTGTCGTAAGAGGCGACTAAGGGACTTGCCAGAGTATGGGCAGCAGCGTTCTCTGTGTTTTTGTAACACCGTACTGCGATCGCCAACCCGCCTGCCAAGCGTGGCGATTATGGCAAAACCCCCCTTATGTCAATGTGGCGTTGGGGGAGGCCTATGTCCAGCAGTGGACGTCTTTTGGGCTGAAATGATGAATGATGACGTTGCTCTGTGCTCGCAGGTAGTTTGCTTTAATGAATGAAGAGCATAGTACAGACAATGTCTGTGTTGAAAGACATTTTGCTTAAGAGTATTAGAGCGCAATACAAACGAGTACAGACAACCACATTCATTTTAATGTGAAACTAAAACCAAAAATTGTACATTATGCTATCCTATTAAAGCAAACTCCAAACCACAGCTCTAAACTAAGGTGTTGTCGACGTAGTCCCGCTACGCGCTCCTATTTCCTCCTATGGCTCCTATTTCTATCTGCAGGGTTTACAGTAATGATGTCAGTGTCTTAGTTCGCTCGCTCCGCTCGCTCACTAGACCCCGCCATCCCCTTCGTACCTAACCTGTCCGAGTCGGGGTCCCCAATGTCCCAAGCTCGCTTCGCTCGCTCTTGCATCCTAAGTTCTCTTTAGTGTGTTTCACTACACTGCCAAATCCTTTGCTCTGAACTCGTACGTAGTTTGCTTTGAAAATTACGAGCATAATGTACACTAATGCAGAGAAAATACAGAGAGGTGTGTTGAAATACATTTGGCTCTTTAGTGTAACGAGCACTAAGCGGTCCAGCACAGACTATTGATGTCTGTGGTAACATACAGTTTGGCATTACGCGACCCGGTTAGACTGGAAGCTGACACCAACATAATTGGAAAATGCTAGGCAGAAGATGATTATGAACCAACTTTCTAAGAGCACTGAATGAACCTATCAACTCAAATAAAGTAACAACATTTTCTTGTCCTTACCTGTACAAAGGCTGATCACCATCCGACTCCTTGAACCACAGCACCATCACCACGTCATCATCGGAGTGCAGAGGCTGGATGTCGCATGGCAGTGACGCCTTCTTGCCCAGAACTCCTTGCACGTCTGATGTTGGCACTGAGGAAGAAAACATTACTATTATATTTTTGTTTAGTACTGGAAGTTGGTAGGTGAGGTATGAACTTGGACGGAGGAAATGAATGAATGATAAAAATATTTTTTTTTGACGTGACTTCGTCTAATAAAGCGATGAACGCCGGCTGCACGCACGAAAAAGGATGACTCATTGTAACGTTATGATCGGAGCGAGAACACACGTGAACTGTTTCGTCGACTGTTTATAAAGTGAAGTGAAAAGTTAATGTGGTTTTCATTGTTTATTACAACAACCAAATAGTAAATTTATCAATTAAATTGTAGATTTCATTTCACTCCTTCTTTGTATCCATACATAAAAGTGATAATTTAATAAAAATGATTAAATTTTATTCATAAAAGTATGCAAACTTTTCATCAATGTTTTTTATGACGTTATCACGTTAAACTATCGTCCGTAAACCGACTTTACAGACAACCAATTTTTTTAATGTAAAAGTACGTATGTAAAACGTTTGCACCGACGAAGATTAAATACTACTAAAAGGGTATTCTTTTTGTCTTCTAAGATGAATAAACATAACATAAGTCAACGTGCCGTGAAAACTTAAGGACGTTGGCAGGTAGTTTCTGCCTTCCCCCATGGGAAAAAGGCGTGAGCTTACGTAATATCTATGAATTGATAGATAATACGTAGGTAGTTTAATATACCTAATATCCGTTAATCCGTAATCTCTTATCATAACGAAATGCACGATACATAGTTGATCGCATGCCAATACACTGCTATAACGAAAACGCAAGGATCAAAAAAATATTGCCACCGTAAAAACCGACTACCTTCATAACTTCACCAAAAATCATGACCTACACTTACACACGTTCGATGTTATCCAATAAACCACATTCTAAATTCGAATATAATTACGTACCCTCAAAAAATTCACCTCATTTCCCGTCACGCGATTCTCGTTCTAAACGTACAAATTATAATGTCTGTAATTGCTCACGCGTTCCCTCCACTCACACAAATTGTGGTGGTTTGTGAAGCACGCTATATTCCTTGTTTCGTCACGGAGTTGGTTGGGTGAAAAAGTTAGAACATGAACATTGCCAGTAAACATGCCAACTTGAAGAAAATGTTCTTTGATCTGTATTGGATATGATTTGTTTAACAAACAAATGTTTGATAGTTCTTGTAGGTCGATTGTGAAACTTTTTGTTATGTTCCGAACAGTTTTCTTGCAGAATGTGTCGTTTGAACAAGAACTAGAATAAATTGAACGTTTCGTGGATAAAAGGTTGTGTAAAAAGATAGAAAAGGTTTTCTTGTGAATGAGCTGCGCAAATACTGGGGATAAAATAAACTTTCTATATATATTACAATCTATAAACTTTTAATAAAGCCATTATAGCGATTCGGTTATAAATACACTATAAATACAGGTTTACTACCGCAGATGATTTTATTGATATACATCGAAAAACCTATATAAGATGGATCCTACGCGCACGCCAACTAAATGTTTTATATTTTTCCTTTTTATAATGATCTATTTTCAGAATTTTATTTTAGGCTAAAGTTCCTCTTAATAACTGATAGAATATTGCCTACTCTGGGAAGCAATTAGGAATTAATGAAAGATAAAATTGGACAACACAGGAGTGGGGGAGAGTCAGGGCTAAGAAAAAAATAATACAAGTATAGAAAGCATGAAATAAAAATTCAATTAAAAATTTTAAAAACCTCCAGCAGAACCCTGTAAAAATACAAGAATAAATTAATGCAAGCGTCCGCGTCGTCGTATCGTTGGGGGACCGCTTAGCACAAGCATAAAACAAAGCCGGCCCCCGACCCAAAGACGCTTGGATTAATTTACTGTTGATTTTTTACAGGTGTATTGTGTCGGAGGTTTTTTTATTTTTTTACTTAAAGTAAAAGCGCCTCCATATTATTACAAAAATACGTAAATAACTAGGCAGCTATAAGAGAGACAGACAGGCGTCTGTCTCTCTGTTATTTTCACTCCTTAAGAGTTGATTTGATTGGAAAGAGAGGTACAGGTAGATCATGACCAGAGTTAGGAAATAAGATACTTTTATAGCAGTAGTATTTTCCCGGGATAATTACCAACCTCCATGGACAAATGCTATTTTACCTATAAATCTGTTCTTGGCAAATAGTGGAAAATAATATGCGTCTTTATTTAATTCCCTGACCAGACATCAATACCCAAACGTCTGATCGAAAAATGTCGAATCTATAGCTATAAACTAACACATTTGAAGGTCAAACACATAAAAACCTCCAATAGTCGTAAAAAGGTCATAAAATCACTAACAAGTCCCAAATTTTAATAGAATACTAACACTAGGACCCCTCAAACGCGTTCTCAATGTCGGATGCTAAAGTATTATGGGCTAGCCAAAGATATGTGATTAAATCTTCATCTGGTGATTACACGGATTATACGTGTTTATAACATAAAACCGTAAAGCAGGCAAACGAACTCAAATAAACCAGCAACAACGTACTAAACATTACATTTTCCATAACATAACATAGCAGCGGTGGCCCAGTGGTGGCAGCCCCGACTACGAGCAGTAAGCCGTGGGTTCGAACCCAGGCCGACGCATTACTTAGTGTAATTTATTTCATCACAACTGCCCTCAAAAACGGTGAAGGAAAATATCGTGAGGAAACTGGCATGTTCTAGAACTAAAAATTCGAAGACATGTAACATCTACAAACCCGCACTGGGCCCGCGTGGTGGATTACAGCCCACTCCCTCTCAGAGAGGAGGACTGTGCAGCAGAGTGAACATTATAGGCTGATGATGATGAACATAACATCACGCCTGTAATCCTCGAAGGGTTGAAGGACAGTAGTGTACCTAATAGTTCACCCAGATTAGGCCAGTTATGTTAAAGACCGATGTATTGCCATTGCCAATAACCGTGCACAAATCCAGACTCCGTGGCTGCTCCTGTGAAATTCCTGATGGAAAAACCCAATAACAATTTGCCCGACCCGGGGATCGAAACCACGTCCTCAAGCAAGACCTGCAATCACTAAACCATTACGAGGTATACATTTTGCTCGGTTAAAAAAGAAACAGTTGTTTCATACATACTTAAAAATTAATACATACTTAATATAAACTTATACACTCTGTATAGTTTCATTAACATTTATAGCGTAATTTCTAACTATCAGAACATAGTTTCAAAAGATAAAGCTAGTTTTCTTGAAAATTTCTTGGGATAAAGGCAAAAAGTATCTAATCGTGCGAGCAAATTCAATATAATCTTTTTCTTTGTACTTTTCTTTAATGCGTGTGTTTTTAGAATCTCTAGAGAATTTTCTTTTCTTGAAAGGATTTTATAATACTTTGAAACTACTTGTCTTAGCAGACTTTGAAGATTTGTCTCCGCAATCAATAAAGATTTATCAAAATCTTACTATCAGCAGCTTTTATCAATTTACAGAGAGACTGGTGACCTTATAATAGTTCCGTTTTTACCATTTGGCTACGGAAACCATAAAAATCCCAGTTAAAGCAGCACCAATCCGCTTTTGTAATAAACTTGTGTCCTCTAGTATCGATAGAGTATCCTATAATGCAAGAATTATATTTAAAAAAACCCCGACAGCTGATGTTCTTCAAACAGCAGACCAGATCATAGCTCACACTCCACTCCTCCTTACGCACTCTCGATTTAGACACCTTTCAAAAAAACTAAATTTCTCATGCTGTTTTGATTCCCTGACCGATGTCGCCCGGGAATTCTTACCTGACTCTCTAGGGCGAGGCTGCTCACCGTCATCTGCAGCAAAACCACTGGAGCCGCCGGGAATTTGGGGCTTTTTGTTCTTCTTCGTCTTCATATTTGTGGAAGGGATTAAACATTCAACCCATCACGCTTGTCTGATGCGGGTTCATGGGTGAACGTCAACCTGCTCACCCGGTTCGTGATAGCTGTGGTTATTAAAACCAAAAAAAAAAACATCATCTTGTGGCAGTTCGCATGACCTAACTTAAGTTGATTGTTGTTTACTAGAAGATATAAATGTAAGCGTTACCCTGAGGCGATTTTACGATATACGCGGGATGATAAACAGCGGAAACATTCGATATTTTTCTATTGCTCCCAGATCAGCATGAGACGACTCCATTCGTTTAGTAGCTACGATGACACATAAATACGTTCAACTTATAACATAATACCCCTCTTTTTGCGTCATGGGTTAAAAAGAGAGTGCGGAAGAGTTTATCAACTCTGAACTTCTTTCCGCAAATGTTATATACCTACTTCCCCTTCTTAATTCCCCCATTACGATGCAAATGAAAACACTCAAGTCTTGATTCTCTGTGTCGTCAATTGACTGAAAACTTTTCGTGTAAGCGGTAGTGCCGTGTTGACCTACTTTGCGTATTCAGCAGCGTCGGAACACACTATACGCTAGAAATATGGCTTTTATTTTATTTAATAAAGTTAGGCATTAAAAATGTTGAGTTTATTTCTTTAATACTGGTACAACTACTGCGTTTGCTGCTGAAATTTTTTAAGAGAAAATGTTAGGGAAAAAGAATTTATCTCGATTTTTAACGGGTTGGCTGTTTTATTGTCTTTCAAATTACTAACAGCCGTATACATTAACATGTCGAAAGTGTTTATTATATATTGCAGAAAAAAATGCATAGTAATTACTTTGACTTAACCATAGATACCAAGGGTAGTGATGTTATCATTACGAGAAACAGTTGTTACTCATATTTCATTTTAAATAAATACTTTTACATGATCATCTTCACAAATTCAATGCATAGCAATCCTATTATAATAGTGATAGTGTCTGTTCCAATCTAATCATAAATTCTAAACACGTGTTTAAAAAACATGGCTGCATCCAGATCGCAGTCACGTCAGCGCTTCAATCGCTTCCATCTGATATCACAGACGTAACCTCGCAACTCATCTCTGAACCAATTGTTTTTCTTTCATCGTAAAAATAGCAAGAAGCATAAAAACATCGCTTGATAAAAACTCGCACTTCGATAAGATAGAATAATTTAAATGTAATAAAAGCCGGATATTGGTAAATGTAACCAAAATCTGTGGTTTCTTGTAAACAGGTCACGTTTGAGGCTCGATCGTTACCCATATTTACATTCCCGTTTACTTTATATTAAAACTTATTTTTATTAAAGCTTATTTCTATTCACGATTGGTTTTCTTTCATGAAGATGTTTTTGTTGACACCTTTTTTTGTTTCAGTGGATTCTATGTTACGTATTTTATTGAACCCTCGCTGTTGTCCGCGACTACGTTTGCTTAAAAAAAAAGTGTGTATGTGTGAGAAAAATGTGCTATTCCTGACTACAATCTTTATCTATACCAAATTTCAATTAAATCGATTTAGCCGGTATGCCGTGATTCATCTGCCTAGCCTTTTTCCCAAATATGGTGAGGTCGGCTTCGACTCTAATCGGATGCAGCTGAGTACCAGTATTTTACATGGAGCGACTGCCTATGTAAACTCCATAACCCAATGAATACTGGGTAATACGATACCCCTTGGTAAGACTGGTTGTCAGACCGAGGGCTTGCCTTTCTGCCGTGATTGAACCACAAAAATCCACACATCCGAACTTTCGCATTCAAAATCAAAAAATCAAATTTAAAAGTCATTTATTCAAATTAGGCTGATAATCAGCACTTTTTGAACGTCAAAATGACAGGAGACAGTTCCCCAAAACGCCCGCCCTTCGCCACTTCTTAGTGTTTTAGCTGGGAGAAGAATTAGTGGCGGAAGAAACTGGTGGTCAACAAACATTTATAATAATAGGAAGATAGTTTTCCTACTATTGTTTAATGTTATCTCTAACACGTTCTTATGTCTTTTCGAAAACTCCGTCACGGACAGGTTAAGTATTTGTGGCTCTTTTGCATTCTTTTTCGTCACTTTAGAAAAATAGCAACTTGGCCGTCTCTTTTTAGGGTTCCGTACCCAAAGGGTCAAAAGGGACCCTATTACTGAGACTTCGCTGTCCGTCCGACCGTCCGTCTGTCATCAGGCTGTATCTCATGAACCGTGATAGTTAGCCAGTTGAAATATCTACAGATTATGTATTTCTGTTGACGCTATATCAACAAAGAATAAAAACTGAAAAAAATAAATTTATAAGGGGGGCTCCCATACAAAAAAGTGTTTTTTTTTTCGACTCGCACGTGGCCGGTTTTTTTTTAAATTCTTATTGAACAATTAGATCTAGAACTAAGAATTACTACTTATTTCTGTGGTGCTTAGTATGTTTGATATACCAACACGAAACGCCTTACCAATTTGCCAACCCAATAATTACCTACTATAACACTCACAAAATAAATCACAAAATGGCGGAGTGTGACCTCACTCGTCTACTGCACTAAGGAAATGAACAGTGAAGAAAATTACCCACCAACTTACGTTCTTGTTCGCCTAGTACCTTCGAGCCACAGATTAAGTATATAGCACGAACGTCTTATCGCTGCTTAATTTTATAATTTTATGTTTATTATAAGAAAGATTTCACGCGATGTGTTTTTGGGTTTTAAGGCGTCAGGTAAAAGTGTTTAATTGATTAGATAATATAATTATAAGGGTGGCTTGGTTAAAGGAAGGGACGTTTTTGTTCTGCCTCGGACCCAACAGAATTGTACAACATAGTCTATACATAGAAGAAGACAATTTGTCAACACTACCTATACATTATGTTACTTAATTTTGGTCAAACTGTTATGGAAATAAATTTAAATTAAAAAAAAAAAACCTTTTTTAACATAAAAATAATAAAATTAGGTTTATCTAACAACATTGGACGCGTTTATAAATTTTCGTGTCAGAAGAATTATCTCGTAAGACGGCAATCCTGGCTGCCATGTGTGTCATTAAAATATAATGTCACGAAAACCAAAGATGTGCAAAATTTCAGCTCAATCGGTTAGGGGGATTAGTTAGAAATTTAGTTGCAAATGTTGAAGCAGACAACTTACATATTTACATACGAACAGTGCAAGTTAAAAATAACCTTGTAAAATGCGGACAAGTTGTGGAAACTAGACACAGACAGTTACTACAGTACATTATGTATGGTGTCCGGAGCTCCGTCCGCAATTTGTCTGCTCTAGTTTGGTCGAACTTTCAAGTGAGTACTTTATCTTTAATTCAAAGTAGGCTATCACTATAAAAAAACTATTCAGTGAAATCTCTTGACATCAGTGAATACTAGACAATCTCTCAGCCCGCATCCGAAAAAAAAAAACTTTCAATTATCTTAACTGGCATTTGACACTGCACAGACCTTTTTGTTTTTTGAAGACTAATAATTTAGAAGGGCGGTAAAAACAAATGAATAATTTTTATTCTCTAGTTATTTTGCTATGATTATTTGCTGGACCACTAACAAACTCTTTAAGCGACTAGTCCCATAGAAATTAAGGAGTATTCCCGTTTGAGCACCTATTTTTAGAGCACCTGTATTTTGAGCACCAAAGGTATTCCCATTTGAGCACCAACCATTTTAATAGCTTGGTGCTCAATGGGGAACAATAAAAAATATTCAACTTTATTCCCTTTTGAGCACCTACGGTGCGGTAGCTAATAGTGATGGGGTGGACATATCGATAAAAATGGCAGTACTTTTTATCATCCTCATTTCAGCCCTTTTAACGCCCACTGCTGGACATAGGCCTCCCCCAAGTGTCGCCACATTGACATAACATGGGGGGATTTGCCATAATCGCCACGCTTGGCAGGCGGGTTGGCGATCGCAGTACGGTTGTTACAAAAGCACAGAGAACGCTGCTGCCCATTCTCACACTCTCCGCCTGACCGCCGCCGCGTACGGACGTGCCGCTACCTGCTCGCATTCCCGCTCGCTATCAGTGTGTGTCATCGGTTCGTCGCTTCCCAGTGTCGTGACGTCATCAGTAGTCTCTTGACTACACCCCCGAACAATTGTTGTCTTTTTATTAAGACAGCACTTGCTCATTTTGCTTCGGATATTATTCCGATTTAACTTCCTTTGCCCCATCAGGGAAAAGTCCTCAGTTTCGAGGTTCTTGGTGGGAAACCTAACGGTGACAACGAAACCAAGAGAGGGTGGTGACCCAATCCGCCCGCTTAACCCCTTCAGGGTCTAAGTAAAACAATTGGGCTCCGTCGCGAACGTGTGCGCCGCCGATTTACTGTGCTAGTGTTTCCCGTTTCAACAAGTTCCTGAAAGCAAAGTTCCCTGGACTGGAGTTGGAGTTGCTACCAAGCCCGGACCCTCGGACTGTGGCTGCGGGAAGGTTGAAGTGGGTGAGTCGCTGGACCCAGTAAATTCCCTACATAATTGTGCAAGGAATTAGGTTGTTAGGCGCGCTGAGCTTCACTCAAATGTCTGCTAACTCTTAGCAGATAGCATGGCCCTTGACGCGGATGATGAACGCCTTGTTGCGTTTTTCAAACGCGTTGTCCTGAAAGACAAAGATTTTCTAAAGAAATATGGGTCCGATATCGCTGCCTTGCAGCAATCCAGTATTGCCGTCACTGACTTCAGTGACGCGCTCGAGAGCCCTTTGTCGCCGCCACCTGCCGACAGAGGCTTACCGCCAGCCGTCGCCGCCGCGATTAGGGCTACTCCAAGACCCATTCTTGTGAAACCCATTGTTTCGCAAACAAAGGTCCAGCCCGCACCTGCGTCCATTGTTCCCGTTTCCGAGAACATGGACAAAGGCTTACCGTCAGTCGTCGCCGCCGCGATTCCGGCTAAACCGAGACCCAATGTTTCGAAACCTTTTGTTTTGCAAACAAAGGATCAGTCCGAACCTGCGTCCATTGTTCCCGTTTCCGAGAACATGGACACAACTGAGCCAATCTCTGACTCAGAGTCAATTTTAGACGCGTGCTCTGCCTCCTCATCCTCTGAAGACGACTATCAAGTCGTCGGAAAGGGCAAGAGGAAGAAGGGCAAAAAATCCCAGGCCGCCATGGCCAAAAAGATCGTCGCGCTCCCTTCTGCCCCCTCTCCCGAGGCGTCCCGTCTCACCTCCCCGGTCCCCGCACCAAAGTCCGCCGCTGCTCATACCAGCAGGCCAACAAGCCCTAAGGCTAACCCTTCAGCACCTTCGTCAAAGAAGCTGAAGCCCCCTCCCCCGTTGTTCATTCAGGACAAAGGGAAATGGACAGACGTGTCCAAAATGTGCAATGAGCGCCGTATTCAATACACTAGCGCGAAAAGCACCCAACAGGGTATCAAAGTGGTGGTCCCTACGACCAACGACTTCAGAGAACTAACCCGTCAATTGATCGGTAGGCGCATAGCCTTCCATACCTACTCTCTTCCAGAGGAGAAGCCCACCCGCGTGGTGATCAGGCGGATCCCAAAGGAAATCCCCACGGAGGACATCCTCAATGACCTCCTAGGCCAGGACATCCCGGTCGCAGCCGTCCACCGCCTTCATAAGGCGAGAGGTGGAGACCATTACGATATGGTACTGGTCATCTGTGACCCAGTAGAAGGTCACCACCCGATCTTCAAAGTGAAGTCGGTTTGCTCCCTGACAGGCATCTCAATAGAGAAGCCCTACCGCTCAAGCGTAGTCGGACAGTGCCACCGCTGCCAGATGTACGGTCACAGCCAAGCCAACTGCCATGCGCCGCACAGATGCGTAAAGTGTCTAGGCGACCATGGCACGGCAGACTGCCCCCGTCCCAAAGACAAGTCGCTTTGCACGGAGCCACCGAGCTGTGTGCTTTGCGGCCAGTCGGGCCACACGGCCAACTACCGCGGCTGCTCAAAAGCCCCCAAAGGCTCCTCCTCTAACCTGGTGAAGCGTGCAAGCGCCCGCCAACAAAGAGAAAGCCCATCGGTGAGGCTACCTTCTGCCCAGATGCCGGAGAGACTCAGCCCTCAGAGGCCCTCTCCCTGGACCACGCTAAACCACCAGAAAGCCTTCCCGGCTCTCAGTAAAGCAAAGTCCAGCCCCATCCCCGGGCTATTAGATGCCCCTGTCCCCACTCCCGCGGCCCAAGCGAGCGCACCGGCGCCCGCTCGTCCCACGCCACCCGGCCCCGCGGCCGTTTACCCCTCTCACAACGTAATTTTAGAATCGTTAGCAGAGTTAGTCACCCCCGAAGCAGACCGCATGGCGGCTGATCTCAGGGCGGCTAACACTGGTGGCGATAAACTTAAAATTATCCTCAAGTCCCTACTAAAGTTAGGCGACCTCCTCCGCAACCTTAATCTCGACTAACTCCAATGGATAATACAAGATTAACGTGCACCAAACCCCGATCCCTAAAATTAGGGTACTTTAATGCCAATGGCATTAGAGGCCAGCGTGATGAGATCGCCACCTTCCTCCGCGACCATCAAATTGATATCCTCCTCGTACAGGAGACCTTCCTCAAGCCCAGTCACCGCGATCCGAGAATTGCCAACTATCGCATAGTTCGCAACGATCGGTCACGCTGCCACAAGGGCGGTACTCTAATCTATTATAGAAAAGAACTTCATTGCATCCCTTTAGATCCCCCTCCCATGGAGTCTCTACTCGAGACCTCAGTGTGTCGACTAGGCATGACCGGCCATCAACCGATCACTATCGCGTCTGCGTACATCCCTCCCGGCGGCACGTCCGAGGAGCACACTCTGTTCACCAAAGACCTTGCCGTCCTCTTCGGCTTGAGCGACTCCGTTATCATAGCGGGCGACCTCAACGCCAAACACCCCGCCTGGAACAGCACGACGACCTCTGCCAGAGGACGTCACGTGTATAACCTGGGCGAGTCCCTCAACTTCGATCCCATCGCTCCTATGGAGCACACCCACTATCCCCACGACCCCGACCAACGTCCGGACGTTCTCGACATAGCGCTACTCAAGAATGTCAACCTTAAGTTGCATTCTATCGAGACTTTACATGAGCTTAACTCAGACCATCGACCAGTGCTCATGCACTTAGTTCCCCGCTCGGGTCCTTCTGACCCCAGCCAGCCCCCGCCGACCCAAGTGATAACCGACTGGAGGAAAGTCAGCGAAAAGCTGAAATCCACCACGTCGCCTCACCTGGAGGCCATCCCCGACCACATAGTCTCAGTCGCTGACACGACGGCCGCCATCAACTCGTTTACAGAACACGTGCAATCCGTACTGAAGGACTGCTCACGGGAAGTCCCAGCAATGAGCGATCAACGCTGGATACTACCCGCTGACGTACGTGAACTGATAACCGAAAAGAACGCGGCCATCCGTGCCTACAGCAGCTTTCCCTGCGAGGCAAACAAAGCCCACATGCGTAATTTACAGCGTGCTGTAAAGGATCGCACCAGTGAGCTTCGTAATAATCAATGGGACAAAACGCTAAGCGAACTCGAGCCTACCCACCTAGCCTTCTGGCAGCTGCAACGCAAGTTGCGCTCCACCGAAGAGGCTTCGATGCCTCCCCTCACCCGACCCGATAAGAGCGTCGCATTCGACGACTCTGAGAAGGCCGAATGCCTAGCCGACAGCCTGGAGTCCCAGTGCTCCCCCAGCTCTCAACCAGTAGACAAGCGACATCTCGAGGAGGTGAACGCATTCGTCGAACGTAGAACCGCCCTGCCCCCCGAAGAAGACCCTGATGATCCTCTGCCTCCGGTCACAGCTGACGAAGTGCAAGACATCATTAACAAACTTCAACCGCGGAAAGCACCCGGCTCCGACGGAATCACCAATAGGGTGTTCAAACTCCTCCCCGCTCAGCTCGTCGTGTTAATGGCGGCCATCTTCAATGGCGCCCTGAGCAACAACGCGTTTCCCCAAATATGGAAAGAGGCCACGGTCATCGGTTTCGCCAAGCCAGGCAAACCCAAGTCTGATCCTTCGAGCTACAGACCTATCAGTCTCCTGAATGCACTCGGAAAAATCTACGAGAGACTTATGTATAAGCGACTCAAAGACTTCGCCGAGGCTAAGAGTCTCATCCCCAACGAACAGTTCGGCTTCAGGACCGGACACTCATGCATTCAACAGGCCCACCGCATCGTAGAACACTTGAGCGCTGGCTTCCAGCGTGGAGCGATGACGGGTGTGTTGTTTTTCGACATAGCAAAGGCATTCGACAAAGTCTGGCACAACGGCTTATTATATAAGCTGTACAAACTGGGAGTGCCAGACCGTCTTGTGCTCATCTTACGAGACTTTTTGTCGGATCGCACCTTCCGCTATCGCATCGGGAAGGCACTGTCTTCCCCTCACCCCATTAGAGCCGGAGTCCCTCAGGGCTCCCCGCTCTCTCCCCTTATCTTTACTCTGTTCACCAGTGACATCCCCAAGAGCAAGAAGGCACAGTTAGCCCTGTTCGCGGACGACACGGCCATCTATTACACTGGCCGTAGTCACGACGCTATTTACAGCACCCTCCAAACCTCAGCCAACGTCTTAGGCGCTTGGTTCCGGAAATGGAGAATCGAGGTGAACCCCGACAAGAGCCAGGCAGTTCTTTTCTCTAAACCGCGTAAAAATAAGCCACCCGCGCTCAGCCCGATCACTATGTACGGTAAGCCTATCCCTTGGGAGAAGCAAGCCAAGTACTTAGGAGTCTTACTTGACAACCACCTGTCTTTCGCGGCGCACATCAAAGCAGCTCGCGACCGAGCTGCCTTTGCTATGGGTAGGCTTCATTTCATGATTTCGACAAAAAGCAAGTTGTCACTCAAGTGCAAGTTGCGCCTTTACACCGCGGTGATCCGCCCCATTATGACGTACGCTTGCGTCGTGTACGCTCACACCAAGCCTAAGTACATCCATAGGATGCAAACCTTGCAGAACCGGTTCTTACGTAGAGTCACGGGAGCCCCTTTTTATGTCCGTAATGACCGTCTACACGTAGACCTTAGAATGCCCACCGTCCTTCAGTTTATGAAACGTCTTTCGAAGCGTTTCTTCGATAACGCCATTAAACACCGTAATCCCCTGATCGCAGCGGCCGCCCGTTACGAACCCTCGCGCATTAGTACAGTACGCCGTCCTCGGCATACCCTCGTCACTCCCGATGATGCTATCACCCTCCTCCAGGAGAGTAGCAAAGAGACTAGCACTCTTAAAAAGTTCAGACACAAACCGCCGTCTTTCCGACCTCGCCGTCGAGGTCCGTCGCGACGTCCCGGTCCATGCCCTCCCCGACCCTCGCTCGAGCCAGCCCGCGATGCTGTGCCAGTAGTTTTAAATCAGCCCCTTAATAATGATATCATTCAGATCCAGCCTGTCCCCATGCAGTCCTCCCCCAGCGACGCCCTAAGCCGAGGCTCGTACCCCACAGGGGGTACCCTTAGCGTGTAGTCGTTTAGTTTGTAAGTTTTATGCCCTGGCTGGAGGCCTTACTCTTAAGGCATCCACAGGATAGTCCAGTTAAGCAGACGACAACCTCCTAGGTTGAACTGCGAGATGCCATTCCCAAAAAAAAAAAAAAAAAAAAGCTGCCCATTCTCTGGCAAGTCCCTTAGTCGCCTCTTACGACACCCACGGGAAGATATGGGATGGTGCTATTCTTTACGACCGACACCATGCAGTACTTTTATTATCATATTAATTTTAGGAAACCAAGTAATTCTTATTTATATCACAATCAGCCTTATGTTATTTTCTAGGTACCTCACCTACATAAGACAAATAATAGAAATCACATTCCTCGTAACAACAGTATAGTCTTTATACCTTGTTTTTAATAATTAAAATTTCTTATTAATGTTTACACACTCGTATAATATATACAAGTAAAGCTTTTAGTCGTTCTGGAAAAATATGAACTCTGTATATTTTTTTTAATATCACAATTAGCCTTATATTATTACATAGGTACTCAACTATTTAAACAAATAAAAGAAATTACATTCCTCTTTACAACAGCATCGAGCCTTTATGCTTTATGTTTTAATTAAATAATATTTCTTAACAATACTTGCAAATATTATACGTCTTTTTTTTTGTTTCAGCAACCAAAAATATTAACTCTTTATCAGTTATCTCTATAACAAACTTTTGGTAATATAGTTTCTAGAACGAAGAATAACTGAACTTGTATGGTTTCTTTTACAAATTATAAGTATGACAATCACTCTATTTGTTGTTTTTTTACAAAAAATGCCACCATTATCAACACACCAATTTACTTTTTTTAAATCACAGCTTTTCTAAGTAGTGGCCTAAGTCCACTTTTGAACTCTTCAACTATTGAAATGATTAATTGATTCTTTTTTTTATAGATTTAATAGAGTGATTGCCATACTTATAATTTGTTAAAGAAACCATACAAGTTCAGTTAAGACGTATAATATTTGTGAGTATTGTTAAGAAATATTATTTAATTAAAACATAAAGCATAAAGGCTCGATGCTGTTGTAAGGAGGAATGTAATTTCTTTTATTTGTTTAAATAGTTGAGTACCTATGTGTAATAATATAAGGCTAATTGTGATATTAATAAAAAATATACAGAGTTCATATTTTTCCAGAACGACTAAAAGCTTTACTTGTATATATTATACGAGTGTGTAAACATTAATAAGAAATTTTAATTATTAAAAACAATATATAAAGACTATACTGTTGTTACGAGGAATGTGATTTCTATTATTTGTCTTATGTAGGTGAGGTACCTAGAAAATAACATAAGGCTGATTGTGATATAAATAAGAATTACTTGGTTTCCTAAAATTAATATGCTAATTAAAGTACTGCCATTTTTATCGATATGTTTTATTAACCACCCCATCACTATTAGCTACCGCACCGTAGGTGCTCAAAAGGGAATAAAGTTGAATATTTTTTATTGTTCCCCATTGAGCACCAAGCTATTAAAATGGTTGGTGCTCAAATGGGAATACCTTTGGTGCTCAAGGTATAGGTGCTCTAAAAATAGGTGCTCAAACGGGAATACTCCGAAATTAAGTTATCGGAAAGTCTGGGGAGATTCTTTTATATGGACCACCGTGCTTTCTCTCATCATCTTCCTACCCTTGTCCCATTTTATTTGGGGTCGGCGCAACACGTGTTTTACCTCCATTCACCTCTGTCATTCGTCATGCTATTTACTCCTTTTTCCTTCATATCATTTTTCACACAATTTATCCATCTTTTCTTTGGTCTTCCTCTCCCTCTCCATCCATCCACATTTCAACCAAGCTTTCTCTACCAAATGAAAAGCGCATCAGCAAAAATGAACCAGTAATCACAAAAATCGGTGAAAGTACACAAAAAAAAATGAAAAGATGCTGGTGGAATACATAACCTCCTCCTTTTTAAGAACTTGGTTAAAAAGATGGATGCAGTCCCATCTCACGCGGGATACGCCTCAATTTTACCAGTTCATCATCATCTGCCTAGCCTTTTCCCAAACTATCTTGGGGTCGGCTTGCAGTCTAACCGGATGCAGGTCAGTACCAGTATTTTACATGAATTGACTGCCTAGGTGACCTCCACAACCCAGGAACTAGGTAATACGATATCCCTTGGTAAGACTAGATGTCAGACTTTTTGGTTTCTGACTACTCGTAACGACTGTCAAAGATCTACAAATGATAGCCGGGACCAACGGCTTCACGTGCTTTCCGAGGTACGGAGGAAACTCGGTATGTAATAATGATCACCCATCCACGGACCCATACGGTCCCATATCTTCCCGTGGGTGTCGTAAGAGGCGACTTAGGGGCTTGCCAGAGGATGGGCAGCAGCGTCTCTGTGCTTTTGTAACAACCGTACTGCGATCGCCAACCCGCCTGCCAAGCGTGGCGATTATGGCAAAACCCCCCAAAATGTCAATGTGACACTTGTGGGAGGCCTATGTCCAGCAGTGGACGTCTTTTGGGCTGAAAATGATCCACGGACCAACCTCGGCAAGCACGGCTTAACATTAAAGATCGACCCGTGCGGCTTTTATTATTTAGCCATGAGCTCGATTTTACCAGAATTTTACCAGTTCATATGCTATACATACAACATACCAACGCATGAGAAAAAGAAAGCAACAATGCCTAATATATCTTATTGGGTAATTTCAGGAAGTAGTTCTAATCCGATTAGCGGAACAAGATAGATTCTTTGTCGGACACGGAAATATTAGTAGAATGTCAGTATCAGCACATAAACACTTATAACGTACAAAAGATAATCTTGTGTGGGAGTCTACGTCTACTTACCTACTCGTCGCCTACGTATACATTTTTCCTGTTTATTGACGATATTTTATTATTAGAGATTTATGTATTAACGGTGTATTTAGATGATACTGTAGTGCCCACACTTTTTTGGGTATTAGGTGTTATTGTGAATCGGGATTGTATGTGTTATTGTATTTTTTGATACTGCTGTAACTTGACATGCTACTGTACACTTGAGGTCAATTAAAATAGCCACAAAAAGTGGTGATACGTATATGTACTTACGTCTAGGGTACAGTCACCGTCTGGAGGTCGCTGAGCTTGCCATTATTTATTTTTATCAAGCCATGGAATATTTTATGTTTTTCGTGAATGTATATATTAGAAAAGCATTAGTTAGGTCACTAATTCGTTTCATAAACGTGGATATTATGGAAAAATAAAGTTTTATAGATAAATCTTTCAATCTATGTTTTTTTGGCTTAGCAGAGAATGGGCAGCAGCGTTTTCTGTGCTTTTGTAACAACCGTACTGCGATCGCCAACCCGTCTGCCAAGCGTGGCGATTATAGTACCTAACACCCCCTTTCTTGGGGGTGGCCTATGTCCAGCAGTGGACGTCTTTCGGCTGAAATGATGATGATGATGTTTTTTGACTGTTCAAAAGTGCCTGTAGCTGGCCTAGGTACTTGAAATTAATGCTTTGATTTTGTTTTTTTTTTGCTTTGTTTTTTTTTTTTAATTTTTTTTTTCTTGCTTTTTTGGTGTACTTTTATGTACACCTCTGCACGACCCTTCGGAGATTATATGCGTGATACTATGTATATATGTTACAAGATTAAGTTTTCTTTAATTCCTCATACCACCATCAAATATGTGATCCTGTGTTCAATCGTCCAATACGAACACGCTGGAAGAAGGCATAAAAAAAAACAAAAAATGAAAAAAGTAAAGATAGATATTTCGATATCTACAAAAGAAAATATATACGGTATATTCTTAACCGAGGACCACTCGGCCTAATATTTTATGAGGGGCAAGTATATACTTCAGCATTTGAAACGGTAGCAATGTGATATGTATGCAAATTGTTCAAGTAAATCACTGGGGTATTTACCAACCAGGAAAGTTACACGTTTTTGAGGGTACAAGGTTGTTCTTTTGTATATTTTGGCTTATTTAAATTAAAGTTCGTTGCATAAAGTAGACAACCCGACCAGATGGTGAATTAATTTATTTTTTAAATGAAACGTTGCCATACATTAGGAATTTCTCCTGTATCGTGGCAGAGTTTACAAACATTAAAACTCACATACACAAACAGCCAGACCCGGAACAACTATCTGTAGGCCATATAAATGTTTTTCCTGTGCGGGAATCGAATCCACGACACGCAACTCAGCAGTCAATCGCTCAGCCACTGCGTCAACCGTTCCGTCAAATTGACTATTGAATTGAATGTTATTCCTGAGAAAACAGTATTATTTGTCCTTCACATAAAGATGGTATAGGTATTATTAGCTATCAATTTTTTGATTCTTTCAAACCATTTTTGAATATAAATTGAAGAGTTCGAATAAGAACTAAGTTTCTTTGGAAACCAAAAAAATAATTATTTGGTATAATATTCCATGAATCCATTAAAATTCTAAGTTAATGTGAGAAGCTAAGTTTCTAGACGTCCTAAAAACTTTGTAGTTGAGTATTTCAATTTTAATTACATTAGAAAGACCGCAGATGATTTTGAAGTCAACGAAAAAACTGAAATCGAGTTTAACGCAGTTCGTCAAGTTTACGTATACCGTGACCCGAAAAACTTTTCAGACATTTTAATTTTATCGTTTCAAAAAGTTGTTAATAGCATTTTACGAAAACTCTCGAGTGTCTACTGATTGTAATAGAATTTAGTATTCGCAATAAAAGACAAAGTACTCGACGATAAAGAAAATTAGTCGTTTCCAAGTTTTTATTGTTCAGTTTTTGTTCTGATTTTAAAAGTTTGTTCGTTTGTCGGTGGCATTCTAAGTCAAATTAGTTTTAAAGAAAGTTTCCCATATTAACGCAAAGGTCAATATTTGGTAATTTAACTTCATCATCATCATCATTTCAGCCGAAAGACGTCCACTACTGGGCATAGGCCTCGCCCAAGTTTCGCCACATTGACAAAACATGGGGGGTTTTGCCATAATCGCCACGCTTGGTAGGCGGGTTGGCGATCGCAGTACGATTGTCACAAAAGCACAGAAAACACTGCTGCCCATTCTCTGGCAAGTCCCTTAGTCGCTTCTTACGACACCCACAGGAAGATATAGAATGGTGCTATTCTTTACGTCCGACACCATACAGAGCCAATTTTACTTATAGAGAATCTAAAAATAGTAGACATTAAACAAAGGAACATGGAACATAAACGTCAGACTATCACGACATGTTTCTATCAAGGGAAGCAATTAGCTAAGTGTCAATCATTGTCTAGATAGTTGACCTAATAATTTCATAGCGTCACCTAAAATCACGCCTACGAATAATTGGAAATATCGACGGTGTGGAACAATAATAATATGAAGACTCGAACTTATTTGAATAATGATGTTAAAGAAAATAATAATTTAACGTATTCCATTTCCAATAAAGATGAAGTTTATACAAATTGAACAACTGTTCCTAAAAATTGGCGAAAGAAAATATCATGTTGAAAGATGAACTTTTGGGTCACGGGAAGCGACAACTAAGCGTTTGGAAATTTGCTTAAAAAGGCTGTGAGCACTCGGACCCCACGGCCCCAGAGTTTCAACCCCAAACGGCTCGAAAACATAGTTACCACATTTTTTTTGGTTACTATATTTTCGCCGCTTGAGGTTCTCCGCTGCTGCAGCGGCAGAGCCAAAAAAATTAAAATCATCAACAAGACTTAAGTAAGTGTGGTGATCAATGCTCATATCTTCGTTGTATGAGAAACGCCTATGCCCTCGAGTGAGACTATCAAAGACTGGTATCATACTTTTTAAAAACACCTTGTGAATGAGCAACTAATCAAGAAAGGCAATGATACAAATCATTAATACCCCAAGATCAAAATCTCAAAACAACTATCATTTGCACAATACCCCGAGGCAGTATTAGCCTGTCAATTACACAAAACATTTTCAAACAATTGCTACAAACTTTTTGCATAGTCATACGGAATGTCAATATTTTTTGCTGTTTGTATTTTCTACATACAGTCCAAGGTTTCAAAATGACGTGGATTCGAATGAACCGGAACTAGATGAATACTGATGGTATCTTTATGCGAATATTAAGAATGTTGGGTGGTCACTAGTCATAGCGATTTTCTGCTAAATAGTCTATGACATCATGAAGTTCGTTGGACTGGCTTGGATAGGTCGGCATTCTACGACTCAGCGATTTTCGGTAGTGATAAACGAGAATCGTGATCTAAAGATTTCGAGATCGATGACAACGTGATGGTGAAGAAATCTTCCTTTGTGCGAGTTTTCTAGTTCGAAATCATATATTGTCCTGGCTGGGGCCTTAAATTCATTTCAGGTCACCACAAGATAGTCATATAAGGCTGAGCAGTCTAGCAACCTCATAGATTTGAACTGCAAGTGGCCACATATAAAAAGAACAAATGTATTGTAGATTTTTTATTGTACTTTGAATGCAACTCACAGACCATGCATAAGCATCACGTAATTATTTGGGAGGCTTTCCCATAGAAAAAATGTACGCGTGAAAAAAACTGCACATTTACAGTGTGACTAGAATGAATATTGAATTGAAGTTGCGTTTGCGTACTGCAAATAACGCACTGTAGTTACACATCCTGATCCGTTTGCATGTTTGATTGGCTTAACGCTGCCTGCCTGTGACTATTGAACTGGCTAACTTGACTGACAGTCTGCCTATAGTAGCTACCCAGTATCTTCGATTACATTTTACCTTCGTGGAATGTCAAGCTTGTATATAATGCGTAGATTAGCAAAATCAAACAAGCCAAACCAGAGGCCGATGGGCGGCATAAAAATTCGGGCACGATAAAAAAAAATATTACTTTTAAAATTATAGTAATCATAATTTAATTACAGTTATTAAATAATGATTACTATAATAATCATAATTATTTTTGTTGATAGTTCAATTCGATGTTCGCGCAATGATTGTTGATATAACGGTCCCGCATGACGAGAACTTCGTGAAAACCGAGAAAGAGAAGCAATTCAAATATCTAGATCTGACTCGCGAGGTCGTCGACATATGGGACGTGAGTACAGCAGTCATTGTTCCGGTCGTGTCGGCCAATGGCTTAATAGCCAAAAACCTCGACCAACATTAGGGGAGTCTTTTGCTTGGCAGCTGAATCAAAAGCTTGATTCAGAAAGCAATATTTCTGAACGTGACGCGTAAAATTAAGAGGTTCCTCTCTCAAGAGCCCTGACCACCAGTAGGTCGGACCCTGTTCCCAATGTAGTATATAGTAGGCAACTATTTTTTAAATTTTATTATTTTATTACAATTTTGTAAAAAAAGTTTATTAGTATAAACGGAATTATAATTTTTATAGTAATCCGTAATAATCTTATGTCGGATTACTATTAAAATGTATCTATATAAGATTTCAAAAGAAATCTTCTTCTTATTTTCTAATCTGAGATTAAATTATTCACAAAGATTAAATTCTAACATCTTAAATTATTTTCTTTTTCCATGTTCCAGTTTGAAGTAAATATAATAATTAAATGATTAATCTTTGTTAGATTGGTTATGGGAAATTGCTTTCAGGAGCAAATATTATTAAAGTTAATATTGTAGTCTGCGTAAACTAATTTGTTTAGTTGTTATTAGGTTTTGCTACTTAATTAATTTGGGTCGTATTGGTAAACAGTAAGCATCCCTAAGAAGCGACTCTGTGATATTAAATTTATACAAAATTTGTTTTCTAATGAATTTCTATTTTAGCATGAACCCGTAACATGTACTCATTTTGAGATCTTAAAGTAATGAGACTACGAATGAATTTACATTATAATGTTCAGGCATTATTTGTTCGCTGAGCCAAAACTTCTATACCGGACTGCTTCAATTTTATTTCTCCCCAAAATCACTGAAGTTTCAATTTAACTAAACACGAAACTAAAATATTTCAATACATTTAGTGAAAGTTTTTGAATAATTTACTTTTAATGAATTTACTCACTGAAGACAATATTCACAGAGATAATTAACATCTAATTAATTTAATTAGACTGCTCAGATTACTTGTTCCCCTTGAATGCATCAGGCTTGTATTTAACTAAATGTTTAAACAGTAATTATTTTATAATTCCCATTCAGCATTCTGTCTTCATCTTCCGTATTATCAACAATCACATCAAATAATTAATTTACGATTTCGCGATTTTCATCACTTTGATCAAAATCGTTCACGTGTAAAGTTCCATAACCATCTAATGATCTTGTTCGTGAATCATTTTGGCATTTCCTGTCGTTAATGACTCAATTCTTGTAATTATCATAATGATGAGCTAAACAACCTGTTTCTGCTAATTTCTCATAATTTTAAGGTTCTATTTTATTTATAATGTCGTTAATCATCATTTTATATTAATTCGATTGACAACTAATTTATTGTGTTACTAATTTTTGCGAACAACTTAATTTTTGATCAATAACATTATGAATGTTCCTCAGGTGTTTTTTTTTTAATCAATTCGTGCCCTAATTAGTTTTGACTGGGTTTAATTTTTCTACAAAATCCCATAAATTGTTGTAATATATAAACGCTATTTAGATTTCATCTCACGCAGGACATTTCTTGTGAGAAACGGGATTAAAAATTATCATAAAATCATCTAGATAAACTAGAATTTCAACATTAGCATAAAAGCGTGAGAACTAAATAATTGTTCGATGAACTTGCTACAAAATCAATTACTAAACTAGATATGCAAGTACAAACAGTATTTATTTTTTTACCTCTTCTTCTTAGAGTATCGATGGCAAAAAGTTCAAATGTTCTTGGCCCAATATTTTTAGTCTGAATTGATATATTATTTAATTATAAGAGGATGTTGGTGTTAAGAACTGATAATAACCGGTCGTTAACACCACTAGACAAACTATAATTTTACACCATGTAACTGCTTATTAAGTTCCTAAAGAAGAAGGTGAATAAATTATAATTATGTTCAAAGTATCTTCGGACCTTTGTTTTGTTAGCAATCAATTATGACACCAGTTTTTAGACGATTCTGTTATGGGCTTACGATCAATATGCAGTTAATGTGCTTTTGGTTTTGTTGGATATTATGTATTATATGCACACTGCCCTAGGCCTAAATAGAATTGAGCATGAGTATGGAGATTAAATTTTTACTACCTGAAATCAAAATTTTTGCAAATATAAAACAGTTATCAATAACGGGGTATTTACCTTGGTTATTATTTGTTTTGAGTTCCTGATATTTCGGCGCTGTTATCCCGTTAAAAGTGTTTTTACCAAGTGACCAAGTCTGTGCACGACAGTAACTAGCCTGCTTAAAATGCTTATATTTAGTTAATTTAGATACTATAGTTATATTTGTTTAGAGTTAGTTCTAAGAACTTTGAAATTGTATAAAGTCTCAAAAATATCTTTCTCTTTAAAATAAATCGCGATGTCATTCTATGCAGGAAAATCTTAACACCGCGATTCAGAAATGTGACGTCATGGCACAACGCCACCTGTTACTGAGTAGCAAAATTAATTTAACAAAAGATAGTAATAAGGTTTGTTATGCCTACCAAAATGTTTACAACCAATCGTGAGCTTGGACGCGAGTTTGCCCTTTATATGTGTGCGTAATTAGGGTCCGCTGGCCAGCAAAAATGTAATCTTAATAAAGGATTTGAAGGAGTGTGAGTCAAAATACCCGATATTGAGCCTGCACTTTTTTAAGTGTGTGTGAGCGCACGGTCCGCAACGGTCGGCCACCGAATGTTCCAGAAACAATAAGTTATAAAAGAGGACGCGCCAATCACTAAGTAACCAGTAATAATTGTAAAGTCTAGAAGATCACTATGTCCGTTTGGCTCCGTAAAAATTAGGGTATTTTAATTCAGTCTCAATCGCTTACAGTAATTAAAGACTTGTTTTATTAAAGTACTTATTCCTAAAAAGAACCCCTCTCTTGGGAGTTCCCAGTGACCTGCTAGCTGCTACGTATGTATACAGTCCACTCGCTGCACATTCTGGTCCTTCGCAGCCAAATCTTTAAGTAAGTACATCCAGCAGGATGATGACACGCAGCCCTAGCAGAGACCCCAAGAGAGAACCGGCCCAGCAAGAGCCGTCAGCGACCGCCGAGCCGGGTGCCAGCGAGCCGGCACCAGAGACCGGCACGGGCCTGGTCGCTGAAATGGACACAGGCAGCAGATCTACGCAGAATACGACTACTGGTTCACATGGTACGCTCAAGCCTGGCGACACCAGGTCACGCCGCTCTACAGCATCAAAGCACAAGCGCCTCGCGGAGCTCAAGGCTACAGAGCGGCTGGCTGAAATGAAAGTGAAGCAGGCGCAGGCAGAGCGAGAGCTGCAAGAAATACAGTTGCAGCGAGTCAGAGCCGAAGCTGACTCAAGTGAGGAAGACGACGTGGTGGACGACCTCGCCTCCGTAAGGATTGGAACGTGGCTAGCGCAACCGGCGCCGCCACCCGGAGATGAGGCTCGACCGCCGCCACACGACGTCAGTGGCGAAAGGACAGGCAGGGACACAGCGAGGGACACCGGCGCCGCAGGCGCTCAACCGCTGTGGGACGACGGCCACGAACAAAGTGTACGTAAGCAATTAAGTGCGAAAATAAACAAGGGCAATATCGCGAGTGATAAAGTGTTACACGGTTACGAAGTGAGTGAGAAATTGATAGACGTGGGGACGCTCGCCGCGGCCCTAGCACAGGCCGCGCGCAGCTCAAGGGAGCCCCCCAAGTACATACAGCAGCTACCAATCTTCGATGGAAAACCCGGTGAGTGGATAGCTTTTAAGGCCGCGTATTGTGACTCACTAACATATTTTTCCTGTGTAGAAAATGTTGCTAGAATTAGGACAAGCCTCAGAGGCGCCGCAAAGGAAGCTGTAGGTTGCCTATTATTTAGTCAATCTGACCCTCAGGTCATTGTAGACGCATTAGAAAGACGTTTCGGTAGGCCCGAAGCCTTGATTATAGCCGAATTAGAAAAAACAAAGTCATTACCTAAATTAAATGATAATCCTAGGGACATATGTATATTCGCTAGCCGTATAGCAAATACGGTGGGTACGGTAGAAGCATTGAAAAGAATACAGTATTTACATAGCCCTGAAATGTCGCGTTGTATAATTGAAAAACTAACGCCGATACTAAGAAACAAGTGGTATGATTATGCGGCAAATAAAAAGATGGAAGATATTCCTGAGTTGAAGCGCTTATCTATGTTTATGAATGAAGAGGCTGATAAGTGTTGCGCGTACGCACAGCCCGAACAAGACAATGGCGACGCTAACGGTACTCGACACCGGCGCAGAGTAGAGCGCTCGTTTAACGTAAATACAGAAACAACAAAAGAGCGATGCCCGGCGTGTACGCAACACGGGCACAAATTACCAGACTGTTATAAATATAAACAGCTAGACATAGACGCACGTTGGGAAATAGCAAAAAAATCCAACATGTGTTTTAGATGTCTACGAAACAAGCATAGAAGGTTTACGTGCAAAGCACCTATTTGTGAAATAAAAGAATGCAAAATGAAACATCACAAACTTTTACATAAAGAGCGTAAAGTGGAGGCGACACACAATAATGTAGTGACGTTATCGCCATCGCCACCGGCGCCGGCACCTGTTATCACACACGAAGCCGTTACGTCCACGCGGGAAACAGTATCTGCGATATCGCCTAAGAATCGCCGCGCTTATTTAAAAATTGTACCTGTCATATTGACCGGACCACATACAAGTATAAACACATACGCTTTGTTAGATGATGGAAGTACAGTCACCTTGTTAGATGCGTCAATAGCAGACGTCCTAGGTGCAGATGGGCCGGCCAAACCTATGTGGATACAAGGCGTAGGCACGGAGGTCAAGCATGAGAATAGCCGAACCGTGAGCTTCCACATTCAAGGCAAGCACCATAGCGAGCCACATATAATAGAGGCGGCGCGCACCGTAAATAGGCTTGAAATTATGGCGCAAACTGTACATACCGAGGACATTAATAATTGTAGACATTTGAACGACATTCATAGCACTCTTGTATATGAACACGCGCAGCCAATGATTTTAATAGGCCAAGATAACTGGCATTTGTTGGTAGCCACAGAAACACGAACAGGCGCGCGTGATCAACCAGTAGCATCGTACACAAAGCTTGGATGGGTATTGCATGGATGTCAGTACTCTGTAAATAAAGTTATAACTACTTTTTGCGGCAACATTAAAATAAAGGAAAATCTGGAACCAATCGAAGAAAGCATGAGAAACTTTTTCAAATTAGAATCACTATGCATAGAACCTAAGATACCTAGAGATGACCCGCAACAGAGAGCCTTAGACATACTAGAACAGAAGAGTCGACGATTACCCGATGGCAGCTTTGAGACCGGACTATTGTGGAAACAAGAGGTACCTAAAATACCAAACAACTACCTAGGTGCCCTAAAGCGGCTAGAAAATCTAGAACGGCGCCTAGATAAGGACGAGAACCTCAAGACCCAGTACTTGCAGCGCCTTGAAAATCTATTTAACTCGGGCTATGCAGAAAAGGCACCCGATACATCCACAATTAACAAAACCTGGTACCTACCTCACTTTCCAGTGGTTAACCCAGCCAAGCCACATAAGCCGCCACGACTCGTACACGATGCAGCAGCGAAGACAGCGGGTCTATGCCTGAACGACCTACTTCTGTCGGGACCTGACTTGTTAAAATCGTTGCCCGGTATTTTAATGCGCTTCCGTCAAAATAAAATAGCTGTGTCAGCAGATATTAAGGAAATGTTTATGAGAATAAAGATAAGAGAAGATGATCGTGATGCATTGAGATTTTTATGGCGTGGTGAGCAACGGAATGGAGACCCAGACGAATATCGAATGACATCTGTTATTTTTGGCGCGACGTCATCCCCATGTACAGCGCTATATATAAAGGATCGCAATGCTAGCGACTTTGCCGACAGATACCCAGCCGCGGCGTCAGCAATAGTAAACAATCATTATATGGATGATTATCTTCAGAGTTTTCCCAGCGAAGAGGAAGCTAAGAAAATAACAATGCAAGTAGATAACATTCATAAAAAAGCCAACTTTGTTTTATGTGGTTGGATTTCAAACAACAAAAATGTGTTGAACAATAAACTCGCGCCTTCACAAGAAATAAAAGTACTAGGCGGGGACGACACCGAGAAAGCCCTAGGAATACGATGGGATACTAAGACAGATTGTTTTATATTTAGAATCGTAAAAACAGTAAACTTCATACCAATACCCGCTACTTATAATCTACGCGCCAAAGAACAATGGGTCAAGGGCTCACAAAGCGAGAGCTGCACAAAGAAAATTGCTGCCATAAAAACCAACAAAGCGGTGCCCGGCGACAGCCCATTATCCGTATTAAGTACGTACCTAGACAACACAGGTGTTTTACGTTTGCGCGGGAGAATCACAGCGGTACAAGACGTAAATGAAGAAATAAAAAACCCTATAATACTCGAGGGTAAGCATAGATATACGAAGCTATACATAGCTCATGTGCATGAAAGTTTACATCATGGCGGAACCGAGATAACGGTAAACGAGTTAAGACAGCGTGTTTGGATAACGAGACTGCGTCCGTCTGTAAAGAATATTTTAAAGAGCTGTTTATATTGTAGAATAAAGAAGGCAAAGCCAGCCAATCCCTCTACGGGAAACTTACCGTACCCCCGTTTAGCTCATCATGTACGACCTTTTACTTTTACTGGTTAAGATTATTTCGGCCCCATATCTGTTACTGTAGGTAGACACAAAGAAAAAAGATATGGAGCTTTATTTACATGCCTTACTTGTAGAGCTATACATATAGAGATAGCAAATTCACTTAGTGCAGATTCAGCTATCGCCGCTCTCAGGCGATTTATAGGTAGGAGAGGTTGTTCAAAAGAAATATGGAGTGACAACGCTACTTGTTTCAAAGCGGCTGATAGGGAACTAGGAGAAAGCACCTTAAGTGCTTTAGGTAGTGAGTCCAATGCGCGGTCCATAAGCTGGAGATACATACCTCCCGCGTCACCATTCATGGGCGGTGCATGGGAGAGGATGGTGAGGGCAGTCAAGGAAGCACTGTACGTCACACTAAAAGAAGTTCACCCATCAGACGAGACCCTCGCTACGCTGCTCGTAGAAGTAGAAAATACGGTGAACTCCAGGCCACTCACGCATGTCAACCACATACTGATCGGCCCTAACTCACATGTACCCTCACCGGGTAATTTCACCGATGCCGACGTCACAGCACGACAACAATGGCGACGCGCCCAGGCACTAGCAGACGTCTTCTGGCGAAGATGGGTACGTGAATACCTACCGCTCTTACAAAACCGGCGGGAGCCCTACGGTAGCGGCACACCACCCAAGGTCGGAGACGTCGTTGTAATCTGTGACCCCAACCTCCCACGTAACACGTGGCCCAAGGGAAGGGTAACGAAGGTGTTGCCAGGCGCAGACGGTGAGGTACGAGTAGTAGACGTGATGACCAAAGGTCACGTACTCCGAAGACCATCGAAGCGGATTGTCGTGCTCCCCACGGAGTCGCCTTACGGCGACGGCGGGAGAAATGTGCACGACAGTAACTAGCCTGCTTAAAATGCTTATATTTAGTTAATTTAGATACTATAGTTATATTTGTTTAGAGTTAGTTCTAAGAACTTTGAAATTGTATAAAGTCTCAAAAATATCTTTCTCTTTAAAATAAATCGCGATGTCATTCTATGCAGGAAAATCTTAACACCGCGATTCAGAAATGTGACGTCATGGCACAACGCCACCTGTTACTGAGTAGCAAAATTAATTTAACAAAAGATAGTAATAAGGTTTGTTATGCCTACCAAAATGTTTACAACCAATCGTGAGCTTGGACGCGAGTTTGCCCTTTATATGTGTGCGTAATTAGGGTCCGCTGGCCAGCAAAAATGTAATCTTAATAAAGGATTTGAAGGAGTGTGAGTCAAAATACCCGATATTGAGCCTGCACTTTTTTAAGTGTGTGTGAGCGCACGGTCCGCAACGGTCGGCCACCGAATGTTCCAGAAACAATAAGTTATAAAAGAGGACGCGCCAATCACTAAGTAACCAGTAATAATTGTAAAGTCTAGAAGATCACTATGTCCGTTTGGCTCCGTAAAAATTAGGGTATTTTAATTCAGTCTCAATCGCTTACAGTAATTAAAGACTTGTTTTATTAAAGTACTTATTCCTAAAAAGAACCCCTCTCTTGGGAGTTCCCAGTGACCTGCTAGCTGCTACGTATGTATACAGTCCACTCGCTGCACAAAGTCAGTTTAAAAACTTATACATCAGTTGATTTGGCTAATACAGTCGAAAAATTACACTACACTGTTTTCTTTATATCAAAGTAAATACTAGATAATAAAACCAACAATCCAGACAGTGTTTTAGAACAATTTCAACCGACCAAAATATTTTAAGACACTGAAGTCGCTAGCCAACGTTCTCCGGGGACTTCCAACAATAACCGGCTGAACTCGGCCGTGCAGTTATAATAAAAGGCTTTGCATCGCGATCCTTGGCACGAAGCTAGTCTTATTATATTACGTCACTCGTGCTGAGATTTCTTGGTAGGTAAACTGCTTAAGGGAGAGCCGAAATGTACGGGGCAGGTTTTAGTTTCGTTAGGTTTTATTCACTGGGTTCTGAGACTGGATTTTTGTTTGGTAAATTGGAGTAGATATAAAATACCATTTCGACTTGACAACGTCTAGTAAATCGATGAAAGCCGGCTGCACGCACGAAAAAGGATGATCCATTGTAACGTTACGTTATCGAGCGAGAGCGCTGCACGAGCGAGCGAAAGGCACGATCGGCTTGAGCGTTCGGCTTGCTGTTCATAAAAGTATGCAATAATTTCATCAATGTTTTGGTATGACGTTGTCACGTTAAACTATCGTCCGTAAACCAACTTTACAGACAATCATTTTTTATAAGTGTTAAGTATCAACTTTATTTTGCTAAAATGCATAAGTTTGTGAGCATGTATGGATGTTTATCGCCTGCCAAGCGCGGTGAATATGGCAAAACCCTCATAAATGTCAATGTGGCGACATTTGGGGGAGGCCTTTGTCCAGCAGTGGACGTCTTTTGTGCTGAAATGATGATGATAATGATGGAAGTTTATTACTCTTCAAGCAAAAATAACTAATTGGATTTGGACGAAATTTGGCACAGGAATAGATACAACCGTTTTACCAAACAAAACGCTGCCGAAGCCGTGGACTATAAGCTAGTACCAAATATGTTGAATTGCTTGCCCTATTTGAAATATTAGTTAGACTGCATATACTTGGGATGTATGGTGTCGGACGTTAAGAATAGCACCATCCCATATCTTCCCGTAGGTGTCGTAAGAGCCGACTAAAGACTTACCAGAGAATGGGCAGTAGCTTTCTCTGTGTTTTTGTAACAACCGTACTACGATCGCCAACCCGCCTGCCAAGCGTGGCGATTATGGCACAACACCCTAAAATATCATTGCGGCGAAACTTGGGGGAGGCCTATGTCCAGCAGTGGACGTCTTTTGGGCTGAAATGATGAATTATGATTTACTTGAGTTTATTCTTGCAAAATGAGAGCTATGTATTGCTTTATGCTCTATGTATTGTTTTTAATGTCATTTGTAGATCTTTGACAGTCCTTACGAGTAGTCAGAAGCCAGTCTGACATCCAGTCTTACCAAGGGGTGTCGTATTACCCTGTTACTGGGTTGTGGAGGTCAGATAGGCAGTCGCGTCATGTAAAATACTGGTACTCAGCTGCATCCGGTTAGACTGAAGCCGACCCCAAGATAGTTTGGGAAAAGGCTAGGCAGATGATGAATTATTTTTAATTTATAAGAAATTCCAATCCTTGTTTCATTGCTGTTAGCATCATATTTTTGGAATGTAGACAGCACTGACATTGTTATTGCGCTGGGGTTCAATGGGTCGTGATTCAATGTCGATGCAAAGGTGATAATGAATGTTAATCACACTGTCAATCAAATTATATGATAGCGGAATAATCAATTTAGCCGACAGCGCGTTATACCTTATATACAAGTTACTACGGGCAATAGTAGGTATTATCATAGCTCGCGTGTCCAACTGTATAACAGGATGTAACTTCATCTGTTGACGTGAACCTACTCAAATCATTTACAGTGTGAGTTTAGAGGGATGTGTTTATAGTAATTTAAACTCTATATTGATTATACGTTTAATAATAGCTGTAACAGAAATCAATCAATGTTGGTGAACGGGCGCTGTCAGTTGTGCAGTCATCTCTTATTATGAACTAATTATTTTAGTTTTTAATTGTCTTTTTTGTTTTTACTATGGACATTTTTAACGTACACGTCTTGCTACATCGTTCTCACATAATATACCATCCCAATATAATTGATGTAACCAAGGTTTTTTGTAACAACATTCTAATTTAAAAATTGTGTCCATGGATTTTCTTGCCCATTCTTCCCCATATAGATTTACGCTTTGGAATGGACAACTACGCTACAGTACTTTCATAGTTATTATATCTTGTGACCGTGACTGTAGCTTCAGTTTTATTGTTATCTATTCTAGACTATTTTTTTAGACAAGATTTTGATTTAAAAAATGTTTGATCAGCAGTGGCCTGCAATATGGTAGGTTCCTCCACCTCCTGCATCCAATTCCAATGTCTCAGACAACTTATAACTATTGCAGGTTGGTAAGAAAGCATCTTTAAGCTGTCGAATACCTTTTAAACTAAAAACATAGCTACCTAGTACAGACAGCATCAGTATGTGCTAACCCCTCTACAGTCCGGCCGAGTTCGCCAGGGGGGTAACTACTTAATAACGCTGTCTGTACTAGTACCTACCACTTTAGTTAGTCCATAAACCAAACACTACACAAGCTTTAATACCGGAACATAAAGTAGAACTTAGTGTACCTCGGACTTTGCGAACAGCGTGTAACACACCCTTAAGCCGGGTGTATTCGTGGCTCACACCGCTCTTATTGAGGCTTTTCAGTGCACCTGGCGGGAATGTACCGAAATACCGTGGAGACCGGAGTTCTTTGGTAGTGTTAAGTTGTGTTAAAACTAGCGTGTGTCCCTGGTAAGTACTTATGGATGTCATTGCAGGTATATGTAGACTAATAGGGAATCAATATTCTGTTCAGGTGTCTTAATACGAAATAATCTGTTAATCTGTTTGTTACCGTTTTACTCGACCGAGAGAAGGGTTAATGTATTTATCAGCCTATATATTTTGACTATATTGCGGAAGAAACTTCTTATAAAAAAAGCAGTACCTTTGTGCTCTTCTCGTCATCATAATCATCAGTCTATACTGTTCCCACTGCTGGGCACAGGCCTCCTCTCTATGAAAGGGAGTGGGCTGTAATCCACCACGCGGGCCCAGTGCAGGTTGGTAGGTTGTGCTCGTCTATCTTAATGTAATGTCCTGTTAACTATTTTGTGTACATAAATAAAATACTTAATCTTAGTGGCAGAACTGATTACACTAGTAGGACTACGACCTGGGTTATTACGTAGAATAGTGTATCAACTTCTCTTGAACCTCTAGAAATAAAAATAAATTAAATTATTATACTTTCAGTAGGTCCCCCAAGGTTTATGAATCGCGGTCAAAAGTTTGGTATTTAAATCAATTTTACCAAACACACACATTCGTTAAAAAAGTTTACAGTAAAGTAATGTTATTAGTGCAGTTCTGTTATTAAACTATTGATGATATGTACAATCGTTAATTACTATTTTCAATAGCCTCTGTCCGTAGGCAGTGAATTAATTACCCGTCACTTTGCATTGTATAGGCATTGATGATATACAATGAGCTAATGACTACTCGGTTTGCGCAATACAATGGTAATTGAAGAGTACATTTTGACGTTATTTTTAAATTTAATACTAAAGCTGGTTCTACGTACCATATGAAGTTATGAGATACTAGCTGACTCGCTCAACTTCGTCTGCGTTACGTAAGCCAAGCAGGGGTTTTACCGGTTTTTGCAACGTTTTTCGTAGACGGTCCCCGCTCCTATTGGTCGTAGCGTGATGTTATAGCCTATAGACTTCCTCGATAAATGGGCTAACTAACACTAAAATATTTTTTCAATTTGAACGCGTAGTTCCTGAAATTAGCGTATTCAAACAAACTCTTCACCTTTATAATATAAGTATAGTACATTAACCATTTTTTTTTTGTTTGAGCAATCTAAATCTGTTCTAAATTTTAAATCTGTATATGTATTATTGCAATAATTCTAACTGTGACATCTTAATTTGTAACTCTATTTTTAGAATCTTGACTATTTTTATAATTTGTGCGTGCCTATTTTCAGGCAGAATGTACATGGCTCACTCTTTCCTATTCCACCTGTATTTTAATGTAACCTACATTCATTGCAAATAAATGATTATATTGATTGATTGATTAAAGAGAGTAAGTATCTTTAAGTTGAAGGAGCTACTAAACACTAGAACTAACTCCTAAATTGGAGTCCGGCTTCAACTTTAATACTCTATTCCTCTTCCTTTCCAGCAGTTCTATCTCTTCTAAGAAAATTATTATTAGTTTGGCTTTGCGTTACACAGGAACTTGTCTTCCGCCTTAAATGCATGTTAAACAACTTTTAAGAAAACCATGGTGGTCCCTAAGTCCCTACGAACACGACTGACATAGAATTCCCGTTAAATGTTCTATAAAAATCAATCGTTCCAATGCAATTTATTTGTAACAAGCCCTGCTTTGACCTTAGGGTCGACCATTATGGAACAACTAACACGTAGACACGGAGACCCATCAAGTTATACATTTCCTGTATAACATGACCTCGCTTTGTAGAGATTTTCTGTACAATGAGAGTTCCGTATATACTTGTTTTGTATAGCTTGATTGGCCGCCGCGCGTAGGTACAATACTGGTATCACAATTAATGGTTGCAACAAAACATTATCCTCCCACTCGTCACCTACACAGTCTAGAACCATTTAACAATGTGGATTTGTGTTAATTTACTCATTAGATCGATTTATGGTGAGGAATTGGTCATGCTTCGGATATTACGAAAGTATAATACGACGGTCTGATGCTCTGTATGGTGTCGGACGTAAAGAATAGCACCATCCCATATCTTCCCGTGGGTGTTGTAAGTGGCGACTAAGGGACTTGCCAGAGAATGGGCAGCAGCATTCTCCTTGCTTTTGCAACAACCGTACTGCGATCGCCAACCCGCCTGCCAAGCGTGGCGATTATGGTAAATCCCCTCAAAATGACAATGTGGCGACACTTGGGGGAGGCCTATGTCCAGCAGTGGACGTGTTTTAGGCTGAAATGATGATGCTGATGAATACGATGGGGATATATTACCTGACAAATCACAATAGAACTGTACAGATGACTTACAAATGTCCAAAATCTGACAATGCACATGACGTTAAAGTAGTTTTAGAAAATTCTAAATTAATGTGACTTGATTCCAAAGTTTTAGGAACTATAAAGAATGATAGGTTTTTATGGGTAGGAATATAATGGTATGTAAAGTTCCTCAACCCCAATGTAAAAGGGAGGATCCTCTGGCTTTATTGGTGTTGAGTCTGATAGCCTACTGCCTCACAGTTGTTGTCGGCTTTTTAGTAATAAGTTGAGGATTACGATGACAGCTCGATTTATACTTTTGATGATAGTTCTCCATTTATGTCATAGATGGCGCTGTAGTATTTTTTGCACTATGTTGCTGTACCTAGTACTTTTAGTGCCGATGTTGTTGTAGCAAAAAGTACGACAGCATTGGATGTATGAAACTAGATGTTACGACATTACAAATATGAAAAGACTTGTTGGTTTTCATAAAATTGGCGCCCGTAAAGGAAGAACAAATTGCAGTATCAAACAAAACCTTTATGTACGTAACAACCAAGTTGACATACTCCATTTTTAGGGTTCCGTAGTCAACAAGGAACCGGTCCGCGGTTTAGCTCAAAAACTATTGATACTAGAAAGTTGTAATTTGGTATGATTAAACACGTTAATGACGCTGAAAAAGTGGTAAAATATAATTTTGAAAAAAAAAATATATATTTAGGGTACCTCCGGTACATGTAAAGTGGGGATGATAATTTTTGTTTTCGTCCTTCCCATAGTGTGGGATATCGTTGGATAGGTCTTTCAAAATATAATATATTAGGGGTTTGGGAAGACCGTTTTTTGATTAAGTAAACCGTTTGTGAATTATCAAGCTTCAAATTACCAATTTTCGTTGGGGTCAAGTGTCCCCCCCCCCCACTATAGACTAAACGGTTGTAGTTAGCAATACAAATGTCACGGCATTAGTACCTATATATAATGAAGTTTAAAGAAAAACTATCACAGTTAAGTGGGCTTTACAAGTTTACGAGTAATAGTCGACCAATTGTATTTGACTCGAAAATTTCGAACAACTCCATCGAAATGTCGTTAGATGGCGCTAAGCGTCAGTTGTATTGCGCTGTTAAATTCCTAAACAAGTTTTATAAAAAAAAAAACAGTTGTTGTTGTTTGTATAGGAAGTCAAATTAGGTAGGTAGTCATGTTTGGCTTTTAGTTAGAGTTTGGTACGAAACTATCAGTCAGCGAATACGACCCGCACTTGGCTGTTATAAAAACTACGGAACCCTACACTGCGCGTGGCCTGACACGCACTTGACCGATTTTTATATAATAATTAAAAACAGCCTTCAAGTGGCCTTAATCACAAACAACTTAACGACACACCTCTTCACCGATGACCTTGAAAGCAGCCAACACAAGACTAATAGCACCAAACAATGAAGGCATTGTCCGCCATTGTAAAAAACTAATTGTTTTTACACTCTTGTGTTATGTCGGCTTGCTTGGGCATCGATCAGCACCCACGTGGAGTGTTGTGGTACACTGTCATTGAGATGGACTTACGAAATTCATTGTAGTGCGGTTTTTATAGAAGAGATGAGCGTACAGAATTTTTAAATAAAGAAGAAAGACGTATTTATTAGTCTCGCACAGGAAGAAAACAAATGAATGGTTAAAAAAAAACCTGCAAAGGGTGCAGGGTTCCATAGCCCCAAACAATATAATAACAATATTTTGAACTGTCATTCATTAGTTAGTAGTATTAGTTAGTAAACTTCCACTCAACCGCAAAACTAAATTTGTTTTTCATAGAATGTTAATGAAAAACAAAGTTACTTCTGCAGTTTGATGAAAAAGTCTCATATCTCAAAAACTGAACATTATATCGTATTGAAACCAATTTTCTTTGATAGTTTTTTTTACGTTCTACAATCCCAAATATTTTCAGAATTTTCCTTTTCTTACTTTAGAAATTAGAGCGGGGGGACACACATTTTACCACTTTGGAAGTGGCGCAAACTATTCAGTTTAGAAAAAAATGATATTAGAAACCTCAATATCATTTTTAAAGACCTATCCATAGATACCCGTATGGGGTTGATGAAAAAAAAGTCTAAGTATGGGGAACCTCCAAAATTTTTTTATTTTTCTATTTTTGTGTAAAAATCTTAATGCGGTTCACAGAATACATCTACTTACCAAGTTTCAACAGTATAGTTCTTATAGTTTCGGAAAAAAGTGGCTGTGACATACCGAAGGACAGACAGACAGACAGACATGACGAATCTTTAAGGGATCCGTTTTTTGCCATTCGGCTACGGAACCCTTAAAACAATAAGAACAATTTCTAATTATGACAAATCAAGCTGGTTCCATATAGAAAAAAAAAAATATTGGTTGGTGTTGTGGAGCGCAGTGTGGTATTGAGTACACGGTCGGTTAGTTTGACGCCTAGAATGAAACTCGGGGATAAAATTAGATCAGCATTTCTGATGATTAGTTTCCCTGTACGTTCAAACTTACAAACTTTACTCTTTAAATAATAGTAGGATCGATTTTTAATAAGTCACGTATTCTAGTCGCTATGCTTTTCACTTAAACCATAATCGACCATAGAAGATTTCTTAACAACCTAATGATTGTGATTAAGGTATAGTCACTGTATGCAAAAACAACATTATATTGGTACATTTCAAGTCAAGGTTGCGTGTGTCATTCATTTGATTGATACGCGAGTCCACTCCGTAATGAAGAACATTTATTGTAACTTAAGAGTTTTTTGATAGACTGATTTCATGGTTATAATGAGAGGTATTGTTGGATATGCTCTTGGAGTTTTATAATACATTGTATTCTACCATTCCATTGGGTGTGGTTTTATGTTATGTGCCCTAATAACAACAAACTTCGCCTGTTTTTTTTAAATCTTGGAGTCCATGTTTGTATCTTTTTGTGTGGGTACACATCATCATCATTTCAGCCAAAAGACGTTCACTGCTGGACATAGGCCTCCCCCAAGAAGGGGGGTTTTGCCATAATTACCACGCTTGGTAGGCGAGTGGGTACACAAAAAGATACAAATATGGACTCCATGCTTGAGTCATCCAAGGGTGATGGAGAAATCACACATACATTCACATCATTTAGAGGCTAAAACAGCTGCCATTTTCTTTCCTGACCTATTCTTACTATATGCTTGAGTGCTTTAATTTACGATTGATATTTATTTATGTACGGTAACACTACACATACTGCTACAGTTAAATTATGTTCGTACATACTATTTACATTTTTAACATTTTTTTTTGATAACAAAATAATAAAACTATAAAAAATAGTGGCCCACTGGCATCGGGAACAGAATCCGAGCTACCGGAGGTCAGGGCTCTAGAGAGAGGAACCTCCTAACAATATTTTTTTTTGTATATGTTTTTGGTACTAAAAATATTTTGACGACACGGTTGGCGCAGTTGCTAAGCTATTGACTGCTGCGTTGCGTGTCGCGTGTTCGATCCGGAACAAATATTTGTAAGGCCTACAGATAGTTGTTCCGAGTCTGCCTGTTTGTGTATGAGTTTAGATGTTTGTAAACGACTCCACGATGCAGGAGAAATTCCTAGTTTGGGCCAAGGTTTACAAAAAAAATAAAAGATACACGCCGTGTCCAGAAGTACTTTCTGAATCAAGCTCTATTATTATTAAACGGGGTTAGAGCGGTTTATCCCATCCCGAGACATTTCTTCTTAGGATAGTCGGTTTGGAACAAACTCAGGGGTCTCCTTTGAACTCCGGACATTATCTTGATCAAGTCACATGCAGACTATGCAGATGTCTGAGATGGTTTTACTCGATCATTCTCAGCAAAGCGGTGCGATAAGCAGTGATAGCCTAGTGGTGTACCGTTGGACTGCCAAGTCATAAGTCTCGAGTTCGAACCCAAGGCACGTCTGATTTTTCGGATTCATGTGCGTATTGTATAATTATCACTTGCTTCGGTGAAGGCAAACATCGTGTGGAAACCAGCATGCCTGAGAGATATTTCTCAACGGCACGTAAAGCCAAGTCAGAGGCCCATCACCCATTGGCGGCATAAAAACACTGACACATCAGGTTAGGCACTAACCACATGATAATGAACCAAAGCGGTCATTACCATCATCATTTCAGCCAAAAGACGTCCACTGCTGGACATAGCCCCCCCCCCCCAAAAGGAGGGGTTTTACCATAATCGCCATGCTTGGCAGGCGGGTTGGCGATCGCAGTACAGTTGTTGCAAAAAGCAAAGAGAACGCTGCCCATTCTCTGGCAAGTCCCTTAGTTGCCTCTTACGACACCCACGGGAAGATATGGGATGGTGCTATTCTTAACATCCGACACCATACAGAATCCAAACCAAAGCGGTCTTTGTAAGTCAAGTGTGTTACAGACCAATTTCAAATTTTAAAGCTCAATTCATGTGTATCTAACAATGACATGACTTTCCCAAATCTTTTCGTAATCTTTTTTGCTTTACAATTCTTGTTGAACGATTTTCTAGACCAAGTCTGAGTACCACTTTAACTTTCTTGGAATAGAATTATCCTTGAGGTAATAGCTCTAGATACAAGTTCACCTTCATATATTTGATAGGTCTAGTATGTTTTGTTATGAAATACGAGGTTTTAAGTTGGCCTGGATAAAAATGGCATAGGTTTGGGAAAAGATGGATTGATGATACCCGTGTGCTCATTTTTTTTTTGTTGCGTTTGTTTCTGCTAAATTACCTTAAACCAAATAAAATGTTCTGTGTTAATGATAATCTATATCATTATCATAGAAAATTTGGCAAGTTTTGCTTGGTTTAAGGCAACCGGGTCGACATTTGTATCATGCGTTTTAGAAGATCCTTTGTCAATTATTACTACTCCAATTTTAGAATTGACTCAATATTCCTGCATGTTAAAAAAATGGCTAGTTCTAAAATATACATCAATTTTGTAACTTACAAGCTCAGGCCACTGAAACACAGTTAGAAATCTTAATGTGTGACTCCCGGGGAGGCAATATGCATCAATAAATTACAGACAGAACCATCTCATTTTTTTTATTTATTATTATTATTATTTCCCTCAACACGAAAACTTCACTTTGCTGAAATATTCTCTCCATAACACTTTCAATTAAAAATATAAATCCGTATAAGAGCAGATAAAATTGCTTGTATAATATACAATACCTCATTAACTTTCAATTTAATAGAATCTTCTAGAGAGGTAATCTTACCTCTCGTTAAGTCTTTATAGGAACCAAGGGCTAATTCCTAATTGGACGGTTACAGTAAAACAGCAGACTATGTAGCGTAGACTAAACATCATAGACTTGATAACCCGTTGTTAACGATAAACGATTTACACGAAACTATAGTTAACGTAGATAGTGTAATTAAAATGTTTTATGGGAACTTGTTGAGTTTCAGTTAATTATCGTGGTATATTCAATTACTATCTAGTGTTTGCAATCTGATAGCGTTTGAATTAATAGAAAACTTTACTGGGAAAGTGGAGTTTTTGACGTTTAATAGCTACGCTAATAGAATGGGGAATACCTTAGGAAAGCGCTCATTGTAAAAGCGAACCAGTTCTAGAGAACTGTGGATCGATTTATAATTGAAAAAATCTTCATCACAATAAATACCAGCACAATGAACATTGCATGCATCATCATCTACCTAACCTTCACGCAACGATACTGGGGTCGGCTTCCAGTCTAACCGGATGCAGCTGAATATACAAGGTGTTGTTTTGCATCCTCGTCAAATTCAAGGAGGTAAGTATGCTAATGATTCTCGACCCGAATCAATAATAAAATGGGTAGGTAATTTTTACTTTCTTTTTTATTTACGGCAATTGGTAAGTGTGAACCACCCGTGTTTTAAACGCGGCCCGTCTGATTCTCGCCCTATAACCGCGCCTTCACGCATACAAACAATCTCAAACGTTTATTCGATAGTTTCTAATTCCCTAAACCACGTTAAGAGGGTTATTCTGATATACTGACAAACTTAAACAACCAAAAAATCTGCGTTTGTTAATAATTAACTAGGTACCGTAATTTAAATTGATTATTTATGTGACAACCTCCTGAATTTTGATCAGGATGCAAAACAACATCTTGTTTAATGAAACTTAATGATGTTAGAAAATTAAGTGAGTCTTTTAAATAATAAATATTTTCTTCTATCGACATTTTTAATATTTAGTCCCCGCACTATGCGAGTGATATTCGTAGGTGTGCTTCATGGAATAGGAAATTAATTATTTTAATTTTTTATTTGAAGCCCACCTACGTGTGTGCTAAGTGGAATACTTTAGATGTGCTTCGTCTGGCTATGCTTCGTTTGGGTGTGCTTCACGGAATACCTCCTAAGTTAGTTCTGAACATTGCATACAATTTATTGTAACAAAAATATATATAAATATATATAGCAGTAATTAATTTCTTGTCATATGATTTGCTTTCTTCAGGTACATGGTAACTTTTTTATTTATTTTTTTAATAAGCATTAGTCTACACAAAGTCAGTAAGTAAGTAGTTAGTAAGTCTAAGCTAGTCTAAGTTGTAATATTTTAGGCTACACTTTCCTGTTTATTAAGTCTCAAATTTTCTTTTGTAGGTACTTAAAGTACGTCCATTGCTCTTTTTCGGCTATTTCTTTATTTCGCTGGCCAGCCATGTTTCAGCACGTTGTTACGAGTACGTCACATTGGTCTTTGTCGCCACTCTATTCAACTTGTTGGCCTCTGAATTATTAAACTCCATCAGCAGAAAACTACTAAAACAACACTGTCACTTCGCAAAAATACTCTAACTTTATTTTAGTTTTGCCTTTGGTAGCTGACATCAGGTTAAAATAGAAATTTATTTTCACAGCAGGACGACACAACTAATATAAATAAGGTGCAAGTATTGCTCATTGTATGCTGGATTTCATCTGAGGATATTCAACTCTACAGGATGTCGATTGTATGTTGGTACAGTTTTTTGTTGTATGTATTTGCTTTTGAGCTAATAACTTCAGAGAATCATGTAAATGGAATTAAATTCGTAGTAAAAACAGGTTTTAAAATAGAACAGAAATATCACTAATAAAGTACCCTTAGACGACTCGCTAGACTATACGTAAGCATAAATAAATCTGGCTAGTACGGCGAATAGAACCGCAAGATAAAAAAAGAATTGCATAATCAAAACAAAAGTATAGTTGACGAAAGACATGTTGCAGACTTTACTTGAAATTTGTACACAGACTAGCACATAGGTATTATCTGTTTAGATGAATAGAGGTTCGGATAAAAGTTAGATGTAGCAAAATATGAAAAGTACCTACCGTACTTAAGAAAATTGAAAAGTGCTTACTCCTCGTATAGAGTTGATTCAAATATTAGACTGAATATCATATTCGATGCATATTGTTGGTGTTTTAAGACATTATATTTTTCGTAATCTCAGTCAAGTAGTAAACCGTTGCTGATCTATAATTTTAGTATTATTGAAGATTTATTACTTGCACTGTAACACATGGAACCAATAGCAATAGCGAATAGTAAATTTGTAGTGTTGTTCTAAAGTTGTGGGTTTGACATAGGTACTTACATAAGGTATCTAGTATATCATCATCATCATTTCAGCCGAAAGACGTCCACTGCTGGACATGGGCCTCCCCCAAGAAAGGGGGGTTTTGCCATAATCGCCACGCTTGACAGGCGGGTTGGCGATCGAAGAACGGTTGTTACAATAGCACAGAGAACGCTGCTGCCCATTCTCTGCTAAGTCCCTTAGTCGCCTCTTACGACACCCACGGGATGATATGGGATGGTGCTATTCTTTACGTCCAACACCATACAGAACATATATGTAGGTGTATATACTAGAACAGTGTTCTGTTCTAGCATATACACCAATAAAAAGAACATTGGTACATATTTTACTTCTTTGTAACCTTTATGATATATAAGTTATTATTCAAGCTTTTCCCAACTAGGTATATTGGGTTCGCCTTCAAGTCTAACCAAATGTATACCAGTATATCACTGCTCGCGGTTAGACTGGAAGATTGGAAACTTAGATAACTTTGAATCATCATCTGCCTAGCCTTTTCCCAAACTATCTTGGGGTCGGCTTCCAGTCTAACCGGATGCAGCCGAGTACCAGTATTTTACATGAAGCGACTGCCTATCTGACCTCCACAACCCAGTAACTGGGTAATACGATACCCCTTGGTAAGACTGGATGTCAGACTTTTAGCTTCTGACTACTCGTAACGACTGTCAAAGATCTACAAATGACAGCCGGGACCAACGGCTTAACGTGCTTTCCGAGGCACGGAGGAAACTCGATATGTAATTATGGTCACCCATTCACAGACCAACCTCGGCAAGCACGGCTTAACCTTAAAGATCGACCTGGGCGGCTGTTATTATTTAGCCACGAGCTCCTTAAAATTAGATAACTGTGAATACCACAAAGTAAATATCTTGACCTCAACCTTCATCTAACATTACCATATTTTTCTTTCTAAACCATCACCTACAAAGGTTAATTAAACCTAGTCGATACCGTCCCGACATAACTGAAATTAATTGAACTGGAGAATTTATATAAAGCGATACTTCTTCGCTTGTGACAGGCATTAGTCTGAAGGGATGGCCCAATTCCGGAGTGGAAGCGATTTTTGAAGATATTTATGGACCCAATATTGGAGTAAATAGACTCTATTGGGTACATAAATATCGTCTTTACTTTTTGGGACTGAACATTTTCGTTTTATATAAGAATATTTTATGTGAGAGATGTTTGTTAAGACGTAAGATAAAAATGTGAAACGGAAACGTTTTATTGGTGCAGACTTTTTCGATGTAGGTTACTTTCATCATCATCATCATAATTTCAGCCGAAAGACGTCCACTGCTGGACATAGGCCTCCCCCAACGCCACATTGACATTAAGGGGGTTTTGCCATTATCGCCATGCTTTGCAGGCGGGTTGGCGATCGCAGTATAGTTGTTACAAAAGCACAAAGAACGCTGCTGTCCATTCTCTGGCAAGTCCCTTAGTCGCCTCTTACGACACCCACGGGAAGATATGGGATAGTGCTATTCCTTACGTCCGACACCATACAGAACAGGATAGGTAGGATACTTTAGGTGTGATTAACTGAAATATTTTGCCTTGAGCAAGTGCGGTGATCAATGCTCACGCCTTCTCTGTATAGAAAGAAACCTTTGCCCCACAGTGAGTTAATAATAGGCTGGCATTATTTAAAACCTGTTCAAGTGAAGATTGATAATGTAAATATAGTGTTACCCCACTAACGAAGCTACTGAAAATGCCAAACTCGTCGCCAAATTTTGGGCTGACTCAATTTGAATGGTCTTCGACACGCTAAGAAGCACATTTTTAGACTTTTAAAAATTTCAAAACTTATAAGTTTATCTAACAATAAATCAAATATGTAGTCTGTTTTTTTCTGTATTTTACAAACACAGTAAAAAAAGGACTCCGTATTCGATGTATTTTCCTACATCAGCAAAATAAATATCGGCAGTCTCCGCTTCATCTTGACATTTACAACGCATCTTAAGATATTGGACGCCAAAACCTTCTGTCAGCGATACGATTGAGCCAAGAATAATGTGGGTGATGAACGAGTGGGCCAGATCGATACCCACGTTAAAATTAATGTTTGAAAAATTGCCCCAACTCACTCTAACGCCTAATTTATTGAGCAATTAATGGATGAAGAAATTGGAGAAGAACTGATGAATTTTACCCGTAATTTGTCCCCAGATTTAGATTCTTAATTGTTTTGTATGAAAAATTGGTTTGAAAGTGAAATTATTATAAATTGGAACTAATTTTTTATGTACTTAGGTGACCGTAATTGATGAAAGGCTGTCAAATAAATTAATTCTGTGTGAATGCCTCATAAAGTGGACCATATTTTGGGTTAATCCAAATTGCAAACTAAGTGGACTATTTTCAGTAAATAATTACGACACCACTTAGTTTTCATTGGATATAACGATATAATTTTAAAATAGAATACAAAAGATTTTTTTGACCATCATCGTACCTACCTCTATGTAATGAATTAACGATGCTGGTTAAAAAAATCTTTGTATTTTTTCATAATTCTTCATAATCCACAAGCATTATCTCAAAAAAGAGTGCTCATAAATGGTGAAGGAAAAAATCATGAGGAAACCGGCATGTCCAAGAACTAAAAAAATACTAAGACATGTGACATCTACCATCCCGCACTGGGCCTGCGTGGTGGATTACAGCCCACTCCCTCTCATAGAGAGGAGGGCTGTGTCTCAGCAGTGGGAACATTACAGGCTGATGATGATGATGCTAAAAAAACAACGGAAAGACATTATTTATTTATTAAACTCGCGACTTAAAAGTTACTAAAACAGACTAAAATGCCACCGTATTACTAAGCGTATAAAGAGGTAAAACACTCAATACTTGCCCAATTTGGGAAACCCATCTCCATCCTACGGAACAAAGCAAGTGCCTACAAAACTGGCTTATTATTAATCCCTTTATCATACGAAACTCCTACTCTCACCCGATGATAAAATAAGTGCCAATAACTGTCAAAGAATCAAGTAACCAGTACACAATTACCTTAGAACCTCCATTGTTACCGATATGGCCACCCACTGTGTAACCGGAGCGTTAAGCTGGGAACAGACTAGGCATAAACGCTCTCTTATTGGTCAGATTGTATTTAGTAACTTTAAATTTTGTCAATCAACCAATAGGATCTTTTTGTTGGGTGTTGGAAGTGTGAATGTGTCTTTACATTTTTGGGCCAACCAATGGTGATATGTGATATTTTTGTTGACTGGTTCCAGCCATGAGTTATTCGGTTATAAAGTGTGGCAGTAAAACATTTAGGGAACATGTGTTTTATTGTTATGGACACTGTTTTTATTGTGGTTTTAGCTTCGAATGGTATTGACTTTTAAGTGGTGAATGGAGATAGAAGTCTCATTTACATAATTGGTTTGGCAATTTCAGTGGAGTTTACGGTAAAGTTCATAGGTTTGGACATTTTTTTGCCGTTATACTTCATAATATAATATTATGCCCGTAGTCCACGAAGGATTAGGCAAAGGTATACCTATTGGGCCCACCAAACACACTATCCACCGCATGCAAGCCGCTCAGAGAGCTATGAAACGAGCCATGTTGGGTATCTCCCTCTATGACCGGGTGAAAAATACCGAAATAAGAAGACGAACAAGACTCACGAACATAGCGGAAGTGTTAGCAAAAATAAAGCGGAAGTGGGCGGGCCATATATGCCGTAGACTGGATGGACGATGGGGTAACAAAATGCTGCAGTGGAGACCACGAACGGGACGGAGGAATGTGGGAAGACAACCGACTAGGTGGATAGACGATCTCATTGAAGTGGCCGGAAGAAACTGGATAGCCATGACACAACCGCCAAAAGTGGTGAGATTTGAAACAGACCTATACTCGGCATTGGGTGGACAAGTGTTGAAGAAGAAGAAGAAGATGTACCTAATAGTACATAGCTACATTTTGGCAGTCGCCTGAAAATGTGTACTACTTTTGCTTTGTTCACGTTCAAACATAGTCAGACGCACGCTGGTTGCGAGTTTCCTTGCTGAAGAACACAATACCCAACCAATAGCCTTTTTCCAAACTATCTTGGGGTCGGCTTCCAGTCTAACCGGATCCAGCTGAGTACCAGTATTGTACATGAAGCGACCGCCTATTTGACCTCCACAACCCAGTAACTGGGTAATACGATACCCCTTTGTAAGGCTGGATGTCGGACTTTTGACTACTCGTAACGACTGTAAAAAATGTACAAATGACAGCCGGGACCAACGGAGGCAAGGAGAAAACTAGGTATGTAATTATGGTCACGCATCCACGGACCAACCTCGGCAAGCACGGTATGTATGAATTTAGCCACGAGCTCCTCAACACAATACAAGAACACTATACTTAATGGACAATAATCAAATCTTTTACTCAAAACGAGAAACCATTATCATTCCCTATCTAAATCATAGATATTACAGAAAATGTAGAGACACAGTTCTAAAAATAGCTCCAAAAAAGGAAACTAAAGGAGAAATCACATTACAGTCCGTGAACAAATAATGTGTGTGTGAAATAAGAGATCTAGCCTCTGTGCCTCAGGAGACTCTATTTTGGTACCTGATGCTATCATGACAGTAAGGGTTGGGAGTTTGTGATAAGATGGAGCTGTCTGGTATAATAGAGTAGTTACAATAAACGGAGATAGTTTTGTGTGCATTTATTATAGACTCTTGGGAGATAGATGAAACAAAATAAATTTATCAGGAACGAAATTGCGTTCTGCAGTTTCTGCCAACTTCCAAATGAAAATGATGTTGAATGTTTGCTGGAAAGCAGATAGTTAGGGTGCAATAACCTAATCAAAATATGTAGGTGATTGCAGTTTAGATTTAGAACTCTTTGAGGCTGTGTTACATGATTTAGAAAGCTAGGCATAGTACACCATAGTACAAAATGAAATGGGCATAGCTATAAAGAATATTATTTAAGACAAAAAAGTTATTCAACTCTACAAGGATCTTTTGGCCCTTGAATGACATTGACAGCGGTAAGGGGTGATGAGTTGTCGTTGTGACATTGACTTGTGATATTGCTTCACACTAAAAAATGAAACGATGAACACAAAATTTTATTCGAGTCAGACAAAAAACAATCCAAGACCCAATATCTCTACTAAGTTTATCGTCCACTGGCTTCCAAACACATACTAGATGAGACATTTCGCTCCGCTACCTCTTGCCACAATGCTCCCACCTTTCTACACAGAACAAAATTGAACGCATAACTTCTCTTTAGCCGGGGCGCAGGTGGGCGAATGTCCGTGCCTCTCGAAATTCGGAGGGCACATATATTTACCTCCGCTGTCCTCAAATGCGATGCTGAAATACTGTCCTTGCTTATTGGAAACTAGCGCTTGTCATGTTTCACAGGAATTTTAGGATCCTAAAGAAAATTGCTGCGCGACGGGAACTGAAATAGAATTTGTTTGTGAAATATGAATAAAACGGAGTAATAAAATTTTATACAGAAAATTACATTTCGGAGAAACGAGCTCTTTTCGATGCTAAGGTAGATAGGGCAGGTACAGGTATATCAATAATATTCATCAAGGGTGAAAAATAAAATAACGAAATCTTCTAAAGTAATCGAGATAAACGCAACGATCAGACCTAAGTAGGTAATAGAGAAACTATTGCCTGAACGACAACAGAAACTTTTAATAAAATCCTTTTTCTCAAATCCCAAAACCAGCTCTAACAATCTCCAATCTCACCATCCAATTTCTCCAATACTGGCACTAAAAACTTAATCAGAGGAAACATCTTGAAAGCAAACATTCATCTATTTTCTGGCAAAAATCTTGTCTCCACTCCAACCTTTATGGCGTCGCGAACGAAAAATTCCTCGTCGCCAAACATCTTTGGGACAGACAAAAACTGCATTCAATAACAGAATGTCTGGCATGAGATTTGAAACCGTATCTTATTTAGAAATCAGAAAGCAAGGAGGGTGCTATTCAAAAAACGTACGGAGTACGCAAACACGATTCTACTATTGGTTCTCGAAAGAGATTTTTGGAAGGAGTATTATCACGATGTTTATTCGGTAAGGAGAACGTTATTTGGTCAAATAGTACGTATGAAGGGTTCGAAATAGTCAATATTGAGGCAGGATCAATAATGCTTTATCGGCACAAGGACACTTCTAGAGTACCTATCGTACACAAAGACGTGTTTTGGCTACATTTGTTCATTATTATATAGTCGAACACTTGCAAACTTTATTATTTTTAGCACAATTACTACGCGAACAATGAGAAGAAGCATTCAAATGCACACTCTTATTGTTAATCCTCTGTGTCAGCAAAGTACAATAGGTATTATGATTAAAGACCATTGACATTTAAAATGACAATCGGTCATGTGGTCCAAGGTTAATTTGTATCAGATTTGTTATTCTGTAGGATAGTCTCTAACCGTAAATAAAGTACCAGTTTAAGAAAGAGACTGTCACACAGACATGACTGACACGAGATGTAAGCATATAAAGCCTAAAGCAAAAATTACTCGAAGTGTGTTTAGGAACATTAAAAAAGTTTCCAGAATCCCATGGTACCGTCTGAGTCAATCTTCCCAAAGCCAGTTGAGCCACGGGTGAGTAAACACATCTCGGGGTACCCACAAGTATCCACGGTTGTCTAACTCTCCTTACGACTAGTCTGCGAACATAAACCGTTCTAATGTTGAGATGAAAAAGTAGAATCAGCTTTGACTTGGAGCTTAGATCTTTGTCAGATCCCTATGGTATGGTACAGGATAATTGGCTCTTAGTGAACGACGATATGCAATCCTCCTGGCAATTATAACTAGTTATGAATAATATTAGCTTGTAGGAAGATAGTCTCTCTATGTAGCTGTTTGTATTAGTATTCCATTTGTACGGGTAAGCATCGTTAAGATGTAAGCTTTTTTGCACTTATATTTCGAAATCACAACAAATCATGTAAAATGAGCTTTAGCGTTTTACCGAATTCACGCTGTGAATAACAAAGACCGAAAGCAATACCGAAGAGCCTGTATCCTAGATGGGGGGATATTGTAAGCAGATTATAATCCTCTGCAATAAGCTAAGTTTAAATTATTTGCAAACCCACTGACACATCATAAGTACTAGCGCTGTAACATCCAAATATTGTAGAACCAAATGATTTTAAAAGAGTAACCATGGAGTTTCTTGCCGGTTCTTCTCCATAGGAAACGACCAACCCGAACCGTGCCTCTTCTGTTGACGTTTTATAAGTGCCCATGTAGGCCTATGTAAAATAAAATATTTTGATTTTTGTTTTTTTTTTTTTGACATCGTTTGGAAACCCCCGTGCACCGTTTTCCGCTTGTCCGTTTGGTATTTAACACTAGAGTTACAATCTAATAAATGACGCCATTATGTTTACCTTTAAATTTGTAACCTTATCATATCTTTGCAAAATATTCTAACCCCCACTTATTGCCGATGTAAGTCCAATCGGTGAATCTAAGTTAGTTTACTTATGCTGTAACGGGACTTACCCTACCTAATTCTGTCTCATCCATAGTCCCAAGGCAGTGCTTCCCCTGATTAAGGAATTTCTATGTTCAATAAAGAATCTTGAATGAATTTTGGTACTGAAGATAGTGCATAGTGTTCTGTGAGACAATGCATGAAAGAAAACATTTTCTTGTTATTTAATATTTTTATCATTTCTTAATGTAAATATGTTTCTTTTACCTGTCCAATATTTGGATTTGTCTGTTTTGTTTTATCAAACTAATAAATAGTTGGAAACTTCCGAATATAAATAATGCTTACCACGAAACCACATAACTTTTAGCAACATTAAAAAATATTGTGCAAAATGTAACATCTCTAAATTCCGTATTACGTGCCAGTATTTTAGTCAAAGTGGTTCTCTTTCAATCGACTGTACAATATTCTTATCTAAATTCCGAACCAGTATACAAATATCAATCAGTTGTGTGTACTGAGCTGTGAACAACGATCGACACTGGTAATATATTAATTCAATAGGATTCCAGCTTCAATTAAAATACTCGCACACACAAAAATGTTACTTTATGAAATCGTTTACATATGTAAAACTAAATTTATGAATCACATAAAAAAACTTTTCAGTGCATAAAAATGCTGTAATTGAACTCGCATGCTGATTTATAGAACTGGTATGAAGAAGCACCACAAATGTACAATTTTTTTTCGTATTATAATAGCTGTGGTTAATTATATTTCATTTCATTATTAAAGAAAAAACACTGAGGGTTCTCTTTCAGTAAAATATTCTGAAAAAAATAACCTTCTGAAGAATGTTCGAACCATAGCAGCGTTGGTCTTAAGTATATTTACACATTCAATAATACTTCTATACCAGGAAATCTTGACCTTTTTATTAACACTGCATTTAACGGTTTTCAACATTAATTTTCAGAATTATTTTCTTAGTATAGAAAATTCGCTGCTGAAAAGTTTATTGGTCAGTTTTTGTAGGTTAGTAAGCTTTTATTGAATTGTTTCAGTTTTAAAACAGTGTTTAAGTTCCTGTTTCATTAAAAGCACTAGTAAAAGGAAACGAAAGTGTTACCTTTCAAAGTTATATATCTTATCTTAGAAAACAATGTGCTAAATCGAACGCTTCAATAAATACTGCAATAACTCAGCAAACTTGTTTAAACTATACGCTTGTGTGCACTTCAGAACTAGCTATAAAATCTTATGACTCGAGGGAATGTTAAAATCTAGCTTCAAAATGTGTATTTTAACCGGTGAGCCAAAATTCTGACTAAAGTGGCTCTAAACAATCGTTTTTCTTTTATTAAATTCCGAAACTACACATTCTCCTATTTAAAATAAAACTTTATTATAAAGAACGTGCAGTTTTAACCACTATCACTACATAGTATAAAACAAAGTCGCTTCCCGCTGTCTGTCCCTATGTATGCTTAGATCTTTAAAACTACGCAACGGATTTTGATGCGGTTTTTTAATAGATAAAGTGGTTCAAGAGGAAGGTTTATAGGTATAATACAAGCATAATATAGTAGAGAAACACTGATAATTTTAGAGGTTTCCAATGTGATGTCGACAGACATTCTGTAGTATATTTAGTATCAGCATTGCACCCGTGCGAAGCCGGGGCGGGTCGCTAGTCGTTTATAAGAAAACATGATTAATACTTGATCAAATAAGACTTTATTACAACAGCATAACTGCGCATTAAAACCATATTGAATTCTAAATATAAATGCCGGTTACCACGAACCAACATACCTTGTAAAAGTTAAGCCTTACAATCAAAAGCAAGCAGTAAGCAATTTTGCAAAAGCTATGATACTTAAATTCTCAGCTAGTGCTTTGTTAGAGGCATTATCAGAACATTCTGGAAAGTTTACCTCTGCCGTGGTGGATGCCTCTGTTTAGTGGGTATAAGGCCTTTTCACACGGTTCGTAAGATTTTGTTGAACATGAACATGTCCAACATTTTTTTTTGTGTGGGCGACTCGTTTATAATTTTGTGTCCTCCTTGACAGTATTATAATGGAAAGCATACATTCACCGTTTAGAGGTATGTCACAAGCAGGCAAAAAGGCTCCTCTGCATTTTGCCAGCTAAAATGCTTTATAGTTATTAACTCATTATTGTGAACTGACTCTTTTTTAGGATTCCGTACCCAAAGGGTCAAACGGGACCCTATTACTGGGACTTCGATGTCCGTCCGTCCGTCCGTCCGTCCGTCCGTCCGCCTATCACCAGACTGTATCTCATGAACCGTGATAGTTAGCCAAATTTCTACTGAATATGTATTTCTGTTGCCGCTATAACAAAAAATACTAAAAACAGAATATAATAAATATTTAAGGGGCTCCCGTACAAAAAAGTGCGTTTTTATACTCGCACACGAAGGCTTCAGAACCATTATTTAATGGTTCTGAACCCTTCGTGTGAGAGTCCGACTCGCACTTGGCCGGTTTTTATATTTTCTCGCTTAAATCAATTAACTCGGCCATCAAAAATGCTAGACGTGCCTCATTATAAATCAAGCACAAAACATTTCTAATGCTTCAATCGCCAAACATTTATTAAACTCTACCGTAACCATAGCATGCTATCAATGACAACCGTATTTTTCCACCGAACGTTCAACATTGCTCGCTAACTAAACTTTATGTTGATTCTGTCTCGTGTAACGACGCCTTTACTGTTAGTGCTTGTAGCCCGATTATCTAAGCTATATATTCCGACTAACTGTTCAGTTAAGCGCGCCAGTTTAAGTTAGTCTAAGTTCATAATTGAGGGAAGTCATAGTTTATTTTCTCACATTGCGATGCGTCATTATATTATAGTATGATACGAGTATTTTGGTTCATCTGGCTATCATTGAGCAGCGGTGGCCCAGTGGTGACAGCCCCAACTTACGAGCAGTAAGCCGTGGGTTCGAACTTAGGCAGGCGCATTACTTTGTGTGATTTATTTCTTCACTGTTGCTTTCAAAAACGGAGAAGGAAAACTTTGTGAGGAAACCGGCATGTCCTAGAACTAAAAACTCGAAGACATGTGACATCTACCAAGCCGCACTGGGCCCGCGTGGTGGATTACAGCCCACTCCCTCAAATTGAGAGGACACCTGTGTCCCAGCAGTGGGAACATTATAGGCTGATGATGATGATGATGGCTGTCATTTGTGGATCTTTAACAGTCGTTACAGGTAATCAGTGGTACAAAAGTCTGACAACCAGTCGTACTAAGGGGATCGTTATTACCCAGTACTAACTAGGTTGTGGAGGTCAGATAGGCAGACGTTCCATGTAAAATACAATTATTCAGCTGCATCCGGTTAGACTTGAAGCCGACCCCGACATAGTGGGGAAAAGGCTAGGCAGATGATGGCGTGTATTTTAGTTCCGTCTGTAGTGGTCTTATAAAGGGCACTGGTGGATAGTCAAATAGTTTTATGAGTTTGTTCAGTACACCTAGCCAGGCGCGGGGATAGCAGGTGAGGTTAAGCCATGGCCCAGTGCGTCCAGGGGTTGGAAAGGGAAGCGGGTAAATCCTGAAAGAGGTTGGCACAGAAACGTTTAGGTGGTAAAAAAAAACTACACCAAGCAGTGGGTCAATTAGGGCTGTGAACAGAGATGGTGATTACTAAATGCATTTCAGTACAGCTTACAAACCATTTAAGCTTTCATTAGAATCACTTACAGATTACCCTAGTGTTCAATTTACATCATTCCAGTAGAATTTCAGTTCAGCGAATCAATCCAGTACTGATTCACTACTAGCATCACTTAAACATTGATATAGTTCCTAAGATCTAAAACTAAAGTTATTTTAGAATTTGAGATAAGAGTAGAGGAACTTAAACGATTGATGTTTCCAAGTTCGATCTTTGAATTTCTTAGTCTATAACTTTCACTTATCGACACAGCCAAAGAACAGCGAGCAGATATTATAAGTACATGGTAAGGTTTAAAAGTTTCCGGCCTATACACAAAAGATTAATCAGAGATACAAAACAATAATTTCACTAAATTACTGAAGTTTTCTCTAGTTACTCACATTCATCATCATCATCATTTCAGCCCAAAAGACGTCCACTGCTGGACATAGGCCTCCCCCAAGTGACGCCATGTTGACATTTTGGGGGGTTTTGCCATAATCGCCACGCTTGGCAGGCGGGTTGGCGATCGCAGTACGGTTGTTACAAAAGCACAGAGAACGCTGCTGCCCATTCTCTGGCAAATCCCTTAGTCGCCTCTTACGACACCCACGAGAAGATATGGGATGGTGCTATTCTTTACGTCCGACACCATACAGAGCAACTCACATTAATCTATAACTATACTAAGACTAATAATAAAGCTGTAGAGTTTATTTGTTTGCTTGAACGCGCTAATCTCAGGAACACACAACACTGGTCCGATTTGAAAAAATCTTTCTATATCATCACGCTACGACGAATAGGAGCGGAGCAGCAATGAAAAATGTTGCGAAAACGGGGAAAATGTGACGCAGACGAAGTTGAGCGGGACAGCTAGTAATGTAATATTTTTGTTTAATATAGTCTCCCTTTATTTCAATCCGTTTTTGTTTGGATATTAATCCTTAACTTCATAGTTGAAGCCGGAAACTTCTGAAACTTACTGATATGGCGAAAACATATCGACGTAGGAAAAAAAAATCAGTTTAGTAGTTTTTAGAGTTCCGTACCCAAGGGGTCAAACGGGACCCTTTTACTGAGACCTCGCTGTCCGCCCGTCCGTCTGTCACCAGGCTGTATCTCATGAACCGTGATAGTTAGCCAGTTGAAATTTCTACAGATTATGTACTTCTGTTTTCGCTATAACAACAAATATTAAAAACAGAGTAAAATAAATATTTAAGGGGGGCTCCCATACAGAAAAAGTGATTTTTATAAATAATGGTACGGAACCCTTCGTGCGCGAGTCCGACTCGCACTTGGCTGGTTTTTAATGACACTTTAGAACCACTTTTTGACTTATACTCTCGACTTTTTATACACAACAAAAAATGCGATGACAAAATCTGAGGTAGGTACTTAGCGATCATAATTATCATATCAAGTACCAACTTGTCACTAAACGCCTACTGCCACTACTTTTCATTTAAAATGAATCCTATTACACTCATTTCACAGTAGATTTTCCGTTACTGACAAAATCATAATAACCTTTATTCACCTTGGTTATAAGGTTGGAATTAGCTGACTGTATTTATCAGAAAGTCCGTTTGACGTCAATACCCGTCAAATTTATCATCAATTAGTAATCCGATTAGTATTGCATACATTAGCGATTGAAAATTAAAGCCGATTTGGAATAAGAGCAGTTTTAGTTTGAGAGTATATTAAAATATTATGAGGTTGTGTCGACATCATTAGGCTGATTTATTATGAGGTAGGAAAGGTGGCGACAGTTCATTAATGTTAGGTTTATTCGGATACTAGCTAGTGCTTAATTAGTAGGTTCTGTTACTTGAAAACTAGGGTTGATACACTTGAAAAATATTTTTACACTGTAGAAGATACGTCGGCCGGTTGAAAACATAGAAAAAGCATAATCATTAACAATGAATAATTATAAAACCGGCCAAGTGCGAGTCGGTTTCGCGCACGAAGGGTTCCGTACTATTATTTATAAAAACGACCAAAAAATAACTTTTTTTGTATGGGAGCCCCCTTTAAATATTAATTTTATTCTGTTTTTAGTATGTGTTGTTATAGAGTCAACAGAAATACATAATCTTTAGAAATTTTAACTGACTAACTATCACGGTTCATGAGATGCCTGGTGACAGACGGACGGATGGACGGACGGACCGACGGACAGCGAAATCTCAGTAATAGGGTCCCGTTTAATCCTTTGGGTACGGAACCCTAAAAAGGAAAATTTAAGCGCCGAAATTTCCTACACTTAAAACAAAGAGTAAATATAGTAAATATCCTGTTTTCAGTGTTAAGATAGTGTAAGTTACCATGTCAGATTAAAATCTTCTAATCAGACTATAATGTTTCCACTGCATGTACACGCACTCTCACGGAACGCCATAATCCACTACTCAGTGTGGGTTGGTGTACGTGTCACTTTTCTTTCCATTTTTAGCTCTAGGACATGTCGGATTTCTCATGGTGCTTTCCTTCGCCGTATTCAGAGTCGTGGTACCTCCGGTCTAACACGTCTTAAAGATCACACTAATAAGTCACGGTGATTCATTTTTTTTTTTTTGGAATGGCATCTCGCAGTTCAACCTCGCAGGTTGTCGTCTGCTTAACCGGACTATCCTGTGGGTACCTTAAGAGTAAAGCCTCCAGCCAGGGCATAGAAACTTACAAACTAAGCGACTACACACTAAGGGCACCCCCTGTGGGGTACGAGCCTCGGCTTAGGGCGTCGCTGGGGGAGGACTGCATGGGGACAGGCTGGATCTGAATGATATCATTATTTAGGGGCTGATTTAAAACTACTGGCACAGAATCGCGGGCTGCTCGAGCGAGGGTCGGGGAGGAGTGATTGGAAATCCAAAAATCAAATCATTTAATAATTATTAAATATATCACCGTACTGAACTACAAATGTCAAAAACCATCTATGACCAGTCATAGATGGTTTTTGACATTTGTAGTTCAGTGACCATTTTATACATCTGTAGAACATAAGAGGGTTTACGCCTTACGGCATTTCATACAAACTTTCAAGTCCTTATTTTCCGAAATGACTGAACCGATTTTAATGAAACTTCATACGCGTAAGTAGGATGCATAGGTCACACCTAAATTAAACCTGTTATAAATTATCCATAGAAACAGAAATTTACAACTATTTTTTTTAAACAAGACCCTTCTAGAATATTTTTAGTAACTTTTTAGACCTATATGTATCCTGCTTATGCGTATGAAGTTACATTAAAATCCATTCAGTAATTTCGGAAAATAATGACTTGTTAGTTTTTATGAAATACAGGCGTAAATTATCTTAAAAATTTGAAAATCTTCATTTAATTTATGATCACTAAAATGTGTTGGAAAACATTCCATTAGCCCTAAAAAGGGTTCAGGCTTGCTCTATGATTCATCCCTTAAATATGTATTTGTGTACCTAGTATTTACGTCAGAATCACTTAAGTCTATTTTACCGCTCCGTACCCCATTAAGCAAAGTACTAAAGGACTAGGATGACATAGCCTGACACTAGTCTGTTTTAGGGCCCATCACTTTGCCTCGTAAAATGAAATGTAGGATAACGGACTACAATGTAGGACCGGTAAGAGTTTTAGATGAAATATCTAAGACATTGTTTAGTTTACTTACACTGCTAGTTTAGACTACCTATATTTTAACATATTGTATTCACTGACGTAGGGCGAATTCAATGTTCCATATGAATGGCAGAAAAAAATGTAGATCTATAAATAAAATTTATACATAGTCATGCAATCTTCTTAGTGTAAATTATTCATAATCAGTTCGATTTTCGTAGTTCGAGTTGGGTCTAACTTCGAGAAAGAGGTCAATCGCCGAATCCGACTCGGCTGGGCAGTGTTCGGGAAGCTGCGTGGTATCTTCTCGTCCAACTTACCGCAGTGTCTCAAGACGAAAGTCTATGACCAGTGTGTGTTGCCAGTGATTATATATGGGACCGAAACGTGGTCGCTTACAATGGGCCTCATCAGAAGGCTTAAAGTCACCCAAAGGGCAATGGAGAGGGCTATGCTCGGAGTTTCATTGCGTGATCGAATCAGAAATGAGGACATCCGCAAGAGAACCAAGGTTACCGACGTAGCCCGAAGAATTGCCAAACTTAAGTGGTGATGGACAGGGCACATTAATCGCAGGACGGATGGTAGATGGGGCCGAAAAGTTCTGGAATGGCGACCGTGAACCGGAAGACGATGCGTTGGAAGGTCTCCTACTAGGTGGACCGATGACCTGATGAAGGTTGCGGGGATCCGCTGGATGCGAGGTGCACGGGACCGGTCAATGTGGCGTCACTTGGGGGAGGCCTATGTCCAGCAGTGGACGTCTTTCGGCTGAAATGATGAGTTCGATTTTCAAAGAATCGAAAACGATGTTAAAATTGTATATAGATACAAATATACTGATGGTAGTGTTTACTAGCTTAGAAATATCATGTTAACTAAATATTTCTTTTTCGTTGTTTCATTGATTACATAAAAATTATCCTTTTAGTAGTCTCGACTTCTAAAACGAACTTGAGCACGTCGACAGGTTTGGTATTGGCCTCGCAAAGGTCTTTCATTATGCAAGTGATGTTGCACACAGAGTTGAGGCATCACTTGGGATGCAGCTCCACAATTACATGACTAAAGACTCTCAGATTTCGGGCAACACGCACTAATTATGCAGATAGTACCAAAGTCTACATAACATCGCGCCTGTAATCCAGAAGGGACAGGCAGAGGTGTAACTAATAGTACACCCACATTTCGCCAGTTATGATTAAGTCCCACGTAATAGGGGGCGATCTGAGGAGCTCGTGGCTAAATAATAACAGCCGCACGGTTCGATCTTTAAGGTTAAGCCGTGCTTGCCGAGGTCGGTCCGTGGATGGGTGACATGCCGAGTTTCCTCCGTGCCTCGGAAAGCACGTTGAGCCATTTAGTCCCGGCTGTCATTTGTAGATCTTTGACAGTCGTTATCGTCGACATCCAGTCTTACTAAGGGGTATCGTATTAACCATTTACTGGATTGTGGAGGTCAGATAGGCAGTCGCTTCATTTAAAATACTGGTACTCAGCTGCATCCGGTTATACTGAAAGCCGACCCCAAGATAGTTTGGGAAAAGGCTAGGCAGATGAAGATGTAATAGGGGCGACCTTATTGCTATCAACCGGGCACAAATCCAGAGTCCGAGGCTGTTACCGAAAAATTCCTGATGGAAAAACCCAAAAACACTTTGCCCGAGCTAGGAATTGACCCAGAAACTCATGCTTAGCAGATGCGCTTGGCACTACTAGACCAGCGAGGAATTCTAGTATGTAGATTTCCAGCATATCTATATCTTCTATCTATATTAATAATCTATAATAAAGCTGAAGTTGAAGAGTTTGTTTGTTTGCTTGAACGCGCTTATCTCAAGAACGACTGGTCCGATTTGAAAAATTCTTACAGTGTTACATAACCCATTTATAGAGGAAGGCTATAAGCTATATATTATCACGATACGACCAATAGGAGCGGAGCAGCAATGAAAAATGTTGCAAAAACGGGGAAAATGTGACGCAGACGAAGTTGCGCGGGACAGCTAGTCATACATACATGCGCTTCCGTGAGCTACGCCTCTTATCACCAATCCCACTACAGTAGTGGAATAAAACCTCTATGACCACGTGGGAGTCACTGCAGCATAAGTGTCAGAGATTGTTTATCTGTATGCATCATAATGGCACAATAATGTCGCCGCGGGACAAATGTCACGGATTCTAACAATATCTGGTAGCCTAACGATAAGTGTCGTTATGAATGAATGTTTGGAATTGAGTAGTGTAATGTAATATGTAATATACTTTTTAGGGTTCCGTACCGAAAGTGCCAAACGGGACCCTATTACTGAGACTTCGCTGTCCGTCCACCACCGTCCGTTTCGTGACCGTCTGTCACCAGGCTGTATTTCATGAACCGTGATAGTGAGCCAGTTGTAATTTCTACTCATTATGTATTTCTGTTGCCGCTATAACAAAAAATACTAAAACAGAATAAAATAAATATTTAAGGAGGTTCCCATACAAAAAAGTGTATTTTTTTGCTCTTTTTATAAATAATGGTATGGAACCCTTCGTGTGCGAGTCTGACTCGCACTTAGCTGGTTTTTTTTACTAACTCTACGTATAGACTGCCTCGTTGTTCAAGTGGTCACAAGTGCGACTGCTGAGCACGAGGCCCTGAGTTCGGTTCCCGGGTCGGGCAAAGTGCTAGAGTAGTTATCCATTAGGATTTTTCTCAGTAACAGTCACGGTGTCTGGATTTGTGCCCGGTTGATGGCAGTAGGCTCGCCCCTTATTACATAGGACTTGAAACGTAACTGGTGAAATATGGGTGTACTATTACCTACGCATCTGTCTAACACTTCTAGGATACAGTCGTGATGTTATTAATACGTATAGTGTACTTAAGAGCGTTTATACCCTACGGTATTTCATACAAACTTTCAAGCTTTTAAGCAGTCCCTATACATAGGTCTAAAATGTTACTAAAAACATTTTCGAAATGTCTTTTAAAAAATGAAGATAATTGGATATTTCTGTTTCTATATGTAATTAAAAATCAGTCTAATTTAGTTGTAACATTATTTTTCGAAAATGTTTTTAGTAACTTTTTAGACCTATGTAAACTGCTTATGCGTAGAAAGTTTCATTAAAATCTGTTCAGTCATTTCGGAAAATAACGACTTGAAAGTTTGTATGAAATGCCGTAGGGTATAAACGCTCTTAATGTTTACGCATTAAGGTATCGTAACAACTAAACGTTATACGCAAACAGTTACTAAGCGCAAATAAACTTTTCAGCAATTGCTGTGCTTGGGTAAAATTGTAACTTACCTTTACGTCACTAACGCTGCCATATTTTTTTCTCAATGTAATATTTTCATTAAAAAATCCCAAATGTTCACTGAATCTATCATTAACGGAGTTGAAAACAATTTGCCAATACGATATGCTTTGACAACTATAACGGTTGGCATAGCAACAGATAACAAACATAAGCAGACAGCTAACAAAAGAAGTTGAAAAAACATAACTAACATAAGTACTTATTTCTCTTCTATACAAAACCATACTTTTGTTGTTATCAAAGCAAAATGGGCTAGAAAATAGATACCTAAGCTTTCTCCGAATAACACACCAAGAACATACGAATTCTAGTCATGTCCCAAATTCTCTTTGAAAAGTACCTAAAGCTGAATTCTAATCCACATTGTTAGATACACAATGGCTTGATCGTTAGTCCTTTGACCAGTCAACCTGACTCAATCGGCTCAGCATTTTACAATTTTTATCCCAAAAAATAAAAATAAAAAAATGTTCTCAACAACCAGTAGCCAACAGATCAAACAATACATTCATACGTACACGAAATAATTGGCCATTTGTCATACAAACAGATAAAATATTGTAAAACAAAAAGTACAATAAAACTATGGGTAACAATAGTTTTTCTTATTTAGGTCGCGTTTTGTGGGCGGCTGTACCTCGTTGTTGAGATTAGGTATACCACCTGCGGTTGGCTGCTTAGTACACTTGGTTGCACAAGTGGTTATACTTTTATGACAATCGCATTTTTATAAACTTATAATAATAATATAATCTAAACTAATATTATAAAGAGGAAAGATTTGATTGTTTGTTTGTTTGCATTGAATAGGCTCCGAAAGTACTGGTCCGATTTGAAAAATTCTTTCAGTGGTATATAGCCGTTTTATCGAGGAAGGCTATAGGCTATATATCATCATGCTACGACCAATATGAGTGGAGCAGCAATGAAAAATGTTGCGAAAACGGGGAAAATGTGACGCAAACGAAAGTTGCGCCGGACAGCTAGTATGTCCTAAAGGTATCATGATTCTTTTATGTTTCATATTATTAAATAAGCTGGCTCTATGTTTAACGTGTTTGTGTAACTAAAATACATTTATATCCACATTCCGACGGTTACTTTTGTTTCATGCTATCAGGGGTTTGTTTAAAAAATAGTGCATTATTCCGACAATAGTTTCCTTAGATATTTTTACTGCCCCATTAGAAACATAAGAAACATTTAATAAACAAAACAAAGAGTAAAACAAAAAGCAGATAAACAAGTTACGACAAAATCCAGGAAGTTGTTACTATGAAAGTTATTGTATAAAACTGTTGTTACTCATTACGGTTCATGTTTATATGTTTCCCGTCTTGATCCAAATATAGTTTGTTTATCAAACAATGTTATGTAACACACGGTTTGTTTGAGATGTAAACTTTCTACTGGGGTTCAATAAAAGAGAGATTTTTGTCCATGTTGGGAGTGAAATGTTGAAATGAAAAAGGATAACACTACAATTCGTCGTAGAGGAATCATTACCAAATAATTAATTTTGAATAACCAACTAGAATTTGATAGCTTTGGGATAGATGTAGAATAAAATATACTGTATTGTACAACAAAATTGAAACAAAACTGTTTTACAATGTTGCTAAGTCTATGGTTACAATGGCGGTCTTATAACTGATAGCGATATCTTCTAAACAACTTTTGTATGGACTGTACGAACACGAACAATGTCCACGCTACATATGAAGCTCTGCTTTGCTCTTTGAAGTTCTGATTTACGGTCCCTCCTTAATTTGGTGTTAATAAAGGTCCAAACTTAGGTCGTCCGAAAAAGTGTTATAGACTCAAACTCTTTTGAATTGTCAAACTATCGGTCAGTCAAATACAAAAGAATATCGCTACGCTACAGACCCTTAACAATGATATAGTGAGATCGCACAATTATCTCGCATGACCTTTTTAGTAAGAGCAAGCAAGACAACACCATTTAAATGTCTTTATCATCAAAATATAAAGATTTCTTCCATCGAATCTATAACAAATGACTATCACGGTTCTGAATCCAAAACGTTGTACTTTTAAGTACACAATAAAATCACATGTTTCACAATTTTAAAAACTATTAAAAAGTACCAACATAACAAACCAAAACAAGGAAACCAGTTCTTAAGTCGGCTGCTTTTAAATAATTTCCAAGTCGGCCTGTTCATTCGCATCCATTAATCAATGTTTAAGGTAATATTAATTTTGTGGCGCTACACAAAATATTCTCATAACACTGCTGCTAGTTACGGCATGATAAACTGTGTGACTTCTTTCTGTATTAGTATTTAAGTTTTATTAATGTTATTTCTGGCCTTATTCCATGGTAACGTAATGTTTGATGCATTACTAATTTTACTTTTTGTTGGATGTCACGGAGACTAACTATTTTTTACGGATTCATTCCAATTTTGGGGCCAGTCGAGGTTCGTGCAAATTTTGGACACGGCTTCGGACATGCGCGACTCCAAACAAATACTTTCTTGAGAGCGTTTACGTTTATACAAATTTTCAAGTCCTTATTTTCCGAATTGACTAAACCGATTTAATACGTATAAGCAGGATAAAAAGTTACTAAAAACGTCTTCGTATTTTTTTTAGGAACTTTATATAACTTTATATAAAGTTTCATTAAAATCGGTTTAATAATTTCGGAAAATAAGGACTTGAAAGTTTGTATGAAATGTCGTAAGGCGTAAACGCTTTTAAGTATCTTTCAGTATTTTAGAATCAGGGTTCCGTAGGCTGTCCCTAATTTGACCGCACTAGTTTTACTTTATCTCCTTTAAAATGCTTGATGGTTGCATAAGAATATACAACGTGTTGTTTTGCAACCTCGTCAAATTTAAGGAGGTAACTATGCTAATGATTCTCGTCCCGAATCAATAGTAAAATTGGTAGGTAATTTTTGTTTTTAATCTCATTTACGGAAATCGGTAAGTGTGAAAAACCCGTGTTTTAAACTAGGGCCGTCTGATTCTCGCCTTATAACCGCGCCTCCACAAATACAAACAATCTCAAACGTTTATTCGATCATTTCTTATTCCCTAAACCACGTTAAGGGGGTTATTCTGAAATACTGACAAACATAAACAACCAAAAAAATCCGCGTTTATTAGTAATTAACAAGGAACCGTAGTTTTAATTGATTATTTATGTCTTGTGTGACAACCTCCTGAATTTTGACGAGGATGCAAAACAACACCTTGTATACAAGTTGCATACAAAATTTTAAAAATCAGAACTCCTCCTTTTGAGCTTTTCCACACTTAGGCAAAAATGATAAGAAGCCTTAAGATCTAATACAGTACACCGCTCATAACACCAAACCTACAGATGTCAAAATCCTAATCTTTACAATTCAAATCCAATTTTTACTACAATATAATCCGTAGCACCCAAAACATTCGACATTTACATTCTAACCTCCGAACGCTGCATCCAACGCGAGATTATGACAAATGGCCATACCATCGGTTACCACGTTGCGTGGGCCATGAATGGCCACGAATGGCCACAATGGCTTGACCCCAAGCCATAGAGTGCGGGTTATATCGACTATCAAGATTATATTTTACGGGACTTTTTTGTACAATAAAAATGGAAATGCATTTCTTTTCGGTTTTGTATGGAAGTCGTTTCACAAGGTCGATTTTTTTGTTGCGTAATGTCGTTTTTGTTATAAGAATAAGCGTATTACTGGCATTGGAAGAGATAAACAATAATAGTTTAGTTTTAGACAAGAAACATAATTTAGAAACCATTATTAACAATGAAATTCTATTAAACAGCGTTTTGAAACAAAATATTTTGGATGAAATCACTTTCCACCTTTTAATTCTTTGAAAAACACGATTAAGAAAATGTTGATAATGGACAACGAAACGTCTCGCCTTATCCTTAATTTAATATCCAGAAAGGAGATGAATATTCAAACAGCTTTTGTTATCGGGCCAATAAAATGTGTAATGCAGCTTGCAAGTTACTTACTTTGCTAACAAAAATATTTATAACGTTTGCAATTTTAATTTTCTCTTAGCAAAAATCTCTTATCATGAAAATATTTTATCCTCCCATTGTTTAAAGATGTAGCGAGACAATGCGCTTGGAGTATTGTTTCAAAAAATACTCGCGTTTTAAAACTGCTTTCATATATGCAAACCAAAACAGAAAAATAGCGTTTCTGCTCGTTCAAAACCACGTATCTACAAAAACCGAAACAAAATACGTCTATTGGAAACGCACATCTTCCGGAACCGTATGCATTTATCTGCGGGAAAATATACGTTGTTTTTTCAAAAAAATCTTGATTACGTCACAGCGTGCAACAAACCGCCCATAACCCGCGACCCGAAAATCAGCGATTTGTTTTTTTTTCGCCAAAACCCTAACAATTGGCGTTCGAAAAAGTTCGACGGCGGAAAAAAGAAAAACAGCATAATGGGCAATCGGGAAGTTTCAAATACACTCATCCCAAAGCACCGCTGAGATAAACGATTCAAAAGGTAGTAAAAAAGGGGGGGAATCCTCAGAAGTTTACCGTAACGGCCGACAGGTGTCCTCGAACACTCCAGCGAAAGTTTCCGGAATTAGCAAAGTGAGGGTTAGATTTTTTTCCGGAAATTATGCTACCTCTTCTAAGATTCCCGGTGAAATATAAGTGTTTTCTTAAATCACTTACTTGAAAAGTTTCTTAACTGGAATTAAAAAGTTGAAAGGTTTTGCTGCGAGTGCCTATTTAGGATTGGGAGCTGAGGGCCGCGTTTTTAAAAAGAGCTGACTTAAGTAAGTTTTGTAAAGATTATTTTGGATAAAGACTTGCTTAGATAAATCTTTTATGAAATACGAAATAAATAATAAAAAGGAAAGCTTTCATAACGTCTAAATACCTTTTTGATATAGCCAATAGCACTTTTATTAATAAAGATTTCTATAATCGCCGACGTTGATTGAGTTCCTTATATTTATGCACCATTTGGGTAACCCTATATTCCTTTTATCTACTGGCTAGCAAGAAATGCATCAGATGCAAAATCTTTCTCAGGGAAGTATCCAATACTAGTCTAGTTAAACGGTAAACCAAAGCCTTGGGTGTAGGATTACCAATTCGTCTCAGTTTGGCTGATTACGACAGCCACCGGTTATTCTAACGAAAGACTTGTTACTGTCGGTCAGTAAAGAGGGAGAGATAATCGTAAAGTATCAGTTAGTTCAGTCAATTGAGTTGCCTCATTGGTGTAATAGAAGGATTTAGAAGCAGGTGCAGCTGCAGAATTTTGATCTTTCCAAGTTTAATCAGCGAAGCAATCTTCCTGATTGGTCCATAGGTTGAATTTAAAAAAAAGAGAGTGATGTTTTCTATTTAGTAGCATTTTACGACTTGGGTTTTGCTCGGAAATTCAAGCATTATAGCATGGCTGGAAAGGGATGCACTATAACATAATAGTGATATATAAAAGAAGGCGTTAAATTGAGCAGAATTTGGGATAGGTACAGGATAAAATTTGTAATTAGCAGGCTTCGCCTAGTACGGGAGTGGTCATTTGATGATTACCCCCCTTAAGTAAAAAAAGGCTTATATTTACTAAAAGATTCATACACATTGATACCCTATATAAAATTGAAACCAGCATTGAACAACCCGTAAACACAACATTTCTGAATGTTATTAATAGTGTTTGAATTCAAAGACTGGCAACTCGCAATTAATTGACGCTGTTTACTGGCTTCTAGCGCGGATCTGTTATTATTATGTTGTATACTATCTCTATGTAAGGAAGAGAACAGAATGAACAAAGATAAAAAACAATGTTTTAATAACGTGTCAGGACAATACGGAGATGTACAAAAATACATACACAGATGAGGTACGAGACAACTATTGGATTCAGAAGTTAAAAGGAATAAAAGCACAAAAATACATCCACAATATTGCTTTCGAACAACACATACATCCAAACAAAACGACCAAAACCAAACCAAATCTAAAACTATTCCAAAAATCAAATATTCAGCATATTTTTTATAAAAACCGTGTCAAACGCTTTACTGAAAACAAAAATATTTAAAAACTACCAAAAAGTCTTTATAATATATGTGCTCCCGCGCTAAATTGAATTTCTGATTGGTAGAAATCAAAACAAAGCTGGGAACGGTTCAGTGGCCGGTAACAAAAATAGGCCGGATTTGGCGTAGCGTTTACACTGCTACCACGGAGGGAAAAAATATAAAAACAGAAATGGAATCGAAGGAACGGTATGGGTGATGCTGTTTGTTTTGAAAACAGCCGAGTTATCTATTTGATTGAATAAGATTATAAAGAAGGTGCAACTAGTTCATCTGATAACACAGGATAAGGATCTTACTTACAGAAAAGGCTAGAAATTAAAGAAGTGCTTGTTAAAAAAGACTTTCTCGCTAAATCAAGTAGATAAGTCATGCTAGCTGTTATATAATATTCGTTTAGTCCTTTTAAATATTGTCTGGAATATACAGCTATCAGCAACCGCCATTATACCTATTGATTTAAGAATATTGTCAAATAGCTGGATGTATTTTGGGGAATATCTCTATAAATACAAAGGACACCGAAGCGAAAACGCTTACCACGTACTCAGTACATGATTCTGAATACCCCACATAGAAATTTATGATCAGCAATTTAAAAAAACCGACCAAGTGCGAATCGGACTCGCGCACGAAGGGTTCCGTACCATTATTTATAAAAACGAAAAAAAAACACATTTACTTACATTTACTTTATTTACACATTATTTTTTTTTTCTGTTTTTATTATTTGTTGTTATAGCGTCAACAGAAATACATAATACCCTTTGGGTACGGAACCCTAAAAAAAACAGCTTTTTTATACATTTTGACATTTTGAAAAAAATCTGCTGTTCCTTTCCTCCTTAGTTCTCGAAATTTTTCAATGTGTAAGTGCCGTTGCGGGGGGTTTTGAATGCTATACCAAGTATGTGTAAGCAAAAATATTCAATTCTAATAAGGAGACACATGAAGAAACCGATAAAACATTGTCTAAACCCTTTTGCAGAATTGCACACGAATCCCTAAAACCGGACATATTGTATGCATTGCGATCCAACCGTTACTGGTCGGGAATGAATGCAAAAGAAAGACTGGACAAGTTAGTTTTCCCAAGTTTCCAGATATTGCCGCTAGATGGCTGAATGCTTCAAGTTTTTTTTTGTTAAAACTGCAGCACAGAAAATGGTGATTGGTTGTTTGCCAGGATTAAAGTGAGTGATTTGCAAAAAATGAACTTTGCGCGTTATTTTCGCAGCCATCTATGGGTTTTCAAATCGCTTTCGTATTTCGCTGACGTTGTTTTCTGCCTTGTCCCTATTCTATCATCGGATGAATATATATACGGCGAAGCGTCACCGTTATATGGTTGAGGTTCCCGAACAAAGCGCAATGTTTCCACGTATTTTATTGTGCGAACCGCAGGTCTGTGGAATTCAGTGCCGGCTTCTCTGTTTCCTGGTCATTACAAACTCAAACAACAAATTCAAAGATAGAAAGAGCAATATGTTGCCAAAGATATTTTTTCAGATCGTATATTTTAATTTTATCAGCATTTATTTTCCTAATATCTTTAGTTTAGCTACGAAAAGCAAACGTAACGTTGGAAGCTTCCCAGGTCAATGTACTGATGACATTAAAAAGGTGGCTTCAACAGAATGGATGAACAAGACAAATGACAGGGTGTTGGTGCACAGCTTGGGAGACACCTATGTCCAGAAGTGGACTGCTGAGTAGAACTTGGAGGATGTAAAATAATGGTCCCCATTCAGCTGCAACCGGTTAGAGTGGAAGCCTACCCCCCCACACTTGGAAAAAGACTTGGCATATGATGAGAAGTACCCGTACATTTTTATGAAGAATAGACCCATGGTTTTAAAACAACTGTATTTGTATAAAATTGGGGTCAAAATACAAGCAAACAATCCTTAAAAATAAATATTATTACAGAATTTCACTCAGACAAACTTCGTTACCACCAAAGTACCAACATCCTTACATGTTATCTTTTCTCTTATGTGAAAACAACACAAAGGGTTTCTAAACTTAGGAGCGTTCTCATACTTAAGTGGGTCGAAATATCAAAATAAGCAGAATGCAGGAACGTATGCGCACATACTGCTCCTTCATTTGTTGACGTTATCTCCGTCCGTACTGGTAAACGTTAAGTTTGTTTGTAAAGTGTTGTGGGATGGGACGAAGGGTGTATATTATTTTTTGGAAACGATACTTTGGATTGGAATTTGTTTATAAAACCAGGGTAAGCAGAATCAAAGGTTAAACCCACTTCCGTTCCGATCTTTAGCACTGTATCAACCAAACTGTGCGTCGGCTTTGGGTACAACTCTTTATAGCTATATTCTCCATTTTCTTTATAATTCACATCATTTCCGTTATGTGTGTAGAATGTAGATAATGGGGCTTTCCAGAGAACGGGCAGCAGCGTTCTCTGTGCTTTTTTAACAACCGTACTGCGATCGCCAACCAGCCTGCCAAGCGATGGCGATTATGGCAAAACCCCTCTTATGTCAATGTGGCGACACTTGGGAGGCTTATGTCCAGCAGTAGACTTCTTTCGGCGGAAAAGATGAGATGAAGATGACTACAAATCTAATATGAATATACTAAACACCCACCATATCCTACAGATAGAATACAGTATTAATTATATCACAAACTACATCCTCGATATTATCTAGATCAAACCAACCAAACACCATCTCAGAACATGAGACTTAATTCATTTATCTCGCTAGCCTCCCTCAAAGCTTGCATCAAATTTCCGTGATATAATCTATTAGCCGTCTGCCACGACACCTATGGGATGCGATGGAGCGATTCTAATTAAATCGGACATCGACGGAGCATTTCGCATTGTCTTCACGGGAACTTGCCTCCCTGAACACCGAGATCGTCGATGGTTTTGGAGAATTCCAATTCATGGCGCAGATACGATACTGATGGAATTCTGTTACTTGGACTGTGGGCTTGATAAAGAAAGTAGCTGGCTTCCGATATTCCAGAGTAGAAATGGGAAACGCCATTATGGATAAGTTTGTGAATTATTCAAAATTATATCGTACTGTTTCTTATTGAACGTTCTTTAAATATTTGGTGATATGAACAAGTGCGAAAAAAAGTGACCTATCCTGTTCGATGTAGGTGAACAAAACTGTACTGATAGATGATTTTAGTCATACTCATAGTACCAACTGAAGTTATACATTATACCTTTCACAAATTGTCGCTGACGTGCCTTGAAACCAGATGACATTTTTATTCTAAAAACTTGTGTCTTACAGATAAAAAAAATTGTTCTTATAAAGAACAGCAATGTGCACATTATCAAATCACTTATTTCAACACTCTAAATAAAATATAATACATCTCAATCAGAAACCATGATCTTAAAATTACCACACAGACTGTGCACAAAACCCGACCAGCAAATGCACAGCTCCAAGCTACAAGACATCAGATTACACTGTAATCTTATAGTTTGGACTTGAAGCAAACTGTCTGGGTGTATCTGTTTATTGTTCACGTTCTAACAAACAGACAGACAGACAGTCTCCCGCTCGAGTTCCCTTTGCATCCGACAAATAGTTCTGAAAAAGGACGGGAAGCGTCTGCGTGGTTGCTAGCAGCTTTCCAAATGTTTTGATGTTCACGTTATTGATTACTGTTATAATTTATGCCTAATGCTGATCTGTAGCAGTTCAGTCGTTAAGGCAGATTTATTTATTCGTAATGTTGGATTTGGTTTGGCTATTTTTTATTGACTGTTTGGAATGAGGTGACTTGTTTGTTTGAAAATTTAATTTTGTATGAACTAATTTTTCAACAAAGTTAATATTTAGATCGGGTTAAGCTAGCCTACTTGTATCTTATGTGTATATACTTCGACTGCTGGCTGATTTTGAAGAAGTGTAACCAAAACATAAGAATTTTAATCAGCACTTAACAGAAATAACAATTCTTAAAACATCCGTCCTTACTCCACAAAAATACTAAAAAGCGTCATCAACGTCTTCTCCACAGTCCACATCATTCACACAATCACACACAACGAATTGCTTCTCAAAAAAACCTACCGTATAAACATGGACGCGAAACGCAGCGTAACATAAACATAATGAACACATGCTACCTTAGAATAAACAGCCCACTATAAGCGCGCGCGCAGCTGGCGCACTGACTTTTTTTCGTAATACCCACATCAAATCATCCGGTTTGTAACTTTTTGTAGAACTGATATCAGTTTGTCTGAGTGTACAGGGTGGAATGAAATCAGTTAGCAAAACTGATTAGATGTTCTTCTTCTACTTCCTGCCCATGTCTCGTCTTATTTGTCGTCAGCGCAACACGTTTTTAGGGTTCCGTAGCCGAATGGCAAAAAACGGAACCCTTATAGATTCGTCATGTCTGTCTGTCTGTCTGTCTGTCTGTCCGTCTGTATGTCACAGCCACTTATTTCCGAAACTATAAGAACTATACTGTTGAAACTTGGTAAGTAGATGTATTCTGTAAACCGCATTAGGATTTTCACACAAAAATAGAACAAAACAATAAATTAAGGGGGGCCCCCATACTTACAACTGAAAACCAAAAAAAAAAATTTCATCAAACCCATACGTGTGGGGTATCTATGGATAGGTCTTCAAAAATGATATTGATGTTTCTTATATCATTTTTTTCTAAACTGAATAGTTTGCGCTAGAGCCACTTCCAAAGTGGTAAAATGTGTGTCCCCCCCCCTCTAATTTCTAAAGTAAGAGGAGGAAAATTCTGAAAATATTTAGGATTGTAGAACGTAAAAAAAACTATCAACGAAAATTGGTTTCAATAAGATATGATGTTTAGTTTTTGAGATATGGGACTTTTTCATCAAACTGCAGCAGTAACTTTGTTTTTCATTAACATACTATGAAAAACAAATTTAGTTTTGCGGTTGTGTGGAAGTTTACTAACTAATACTACTAACTAATGAATGACAGTTCAAAATATTGTTATTATATTGTTTGGAGATAAGGAACCCTGTGTGCGAGTAAGACTCGCACTTGGCCGGTTTTTTTTTCTTCCGTTCTCCGCTGTCATTCGAAACGCTATCATTTACTCTTGTTTCCTTTATGTCATTTCTCACACATTCCATCCATCTTTTCTGTGGTTTTCCTCTCCCTCAACATTTATATTGACTTCTACACTATTTTCGATACTCATCGACATGGGTATCAAATTATCGATATCAAAATAAAATTCATTTCATGTTTTTTTTCTTGGTGTCAATAACCGCACTATCTGCGTTTTCTAATAATTATCATCATTCTAGTGCTCTTTGCACATTTGGGGTCGACGCAGCATACGTTTTTCTTTCATAATTCTCTATTAGTTGTCATCTCATGTGTTAATACTACTTTTATAGTCATTCACATGCATACAAAACTCTCCTTACGATCGACATTTCCTCAAACCAGTATGAAGAGTCTGATAACAGCCAAACAAAAAACATCAAATCATATGACATTTTAGGACCGACCTCAAAAAAAAACAGATCATACAGACAGACAGATCCTATAAGGTCGGATTACTCTTGTTGTCCGTCGGTCTGTCAGTGACCCTTTCTCTCGGAAACGGCGGAAGGTATCGAGATTAAATTAAAAACTATATACTCATGTCTTCGGTCCCTTAAAGTTGCAAAAAAATCAAAATTCCAAATTAACGTAAAAAAAAGATACGGAGGTGTATGCCGCAAAAAAAGTATATTTTTAACACTCAAGAAAATCAAATTTTATAGAGGGTACTTTCCGTTGACCTAGAACTATGAAATTTCGCAAGTAATATCACCTTATACTACAAGTTAAATCATAAAAATATAGTCTTTACAAAATACAAAGTACGGATCTCTTGGTGGGCGAGTCCGACTCTCTCTTGTTCGATTTTGTTTTATCTCTTTTAACGTAGCCATCATATTTATACATTTCCACTAGCAATTTAAATTGACCCCAAATATTGTTACAGTAACTTTTCAGTTACTGTTTTTAATTATAAGTTAATTACTTTTGTTCAATGTTTTTTATTAGTGTGTCAATGGGTTCCTGTGTAGCGCATTTTAATTTAATGGGTTAATTTAAACTATAAACGGGTCGAAAAGGAGTATCTTCTTAGCTTCATTCAGATCGTTTTAGCTTAATTAGGTTTCGAGTTACTTCATTAAGAACTTCCTTGATGGTATTTATTTGGAGTTTTTTTATGTCATTTAGATATGCAATAGTTGGTCTGTTCTGTTTTTTGATTCAGGGAATCACTGTTGACTGTTTATTTATCGCTGCCAGACCGTTTCAAACTTCATAGTTTTAATCTCAATCCCATATCATTATTTCAATCATTGTCATCGCTGATAGAGTGAATTTAAGCCCTCAGCTTTTAAAATTTTTGTATAACTTAATATTCGTAGTCAGAGCGCTGGCTAAGTGTGTGAGCGACTGGATAAATTATATTAATTGTTTATGAGATGTTAAATATTCTCTTGAAATGAGCAACTCAAATCCATCAACATGTGATGGATTTAACATCATAAATGTTATATTTAGAGGCGCTAAAACGATGGTTTGTATATTTCACACGCAATTCAATTTAATAGTGTAAGCAAAGACGAAGTGTCACTGACCTTCCACATTTCAAAAAATTGCAACATCTTTAGGTGTATTTATACGTCTCCGCAGTTATCGACTACTCAATACTCCTGTTACCACATCCAGAATATATAAGTTGTGCTATTCAATTTTCAGAAGGTCTTGTAAAAGGTTTGGACGAAACCATGTCGAAAATAGAACGAGACATATATTTATTCACGTTGTTTAGAACTAAACTATAACTGTTGTGTATACAACTACTCATTTTTAGGGTTCCGTATCCAAAGGGTCAAGCGAGACCCTAAAAATGACGGACGGACAGCGAAGTCTCAGAAATCCCTATTTCTGAGACTTCGCTGTCCGTCCGTCCGTCCGTGCCTCCGTCTGTCACCAGGCTGTATCTCATGAACCGTGATAGTAAGCCAGTTGAAATTTCTACAGATTATGTATTTCTGTTGACGCTATAACAATAAATACTAAAAACAAAATAAAATAAATATTTAAGGGGGCTACCGTACAAAAAAGTTCGTTTTTATAAATAATGGTACGTAACCCTTCGTGCGCGAGTCCAACTTGCAGTTAGCGCGTTTTTATTTTTTCTGATGTAAATGATTAACGACACATTAGTTACAACATGAAGAATAAATGCATCTGCATGTATCATTGGTGCATCTTAGCGTAAACGTGGGGTTAGACGATTCCTAATATTTTTTTATTAGCAAGACTCATTTACGTTTTATTCTTTAACAATATCTAAAAGAAAGCTCTAATACATACCAAGAATCAGTATACAAATATCGACTGCCATTCAATTAATTTCATTCGAATTCGAATCAGGTAGGAAAAACTTTCCAGAACAAAATTTCCCCATCGAGCTTAGGGGTGATAAAACAAAATGTGCTGTTATCTAAGTTACAAAGCACTTACCTAATGATAAGAGATTCTTAAGAAGTGCGTGAAAATGGTCTGCATAACGAGTAGTACATCTATAGGTAGCAATTGGGACTAAAAACCTTTGAATGAAGTGAAACTGCCTGTTAACGGTAATGGCCACCCATCCAAATAAGGATTGTCAGATGCTACTCATTGTTCGTGTATTATTGTGTTTGCAGGATTTGTAAACGACGTTATTCTTGTTTGGTTATTGTTGTTGTTGTTGAGGAGCTCGTGGCTAAATAATAACAGCCTCACGGGTCGATCTTTAAGGTTAAGCCGTGCTTGCCGAGGTTGGTCCTTGGATGGGTGACCATAATTACATACCGAGGTTCATCCGTGCCCCGGAAAGCACGTTAAGCCTTTGTTCCCGGCTGTCATTTGTAGATCTTTGACAGTCGTTACCAGTAGTCAGAAGCCGAAAGACTGACATCCAGTCTTACCAAGGGATATCGTATTACACAGTTACTGGGTTGTGGAGGTCAGATAGGAAGTCGCTTCATGTAAAATACTGGTACTTAGCTGCATCTGGTTAGATTGGAAGGCGACCCCAAGATAGTTTGGGAAAAGGCTAGGCAGATGATGATGGTTATTGTTGATGAATTCGACAGCATAACATCACATCTGTTTCCACAAAGGGTTCTAATACTTCTTTATAATGTGATTAGTGTCTATCATGAGAGAGCAGCGGTGGCCTTGTGGTGGCAGCCCCGACTTACGAGCAGTAAGCCGTGGGTTCGAAACCAAGCAGGCGCATTACTTCGTGTAATTTATTTCATCACCGCTGCCCTAAAAAACGGTGAAGGAAAACATCGTGAGGAAACCGGCATGTCCTAGAGCTAAAAATTCGAAGACATGTGACATCTACCAACCCGCACTGCGCCCGCGTGGTGTATTACAGCCCACTCCCTCTCATAGAGAGGAGGCCTGTGTCCCAGCAGTGGGAACATTATAGGCTGATGATGATGATGATGATGATGATGATAGTGTCGTAGTGTAGTGTCGTAGTCCATAGGTTTCTAACTTGGTTTTACATGCCGTCGAGAAATAACTCCCAGGCTTGCTGGTTTCCTCCCGATGTTTCGCAAAGGGCTCGGGAGGTGGGTGTACAGTATTCTCAATTTTAAAAGTTACATAAATCCAAATCGGTCTACTACGGAGACTAGAAATTGAACCAAAGACTTGCTCTGCAAACTAAATGTTCAGTATTACATACGTTCTCAGCATAAAATAACGACAAACTATCGTCACAAGGCAAAAAATTCAAAAGCCCCAAGCAAACCCAGGTGCGTCAGCATATCTAAATATATATAAAGGCGTTCCGATTTGCTCAACATTTAGAAGAAACCTTTCAACCCAACGAAAGCTCTGTAGAAATACATGAGAGTGTAAATTTATCACAAAACCAAAGAATCAAGCTTGTGACTCCTAAGGAAGTAATGAGAGAAATTCAAAACAACATTAGCTCAAAAAAGTCTCCCGGTTACGACCTCATCACAGGGGAAATTCTAAAACGCCTCCCACGCAAAGCCATAGTAAAGCTGACCAAACTAATAAATGCTTCATTTATCTTAAAATATGTACCTGAGCCATGGAAGGTTGCTGAAGTCATTATGATTGCGAAGCCTGGGAAACCTCCCCACGAAGCATCATCATACAGACCCATTTCTCTGTTACCCGTACTATCAAAGTTATTTGAAAAACTGTTATTAAAACGGATAAAACCAGTAATAGAAGATAAAAACCTAGTTCCAGATCACCAGTTTGGCTTCAGAGAAAAACACTCAACGTTAGACCAGGTACATAGAATAACTAATGTTATTGAAAAAACGCTAGAAAATAAAGAAGTCTGTGCTACCGTGTTCTTAGACGTCGCGCAAGCTTTTGACAAAGTTTGGCATGAGGGTCTCATATTTAAGCTCAGACGCATGCTACCAGAATTTGTAGATATCCTAGAGTCGTATTTAACTAAAAGAATGTTTAGAATACGCCAAGAGGACGCATATTCCGAGCTAAAAACCATAAAAGCTGGGGTGCCTCAAGGAAGTGTGCTTGGCCCAATTTTGTACTTGTTATACACTTGTGATATCCCAGAGCTGGAAAACAGCACCATAGCGACCTTTGCAGATGATACTGCTATTATGGCCACCGGATCAAGCCACAGAGAAGCAGTAGAGAAAGTTCAACTAGCTGTGAACAAAGTTTACGACTGGACACAAAAGTGGAAGATCAATCTGAATGAGTCAAAATCAGTTCACATTAACTTCACAAACAAACACATTGACTACCACCCACTCTACATAAATGGTATGCAAATACCTTATGCTAATACAGCCAAATACCTTGGCATAACTCTCGACGCCAAGCTGCGTTGGAAAGCCCATATCAAAAAGAAAAAACAGGAACTCGATATTCGTTATAAACGTTTGCATTGGTTACTGGGAAGGAAATCCTGTTTATCAATACATAATAAGCTGATAATATACAAGCATATTCTGATGCCAATTTGGACGTATGGTATCCAACTTTGGGGCTATACTAAGCCAACCAACGTCAAAATAATTCAACAGTTCCAAAATAAAGTACTCAGGGCTGCTGTAAATGCACCCTGGTACGTAAGAAACGATGACCTCCACCGTGACCTCGACATGGAATTCGTCACCACCATCACACAAAAATTTGCTGAAGCCCACGAACACAGACTCCATCGACACGTGAATGTTGAGGCAATCCAGCTGTTAGACAACACAGGCATAGTGCGTAGACTAAAGAGAACTAAACCATTTGAATTAGTGTAGTGTAAGTGAATCAATAATAGTAACAATGTTGTGCTATTTATATAACACATGAACAAAGTGTTTTATCAATTTTACCAGACTCTAAGGAAGTGTTACGAACGTGTGTAAAAGTGCATACCTAATTATGGACACTATTCTTAGCATTAACATAATTTATAACGTAGCATAATAAGTTAGATTTAAATTGTTTATTAGTCTTCTTAGGCTAGATTGCAATTAACTAGTAAGAACTTGGTTCTTACTAATAAGGGAAAAAAAAAAAAAAAATATCTAAATATTCACTAATCCAAGTTATTCTAAACTAACCCCAGTGTCCCCTCAAAGGACAGATGTGCATTTATAAATAGACGTAAAGGTCACGCGTCAGAATTTATGAAAACTGGATAGGCAGGATTAGAGCTGTGCGCTGTTCCTAATCTCATTAGCAGGGATGAACGAATTTATGATGAGAAGGTTATTTTTTTTTTGGAGGTTTTGAATTGTTTTTGGTAAGCGTGTGTTAGTTTATTTTTGTTGCTTTGAATAAGGGTGGATTTCACCAGTAACGCAGAACGAGATGGCACGTTAAGCCACTGGTGCCGTCATTAGCGAAAATTTAATCATATCTATACATTTTGGAAGTTCAAGGGTGGTTAGGGGGGATAATAACTAAGCCACAAAAAACTTTAGCTAAGTCTATTCAATTTCTAATTTTAATGAAATAAGTTTAAATTCACTAAAATCTATATTCTTTAGTGTGGGACGCAAGTTGCATCGATACTCTTGCGCCATCACATCTTCCAAGCTCATCATGCTGTGCTGGCGCGGCCGCTGCGGCAGGGGAGAACCTTAAGTGGCGTAAATATAGTAACCTTTGTGGTAACTATATTTTCGAGCCGTTTGGGGTTGAAACTCTGGAGCCATGGGGTCCGAGTGCTTACGGCCTTTTTAAGGAAATCTCCAAACGCTTAGTTAACGCTTCCCGTGACCCAAGGGCTGGCTTTTACTTTGGCCAGAGGCTAAGTGTTGCCATACAACTTGGCAATGCTTCCAGTGTCTTGGGCACACTACCAGCTGTCAGCGTTGGGGAGGAGATTTTTGACGCCCTTTTATAGTTTATTCTTATTTTAGTTATTTAATTTTTTAGTTTCTTAATCCTCTTAATGTATATAGTTGTTATATAAATCTTTAACTAAAATCTACTGTAACATTATGACATAACGACCCCAGCATGGCTGTGAAAAAGCTAGGCAGGTGTTATACCTAACAAGCTTTAAAGCCCTAACTATTTACTTGCTATGAAACTTTTTGACCATTTCATGGAAAATGATACACATACTAAGGTCTAACCAATGCTTTATTACAAAAGGTTCTGAGAACTCGCTATTACCCTTTGCAAGAGCTCAAATATAAATATCTAACCATCTGTATTTTTACATCCAACCTTATGCTTCTAATGTCGAGATAAAATATTATTTGATGGATTAAGGTTTTATGAAATATGGCAAATAGTTGATGTACTTTAATTTCCTTTTAGATAAATACCGAAACCGAAAAAACCGATAAAAACCGAAATGAAGTAAATTAGGTTTTTGTTGGAACGCTTGGATAGTTTGACGCAAAATAATTTGCAGAATTTAGTAAGAGCCTGTTTCCTTACAAAACTTGCCCATATTTAACTATTTAAACTATTTTATTCTGGGTCTTTAAAAGAGACTGAGATGTCTTAGTTGTTTCCTGAGAGTAGCCAAATAGAAAACATCGAACTAATCTTCTTTTTAAAAAAAAAACATTGCTTTTTAAAAGGTCCTACAACAAACCAACTTACACTCCTACTTACTCTTTATTTTCTGTCTTCAAACACAAACTCAAAGCATTTATTTCAGTTAGACCACTACGGGCACTTTTGAAAAGCAAAAAAAAACAAAAAATAAATCGCGAAGCTACAGTCCCAGTCACAAGGCATAATAACTTGTGAAAGTACTGTTGTTGCCCATAACAAAGATTCATAATTATAGTTATAATAAACATAAAATGTAACATTTTAACGAAACTCATAAAATATGTTCCTTTGCGAGAAACTATGATCCATAATGTAGTACATATACGCTGTGTGACGGGTTCCCAGGCACTCACCTCGAAATAAATGTAGTTTATATCCAATAGAATTGCTAATTTGCGAACTCAAACAAATGAGTTATACTTACATAAATAGATATTGCTAATGATAACACAAGTTATGATCAAGAAACTCTGCAGCAAGACGCGTAGTGTGACAATCACACGGTCTAGCACATCGAGCCGAGTGTGATGCACCGTGCTTAAGGGGCGGCACTTGTGCGCGCACTCGACTGTGCTTCGGTGTTGTAACATAGTTGGTATGTGGATTAAGTTTAGTATATTGTATGTTACAAGATATTAAATGTAACGTTTAATTATAAAGTCATAAACTTAAGTACCTACTCGAGACTATTTATAAATTCTTATTAAGAACATCTCTCAATTTATACCTGTCTATATTTTACTTTTAAGCTAATAGTTTACCTCAGAAAGTGCTTACATCATTATTTTAGTATAAGTAGTTTATTTGTTTTGTAGTAGTTAATAGTAGCTTTCTCTCTCCAAATTCACTTATTTGCTGTGCCCGACAGGGTCCATATGATCTAATTATAAGTTTACCACCTATGAATCACATGTAGAATCCAATAAAAGTATTGAGTAATTAAATGTTTTGTAATGAATGTAAGGCAAATAAAGTAAATATAAATAAGTAATAATGAATGATAATGTCCTAGGTAATACAGGAACAAAATGATATTCATCAAGTTAACTAAAGCCTAATTAGACCACAAATTACTGAATGCGTTTAGCGTTAAACATGTTTAAAACTCATATACAAACGATTGATAAAAGCAGAATAATGTTTTAAATACGATCCGTTTTATAGATCTACGTGATACGTTCTTCAACGAAACTAGCGATAAAACATAAAAAGACAAATGTTTTTCTTGTTTCAGTTACGGCGTTTTAAGGTGCAAGGCGAGATGATTTTTACACTTGACCCTCTAAGTTTATGTATCGATAACGAAGGAATAAAGAAACTTCTAACGTCAGACAAAAAAGCTATGTAGTTCTCAAAAAATAAAGTGATTGTCATCCATGTACCGAGCGCTCATTCCCCAGCCCCAGTAGGCACATTATGTCAATTTAATCTCCGGATAATCCGGTTTTTTTAAGGAATTTAATTAGAACATTCCCCTTTATTAGTCCCAAACCGCAATGCCAACTTTTCCAGCCTTTCCAATAATGACCAAAAAGGCAAAATTTTCTGCTTAATCAAATCTCTTTCGACCGTTTTCATACAAAACATCGGGGTTATATTAGACGGTCCTGAATTAATAGGATTTCAACCCCAAACATCTACTCTGATTAGCGTTTCAGTTGAAAGTCACTGTACGATGTTTGACTTTGTTAAACTGGGATTAGAGGATTATGTGGATAACCATATTTTTGTTAATACAATGTTCTGCATTAAACAAAGCGGCTTAGCTTTTGCGATGTTCATCATTTTTAAGGGTTATTTTTATGAATGATTAGCTGTGCACCGCAGTTTCACAAGCGCAGACCGGCAAAAAAGTAAGCCTATGTGTTAATCCAGGGTTTAAGCTATCTACATACCAAATTTTATCCAAATCTGTTCAGCCATTGAGGCGTGAAGGAGTGACAAACACACACAAACACACTCACTCACAAACTTTATAATATTAGTGTGTTAAAGAAATATTATTAGCCTTTTTATTATACAGTAATCTCCAACTTAATGCACTGAGTTTAAATAAATTGCACTTGACTATGTTCTTTAAATTAAACCTCTAGGTAAAGGTTTAAACAAGTTGCTTTGTAATCTCATCATTCATCATCATTTCAGCCCAAAAGACGTCCACTGCTGGACATAGGCCTCCCCCAAGTGTCGCCACATTGACGTTTTGGGTGGTTTTGCCATCATCATTGGCAGGCGGGTTGGCGATCGCAGTACTGTTGTTACAAAAGCACAGAGAAAGCTGCAAAATCTCACTGTTGTAATCTCACTTCTATTAAAAATGCGAAAGTTTGTAAGGATAGATGAATCATTGTCACGCTTTCACGCAAAAAATACTGAACTGGTTTTTATTAACTTTACAGTAATATCAAAATCTTAAGTCTGCATACATCAGAATAACAAAGAGGGATAATTCATATAATTCATAAAGATAATTAGTGACTAAAAATGAATTTACGCGGGCGACACTGCAGGTTGAAGCTAGCATATACACACATGTTATATTAATGCTACATCATTTCATTTCAGCCGAAAGACGTCCACTGCTGGACATAGGCCTCCCCCATGTGCCGCCACATTGACATAACTAGGGGGGGGGGGGTTTGCCATAATCGCCACGCTTGGCAGGCGGGTTGGCGATCGCAGTACGGTTGTTACAAAAGCACAGAAAACGCTGCTGCCCATTCTCTGGCAAGTCCCTTAGTCGCCTCTTACGACACCCACGGGAAGATATGAGATGGTGCTATTCTTTACATCCGACACCATACAGTACAGTACAGTACATTACATAGATCATCATCATCATCATCATTTCAGCCCAAAAGACGTCCACTGCTGGACATAGGCCTCCCCCAAGTGCCGCCACATTGACATAACTAGGGGGGTTTTGCCATAATCGCCACGCTTGGCAGGCGGGTTGGCGATCGCAGTACGGTTGTTACAAAAGCACAGAAAACGCTGCTGCCCATTCTCTGGCAAGTCCCTTAGTCGCCTCTTACGACACCCACGGGAAGATATGAGATGGTGCTATTCTTTACATCCGACACCATACAGTACAGTACATTACATACAATACTGTTTTAATGCTACACTTAACATCAATCTAAATATTGAAACTGAAGCTACAGATCGCTAAACCAAGATTCGTAGCCACAGCGAACACGCTCTTATAATTTACGCTACAAATACAACAAAATAATAAGTAAACTATTATAAAAGTTCAACGAAACAATGAACGGAATTCATTTACGAAAACCAATGAAAGGAGACATCAAAGTAAACTCTTGTTTAGTTTGTCTTGGTAATTTAATTCAAAGTAGTTTTTGATCGTGGCTTCAGTTGCTACAGTTGCTTTTAAATAAGTGGTACTTAATTAAGTGAATGATAGTGATATTACTTAACACGATTAAGCACATTAATTGTATCATAGGAAAAGTCTGGTTTCTATTTGAAACGAGGATTTTTCTGTGATTCATAATCATCACCATCTGCCTAGCGTTTTCCCAACTAGGTCAAGATCGGCTTCCAGTCAAACCGAATGCAGTTAAATACCAGTATTTTACATGGATCGACTGACAATCTGACCTCCACAACCCAGTGATTCATAAATTTCATAGTATATTTCCAATGTCTGGCAAAATTCGAAATAAATAATAAAATATATAAACTGTAGCGACATAAAAAAAGCAACTTACTACAAAAAGTACTACAGCGCCATCTATGACACGACGGAAGAACTAACATTAATTTGCTACATCTCGCAAGCAAAGTTTACATCGACTTAAGAGTATATAGAGAAAACCCGACAACAACTGTCGGGCAGTTGCCCACCAGACACAACACCTGTCTGGTCGAAGGATCCTCCCTTTTCTAAGGAGTATCGAGGAACTTTACACCCTGTTCCTCAAACCCCTACAAAACAATGACATTATTTTTCAATATCGCAGTCCACAATGTTACCATTTTTGTACTGTTATTCCAAGTTTAAATGTTGCCAAAACGTGGTCTACTAAAAACGTGCTCTAGTAAAACTGCAAGTAGAAATTGACCAAAACTTGCATAACCTTTTCATTCAGCAACTATACATTGTTATTGACTTTTAAAACTCCCAAACAAACAACTTGTATAGTTGTACACATTTTATTCTTACCCACAAAAACTGGAACCTGCAACAAACTACATACAATACAACTAATTTATTTATATTGTAACGTGCAACCTATTCATGTTGCAGCAACTAACAATTTCATACCATTTTGTTTAGCTCTGTTACTTGCAAATTTTATTAGTTCCGCGTTTACATTGGTGAAATGTATGAGGAATTTAGCTTTAGCTGGCAACTCTGGAATGCTTTTGAAGGCTTACAAAGAAGCTGCTATGGTTCAACTGAGTCTCAACTTAATAATAGTGGAAGGATTCAAGTTTAACACAAAGGTGGATTGAGTTTTGTGAAGACTGCTTGCTGGATTTTTTATGAGTTGAAAGGAGTTATGCCTGAGTCCGTCACTGGGGGCCTACTCTCTTTCTCCGAAACGTAACTTCGGCAACGAACGAAAATTAAACGTAGTTACGTTTGTGACCTTATTTGCGGACGCACACAACACCATTTAATACATTCGTTCACGTTAATTGTTTGTGAATTCGAACTTCTTGTGTGCGTCCGCAAACGATATAGATTAGGGGCACAAACGTAACTACGTTTAATTTTCGTTCGTTGCCGAAGTTACGTTTCGGAGAAAGAGAGTAAAACAAAACATCACGATTCACAACTGCTTCAAATATTTTTGTTTCATAGTTTATTTTCGTCATGGGTACTATAATAATACTAAAGTATCGTCAAAAGAACAAAATAGGCAATTCATTTTTACAAGAATATAAGATTTTTTTTAAGAAACATAGTTTTGTTCGTCATTCCCAACAACGACACAATACTGTAAGTATATACTGTTGTGTCCTATTTGGTTTTAACGCTTTGCTTTCATGATTTGAAAATTAAAATTCGATCTACAAATGACAGCCGGGACCAACGGCTTAACGTGCTTTTCCGAGGCACGGACGAAACGCGGTATGTAATTATGGTCATTCATCCACGGACCAACCTTGGCAAGCATGGCTTAACCTTAAAGATCAATCCGTGCGGCTGTTATTATTTAGCCACGAGCTCCTCCGTACCGTACGGTAAATATACCGTAATCTTGTGACGAAAAAGAAAGAAAAAAATATTAATTTGTCGTAGGGACATGACGTGCATACAAAAAAACAATAAAAAATACTAAGCGTAACAAACATTTGTAAGTACAATAAGATAAAATATACAACAATAAGAATAAAAAAATAATAGCAATAATGAGTCAAAAAAGTTGTCAGCTTGCACTTCGTGACTGCGACAAGTAGGTTGCGCGAGGTTAATTATCATGAAGGTTTATTTCCCACTGCCGAAGTCTGTGCCACACCCTTTAAAAGTTACAACCTTAACGTGCTACATAAACAACACAGCACCCGCCACCCATATAATTAGCAACGAATAAACAACAACATCGCTAATCAGAGCTCATCGTTTGTTGCGGATGAGTAGCTCAGGGGGGTGGAGCTCACCCCTTTTTCACCCTCTTTCAAACCCCTCGCATCTTTAGTGACGAGTCGTCACAAAGAAAAAATAGCCTACCGAGATATTTTACTTTTCAAGTTCGTTATGATAAGTTGGGCGTGTGAAAATCTGGGTAACTTGTAAAGTAGTGATTTTTGTTTTTTCGTACTTTCATTGACCTTACTAAGATTTTTTTTTGGGCTGAATGCCTAGAGCCATTTTTTTGTAAGGGTTCTGTGGACCGCAGATGTTATAATAGTCTGAAGTTATTTACTAGCCGAACAAAACATAGGCGAAGTCTTAGGCATATGTTAGTTACATCACGGAAGACAACATTTGTGTCACTTACTTGATCTAGTCTTTTTGTGATATTTTCTATTATTTTTTTGTTGTTTTATAGACTCTTTTTCTTATTTACCGAATGTTTGTAAATGTGTGGACATTGTAGGCCTTATAGATTCCTAGATCCTTTGTAACTTTTTATTTCGTTCTACGTTTTGTAGTAAGCAACGACTTATTGTCAGGCCTACGACGTCCTCCCATACTTTAGTACTAACGCTGTAACAGAAATATTGTAAAACCAAGTGATTTTAAAAGAGTAACCATTGAGTTTCTTGCCGGTTCTTCTCCATAGGAAACGACCAACCTGAATCGGGCACCTTTTGTCGAAGTTTTATAAGTGCCGATGTAAAATAAATTATTTACACTTAAAAAACGTCGACAAAAAGGTGCTCGGTTCGGGTTGGTAGTTTTATATGGAGAAGAACCGGCAAAAAACTCAATGGTTACTCTTTTAAAATCATTTGTCTTACTATATTTGAATGTTACAGCGTTAGTTCTTAAGTATGGAAGCAGAGCGTAGGCCCGACAATTAGGTCATTGCTTAATAAAAAAGGTAAAAAAAATACGAATTTACAAAGCCTACAATGCCCACACAATCCACACATTCACAAAGAAAAGGTTAATTAAAAATCTATAAAAAAGTAAAAATAAAACATTTTAAGAAGACTAAACTAAACAATTGACACAAATGTTGTCACCATCGTCATTATGCTAGCATCAATATTAAATTTTCTAATTAGTTTAACATTCTAAATAATCCATGAGACTAATTGCCACTGATGATTCGATTAACTCATTACAATAATAAACGGTTCCAATTTCACCGACTATTAGCTCTCATGATTATTCCCAATCAAAACAAATACTAATATAAACAGCTAATTAAAACGTCACTGTAATAACAATCGTTATAACGAAAGTTATAACGTTTGTTTTAAACGTATTGTGCAGTAAATCTTGCCAGTCGTAAACGACGATCATGTGATCGGTTCACACCTCCCTGGAATCCAGCGGCCTGATGTCTTTTTCACTGTTCATCCCCCTTTTATGGCGGTTGGGGGAGAATGGGATAAGTTATAAAAGAATGGAGCTTAATATGTTAGATTTTGTTTGAATGAAAGCGAGTTACAAATGTTTGCGGTTGCTATTTTTACTTGCGAATGCGCGTATTACTTTGTGTAATTTATTTCATCACCGCTGCCCTCAAAAACGGTGAAGGAAAACATCGTGAGGAAACCGGCATGTCTTAGAACTAAAAATTCGAAGACATGTGACATCTACCGAGCCACACTGGGCTTGCGTGGTGGATTACAGCCCACTTCCTGTCATAGAGAGGAGGCCTGTGTCCTAGCAGTGGGAATATTACAGGCTGATGATGATGATGATGATGAATGCGCGTATTAAATAAAAACATAACATCACGCCTGTAATCCCCGGAGGGTTAGCAAGATGTACTAATAGGACACCCACGCTGCGCTAGTACCTAACGTTTATGTCCCATGCAATAGCAGAAATGTCAATGATATTTGAAAGGAATTTGATTTAGATCCATTCGAAATTAGTGTGAATTCGGCCAGAATGTGCTTAAGCCTCAAATTTTCAAGTAGCGGTAGGTTATATTGTATGCTTTTCTTTTCATTATTGTCCTTAATATTTTAGTTATAATTTCAAACCAAGTATGTATAGTGATTTTAACCTTACTTAAATTAAACCGGTGTGTTTTTTGTTTCTTTGCTCAAACTACAAATTTGTATTTTATGCCTATACGTGAGGATTTGTAATTGGCTCTCTGGTGACTATTGTTCCCTTTCTTGTTTGTTTTTCTTAGATGTAAGTTCTCCATGTTCTAAATAAATAAGTAAGTAGGGGGCGAGATTATTGTTATAGAGTGAGGACAAATCCAGACTCCATGGCTGCTACTGTGAAATTATTATTGTAGAGCAAATTGTTTTTCAACCACGTAAAAATAAATAAAAGCAAACAAATCTGTGTCGCCTTTCGCCCCTGCCTTGCACCAACAGCCACAGTCGTAAAGATAATGTAGAAGTTACAGCTCTCATAACATTATAATACTCCTGCGTAGCCAAAAGGATATTTGAGTGATAATAAAATTTAAATATGAGTTACGACCATCGGGCGCCCGGAATTGTAATAGGTTTTATCGTGTGAATGCGAACAACAGATTATATGAATATAATTTACTTTAAAACCGAATTTCACCAATTAAACTGGTACTGGTGGCATGGATGTTATGAAACCAGAGTTGAAGTGATAATCATCTTGATAATTTATCATCTGCCAAGCCTTTTCCCAAGTTTGTTGGGGTCGGCTTCCAGTTTAACCTTATGCAGCTGAGTACCAGTATTTTACATGGAGCGACTGACTACCTGACCTCTACAACCCGGTTAGTATTGGGTTATACGAAACCCCTTGGTAAGACTTTGTCGGACTTTCTGGTCGCGGACAACCTTAACGAGTAAACACAGTGAAAAACTTGACAATCCATACTAATATTATAAATGCGAAAGTCACTCTGTTTGTTTGTTTGTTATTTTTTCACAACTAAACGGGTGATCGGATCTTAATGAATTTTGGCAAGAAGATAGATTTCAACCTAGGGAAGGACATAGGCTATATATCATCACGCTACGACCAATAGGAGTGGAGCAGCAATGAAAAATGTTGCGAAAACGGGAAAAATGTGACGCAGACGAAGTTGCGCGGGACAGCTAGTAATCAATAAACATAAGCATTCCTTTTAGGTACAAGAATAGGTCTTTGTAGATAACTAACGGCTGATATTATTCCCTTTATTCATTTATACATACAAATTTCATAATTTTTTAAATATTACTTGTAAATAATAAAAAAAAAAATTTAGCCACCGGTATCGGGAACAGGGTCCAAGCTACCGGCGGTCAAGACTCCAGAGAAAGGAACCTCCTAACAATACGAGCCGTGTCCAGGATTACCGCTCTCTGAATCAAGCCCTTGATCCAGCTGCCTAACGAGGGCCTCATCAGATGTTGGTCGAGGCTCTTGGCAATTTACCCATTGGCTGATACGACTATCGGTACAATGATCGCTGAGTCAACATCCCACATGTCGACAACCTCGCAAGCCAAGTCAAGATACTTGATTATATATTATAGCTGATATTATTGTTACCATAATATTTTATCAAAATCATTATATTTTATTTTACATAGGCCTACATGGGCACTTATAAAACGTCGACAAAAGGTACACCGTAGCGCGAGTGAATTGAAATCTATGACTTTCACCTGATACTCCTTGTAAGGCAGACCAATATTGACAATACACAATTCCCTATTCAACTAAGCGCACAGTTAAATAAATACATAAAAATTTAATACACACTAGATATAACTTCACACGCACAATGCATCCTTTTGTCCGTTTATGTCCAAAGAAATTATTGAAGAAATAAACAAAGTTTTATGAGATCGAAATTTTATAATAGTAAACAACATTAAAACGACTTCCAATATGGTTCCTATTCATAGTACAGCCATTCAGTCACTATTCACATATTTATACATTTCTATTTTGAATAAGAAAGGATATCAAATGTAAACATGTGTGCACAACAGCGGACGCATTTTGTAATCTCATATTTTCTAGCTTAACTCGCGTGTTTATGCCCCAAGTTTGTGCTTTAATGACTTCAACACAATATACTGAAACCGACCTGCATTTCAGTGCAGTTTTCGCTTTGTTAAAGTGTTCAGTGAAAACAGGAATTTACACTAAATGCTACCCACTTACGGTATTTACGAGGCAAGAGAAGCGAAGTAATGATGAGCCTTTGAATAAAAATCTAAACTTTGAAATAAGAATACGTGTTCGTCAATTGTCTGCCAGTGTGTATATTGCCCTGCAATAAATGCTGCTTTTGACTGTTTGTCACTATCTCCTTACGTAACGGAATAATCGACCGTGTCATCATGTTTAGAGTAGTGACATCTACGGCAAACCAAGCATTATAGATACTTCGGGCAAGTTGTAGCAAACTTTTATACAATCCTGTTAAATAGCTGCCATTTTTCTTTTAGCCACATTCTCGACTAATCGCACCATCATGAAATAAATAAAGAAAAAATCATTCCAGCGTCAAAAGAACAAAACGGCACAGTTAGAGTCTTATCCTGTAATTTAATGTTACTTTACAGTTCAGCAAAAAACTGTTAGAAGTGATTGTTTTTCCACGAATAAAATAAAATCTATTTTTAGCCCTTGAATACTTAGCTTGAATTCCCAAGCCATTACTTCTCAACGCACACTCTTGATTAAATAATAAATCAAAAAAAAAAATACCATAATGGCCGAACCTATAACATTTTTCATTACAAACCAAATAAACAGATTACCTCTGATCCCCATAGGAACACCATCGCTCACCTGCGAACAAAAAAGAAAGAGTTATTAATAGTGAAACTGATGATAAAACTATAATCTATTAACTCAGCATGGGTTTTATAATGGACCAATAACCTGTTCCTGTTTTTTTGAAGCGTTTTTTATGGTGTGACGCCATTTAGTACGGTATGTTGATGTGAGAAAGATAGGTACACAGTTTTTAGCCGACTAAAATATCAGTTTGAAGATTAAAGTCAAAGTGAATTTACTGTCGTACTATTTACTGAGGAGCTCGTGGCTAAAAAATAATAATAGTCGCACGGGTCGATCTCTAAGGTTAAGCCGTGCTTACCGAGGTTGGTCTGTGGATGGGTGACCATAATAACATAACGAGTTTCCTCCGTGCCTTGGAAAGCACGTTAAGCGTTGGTCCCGGCTGTTATTTGTAGATCTTTGACAGTCGTTCTGAGTAGTCAGAAGCCAAAAGTCTGACATCTAGTCTTACCAAAGGATTTGGTTTTACCCAGTTAATGGGTTGTGGAGGTCAGATAGGTAGTCGCTTCATGTAAAATACTGGTACTCAGCTGCATCTGGATAGACTGGAAGCCAACCCCAAGATAGTTTGGGAAAAGGCTAGCCAGATGATGTCTATTTACTGAAGATTCAGTAGGTACCTTTATGCTCATATCAAAAGCAATTGACGGCGCAGTTAGCGCAGTGCCTGAGCACTGAGCGGCTGCTGAGTGGGCTTTCACGGGTTCGATTCCCCAACGGAACAAATATTTGTATGGGCCTATAGGTAGATGTTCCGGGTCTGGCCGTTTATGTATGTGAGTTTAAATTTTTGTAAAACGCACCCACGATACAGGCGAACTTCATAGTGCGGGGCAAAATTTAAAGAAAAAATACATCATATTGGATGAGAATCAGCCACTTGAAAATGACATTTATAAGACGGTCTTCCACAATGTGCACTCTTCTCTTGAGAAAAAGCAGAGGGACAAACTATTTAGTGAAATATCTGACTGTTATGTTAGTAGAACTGGATTCTATACAATACCTTAACAAGTCACTCATTTATCAATACAGCACTTGATCGAATTGTTACGAAAAATGTGAAGTTTTTTTTTATACAATAAAGTCTATTCATCTGAATCTAATTGATTTAGAATTGTACATAAACCGTAGGTTTGGCTTCATTATAAGCAAATTACAGGAAAAAAAATCGTAACGCTCCGTCATAAAAAATATCTAACATTAACTTCTTATAACTATCCCAAATTATCAAATAATTTCACCCATCATTGTTCAAACCTTCATAATTTGCTTTACTTTCTCTGCTCGACCCCATTAGGCCACATCTTCAAACCACTTCACCGGAAACCAACAAATTGCACAACGGTGAACGAATTACAAGAATGTATGCAGTAATTTTCGAGATCATTGCAAATATACATACAAAATTGTCTTAGCAATGGAGAATGGGAGCGTTTACTTAAACGTTTGAATGTGAAGATAAATTACGTGTGGGTTCTGTTAGTGATTAATATTTAATTGGTGTTTGCTGATTACTCTGAGGAAATTAAATAGATCAATTCATTACGCTCTTGTCATTGAGTAAGAGTACTGAAAACCGTTGACATGATAAAGTAATTAGTGACTTGCAATTAGGATCGCGCTTCATTTCGCAAGTATTTGCTATTCCGTGGTGAATGAAAACATCCATTGAGTACTGTGTATAGACTACTTCAGATATAACAAATTAGGCTCATTTATAGACATAGTTATGGTCACAATTTTATTAAAGTTATCTGACATTTAATAAAAATGTGCCTTGTGTATTAACGTTTAATTTAAATAACTACTATATACATTACAACGATAAAAATACTAATAAATTAATAAATAAATGAGGGCGTCAAAAAACTCCTCCTCAACATTGTCAGCTGGTAATGTGCCCAACAGACTGGCAGCATTGCCACGTTGTATGGCAATACTTAGCCTCTGGCCAAAGTAAAACCAGCCCTTGGGTCACGTGAAGCGTCAACTAGGCGTTTGGAAATTTCCTTAAAAAGGCTGTGAGCACTGTGATTTAGTATGTATCAAGCAGTGCCTATATTATGTGGTTTTCTGTCTAATCTGACTTAGCACAAATCCTGGTTTCGAAGTAACCATAATTTAATTGTGATGTTTTCATCTGTTCCTAAAATAACATAACATCAAGCCTGTAATCCCCGAAGAAGAAGGCAGAAGTGTACCTTATACTACACCTACATTTCGCCAGTTATGTGTAAGTTTAATGTGAGACGATCCTATTGCCATCAACCGAGCACAAAACCAGAATCCGTGGCTGCTACTGAAAAATTCCCGACGGAAGAACTCAATAACATTTTGCCCGACCCGGGAATCGAACCCAGAGCCTCATGCTCAGCAGTTGCGCTTGCAACCATTGAGCCAACGTGGTAGTCCTCTGTTCCTATAATTAATCTAAACCAGGCCCTTTATTTATTGTACCGTTTAGGATCACGAGGATAGATGCGTGGATTTCTTGATTTAAAATCTCAAACACGATGCCAATGCTCGCACCTTCTTCCTAGGATGCCAAAGCTCTCATCATCATCATTATCAGCCTATAATGTTCCCACTGCTAGGATCCAGACCTCCTCTCTATGATAGGGAGTGGGCTGTAATCCACCACGCGATCCCAGTGCGGTTTGGTAGATGTCACATGTCTTCGGATTTATAGTTCTAGGACATGCCGGTTTACTCACGATGTTTTCTTTCACCGTTTTTGAGGGCAGCGGTGATGAAATAAATTACATACAGTAATGCGCCTGCCTGGAGGTATTCCATGAAGCGCACCCAAACGAAGCGCACCCAGACGAAGCGCACCTAAAGTATTCCACTTAGCGCACCCGTAGGTGCGCTTCAAATAAAAATTTAAAATAATTAATTTCCTATTCCACGAAGCGCACCTACGAATATCACTTGCATAGTGCGGGGACTAAGAAATAAAACTGTCGATAGAAGAAAATATTTATTATTTAAAGGAGGACTAACTTAATATGTAACATCTTTCAGTTTCATTATAATAATGTGACACAATATTTTTCATTTTTGTAATCTTACTAAGCATCCATAAACCATCTGTGATTTTTTTATGATAAGGTAGAGTATTTTTATTATTCACTAAACAGTAGCTGCCTTTTTGAAGAAAACATCAACATAAATCTCAATAGAAAACTATGTTTACAATATTTTTGATATTTGTCCAAGTTTTTGTTGCAATTATGGAACAATCTGTGAATTTTTATGTTAAAGTAGAGTATTTTTATTATTCACTAAACAGGTAGCTATAAGAAAACTTCAACATAGATCTCTATGTAAAACAATATTTACTATGTTTTTGATATTTCCTCAAGTTTTTATTGCAATTATGAAACAATCTGTGATTTTTTATGTTAAAGTAGAGTATTTTTATTATTCACTAAATAGGTAGCTATAAGAAAACTTCAACATAGATCTCTATGTTAAACAATATTTACAATGTTTTTGATATTTGTCCAAGTTTTATTGCAATTATGAAACAATCTGTGATTTTATTAAGAACATGAAATAAAAAAAATAGAAAAATAGTTGAAAAATAATTATTTTTTGGGAAAGATAATTATAAAACAATCTATGATTTAAAATAGTAAGATTACAAAAATGAAAAATATTGTGTCACATTATTATAATGAAACTGAAAGATGTTAGATATTAAGTTAGTCCTCCTTTAAATAATAAATATTTTCTTCTATCGACATTTTTATTTCTTAGTCCCCGCACTATGCAAGTGATATTCGTAGGTGCGCTTCGTGGAATAGGAAATTAATTATTTTAAATTTTTATTTGAAGCGCACCTACGGGTGCGCTGAGTGGAATACTTTAGGTGCGCTTCGTCTGGGTGCGCTTCGTTTGGGTGCGCTTCATGGAATACCTCCCTGCCTGGGTTCGAACCCACGGCTTACTGCTCTTAAATCAGGGCTGCCACCGCTTGGCCACCGACCAAATTATTATAATTTGGCCACGTGAGAGCCAAGGCTCTGCCTTGGTATATTTCTGATAACCCACCACTTACACTTCAACAAATTAAACCAGTGAGAGCTCGAGAAAAGTCTTCTCAAAAATTCACGCAAATCTATCGTTACAGTTGGAGCGGTCGAGCCGTTTATACCTGTCCGGCTCGATCCACAGGGGGCGATAAATTAAAGTCCGCAGCAACGAACTGATGTATTTATTCCGGGGAGAGTTTTTACCGGCCGTGTGTAAGGGCCCTTGATAAATCCGTCAGTTTACTTGCCAGTAAAAAGTTCGGCAGTTAACTGTTTGCTGGATAGATGTTGTTTGTTTATGGATAGGCTGAACTGTTTTTGGGTTTGCTGGGCTGAGATTTTAATAATCTGGTGGTATTTAAAGTGAACAGGAAACTCTACTTCATCATCATAAGCCTATAATGTTCCCACTGCTGGGACACAGGCCTCCTCTCAATGAGAGGGAGTGGGCTGTAATCCACCACGCGGACCCAGTGCGGGTTGGTAGATGTCACATGTCTTCGAATTTCTAGTTCTAGGACATGCCAGTTTCCCCACGATGTTTTCCTTCACCGCTATTGAGGGCAGCGCTGATGAAATAAATTAAAAGTAGTTCGCCTGCCTGAGTTCAAGCCCACGGCTTACTGTTCGTAAGTAGGGACTGCCACCACTGGGCAACTGCCTGCTTTCCTAAATCTAATTATTTGTGAGGAACTTAAGTTTGCCGCTTTTGAATCTTGGGAAATCCAGCAAGTCCTAGAACCATGTGACATCATGGCTGACGTACTGGAAAATGATTTATGAGCCCCATACTCATTAAAAGAGGAGGCTGATACACAAGTATCAATAAATCAATGAAGCTTTTCTACGAATATCAAAAACCTGATAATCCTATTTACAATCGGTCACATATGATCACTTAAAATTTCAATTTTATTTGAAATCAATAATCTCGTCATCTTTACATAGTATAAAACAAAGTCACTTCCCGACGTCTGTACGCTTACATTTTTTCTCGGATTTTGATACGGTTATTCATCAATACATAGAATTATTCAAGATGAAGGTTCATTATGTGTAATTTATCCCTGCAAAACACATTAAAAGTCCATGCGAACGAAATCATACAAATGAAGTCTAGTAATAAATAAATGAAGCTTTTATCCGAACACCAACAAGCTGATAATCCCATTATCAATAAGTCATGTATTACGTTGTGATAATTCAAAATTTAAATTTTTACACAACAACCTCGTTATCATTATAAAACAAAGACTCAATAGTTTAATTTAAAGAAAAAACCCTTGTGTTACTAAAAAACCAATAAATTAAATATGTCGGCTTTGTCAATTTAGCGCAGCACAGAACCGCAGAAGCTGTTGTGGTCCTATTGATAATCAACCGCACCGTGGTTTCGGCAACCAAATCGTTTTAAAAGCCTGTTCCGTCTGTGATGTGTGGTTGACATGGTTGTCCGGGCATCGTTTGTTATTGATTATTTTAATGACTTGAATGGGATATTTTGAGGAGCTCGTGGCAAAATAATAACAGCCGCACGGGTCGATCTTTAAGGTTAAGCCGTGCTTGCCTAGGTTGGTCCGTGAATGGGTGACCATAATTACATTCCGAGTTTCCTCCATGCCTTTGAAAGCACGTTAAGCCGCTGGTCTCGGCTGTCATTTGTACCTATATCTTTCAGAAGCCAAAAGTCTGACATCCAGTCATACTAAGAGGTATCTTATTACCCAGTTACTGGGTTGTTGAGGTCAGATAGGTAGTCACTTCATGTAAAATACTGGTACTCAGCTACATCCGGTTAGACTGGAAGCCAACCCCAACATAGTTTGGGAAAAGGCTAAGCAGATGATGACTGTAGGAATGTATTAAAAGTAACTAGTCCGCTATCTTAGGTGTGCCGCCGTGTTGAATTTAGAATGACATCACACGGCATACATCATCATCTAAACTGAACGTGTATACAAAATTTCAGCTCAATCGGTTGAAGATATCTGCTTCTGCAAGATTCCACCCGTACAAACATACATACATACATTGCAAGTTAAAAAAGTAAGTAAAAAATAAGATACATACATAATAACATAACAAAGAAGAAGAAGAAAAACTTTACATCTATCAAATTCTCACCATTTCTAACGAGTTATTGTAGACTCATCACTGCCCGCATACTCGAAAACAAAATGTCAGCAACTAAACAAATACAACAATACTGATCACCGACATATTCAAACACATAAAGACAACTAGGCCACACACTACCTACATAAGAGGTCATCACACAGTACTTAGCAGATAGTAGACCACACAAGAACATGATATACAAATCAACCATAATGTTTTATGGAAACAAAATGCTATAAAACCCTTCGTACATGTTATGGCAAACTTTGCCAGCAAATATGCTTGCGAGGGTGTGGTGTGAGTTAAGAGCGTATCTATCTTCGAGAGAAGATTTTCGTAGATAAGGAAGATAAGAATTAAGAACGCATTTTTGAAAAAACTTTTTTTCAAAAACATAACCGATATCCAAAAAAAAAACATTAAAATGTGGAAATTAAGTAAAGTTCCAACATGAAACCCCGTTTGGGGAACGGCAACATAATAGATTGGACAAAGCAAGCATCCAGTTAGTAGGTGTACTGGATTGAAAGTTTGTTAAACAATTAATATAATTACAATCGGAAATATTACTAGTATCTAACCAAACCCAAGAAACGATGGATGGACTGTGAAGGATGATATGGCAAGAACGGAGGTGTCAGATGAGATGACGAGTAAAAGAGAAGTATGAAAGCAGAGGACCTGCTGCGCCAACCCCAAATTAATTGGGATATGGGCAAGAGAATGAAGATATTTTAATCGAATAATCAACCTTCTCAAGTTTATAGCTTACACCAACACCAACTAACAGGAACACAATAGCACAAACATCGCGCAGAAATTCTCGAGGAATATTACAATATGACCGCGGTTCAGTTAAACATGTACGGCTGAAGGTTTCAGCGCTGAAACTGTGGGTTTATGCACTAATACATCACTAGTGCCTTTCTGGGCTGAAGTGTGAATTGTGGGTAGTAATGATGAATTGTTTTGTAGGTTTAATGTGGTTGTTGATGGAGGAATGTTGTGTGTTTGTTCTAAAGTGTCTATTCTTTCATTTTTCGCAAAAACTTGGAACGACTTAGATATTCATTTATTTATTATACTATTTATGTACACAGTAGACAACACAGGAAGAAAAAACATAAAATATTAAGAGAACAAAGGTACTGCTTATTTCATATGAAATTTCTGCCAGCAGACCTGCGAAAGGAGAAATGAAAAAGACATAGATATTTTTTATATTTTTCATGTTTATGAAGCCAAGTCAGTCAAGTTTTTCTGTAACTAGGTTTTTAAGACGGTTAGTCTAAATTTTTCGTAAAGAAAGGACAATATTATAGCTAATAATGAAAATAAGTTGTACTTAAAGACTTCCTTGCAAAGAAGCATATATCATAAGCATATAAGCCTAAAATATTTCAACTGCTGTTGACACGCAGGTTCTCTTTCTGTATGAAAGTAATAAATCCAGAGAGGAACCAATCAAAATAAAACCTTATTCTTAATACAATTCGATATTTATTTGTAACATTATTTTAGATATTCCAAAAAAAAAAACGACAAACAAAAACCTTTTCCTCCGATTCCCTAACAACCTCTATAAGCCCACATCTTTATTTGCCTTACACGGCAAAAATCTTGCCCGGACAAATTCAGCCAAGTCCGAACTTACTTGACACTCCCCTCACGTATCTTCTATGGGCATTGTGGAGGCATTCTGACAATACGTCGTAAGGGGCATAAGAGGCATAAGTGGCATGCTTACCCGTCTTGGATTATGCCCGCTAATAGGCTTGGCCGGGCCATTACACTGAATTTCACACGGGTTTCGAATGTGTGTGTGGGAATGTTAAGGGAAATATTAATATGTTTGAATGAATTGTCTTGTCTGTTTTTAGAATGAAGTTTATGAAACTCTCAAGCGAGTTTTGTTCTATGTTTGATCGTGTCAGCTTTAACATCTGTATCATCTTCCTGCCTTTGACTAGTTCTACTTGGGGTCGGCACAAAACGTTTTCTTCTTCTATTCTCTTCTGCCAGATGTCTCGTTATCATTTACTCCTTTCTCTTCCATATCACTCCTCACACAATCCTTCCCACTTTTCTTTGACTTTCCCCTCCCTCTCCATCCATCACTCTCTTAATCACATGCGTTTCATACCTCCTCATTACCTTCTTAAAATCTGTATGTATGAGCGAAATGGACAAACGACGCCAGCTGAGCAAAGATCCATCAAGAGCCTATCATTTCTTTGTCTATAATTTAATACTAATATTCTATTTTTTAGGGAAGACGATCCCAAAATAGTTCGGCAAATTATTGGAAAATGCAGATTTTTTTTTTCTGAGTGAAGCCCTAAAAAGTATGATATGAGCAGTCACGTGGTATACCTACGTTTCAAACCCGGTTTTTAAACTAGGTTAAATTATAACATAACATAACATCACGCTTGTAATCTCCGAAAGGTTATGCAGAATTGTACCTGATAGTACACCCACATTTCGCCAGATATTTTTATGTCCCATCAGTCAATCCAGACTCCTAGTCTACTCTGAGAAATTCCTCAGTCATATTTATAAGGTACTATAGTAGAGTATAAAGTAAGGTATTATAATAAATAAAATAAAAAATCTTTTCAGACAACAGGGCCTATCTAATGTTAGTAAACACAATTGCTTAAAACTATTTTAGTAGACACGATTATTCTATTCCATTCATTTAATTCAGACTCATTCTTACACAGTAAGAATGTATTATCTAAGTTTATAATAGTTTAGGAAGCCCTATGCATGACATGCAGCTTGACGGCCCATCCAGCCTTTCCGCAAATACCTTAAAAATGCCATTAGTGCTCACCCCCCAATCTGCGTATGACTGAGGTAACTTTATTTCTCAATATCGCAAAATCATCATCAGTTTTAGCATCCGCGAACAAACCTGACTCACTGCAGGAAGGTGGAAGCCCCAAAAACACCCTGAAGGCATTGTTATATTGGATGCGTTAGCTATTGTCAGATTTTTGGGTATGATGAGCCCAAAGGCTGCTGGTGTAAAATGTTTGGCAGTATGCTTTGAAACGTGTAATTATCAATTACTAGCGTAGTTTTATTTTTATTTGTTATTAGAGTATTTCTTACTCTTAATACTATAAGAAATAGAACCCCAAATAGTCCCATTTAAACACAGCAAGCATGTGAAAACAATACACTATCATTACGCCTTACTACGTAATTCGACGTAACGCCAATTACTCGTCTACAATTGTTTATTTACGTACAAACTACTGGTTATGGCGTGGCATATTCCGGCAATTAGAGACAATGGTGGAAGATGTTATGAATGGGATCTGTTGTATGTCGTACTGTTAACCTTGCCGGTTATTATAATGGTGTGTAGGAATTACGTAACTTGTTGTCTATTGAAATAAAATTGCTGTAAGTGAGTTACATATATTGTAAAAATTATGTTCTTTAACTGCTTGTGAAGTTTAAGGCCGTGATAACCCCAGCCCTGAAGGCATTCATCGTTTATCCCAGCCCCTGCAAAGCGAAGCGACACGAAACATATCACGATGTGCAAGTTCAGGGCCAGAATAACCCCAAATTGAAAGTTGAATGGCTCTGGTTTTCATATTACTGCAACATTGACGTTGTGATTATTAATATAATAATTATATAGCAAAGTTGAGGAATACTTCTACACTAACCAATACTATTTGTATTGGTTTTAAAAACACGATTTGATTTGATTTCATAAAAAGGAATATGAAATTTAGATTATTGAATAAAGCACCCACCCTTATAATAATTAATACATACGAATGTTGTATTCTTACTGAAAAAAAAAATGTTCAACATCGAAATCTTTTGTCGATGGCAAATATTTTATCACATTATTTGTGCAAGATTTCGAAAATCCATTTACTAATCAATACAACTTTTACTTATCTTGGCACTAATGTTTGTCTTGTTATGAATCAAGTCTTCGATATAAAATTCTGTAACTGCGTTAGACCGCCATCCGCCATGACGGTCGGCTACAGCATCAGCGCGTAATGCAGCTGAAGTTCTTCTAAAGCTATGTCCGGTGTAAGAATCAGCATCTGATAATCCTAAAACTAGCGATTTCCTTTGGCATAGCACCGTTTACACCAATAGGTTGTACATTTACTCTTTTTTTTTTCTTTGAAAAAAAACGATTATTTGTTGTTTTTCTGGATCGTAGAACTTCGTATTTCTTTACTATGTCATAAAATGGTCCGTGAAGTGTAAATGATTGGAGAATTGTCATTTTCGTATGGATGATTTCGACTAGTGATGGTTCTGTATGGTGTCGGACGTAAAGAATAGCACTATCCCATATCTTCCCGTGGGTGTCGTAAGAGGCGACTAAGGGTCTTGCCAGAGAATGGGCAGCAGCGTTCACTGTGCTTTTGTAACAACCGTACTGCGATCGCCAACCCGCCCGCCAAGCGTGGCGATTATGGCAAAAGCCCTCTTATGTCAATGTGGCGATGGGGGAGGCCTATGTCCAGCAGTGGACGTCTTTCGGCTGAAATGATGATGATGATGATTTCGCTTAAAAGCAATTTGCCATGATTTTCAACAGTTTTTGGTGTTATATTGGAAAGTTCCTGACGTTTACTTCCTCCATTATTCCGAATATTAACGAAACCTGGAATGAGACAAAACTGCTTAGACAAGTATCGTTTAGGGTACGGACGTAACTCTATATCAACTTATTCTAAGTAGCCGAAGACATAGCCACTATAGCAGCTGTAAAACAACTTACTTCAATAAAATTCCTACTCCAGCAAGACATAATTTTCTCCACGAACAATAATTTCAACCGCAAGGCAGTACTTGTGACGCAACACAGAAACTGTATCTCAGAAACAAATCAGCAGAAAACAAATTAAACCACGAATATAACTTGAGAACAACTGAAACATGTTCATGAACTTTCAAAATGAACTCTTTTTCATAAAATAAAATAACGCCGTTACAAGTTTCATTCAACTTGGTGCAAAGTTGTGGTCTCTGTGTAAGCGATTTTTTATGAGTGATTTATTTATTTGGGTTTTTTTTCTTGGTATGTCAGCTAACAACAAACTGACGGTTTTTGAAATCAAGGATCAATATTAGTTGTTAAAAGGATAACAATGACTGATAAATCGCCAGCGTCTGTGATACTTTCTACCTAGGACAAGTCAGCCTCCAAAGAATGAGTGAGCAAGCTAGCTCACTCTTTTAGGTACGACTTTTATGGCTTGAATTATCGTAGACCTCATCTAAAGGTATCCATCCGGCGAGATGATAATGAAAGGATAACAAAAACAAAAAAACCTAACCACGACGCGAGAGATCGAGGTCTTGATTATTAAATTACTAGCTGTCCGGCGCAACTTCGTTTGCGTCACATTTTCCCCGTTTTCGCAACATTTTTCATTGGTGCACCACTTTTTATCAATTTTTCAAATCGGACCAGTAGTTTCCGAGCCTATTCAATGCAAACAAACAATCAAATATTTCCTCTTTATAATATAATATTAGTTTAGATAATATACCTTTTCTTAAATATTAAATCTACGAGGGCAAAAAAAACGGCATTTCAATATTTTTTAGATTATACCTATAGATTGCTGTAGTTTTTATCAGTTACAGTGAATCCAAGAGTACCTCAAAAACAGCTGGTAAAAACCCCGCTACAACAAAACACAACAAAATCCCCGCTAGCACTAGCACCGCGCCTCCACAACCACCCAACACGACAGCAAGCGACAACACACAAACTTGAAGCCGCAACAATCGCGGGGCACATACTTTATTATATGTTTACCGGAATTATGTACTTACTATACAGTGTGCTTGTATGCCATGCATGTACAGTCATGAGCAATAACATGTATACACGCAGTAACTTAAAAGAATATTTTGTTCTACTGTATTGATAAACGTTTCACGTTTTTACGATTAGTATTTTGAAAGCCTGCTTCGTTGGTCTAATGGTAGCAATTGCGACGGCTGAGAATGGGGTCGTGGGCTCGATTACCATGTCATGCTAATTGTTATTGGGTTTTTCAATCAGAAATTTTTCCAGTAGCTGCCTCAGAGTCAGAGTGACAGAGTCTGGGATTATTGTGCCCAGTTGATGGCAAGGCTCTGTATGGTGTCGGACGTAAAGAATAGCACCATCCCATATCTTCCCGTGGGTGTCGTAAGAGCCGACTAAGGGACTTGCCAAAGAATGGGCAGCAGCGTTCTCTGTGCTTTTGTGACCACCGTACTGCGATCGCCAACCCGCCTGCCAAGCGTGGCGATTATGTCAATGTGGCGAAACTTGGGGAAGGCCTATGTCCAGCAGTGGACGTCTTTCGGCTGAAATGATGATGATGATGCTGATGGCAAGACTCGCCCCTTATTACATGGGGCTTGAGCATAACTCGTGAAATATGCGTGTTCTAATAGGTACAACTGTGCCCTAACCCTTGGTGTTGTTATTTTGAAAGCCATACAAAATAGATCTTAGATCAATAAAGAAAAAACCGTTATTGCACGAGGACATCGCTTTTTAATGTTGCTAAGTGTATACATATTAGTGCTCGTGAGTGTACATGCTATAACATCATACAATGCCGAGCCACTGTTTTAAAAGTTCACGTCTCTTGAATACTTTTCATGTTCTAATACAGTTTTGGCTGTCGTCTTAAACGATTTTGTGAAAGGATTTTCTTTTGAAGATTTCAACGGTGTTTATGAGTGACAGTTGTTTGATACAGTAAGATCCGATTTGATTTAATTATTTTAGTAGTTATTTTCTTATTTGACGAGATGTCTTGATGAATAAATGTATATTGAGCGGTGACAAGAAATATACTTTGACTTCATTTGGGCGCTCTTAAACACACTGCTGTCCCGCGCAACCTCGTCTGTGTCACATTTTACCCGTTTTCGCAACATTTTTCATTGCTACTCCGCGCCTATAGGTCGAAGCGTGATGATATATAACCCATAGCCTTCCTCGATAAATGGGCTATCTAAATCGGACCAGTAGTTCCTGTGATTAGCGCGTTCAAGCAAACAAACAAAATCTTCAGCTTTATTATTAGTATAGATGTAGATAGGTACGACGATGGTAGGTACAGTCTGCAAAGGAGATAAGTAACCAGTCGGCTCTCACACTACTAAACTATATCGGCTGTACCAATACGTACTAATCACAATGACAGCAACGCACACATCGCATGCGTAGAGTGAGTGCGTTTACGTTTTCTAAATGATAATTATTATTACATGATTTCGCAACATAAGATACTTCCAATTCAAACGGAAGTCGTTATTATTTTATAAAACAAAAACTTTGAAAGTTTCTTGGAGCAATAAGGTCCAGTTAACAACGCATCAACATCATTCTTATCGCAATTCATTTTGGGTCGGCGCACCACGGTTTCTTCTTCCATCATCATCAGCCTATAATGTTCCCACTGCTGGGACACAGGCCTCCTCCCTATACGAGGGAGTGGGCTGTTATCCACCACGCGGGCCAAATGCGGGTTGGTAGATGTCACATGTCTTCGAATTTTTAGTTGTAGGACATGCCGGTTTCCTCACGATGTTTTTCTTCACCGTTTTTGAGGGCAGCGGTGTTGAAATAAATTACACAAAGTAATGCGCCTGGCTGGGTTTGAACCCACGGCATACTGCTCATAAGTCGGGGCTGCCACCACTGGGCCACCGCTGCTCTCAGCATATCTTAACCATGTTTAATAAAGACACAGTTCTTGAACGCAGTTTAAATGTAATCGCGTTCAGAACATTGCAATGCTTTATTATTTACATTGACAGTTTTGCGGTAATCGGCCTTAGCAGTGGAGCAGGATAATATTATTATGGTAGTAAGTAGTTGCATGATGCAAGGTTCGTGCTTTGCATTTAGTTTAAGTTTTACATAAGCTGTTAAGTTTATGTTAGTGTATGTGTTAAAGTTTCTGAAGTACCGATTTATTATTACTTTAAAGCACACGAAGTGTTTCGCGTGTTCTTTACCTTAATAGTTTGAGTTTTGAATTTATGAGTTCTTCATCGCTTCAATTTTAGCTATATTAGCACTTAAATTTACATAGCATGGTTTGGATATTATAATTAGATGATTAAATATTTTCAGTATTTTCTGTAAAATCGATTTTAAGTTAGATTCGATTAGGAACTGACCACATGTTGACGAGGAATTGGCTTGTTCGTATAATAAAGCGAAAAAGATGACATTCCCATCCTTGCGGATTGGAAGTTTGGAAGACGCATGTCATGATTTTGATTTCGGGATTTTAGACGAGGTATTATCCAACTCTGTTACTTACTTCCTCGAACTTTAGGTAAATATACTTTTCATTACTCATACTCTGAAAGTAGGTCTGAAGTTGCCTGAGGAGCGGGATGAAAGTAATACTTTTCATCCCTAGGGAGAATCGCTTTCAACTGACAGATCATGTCAAATTATTAAAAAAAAACTAGTTCTATTTTGACATTTTTATTGAACCATGTTCCAAATTTCTATGCAGCCACGATGTAAAATTGAAATAAATTAAAGTTAATTATTTATTGAAGAAAATATATTTTTGAAATAACTTTATTATAATTTAGTTTCAACAATTTCTTTAAAATAACAGAGTTGGGCAAAATATTTACTATTTTTTCAATGATGAAAATGAAAAACAGTGGCTGAATAGCTAGCTGGCAACAGAAAAAAAAACAAAATAGGTGGGAAAGCGGCAATCCGAAATAAAATGTACTCATTTTTTCTTTAGCTAATTCATGTTTTTATTTTTAGTTTCCTTGTATTCGTAATGAAAAGCACAGTGTTTACCTCGGGTTAAAGACTTATTTAGTCCCTCGAACTATTCACTTCATTCGGGCGCCAAACCTCATCTCGGGACTAAATAAGTTACTTTCACCCCTAGGGTAACAATGTACTATTACCTATTCCGATTTCTGTTTATTATGGAAACGCTGCAAAGTGTCCTGAAATCCGTATATACACTTTGAGTGACCAGAGATTATTCATGCATTTAATATCGTTCCTGATTAGTGATTTAATAACTAAGTGGTTTAAGCAAGGAGTTGTCAGCGTATTACAGAAGGTAGAGAAGAGGAACCAACGAGGTTGGTACAGAAGGTGTTCACTTAAGCATGATGCAACAATCAAACATATATTATGTAGTGTGTGATCACATTTTTTGGCTCGTGGCTAAATAATAACAGCGAGAAGGCTCGATCTTCAAGGTTAAGCCGTGCTTGCCAAGGTCGGTCTGTGGATGGGTGACCATCATTACATCCCGAGTTTCCTCCGTGCCTCGTAGCACGTTAAGCCCTTGGTCCCGGCTGTCGTTTGTAGATCTTTGACAGTCGTTACAGGTCAGGACAGTCAGTGGCCCGAAAGTCGGACAACCAGTCTTACCAGGAGGTATTTCCCAGTACTAACTGGGTTGTAGAGGTCAGATAGGCTGTCGCTCCATGTAAAATAATAGTATTTAGCTGGATCTGGTAAGACTGGAAGTCTATCCCAATAAATTTGGAAAAGGCTTGGCAGATGATGGTCACATTTGGAACTAACTCCGCTATTTTCTTCCTTTTCCAAAACAATAGATCATTACGTTTACAAACCGCGACTGCCTTTGTCAACGTCATTGGAGTATTCGTTTTGAAAACATCTCTGTTGTATCGAGTACCTATCTACCTAAGATTTTGTCATCTCTTCATCGAGCGTTGAGGTGATTGAAAATTCCGTTTGCAGTAAACGAATCGTGATGCACTGTAACCTAGGGATAAATACAGGTTTAGAGGTATGAGGAACAGGGTGTAAAGTTCCTCGATACTCCTTAGAAAAGGGAGGATACTCCGACCAGACAGGTGTTGTGTCTGGTGGGCAACTGCCCGACAGTTGTTGTCGGGTTTCTCTATATAGTCTTAAGTCGATGTAAACTTTGCTTGCGCGATGTAGGAAATTGATGTTAGTTCGATCTTCCGTCGTGTCATAAATGGCGCTGTAGTACTGTTTGTTGTGAGTTGCTTTTTTAACGGTCGCTACACAGGCATTGATCAAGTTACAAAATTATGATTAGTTAAAAAAAAAAAAAAAATGGTGTAAATAGACGCTTATCGAAGGCGCTTATTCTCCCCGTCACTGCGATATTTTTTTTGCGTTAGTTACGGAGATATTGGAGGTCAACTTTTTTTTAAATACTAATTTTGAAGGATGCAAATATAATTGAAATACCTCCATGACCCGTTTACTAATTCAATGCATCCATCAGCATAATATTTTGAGTGCGTTACATTGAGTTTTACCGTAAAACGTGATTTTTCACCGAAAAAAAGTCGTTTCTCAGTAATATTTTTTTTGCGTAGGGTTTATAGTTTGTATGTTCAGAATGGGTGTTTGACGGCTTCGTGAAGTGTCTGTTTACATCTTGTATAATTAATACTACTGACGCTGATTTAACAGAAAAATATAAATACCAATATTTTTGATTGTTTTTAAAACTGGCCAGGATATCATTTAACAAAATATACATAAAAGTCTTTTTAGTTAAAACTGCAAAACAAGCAGAATGAAACTAAAAGACTGAAGATACAGAACTGAAGATGACTTCTTTAGAATCATCACAATCAACATTACCACCCCATTCCGCAAACAATGCTCATCCCGCTCCCGGCTACATATTTGACCCGTCATTAATATCATAGAGTACAGTCTCATCGATTCGCGCTAAATATCGGACGCTCTGAATCGCAAATATTCTGGACTAATTACGAAATGAACATTAGATTAGTCCGTAATAACATTTTAATGACACTTATCGTTTATACCCGCAACTTCTATCAAAATAAAAAATAAAAAACATACCCGGCTTACATTAGCATTGATAAAACGTCGAGAAAAGATGCATGGTTCAGGTTGGTCGTGTTCTATGGGGAAGAACTGGCAAGAAACTCCATGGGAATGCTGTGTGATTTATCGTCTGCCTGAAAACCGCATTCTATGGCACTCGGCAATAGTGTAGCCGTCCATCAGTGAAAGAATTTCTGAAATCGGATGAGGAGTTTCATAGATTACCTCCAACATGAAAACTTACAAACTTTACGTCTTTATAATAATATATATGTCGGAGTCGGAGTCATTATTACGGATACAAGACTGACTATGAATCGAAAGCGCGCCAAAGGACAAGCGACCTACTTACCAGTCTACCCTCACCTCAGGGCGCTTACTACAGAGTCGTGATGTTTCGAGCTCCCAGCGAGGCGGACAGTCTGTGTCTGACCACCGCGGAGTCAAGACGTCCCGAAACTGTAACCCGATTCATGGTGCCTAGTGTTATTGTGTTGGATTGTAATTTCAAGTAATTTATTAGATCGATAAAAGCAGTGTACCGTGTGTGTGTGTTTTCATTGCACGAAACCCATGTTCTGCCCACATGATTCCGAGTCTAGCGGAATAAAAATCATCTAACTGCGACATCAGAAGTGCGATCAAATCATGCTAATGCAATCACACGCGAGAACAGTGACAATAACAATCAGTGACGGTTACTTTTTGAAATACAAAACGAATAATTGCACCCGCGGTACGAACTAAAACTCAGCCAGTGAATAGCAAGCTAGTGTTTGCGGTTAGTGTTTTTGTTTAGTGTGTTAGCGGATTTTGATCCCGACAAAACATAACATATCATCACGCTTGTAATCTCCGAAGGGTTAGGCAGAGTGTACCTAATAGAATACCCACATTTCACCGAGTGCGATGCGCGCTAGTAATGCGTCATCATCATTGTTTTGTGTAGAATCTGGTTCTTCAAACCTAACAGACAGAATATGTGTTGCTGGGGAGTTTGTTCCGCCACTTCTTCTTCCCAGCTAAAACACTTAGGAAGTGGCGAAGGGCCGGGCGTTTTGGGGGACTGTCTGTTGTGTGCTGATTATCAGGCTTATATGAATGAATGACTTTTGATTTTTTTCGTGTTGAGTGCAGTGGAAGGAATCCAGCTTATTTGGACGTTAGGCAAGGCGTTGAAGGGCTCCGAATCTACATAGTGTAACATAGTGTAACATAGTGTAACATAGTGTAACATAGTGTAACATAGTGTAACATAGTGTAACATAGTGTAACATAGTGTAACATAGTGTAACATAGTGTAACATAGTGTAACATAGTGTAACATAGTGTAACATAGTGTAACATAGTGTAACACAGTGTAACAGTGCTGTAACATAGTGTGCCGCGGCACACTGGTGTACTGTGGTCATTAGTTGATGTGCCTCGGAAAACGAAGGTGATTTTCCATCTACGGTGTACCTCCAAAATGTACTACCGAATTTCTAGATGTACCTTGAACACAAATGTTTGTGAAACACTGAGAACCTATCCAGGTTTGACGTGGGACCAGTTTAAATAATTGTTCAAGGCCAGATTCGTGTGTGCCGTAACTTTTACGACTACCCTCACTAACCTGAGTAGTGACAAACCAAAGGAGAACCCCTAAAGATAATGCGCACTGACCATGACGGGGGCAAGAAAAACGTCACAAGTGTTCATCGCTACCGCAAATCAAGTGCCATGCTTGCGGACCAGGGAGAAACCAGGACTAAACGAAGCGGATTGTCGCACGAAGAAGCCGCTGCCTGTGCCGGCTGCTACGGGCATCGGACAAGCGGCAAGGGGCCGCAAAGCCCTTGCTGTGCGTCACAAGTGTCATGCCGGTTCACGTAGCTGTCCGGCGTACGTGCGTCGGTGGCAGCATACAGTGGTTGCAGTGTACAGCGGGTCTGCTGACGGCGCGCGGGGTGCCGAGCCGCGTCGATGTCTGCGTCGTACAAGCAACATCGCGGGCACGTTGCAACACAGGGGTGAGTTGTTACGGTTTACTAATTATTCTGATGCTGAATACTTGTTGGTGAAAGAAAGTTTTCCATCGAAATTTAATGGCAAACATATTAGTCACGTTGTTGTTAAGACTGGTATAGCTCAAACGCGAGTATTCAGCACAGATCAGATTTTATGTTGTGTACTAATTAACGATTACCTTAACGAAACTTTGTTGCAATGTTTGCCTGATAATTATTTACAAAGTGACGTCATGTTAGATGGCGAGATTTTAAATCGGGGTTTTGTTGCAAATATGACGGCAAGGGAGTTTTCGTTACCGAAAATCTTTTGTGTACGTTTGGTGAGGCATAATAGTGGTAACAAGTTTCAATCGGTTTTGACTGTTATCGCAACGAATGCAACTAGCAATGACTAGCCAAGACTTAATCAGTGCTACGTCCAGGCGTCTTTCACCGTCATATTTAACGCAATGGTATGTCTAAATGCGTACTGTATTTAGCTCGTGCTCTCCGATGGTCGGTAAACAGTAATTTCCGCGACTCTTATCGTTCACCTCGGTGCTGAAAAGACTACTGAAAAGCTTTTCGATTATAATTAGTTCCCGGGAAAGTCTCAGTATGTTTGAAAATTCGTAAATAGCTGCCTTACGTGCTAAGTAGCGAAGTCTCACTCCGGTAAAGTTCAAGCCGAATTACATCCGGTACCTAAGGTGTCGAGCCGGTGGTACACGGTTTGTATAGACGTGACGGGTTAGCTTAGCTTAAAATGACAAGTGTGCCGAGTTGACGAAACGATGGCGAAATTTAAAAGTTTTGCGATTGGTCATTTTGGGTTGTTAAAGATTAAAGGTCTATTTAGAGTGATTGAGGTTTTAGATGGTTATCCTTAACATGGAAAACTTTAAATTCTAAGCGAACCTACAGATACGCACGCGGTAGGCTAAGGAAGATGCCAGGGGTCACGTACCAGTCGAAGTGCTAGAGGGGGATCGCTACACATTGAGATCATTAATAAGTTCTAAGCGTACTTACAAGTATGCACATGATAGGTTAAGGAGAATGCCCGAGGGCCAAGTACCGTTTGAAGTAAATGATTTAGAGTTGAGAGATAGTGTGGAATCTTGGTTCGGATGGTCAGACCGTACCAATTGCCATTTCGTAGCCGTAGTCCGTTAGAAGTCGGTGTCTGCTTATAGTAGTCCGTGGATGCGCGGTGCGCGGGTGGCTCTGGCGGAGGTCGGGTCTTGTAGAGACCATAGAGTCATGCATGTGGGACTCGGCGTTCTTGAGGAACGTAGTAAAACAAACAGAGGTTTGTTGGAGGGCCTGAGTGTTGCCCATAGGCCACGGATGAGATTCCTGCTTTATGTGGTGATTAGATGGATTAAGAGGTACTTGGTTGCTCTTGCATTTTAATTGACCTAATTGTTTGTTGGATCTAATTTTAGTTTTGATCCATGCGCTGGATGTGTGAGAGCAATGCGATTGCTGGTCGGCTAGAAGCCGTGGCGTTAGTGGTTTTACACGACGGTTTCTATAAGCTTGGTATTTTTTTTGTTGCAGTAGAGTTTTAAAGGTTGATTTGAACGACTATGGTACATGGCTCAGGGTCATCATTATTGTATTTTCGATTATTTCCAATCGGTTCGGTTAAAACGAAACAGCTAGTTCTACAATGTTCTTATTTCCATCACCCCGTTTAATCTAAAGTTTGGTCAGGAGTGACCGAGTGGAACAAAATTCTGTTGTGGAGTATTTAATTGCAGGGTACCCATCACACGAGGACGTGTGCAAGCAGGATGGCCGTGTCGGAGTCGGAGTCATTATTACGGATACAAGACTGACTATGAATCGAAAGCGCGCCAAAGGTCAAGCGACCTACTTACCAGTCTACCCACACCTAAGCGCGCTTACTACAGAGTCGTGATGTTTCGAGCTCCCAGCGAGGCGGACAGTCTGTGTCTGACCACCGCGGAGTCAAGATGTCCCGAAACTGTAACCCGATTCATGGTACCTAGTGTTATTGTGTTGGATTGTAATTTCAAGTAATTTGTTAGATCGATAAAAGCAGTGTACCGTGTGTGTGTGTTTTCATTGCACGAAACCCATGTTCTGCCCACATGATTCCGAGTCTAGCGGAATAAAAATCATCTAACTGCGACATATAGTTAATTTTTTGTAACGCTGTGTGTAATACTATTTATTTGTCATAATGCAGGTTCTACAGTTATTCAAAAAAAAAAAAAAAATTGTGCGCAGAGTCCGCGCCGAAGAAGTGAAACTTCGTAATGTGGAAATGAGTGCTTTCATACCATGGCAGCGTTAAACGTTTAACGCAACCTTGTTGGAAGTCGCATAAGAAGTAGGTATCACTTCAACAATAATTAAAAGTGATGTGGCTGTGGTTATTTTCTGTTATCTAGAGTTTTTACAGAATCATTTAAACTCAATTCCAATATCGACTGGGTATCAACGTTTCACAGCTTCAATAAATTGTAAATATCACATTTCACCCTATCAAGGAAATGTTTTTGTTCCTTGTCAGGGTCCTGGTTCACCCTAAAAAATGTAAGCAAACACCGTATGAAAAAACGCAAAACTTTTTTGTGTTCAACTTTCGCGAACTGACAGACAATTTCCTGAAAACGTCATTTTTCCAACGTTTTTCCCCTACATGCATGAAATTGACATTTACACCGACAGACACCCCATTTTTATTATATTAGTGTGTGTTATAGGTAGCCTTTGATGTGAAAAAACGTAAAATAAACCCAAAATGAGCCTGAAATGGGAAAAAAACGGTGGTTAATCGATAGTGTTTGATCTTTCCTGTATTAAACATCGCTGAATGTTTCTTTTTACGATATATCCTTTACGTTCGGAGATTAAGCCAATTTCTTGTTTACTGAGAGAAAAATACGAATATTTCTTTGGGATTTTTTTTTGCTTAAATCCTTTTTGAGTTGATTAGCGTGGGGCATGCGTGGGATTATGTCCCGGATGTATACTTTGATGGGACTATGGGAGCTTGGGTTTAGCTCGAAAAGAACTAGTTGACATTTTTAGATTGGTATCCTAAATCTTAATGGTACCTGAATCTTAGTCTAAATTTTATTTCAATTTCTTTTAGATAAAACATCAATTATTTAATTATCAATTATTTACACTTGGCAACTAACTATTTATTTACATTACAACAATTAAAAACTAGAGAATTAAATAACCAAAATAACAAAAAGTTATAAAAGTGCGTCAAAAAACTCCTCCTCAACGCTGTCAGCTGGTAACCTGCCCAAGAGACTGGCAGCGTTGCCACGTTGTATGGAAATACTTAGTCTCTTAGCCCAAGGTAAAAGCTAGGCCTTGGGTCACGGGAAGCGTCAACTAGGCGTTTAGAAATTTCCTTAAAAAGGCCCGAGAGTTTCAACCCTTCTAGATTCCTTTTAAAAGTTATAATTAAATTATAATCACAAATTCAAACTGGTTTTGATTTGAATCCACATTTACTTGAAGATTGGAACATAAACTTACTGACAGACATTGCACGTTCCATACCGTTGAGCATTCCTTTTTTAAAAACTAAAGTTTTTTTTTTTAATTCTTTCCCTAATGGATTTAAATGTTGATGCAAGAATGTACGAAAGTTCCTCATATGTATTTGCCATGAAGAAATCGTATCGGGCTCACAGCATGTCATAGAGTCGCTCCCTTAAAACTTCTTGCTGTAGTGTACCCTCGGGAACTTTCATACTCCATTACAAAAACAACCTGAACATAATAATTTAACCCACTTCCCTTCTAACATGAAAGTTTAAGCACATACAACCTCATATTTATGAACACCTGCATTACTTAAACTACACATTACACCGATCGATACCGCGATAAGTGCTTCTCAATTGCCAACTTGGTACCAACAAAAACTTCCCCAACCCCACGCCATTCTCGCTTATACCTATTAACATATAAAGATTAAAATCGCTCGTACATAATAGCGCTCGAGACTTGAGTAACATTATTACAACCCTCATTGGAACGAAATAAAGGAGGTTAGTGTTGCTGATGTGACCTTTGTAAAGAATTTCGTTACAGCTAATAAAAGAACGGAGGGAGTAAATAACAATGAGTGACATACGGCTCATTGAGTTGATGTACACGGGTGAGAGATCTCCTTTGATTTCTGAAAGCCTGGTACCTCGATTTCATTTACACCCTAATTGTACGCACTCTTAAAAATCTTATTATTGTTGTCTGTTTACGCCTTATATCGTACTAGCGACCCGCCCCGGCTTCGCACGGGTGCAATGCTGATACTAAAAATATACTACAGAATGTCTGTCGACATCACATTGGAAACCTCTAAAATTATCAATATTTCTCTACTATATTATGCATGTATTATCACTAAAAACCTTGGTCTTGAATCATAGCATCTATTAAAAAAAACCGCATCAAAATCCGTTGCGCAGTTTTAAAGATCTAAGCATACATAGGGACAGACAGCGGGAAGCGAGTTTGTTTAATACGATGAAGTGATAGCATCGAAATTCCTTTTTCGCAGTTTTTTTTCGCATAATTTCATCAAAATCAGTTTAGGAGTATATACGGTACGAACAGACATCGTTTTTTTATATATTTAAATTGCATTTAACTGCGAAAGTTAGAAATTACAGAACGGGCTACGGTTGTACATAATTTCACCTAAAGTTGCCGCCGGTATCTGTTATTTGTGTAACCAGATGCGACGGAAGATTACCTGCTTTCTTTTTATGAGATTTTCATCATAAAATCCGTCTTCGTGAGACACTTTTAGGTATGTTTATGATTGTTCGTCTATGGATTTATGTAAACGTTTGTTTCTGAATTGTCTGATGCAGAATTTAACGAGATTGCATTTTAACATAAATGAGTTGATCGCTCTTAAATAGCTGTCTTTTGAGATTGCCTCGTAGTGCTAATGGTCGCGAGCGCGATTTGTTTTAAGAAATGTTTCAATAGCAAACGGGACTTTGGCATTGCACCTGGCTACTGGCCTTAAGTTCCTCATATGGGACTTCTATGTCTGTGCCTATTTTAAATTGAAGTCGCTTTTTGAGTCTATCTGAAACTAATTTGGCCTTTAACACCATTCAGAGAGTTAAATCCGGTGTAACAAGATAATAATAAATGTTTGCTATTTTTAAATTCCGAAATATTTAAAAAAGTACAAAATGAGATGAACCAATGAATAAAGGAAATAATCATATTATATTAGAGCACACTTTGACATAGTAAAGAAATCTTCGTCGATGTTTTGCTGAATTTAAAACATATAATATGGATAAAGCTGGGGTGGATTGCTAGTATATAAAAAAAACTGAATTCGGATGAGGAGTGCTGATGCCTATTTCTTTTGAACGGATGTAAAATATTGTGACATTATATTTAAATGTTTAAAATCCAAAAGTGTGCACTCAATCAAAAGAGTAATCACGCAGTGAGCCATTCCTAAAGCTCGTATCACACACCGCGCCGGTATTGTAGCTGAACTAATCACCTCGTGTGACTTACGCCTGAAATCACCCGACGACTCCATGCCCGCTCATTATTTTTTCTACAACCTGCGTGGCAGAACAGCTGTAAACGTATTGTTAGGTAGAAAATGCTATTGTTTTGAGAGTTGTTTTTAAATGGGTAAAGATATAATGGTAACAGTGAGTAGATTGCAGGGAGTATTTGATTAAGAACATACACAGAATGAGCTGTCTATGCTTGGTCCGCCAAGCGACTACTACAAAGAGTGATGACTCTTATGCTTGGATAGAATACTCACTATACTACACCATGAGACTCACATTGATAAAATGCAACTACGTTTATGGATAAAATGGCGGTCTTTTCGCTGATATACATTTTTACTGGATGGGTGTTGGATGGTCAACCTTGCAAAAGAAAAGACGAAACGATTCGCGGCAACACCATTTAATTAAAAGACGTCTTTGAAAGATTTGGTGTAGTCTTCTTTCAAGTTGATAATTTACCTTGATTTAGATTACTGCAATAGTTTACCGTCCACCCGTCAAAAGTCCCTTTTCTTCACAAGATAAAGAACATTTACACATAAAAAATCCCATACCATACCGCTCTCAATTTTGTATGCCACCCTGTCATCGTTGATGTTTCTCCCTCTTGCGGCAGCTCTACCTCATAAATATAATGACGTCTTGTATCCTGTATTACCTCATTCAACGTGTTACGGCGTGACGTAAGCATACAAGGTTTTATGCTTCGGAAATGTGTTACGTTAGTGACTTTTTTGTTGGGTGGCTGGTACTGGTTGAAAAAATTAAATTAAAAGTTTAAAATACCCCCGACACAAAAAACCTCTAAAAAGCCAAAAATAAATTAATCCAAGCGTCGTAGCGCCGGGGGTCCGCTTTGTTCTGTGCTCGTACAAAGCGATCTTCTTAGCGGTCCCCCGACGCTACGACGCTTGGATTAATTTATTTTTGGCTTTTTTATTTATTTTTTTTTCATTCTTTTTAAACTTTTTTTATTTTTTCTTAGTCTTTACTGTCCTACTTCTGGTTAACAAAACCAAGAAAAGATACAAAATTTAAAAAAAAAAACGTTAATTTTGGTTTACGTTTTTACGTTAAAATTAAAAAATCAATCTCAGCAATGCCCATGGTGACAAGCGACAACATTTCAAATTTCAAATAGACTACCTGTGAAAGTTATTTATATCCCTACATCAACTAGAAAAGAGGTGATGATCTTCAAACGGCTGAGCAGATTTTCTCGAAACATAGCTAAGAACACTCTCGATTAAAATACCTTTCAAACGACACCACTTTTATCAAAATCAAAAGGATTAAAAAGGAATGAGCTAAAGTAAGTGTGCTTTTGTTATTGGTAAAGTTGTCATTTTTCAGATTTTGTTACAAAGGGGTATCGTATTACCTTGTTCTAACTTGGTTGTGGAGGTCAGATAGACAGTCGCTACATGAAAAAACTGGTATTCAGCTGAATCCCGGTAGGGCTGGAAGCCGATGATGATTCAGATTTTTTGATACGTTTATGTAATAACGTGGAGTTTAAGGCATTCTATACTCATAGCAGAACATATTGCATTCATTATGCTCTAGTAGGCAGGAATTACCGAGGAACGGTCGGTCAGTATGGGTACCTGCTTAATATTTTTGGCCGTTTTTTAGCAACTTATGCGTTCAGCATGACGGTAAACTAAGCTTGTGGATATCCTCTGAAAAAATCTTTTCACGGCTATAAACTACGTGCTGTTCAAATGACTGTATTTGTGTAAATTATTTGGTCTCTTCTCTCAAAACGGTTAAGTTAAACGCTGTCTCGTTCTTCAACAGAAAAACATTAAGGTATTTGTGACATCCAGAACCCGCCTTGAGCATTAATGGTGGATCACGATCTCGGACAAAAACGAGAGTTGGGTCGCAGCAGAGTTTACATTATGGTCTGATTATGCTCTAATTCGACCACATCGTAACAATTTCCCAGCACCTCCGATTTAGCAAAAGAAGCGAAAATGCAATTTAAACAGAACTCGATCCATCCCATTTTTAGATCCTCCCTCACAAATAATTAAACCCTCCTCATGCGCTTTTCTCCAGTACTCGAACTAAGTATCTCCTCAAAGCTATGCAAAACCTATTGAACTATAAACGAGGTCAAACCGATCGGGCTTTTCCGTGGAAATTTCCTACGTACGTGTTATATTTTTTCTTTTGAGGCGTTATTTTTTGTCGACGTAGAGATGTAGTTAGGTCCCGTAAGTAATTTTCGACGTGAGCGAGGCGAGCGAAAAGCGCTGGTGAAGATGATCGATGACGCAACAAAACATGGGGTGGTTGAGTTAAAAGAGGTAGCGGGGGCGAGAGCTTTATAAGAAAGAAAGGAAGAAAAAATACTTATTTGTCGCAAGGAAATGACGGGCAGACAAAATAACAATGAAAACAATAAACATACAAAGCAAAACAAACATATTTTGTAAGTTAAAAAAAAAAAAAAAATGAAAAGTTGTTAGCTTGCACGTCGTGACTGCGACAAGTAGGTTACCACTCAGTATGATGCTGTGCTATAGGGGGCTCACAGCACAGTGCTGGTTTTCAGAGGTTATCGTTTTTTTGAGACTGAATAAGTTATTATGTACGCACAGCGACCAATCAAGCTACCACTTTATGCGGATCTCTCATAAAACTCGAAATCTATACAAAACGAGGCTATGTTAAACAGGAAAAGTAGTAGCTTGATGTCGCGCCGTGTGTACCTATCTTTTTCGAACCAAGTAAAGCTGAATAGGTACCAGTATTTTAAATGATAACTGTCTATCTGACCTCTACAAACCACCTAGTTTGTAAAGTACTGGGTGGTAAGGGATCATTCCAGAAATCCCCACTGACAAATCCCCACCAGTCGGGATCGTTACTTTTTTTTTCCAGAAATTTCCACTAGTTATATAAACTCAGCCTAGTGGGGATTTTTGGAAAAATAAATAACAATCCCCACCAAAGTTATTTAAACATTATAGGATAACGTAAATCGAGATTGTAAATTTATCTAATTCTTTCCAAAAAAAGTGGCACTGTAATGCTGCCATGCATTAATTAGCTCTTGTTGAGCATCTAAGATAAACTGGTCTTTTTCTTTGCTTCTTTGTGATCGCGGGTTTCGACGGTGACTTTCGTTGGCACTTTTTTCATAAAACAAAGCGTCTTCATGTAAAAAATGTAGAAGTTTCAGTAAACTTGGTTTTTTCTTTGATATAGCTGCATTAAGCTTATGATGCCAGCCTTCCAAAAAGTGGGAATTGCGACCCACTCAACTGAAAACCTGAATCGTTGTACGATGCTGCTGCCGAATTATATGTTGTGGGAACATTCGGTAAGTCTGGAGTGGATATAGTGTTCTTCAGTTTTTGTATTTTTAAAGCTATGTCATTTTTTTCGAAATCTGGTACGCATTTATGTGGCTTTTCCTTGACAATATTAGTATACTGTAACAAATAAAAAAAAAACCAATAACATAACATACTATTTCAGTTAGAATGTCATTATGAAACACATTGGTATCAATGCAATGCAATGAAGTCACTTTCGGAAATATATAGTAAAGAAAGTGAGTTTGTTTGTTTGTTACGCTTTCACGCTAAAACGGGTGAACGGACTTGGCTCAAATTTGATACGTGAGTAGACCATAACCTGGAATAGAACTTACAATACTTTTATCCCGGTTATACCTTCCCCTGGGATAATTTTCAACCTCCACGTGGGGTTAGCCGCCAAAAAAAACCCGTAAAAGCTAGTGGTTAATCATATGAACTTACTTGAATAGTAATGGATCCATTACACTTTTCTTTTTTCCTTTTTACACATTCCCATATATTTGCACCATTTTTATATTTCTTTTTAAGGCAATATTGATGTCCCGCACGAACAAGTATTTTACTGTTTTTTTTATGTATGTAATCAAACATAGAACTAGAAGAACTTTCACCCATTATGGTTACATGGTCGACATTTACTTATTACGCTCAGTAAACGATTGCAATTCACTACCGTAATAACTGATTTCCTGCCTATAAAGCTGCCATGACCTGCGACTGACAGACCACGTGCAATCCGTACTGAAGGACTGCTCACGGGAAGTCCCAGCAATGAGTGATCAACGCTGGATACTACCCGCCGACGTACGTGAACTGATAAACGAAAAGAACGCGGCCATCCGTGCCTACAGCAGCTTTCCCTGCGAGGCAAACAAAGCCCACATGCGTAATTTACAGCGTGCTGTAAAGGATCGCACCAGTGAGTTTCGTAATAATCAATGGGAAAAAACTCTAAGCGAACTCGAGCCTACCCACCTAGCCTTCTGGCAGCTGCAACGCAAGATGCGCTCCACCGAAGAGGTTTCGATGCCTCCCCTCACCCGACCCGATAAGAGCGTCGCATTCGACGACTCTGAGAAGGCCGAATGCCTAGCCGACAGCCTGGAGTCCCAGTGCTCCCCCAGCTCGCAACCAGTAGACAAGCGACATCTCGATGAGGTGAACGCATTTCGCATTTCGCATTTCGTCGAACGAAAAGCCGCCCTGCCCCCCGAAGAAGACCCTGATGATCCTCTGCCTCCGGTCACAGCTGACGAAGTGCAAGACATCATTAGCAAACTTCAACCGCGGAAAGCACCCGGCTCCGACGGAATCACCAATAGGGTGATCAAACTCCTCCCCGCTCAGCTCGTCGTGTTAATAGCGGCCATCTTCAATGGCGCCCTGAGCAACAACGCGTTTCCCCAAATATGGAAAGAGGCCACTGTCATCGGTTTCGCCAAGCCAGGCAAACCCAAGTCTGAGCCTTCGAGCTACAGACCTATCAGTCTCCTGAATGCACTCGGTAAAATCTACGAGAGACTTATGCATAAGCGACTCAAAGCCGAGGTAAAGTCATCCCCAACGAACAGTTCGGCTTCAGGACCGGACACTCTTGCATTCAACAGGCCCACCGCATCGTAGAACACTTGAGCGCTGGCTTCCAGCGTGGAGCGATGACGGGTGTGTTGTTTTTTGACATAGCAAAGGCATTCGACAAAGTCCGGCACAACGGCTTATTATATAAGCTGTACAAACTGGGAGTGCCGGACCGTCTCGTGCTCATCTTACGAGACTTTTTGTCGGATAGCACCTTCCGCTATCGCATCGGGAAGGCACTGTCTTCCCCCCACCCCATTAGAGCCGGAGTCCCTCAGGGCTCCCCGCTCTCTCCCCTTATCTTTACTCTGTTCACCAGTGACATCCCCAAGAGCAAGAAGGCACAGTTAGCCCTGTTCGCGGACGACACGGCCATCTATTACACTGGCCGTAGTCACGACGCTATTTACAGCACCCTCCAAACCTCAGCCAACGTCCTAGGCGCTTGGTTCCGGAAATGGAGAATCGAGGTGAACCCCGACAAGAGTCAGGCAGTTCTTTTCTTTAAACCGCGTAAAAATAAGCCACTCGCGCTCAGCCCGATCACTATGTATGGTAAGCCTATCCCTTGGGAGAAGCAAGCCAAGTACTTAGGAGTCTTACTTGACAACCACCTGTCTTTCGCGGCGCACATCAAAGCAGCTCGCGACCGAGCTGCCTTTGCTATGGGTAGGCTTCATTTCATGATCTCGGCAAAAAGCAAATTGTCACTCAAGTGCAAGTTGCGCCTTTATACCGCGGTGATCCGCCCCATTATGACGTACGCTTGCGTCGTGTACGCTCACACCAAGCCTAAATACATCCATAGGATGCAAACCTTGCAGAACCGGTTCTTACGTAGAGTCACGGGAGCCCCTTTTTATGTCCGTAACGACCGTCTACACGTAGACCTTAGAATGCCCACCGTCCTTCAGTTTATGAAACGTCTTTCGAAGCGTTTCTTCGATAACGCCAGTAAACACCGTAATCCCCTGATCGCAGCGGCCGCCCGTTACGAACCCTCGCGCATTAGTACAGTACGCCGTCCTCGGCATACCCTCGTCACTCCCGATGATGCTATCACCCTCCTCCAGGAGAGTAGCAAAGAGACTAGCACTCTTAAAAAGTTCAGACACAAACCGCCGTCTTTCCGACCTCGCCGTCGAGGTCCGTCGCGACGTCCCGGTACATGGCTCCCCGACCCTCGCTCGAGCCAGCCCGCGATGCTGTGCCAGTAGTTTTAAATCAGCCCCTAAATAATGATATCATTCAGATCCAGCCTGTCCCCATGCAGTCCTCCCCCAGCGACGCCCTGAGCCGAGGCTCGTACCCCACAGGGGGTGCCCTCAGCGTATAGTCGCTTAGTTTGAAAGTTTTTATGCCCTGGCTGGAGGCCTTACTCTTAAGGCACCCACAGGATAGTCCGGTTAAGCAGACGACAACCTCCTAGGTTGAACTGCGAGATGCAATTCATAAAAAAAAAATTAAAAAAAAAGGCTGACAGACCAAAAACACTCTTGTTTTAATTCAACCGTTTGTACTCTGGTAAACCGAGAAGGTTGTATCCTACGATGAGGTTTATACAGTACCCACAATGTATATTTTATATTTTGTTTAAGTACCCTGAAGTAACAAATATTTTTTCCAACTACCCTACACGCGACTGTTACCAGCAATAAAAAAATACCAGTAGAACTATGCATTAAAATTTATATATTATTGTTCATCTCTGGATGCATATTGCATTTATGAAAAACCAGATTTCCGGTGACTGAAGTTTTGCAATATTTTCTGTGCAAATAATTGTATAATTCATTCTGAAGTAATTAAATTGTTTACGTGGGGATTGTTACTTATTTTTCCAGAAATCCCCACTATACATCTAGTGGGGATTTCTGGAAAAAAAAGTAACAATCCCCACTGGTGGGGATTTGTCGGTGGGGATTTCTGGAATAATCCGGTACCAGTACCTACTGGGTAACATCCAGTACTTCTTGGAAATATCAGTTTTCTGGCTTAGCCGTATAATCATGGTTTCAGCCCAAAAACATCCGCTAATCGACATACGCGTAGCCCTTAAGGCAACGCGAATGTCGAATAGAAAAATTATATAATTTTCACAAAAACCTGTAAGATACAAGATCAGCAACATCAAGATGAAATTATGTTGAAACTTTATAAACGGCTTACACAGGCAAAAAAAAATATTCAAGGTCGTCCTGATTCTCATCAAATTACCATCCCTTCTTACCTCCATCAAACAAAATACCACGATTAATTAAAACTCTTAAAGTTCATCCCTTGCGCCATCCCTCGGGAGCGCGTCACGCGATGTTTACACCAAAATGTCGTGTTGAATATTGAATTTCGAGTTAGTTCGCATTAAGTAAAGCCGTGAGAGCCCTGTCGTGAGCTCTCACCGAACTCACAATACCTTTACTCTTTTTATCAGGGCAACTGTACACCATCCGAGTTTTCACAGAGAAAAAAAGAAGTCCCAGTAAGTTCTAGACAGAATTTACGTGAAAATTACGAGTTCTCACACAAAAGGTGCTCATGTTGTTTGAAGAATATGGATACTGTTATTGTTGAATCCACCTTTACACATTACACTGTCTGCAAACTTTTCTGTAGCACCATTTTATGAAAGAAAGGCTCAACTAAAACTAATAAAAATGAAACAAAAATGTGAGTACATTTTCAATTCATAGGGCAGAAGCAAAAACAGTGTATTCACAAAATAACGGCGGCGGAACACCGCCCACTTTCCCGTGCTAGATAAATTAAAATAAAAAAAAGCAAGCACCCAACAAAAATTCGGGAGCACTTTATATGAACCCAGTTTATCCGCGTCTGGTTCGGCCCATGAGCTCGTAAATTACTACCGGCCAGGCATTTTTGGCACCCATTTTTGTACGGCCTTGTATGGTCAGGAGAATTTTATGGCTAAAATTCAATAGATAGTAGATTTGTATAGCGACAAAATGGGCTGGAAGATCTGTGAGGGATCGCTCTAGGATTTTGGTACTTGACTTGTGTAAAGAGAACTTGACGTATTTTTAAGGGATTGCTTTTTGTACGCCTGACGTATATAGTTTGAAAACTAGCCTATCACATCGCACTGCTAAGCAAGGGGCACAACCAAATTGGAGGCTGTTGACAAAAGTTAACAGTTATTTTTGACCTTTTAATAGCAATGCTTGTCATGTTCACAGTTCAACACGATTCATTTCGTTAGTAACGATGTTGAATAGACATGAATTAGTAATTTTCTTCAAAACCTTTCGAATTGTTAATAAAAGTGTGCTACGCAATACGCAATCGGGGTAAAGAATACCATCACAAACCCTAACGTTACGTAATTCATTCAAAATCCCAAACATACCCCAAAACAACCCGTTCCAAAAAAAAACCAACAAAATCTTTTTAATATCCCTCGTTGCAACGTGTCAATGCAAATACAAACATAATCCGAACACGGTGGTACATGCATCGGGGTATCGGGGGTGATCGATGACGTCACTCGTTACTTCAGGGGATTATTTTATCACCCTCGTTGGGGCTCAGGTGCTTAGCATTTCTAATTTAGAATGGATTATGTATCAATCATATACATGTTCCGCTGATCGGATGAAAGGATGAGGAGATGTTGAAGGGTGATTATCGTTTATTGGGCTTTGGAATTTTCTTTAGGTAAGTATAATATTAATTACGTAATAATAAAATAAGTGTTTTAAAATCAGGTGAAATGTGAGCTGCAGTGTTGTTTGTCTATACTTGACAGATTTTTACAGAATCTAACCCTACGTGGATTACATTATTTATCATTTATCTGTCAGTGCATGTATGAATTAATTTTAGATTTTCTTTAGTAGAAGTACGTTAAGTTACGTATAAATAAATAATCTTGTGGACTATTGAGTTTTCATTGAACTAAAAATAAGGACAGTAAACAAATTCAATAATTAATTCCTCCAATCTTGTTACTAATCTTCATACACTCGCCAAGGCGTAACCAATTACGGTATATTGCTATTGACAAGCAATTTTTTGTACCTTTTATTACTTACTACTTTTTCCTAGAACATGGCGGATTGTCCAGAAAAATTCTCTCCGTAAGTGATGGCAAGTTGCCAGTAAGCCAATAAGCCTAATGGAGTCGATTCGGGTACAGAGACCTAATCGTAATCGGTAGGATAACAAGTCGCTACTTAGGGAGGTGCTGTGTTTGAACTTATCACGCTATTCTTATTATTTGAAGGGATAATGGGGGACATTTTTCTTGAGTTTTGGCCCGAGTTGTGCGACACTAGCTGGTGTCACGATAAAAAGATTATATGAAGAGTAATTCGTAACTGGGCTGACACCCAAGATGCGTTGGCCGTAGTTTGATATTATCCTTTGTGGAACCGTTTTCAATAATACTCCTTAAATACAACGCATGTTTTATTAATATCTGATAATGACCAACACTACTTGATTGGGATTAGTTGCCGTTTTCCTTGGTCACTGCAATAGCATCACATTGATAAATTAGTATTCTACAACTAGAATGTACATTGTACAAAGATCTTGACGCGAGGTCAAAATTAGAACTAACGTGTTTTTTTTTAAAGATCTTTCACAGTTCAAGGTAATTCTAGGCGTTTGATAAAGTGATATCACATACAAAATTTCACTTATGGTTATATTGTTTACTAACAGCGATCCTTTTAGCACTTTCCCTGGATTCTAATAAAATCTGTCATCATCATCAGCATTTCAGCTGAAAGACGTCCACTGCTGGACATAGGCCTCCCCCAAGAAGGGGGGAGTTGCCATAATCGCCACGCTTGGCAGGCGGGTTGGCGATCGCAGTAAGGTTGTTACAAAAGCACAGAGAACGCTGCTGCCCATTCTCTGCTAAGTCCCTTAGTCGCCTCTTACGACACCCACGGGAAGACATGGGATGATGCTATTCTTTACGTCCGACACCATACAGAACATAAAATCTGTGTATCTTTATAAATAGGTCGTATCATCCGCCTAGCTTTTGACAAACTCTTTTAGGATCTTTATCTGAATTTATTTGGGGTCGGCGCTACATCTTATCTTTTTTCATAGTTCTCTAGTACTCGTCATCTCATCAGACACCTACTTACTTACCATATCATCCTACACACAGTTCATCCAACGTTTATTTAGTCTTCCTCACACTCATCCACATTCATATTTAAAAAAAACTTTCCTCACGACATTTTCCTTCCCCAGTGACTTTCCCAAGTAGCTGAATCCTACCAATATTTTACTTTCAATCAAAAAATCTTTGAAACACGTGTATCAAAGACGTCACGTCAATCTATGTATATATGAAAAACCATTGACTGCCTACAAATTAATATATTTTTAGCCATTTTAAGTGTATTCAGAGGCATCCATCGTCAGCCAAATGAACAATGAATGATTTGAACGGTGAATGATTTCACACGCTCAATGATTCTGTGGAGGAATATTTACAATAATATATTTTCGGTTTGCGCTCTAACTGCTGCCATGTACACTCTACTTTGGTTTTATTTAAAAGTTCGAGTGAATATGTTTCTTCTTGGCTAGCGTGCTGTAACATAGGCCATAAAAAAATATTTTGAGTTTCAAAAGGACTCGTATTTTTATAGTGTAAGTCTTACTTGAAAAATTTGTGGAGTGGGTTTCGTGAAGAAAACAGCATTTACCTGTAACAAAAAATAGACGTTAAATAAACTTAGCATTCATCGAACATCGTACTACAATTTAAATATACGAGATAAAATTCAACAGTGCCACTAAATTTGCAGTTTATAATTATTAGTAACAATCCATAATATTCCATTCCAGAATCCTTTCCCTTCATTTTCATTTTGCCCTATAAACAACGATATAGGTATGGTACTGAGAACTCTTTGTATAAACCTTTCAGCCCGTCTGATTAATCATTTTGGGAATACTTTTATAATGCGTACCGCTAAGGAGTGGAATTCCCTGCCGGAGTCTGTGTTTCCCGATAGCTACAATCTAGAGGTCTTTAAGTCAAGAGTGAATAGGTTTTTTCTAGGCAAGCGTGCTTCACCGTCGACCACATCATCGCTTACCATCAGGTGAGATAGTGGTCAAGCGCGGGCCTATAGATAATAAAAAAAAAAAAAAAAATTACAGGATATTGTCATTTATTCTCAAATAGCATCTAATCTCCCTCAGAGTTCCTAATTTCCTGTCTTGCCCGCGTTTACACGAAGGTATAAAAAATGCATAGATATTATTCTTGATATATCTGCAGTTTTCATTTACCGCCAGCAGCTAAAACAAGTTGTATTAAACTGTTGTAGAAAGCTTGTCAAAAATATCAAATACGGGAAAAATATAGCCATTTTATACACAAAATGTATTTGAGAAAACTTGTTGATAGCAAGTATCACAACATGCTTAGCGTTGTAAACGTGGGGTAACAATTTCATTAAGTTAATACATCCCACACGCTTCACACTCAAATACTAGTAGATAAGGAAAATCTATTTACTTTAGTGCCTACAAAACTTTTGTACATTATTTGTGAGAGCCTACTCGCAGCTGGAGTAGAGGAAAAGGTTCAGAATTTCTATTTCAAACAACGTTTAGCGGAACAGGGAGAGAGGATACCAAGGAGAGGGTAAGTCTCATTTATCCAATAAAAAGCCACAACCGGATCTCACTCATCATCATCATCAGACTTCAACAGTCCACTGCTTGACTTAGGCCTGTCTAACCGCACCCCACTTAAATCAATTCTCAAGAACATCTCATCTAGTTGGTACCAGCCATCCTGCAAATATCGCTCCGAGCCTGAGATCAGACTAGATCCACAGCTTTATAGCAATTTTAACTCGTGACTGGGATTAATCTGTACTTTGCTGATTTTTTTCTTTTCAGGTTTCCATACCCAAAGGGTCAAACGGGACTCTGTTAGTGAGACTTCGCCGTTCATCCGTCTGTCTCCAGGCTGTATCTCATGAACCGTGATAGTTAGCCAGCTGACATTTCTACAGATTATGTATTTCTGTTGCATCTATAACAAAACATATTAAAAAGAGAATAAAATAAATATTTAAGGGGCTCCCATACAAAAAAGTGTTTTTCTTCAACAAAAATTTTTTTAGTTAAAAAGTGATCGTTTTTATAATAATGGTATGGAACCTGTCGTGCGCGAGTCCGACTCGCAATTGGCCGGTTTTTTTCTTCTGTTGCTACATGTGTTTTTCCTAATCTAAAATAAGGTTCACCTTCTGTATGTCCTACTCAATATACCCAAGGATCGTTCTTGTATTGTAGAAGGCTAGGAGCTAATTAGAGCGGGCCCCAACAAAAAGCTATTAAGGTTGTTCGTACTACAAGGCTGTATTATCGGTATTCGGCCTAATATCGGGATTGTTTTTGTGTACATAAGTACAAGTTGAGGTTTGGGCTGCGGGTGATAATCGAAGCTTGTTTCAACTTTGCTTGGGTACTCTCTTATCATTTTATTTTTATGTTCGAAGTTGCGTTAAGGGCAGAGTTTTGTTTTTATTCTGTTTTTGAGAGGACTTTTTTGTCTGGCTCGTTGGTGTTGTGGTTACAAGCGCGACGTGATGAGGGTTATGAGGTCGTAGGTTCGATTTCTAGCTCGGGAAAAGCGTTGTTGTGTTTTTCCTTCAGGAATTTGTCAGCAGCAGCTATGGAGTCTGGATATGTGCCCGGTTGATGGCAATAGGCTTGCCCCCTATTACTGGCGATGTGTGGGTGCAGGAGTAACAGGTGTGATGTTATGTGTTTTATGTATGATTTGCTCAATTCAGAGTAAGTAATAAAATAATATTGATTATCAAGTAAAAGCCAATGTTTTCTGCCAGTAGTTTTATAAAGGGTGACTAAACTATACAATACAATACAATGCCTTCAGGCAACTAGGGCCCATAAATCATAATACATATATAAGCATAACAATAATAACTATAAACTAATAAATATTTTATACAAAAATAACTTAATAACTACTGCACACGAAGTGACGGCGTCGTGTTACGCTGCGAGGTGTCACGTAGCTGGCCGCGGAAATGCCGATACAGCACACCTTTCGGCCAAAACTCTTCCTTGAGGAAGGTCACCAAATGGTGCGTCGGAACGCGCACCACAAACGACTTAAAATTGGTGTTATGGCGTGCCTCCAGCTTCTCCACCCTCAAGGTCCAGTTGGTCTTCACCCGTATGTACTCTACGATGTCCTCAGCCTTCGTAGAGTGGTGCAGTCGGGACACGTACAGCTGCGTCGTCGGTACTGCAGGACGTAGCAGCATGTTACATCCTGCCGGCGCTGTCCCACACTGGTTGCGATACGTAGGCTTACTCTTCTTTCTCTCCACCTTGATGAAGCCGTCCCCATCGCTTGTGTTCTTCGGTGGAACCTGTTGTTCGCAGACCTTCACAGCGCCCTTAGTCGCGCTCGTTACTGAGTGACTCTGCTTTCCCCCCTTCGGTTGTCCTGCTTGTCGTTTTGTTTGCGACACAGCAGGTTTCGTCATACTACATGTGACATTCATCAAGGTGTCATGTGACATTCAGGGCCCGCTTGGAAGATTACAGCCTACTCCCTTCCACAGTGAGGATGCCAGAAACCTAGCAGTGGGAACATTACCAATAGAGGTTAGCCTGTAGTCTAAATATGTTTCAGAAACTGGGTGACGAGGAAGAATAGCAGGGTCTTTTTGACTGTTAACAAATTATGATCGTTTAAAACCAATACCTTTCTTTGCCAAGCGCGGCGATTCTGACAGAAATATTATTATAATCATTCAAATCGGAATAATCCTTAAAATACGTAATAGCGTAGGTAGCATTCTATTAAAATAAATGGATTTATGTAATTCCACTCTGGTGTTAGATCGAAATGGATTGTAAATTCAATTTTGTGCCTGAATTAGACTTGGAAATACGGTTTACATACATAAATTATTTTGTTTTACTCTCATGTTTCACATACTTTGATGTGAACGTAAAGAGATAAAATGAAAATTACTTTTAAATTGAGACTCAATAATGAACACGTCCTGAAATAAAAATCCACCTTTTTAAACAAGTATTTTGAGTATTTATTGTTGAAGACGTTGAAGACGAAAGTTACCTATTGTCTGAAAAATAATAAATGTGCTGTTGTGAGTAACCATGGAGTTACTTGCCGGTTCTTCTCCATAGGAAACGACCAAGCTAAACCGAGCACCTTTTTGTCGACGTTTAGACGGCCCATGTAGGCCTATGTGAAGTAAAAATATTTTGATTTTGTTGAAATTGCATTACACATCACGGATCCTAACCGTAGCAGTTTACTCTTTTCTATCCATGTTGAAGTAGCCCACAATGAATGAATGCCCATGAGGAATGTCACTATTTTACATGAAGTGACTGCCTAACTCACCTGTACAAATCAACTGGGTTGTCAGACACTCAGGATTCTGCCTACTCATAAAAAATGTCTATGGTCTACAAATGACAGCCGGTACCAAAATCCTGGCCAGGGTTCACAGAGGGGCTGGAACTGTTGATATTTGTAATAGCGGTCAACTATCCACGGACCGACTTCGATCTTGACCTTCGATCGACATGTACGCCTGTTATTTTGTTGCCACTTTCATCTTCATCATCATCATCATCTTTTCAGCCCAAAAGACGTCCACTGCTGGACATAGGCCTCCCCCAAGTCACATTGAAATTTTGGGGGGTTTTGCCATAATCGCCATGCTTGGCAGGCGGGTTGGCGATCGCAGTACGGTTGTTACAAAAAGCACAGAGAACGCTGCTGCCTATTCTCTGGCAAGTCCCTTAGTCGCCTCTTACGACACCCACGGGAAGATATGGGATTGTGCTATTCTTTACGTTCGACACCATACAGAGCCACCACTTTCATTCATCGTTTATTTCAGGCTACAATGGCCCATAGATATATACCTTATAAACTAACATTTAATAAAGTAATTACAAAAACTCATGTTAATAAATATGACTTAAAACTATGTTAGTAGCACTTCACTTGTGCTGACTGGCCAGTGGAACTTGTCCGCGGAAGCGACGGAACACCACGTCCTGCGGCCAAAAGTCTTCCTGCATCACGATGGGCAGATAAAAATTCGGTACTCGCACCACGAACGCATTGAAGTTAACGTTGCGTACGTGCACCCTCGGTGACCTCGTCTTTTGGCGCACGTACTCCACGATGTCCTCCACTTTAGTGGTGTAATGCAAGCGGGAAAAATACACCGGGGTATTCGGCTTGGCGGCACGCAGTCTCACTTCAGGCTCCGCAGGAGCCTTGCCACAGCGGTTCTTGGGTGTTAGGTGTGTACTAACTGCGTCATATAACAACATAAAACAATTCCCCATCCCAAAGGAGAACAAGATACTTATTCCCCACTTATGTCTATCTACAGTATACATAAGACAAAACAATATAAATTTAATTTTCCGCGTCGAGACGCAGCGCCTCATAATGTTCATTAAATTCGGAATATTGTCCCTAAACAGAGTGCTGTAATGTCTGTGCCCAAACTCCTAATTAAAGGTACCACGTGCCTCTTAATGGCTAATTAAGACAATATATCTGGTTCATTTCACTAGATAAGTGTTTTCATTACGTTTTTAAGTATGGTTTTAGTATCTGGAATAAGGACTACAGCCTTGAACATTGCGTGTTTAGTTGCTTGGTTAATTAAAAACTTAATCTTTTTTGTAAATATTACAGAAGCAAGAGACAGAAGATTATGGACCTTAATGACCTTTTAAAGTTCTGACCATGAGAGTTTTCCCGCGTGTGATACGAGACGAAGTTCCCTTGTACAGATTGTGTTGTGTTAACCAAATTAAACAGAGATACACAAACTGGGCAAATAGAGGCTTCGCTTCAAAATAATAAAAACCTTAGCGAAGCGAAGTTTTTCCTCGTTGCCTTTACTAACTAATGTCACTTTACCCTGTTTTAATTTTTACAACAGATGTTTTATAATAAAATCTTGATTGTGCTCAATAAGTGCGCTTTACAGGTTGTTATTTTTAAGGATATAACTAAATAGCTACATCCTTATAAGTTGTTATTAATTAATGAGCAATATCGTAACTAAGTCCGCCCATTCACAATTTTGATGATTAATCACCAAATTCTCATTTCAACACGTAATCATTCACACCATGTCTAATCATCTTCAAAAATAAATCCTGCCTTTTAAGGTTAAATAGACGAAAATCTTATAAAAACGACTGTTTAGAAACGAATGGACCATAAGTCATACCATAACAATACATTTTTGTTACTTTAAACAAAAATGTATTGTTTAAGCAAAGCCTTACGTCACTTTACCACGTTAAATCTGTCACGTAAGATACACAACTGTCAAAGAATAGTTGCGATTTGAATATAAGGTCACATTAAAATAGATTGAATATTTTTAACACAGCGTTTATTGCTTTTAACCAAACATATATCCAAATAAAAAACCCGCCAAGTGCGAGTCAGACTCGCGCACGAAGGGTTCCGTACCATTATTTATAAAAACGAGGAAAAAAAACACTTCTTTGTATGGGAGCCCTTTTTTTTGGAATTGCATCTCGCAGTTCAACCTAGGGGGTTGTCGTCTGCTTAACCGGACTATCCTGTGGGTGCCTTAAGAGTAAGGCCTCCAGCCAGGGCATAAAAACTTACAAACTAAGCGACTACGAGCCTCGGCTCAGGGCGTCGCTGGGGGAGGACTGCATGGGGACAGGCTGGATCTGAATGATATCATTATTTAGGGGCTGATTTAAAACTACTGGCACAGTATCGCGGGCTGGCTCGAGCGAGGGTCGGGGAGGGCATGGATCGGGACGTCGCGACGGACCTCGACGGCGAGGTCGGAAAGACGGCGGTTTGTGTCTGAACTTTTTGAGAGTGCTAGTCTCTTTGCTACTCTCCTGGAGGAGGGTGATAGCATCATCGGGAGTGACGAGGGTATGCCGAGGACGGCGTACTGTACTAATGCGCGAGGGTTCGTAACGGGCGGCCGCTGCGATCAGGGGATTACGGTGTTTAATGGCGTTATCGAAGAAACGCTTCGAAAGACGTTTCATAAACTGTATGGGAGCCCCACTTAAAAATTTATTTTATTCTGTTTTTAGTATTTTTTGTTATAGCATCAACAGAAATACATAATCTGTAGAAATTTCAACTGGCTAACTATCACGGTTCATAAGATACAGCCTGGTGACAGACGGACGGACGGACAGCGAAGTCTCAGTAATAGGGTCCCGTTTGACCTTTTGGGTACAGAACCCTAAAAAACACTGATTAAAGTGATTTTATTTTGACCTTAAATAATAAATTGCAGGCACACTAGAATAAAGACCTCCATTATTAGGTCAAAATAAACATCACTGTAATCAGTGTTTTTTTTTTTGTTTGAATATCAGTATATTAGAAGTTCTGAACGCTGTGTTAAAAAAAATCCATTTGTTTTAATGGACCCTAAATAGGTACTAGTAATTGCTTATCAATATTTTTTATTAATAAATTAACTTTGATATTTGTACATATTTAGATATTATTTTAGATGTATTTGTAGTTTGCAAATAATGTAAATATGTAGTATAAATATAAACTTTAGTATAACGAAAAAAAAAAATATTATTTGAATTTTCATAAATCGTTTTGTACTCTTAACTTCATCGCAGTAAAAAAAAACGGCCAAGTGCGAGTCGGACTCGCGCACGAAGGGTTCCGTACCATTATTTATAAAAACGAAGTACAAAAAAAACTATTTTGTATGGGAGCCCCCCTTAAATAATTATTTTTTTCTGTTTTTATTATTTGTTGTTATAGCGTCAACAGAAATACATAATCTGTAGATGTTTCAACTGGCTAACTATCACGGTTCATGAGATACAGCCTGGTGACAGACGGACGGACGGACGGACGGACGGACGGACAGCGAAGTCTTAGTAATAGGGTCCCGTTTGACCCTTTGGGTACGGAACCCTAAAAAGTGACAACTAAATCTTATACTCTCCCAAACCCATAGTTCACACGAAACCCACATTTCTAATAACTACCAATGTCGAAACACATCACTTCCAATAATTATAGATCATCACGGATTAACGTTCTTTCTCACGAACTAAACTATAAATTAACTCTACCTACACCACAACGCACGTGGCGTGAAGATTAGTAGATGAATTAGTCAACATTATCATCGTCGCCATTGGGAATATTAATCCTATGGCAGCCATTTTGTATGCATTGGTTTCATTTATGGATTTGGGTACTTAATTATTGATTGTGATTAGTAAATAATTTTGATTGATAAATGATGTTTATTTTGCAAGTAGGTTTTTACAAACACTTTTACACGTCATTTTTTTTAAACTGTATGGGGCCGGTGTTTCGTACCTGACTACTCTGAGAAGAAACAGCCGAAACAAACTCAGAGGTCACAGTCTCTTTAAAGGTTGGGATTGGTTTCTGGATTGCTTTTGGTTCTGTATGGTAAAATATGTTATCATCTGCCTAGCCTTTTCCCAAACTATCTTGGGGTCGGCTTCCAGTCTAACCGGATGCAGCTGAGTACCAGTATTTTACATGAAGCGACTGCCTATCTGAACTCCACAACCCAGTAACTGGGTAATACGATACCCCTTGGTAAGACTGGATGTCAGACTTTTAGCTTCTGACTACTCGTAATGACTGTCAAAGATCTACAAATGACAGCCGGGACCAACGGCTTAACGTGCTTTCCGAGGCACGGAGGAAACTCGATATGTAATTATGGTCACCCATCCACAGACCAACTTCGGCAAGCACGGCTTAACCTTAAATATCGACCTGGGCGGTTGTTATTATTTAGCCACGAGCTCCTCCTGTATCCTGTATCCTCCTGTATGGTAAAATATGTAATTGTACAATATTGGTAGTTAGTAAAAGAGTATTTTGGCGTTTTTAAAAACAGTTTAATTCGTTGATAAACTGTAAAATAGCTGCAAAACGATGTTGATAGAAGACTGCATAAAAGAGTCTATGCAAAATATCAAATCAATGATAGCAATGATAGAAAAAAATTTCAAATTCAAATATTTTTATTTGTAGAACATAGGTAATAAAGGTACATATGTCGATATTAATTATATGAGCGCTATGTCTTGCCTTTAGCGGCGTAAAAATGTGAAAAAATGTTGAAAGTCGTTTTGTAAATAAGTACGACATGCTTTGAAAAGGATTGCTACATGTCTAGGCAATCTAGTGGTCGTGAAATTGCCCAACCGAATGCACTATTGAAAAAAACTAAAACTTCATTTTAAATATAAATAACTTATAAATTATGTTAACGTTAATAATTTGCCGAATCATAAATAAAACACACAGATGAATTTTATGGTTAATCTTTTCTTTCCAGTCCAAAATATTACAGGAAACTGGTACTATCACTTAACAAATCCATAACCATTACTTTAATTTATGCAGAACCAAAAGTTACGTACAAAAAGTCTCAAGAACCGGTCCATAGAGTAGCATAATGCAGCGATCTAATTATGTAAACGATTTGGACAACTGCTTAGTTTAACTATTAATATTAGAAGCGTTTTTAGTCTGTGTAATACCGTCGTTAGTTTTTATCTTTACTTCTTTTTTAATTAAACCCACAGGATATTAATTTTTTGTTATAATTCTTAATTATGCATCCATGTCTGATTTCAAATTAAGAAAGTAAATAGGTAAGGGAAATGTGGACAGTCACGGAGAACATTATATCATATTTCGAGAAAAGTTACACTATGTTTAAACAAAAATGACGGCACGGTTGGCGCAGTGGTTGAGCGATCGACTCCTGCGCTGCGTGGCACGGGTTCGATCCCCGCACGGAACAAATTTTTGTATGGCCTATAGATAGTCGTTCCGGGTCTGGCTGTTTGTGTCTGTGAGTTTAAATGTTTGTAAACGCACCCACGATACAGGAGAAATTCCTAGAGTGGAACAATGTTTATAAAAAAATAAAACCGTGTATATCTTTTTTTTTAAAGTTGCGATAGATTATGTCACGAAGTTTTTGGTTAGGGTCACAGTTTACGGATGGGCACAGCCCACCAGTTTCATAATGTAATGGACTTATTTTCCTAAAATTGTTCGCCCGATCGCTTTACTGGAACTTAACAGAAGATGATGAAAAGGCTATAAATATCCAGGATTTTTCACTATCATGACAGCTAATGTCTGCTGTTCAGAATAAAAATGAACCGTCAGGAAAAATGAAAAGAAAACCAAAAACTAGGAAACGCGGCTATGATGGATGGCGTTGGATTACAGTAGATACCGGAGCTTTAAATCTATCTTTACTGTTGTACAGGTAGGCTATTCGCGCTGTTTGCCTTTAGGTCATATTTAGAAACAACAATTTTCAAATACATCATCATCTGCCTAGCCTTTTCCCAAACTATCTTGGGGTCGGCTTCCAGTCTAACCGGATGCAGCTGAGTACCAGTATTTTACATGAAGCGACTGCCTATCTGACCTCCACAACCCAGTAACTGGGTAATACGATACCCCTTGGTAAGACTGGATGTCAGACTTTTAGCTTCTGACTACTCGTAACGACTGTCAAAGATCTACAAATGACAGCCGGTACCAACGGCTTAACGTGCTTTCCGAGGCACGGAGGAAACTCGATATGTAATTATGGTCACCCATCCACAGACCAACCTCGGCAAGCACGGCTTAACCTTAAAGATCGACCAGGGCGGCTGTTATTTAGCCACGAGCTCCTCCTAATTTTCAAATACAAAAAAACTAAATTGATTACACTAAACTTAAACACCGTAGTATAAAAACCCGGACGGCTGGATGGAATGGATGTGGCTGTTATTTTTTAGCCAAGAGCCCCTCATAACAACCTTAATTCCATCTACCAATCCAATCGAGTGTTAACCATCAATACCGATAAATACTACCCTGTACATATCTTTCAAATACGGAACTACCGTCCGAAACGTAAGCGAACAAATACAATGGTATGGATTAGATTAATCAAGCAAAACCGACCCTTAACGGTCTGCGAGATAAAGCCTTAAAGGATTAAAATCGCTCGAGCGTTTTATTGTTTCCGGATATCCTGACACACCGCAGGGTGGGGTGCCACTGGGATGATGGAGCGGATTGAATTTGGGATATTTCCTAAAATAATTTAATTGAAAGAGGGATTTAACATATTTGTGTGGGAGGGTAAGAACGTTTACTTAGTGGTGCGTGTAAGCCTCTTCTTAGTAAGTTCGTATCGTGTTTATAATTTCATCCAGGCAAGGATCAATATTTTAGGTCGATTATACTAACCAAAATATCACGTATTTTATTACTGTTATCTTAATTTTAGGCTTGGTTATTGTCAGAAGCCTTGCCTTTAAATGCAAATGTTAAATTAGTATTACTAACCTAACGTAACTTAACATGGGGTGTTGTGATTTTTCCAGTCTCTACAAATCGGTTGGCTTGGTATGAGCATGTTATGCGGAAGAATGAGAAAAGTTTTGAGATGGAATGTGGATGAGTGAGAGTAGAGGAAGACCAAAGCAACGTTGGATGGTTTATGTGAAGGGTGATATGGCAAGAAAGGAGGTATAAGTTTTTAAACTGACATGGTCACTAACACTATCATTATCACCAGTAACGCCACTATACGTGGGACACTCAGAAAGTTTTGCGAAACTAAAAAAAATTGTTCTATACGTACATATATTTTTATTAAATCTTTTCAAAGTACTTTCCACCAGCCTCTATAGAAAAAATTCATGCGCCTAAACCAGTTTTCAAAACACTTTTTCCAGTCCGCCGCAGACACCTCGTTTACAGCCTGCTCGAACCCAGCCAGCGCATCTTCCGGCGACGAAAATTGTATCCCTTTGAGCTGATTTTTTATTTTTGGGAATAAAAAGAAGTCACACGGTGCTAGATCAGGGCTGTAAGGAGGGTGACCCAGGAGTTTGACTGGCGTGCTGTCCAGGAAGTCCCTCGTTTTGAGTGCGGTGTGCGCAGGTGCATTGTCGTGGTGGAGCAGTAGCCCGCGGAGCCCTGTGTTTGGTCGCTTGTTGCTTATAACAGAGAAAACTTCTGGCAAACATTTGGAAGTATACCATTCGGCATTAATGCTTCTTTGATCCCGTAAGGGAATTGATACCAAGTGGCCAGTCAAATTAAAAAAGCTAGCGATCAAAATCTTACCCCCGCTTCTAGATCGCTTCACTTTGGTAGGCGTTGGCTCATTTTGAAACACCCAAACAGTCGACTGGCGCTTGGTTTCTGGGTCGTATTGATAAATCCAGGACTCATCACCTGTAACGATGTCGTAAACACGCCGAGACGAGCCTGCTTCAAATTTGTTAAGCATATCACGGCACCATTCCACACGGGCCTGCTTCTGAGCATCGGTGAGGTTGTGCGGCACCCAGCGTGATACTATCCTCCTCACGCGAAGATGGCTGTGTAGAATCTCGTGAACGCTTCCCGATCCAATCTTCAATATGTGTTGAATCTCCTGATATGTAATTCGCCTATTGTCTTGGATTAAATTTTTCACTGCTAGCACGTTTTCTTCGGTAACAGCCGTCAAAGGGCGACCGCTTCTTTCGTCATCCCCCAAAGTTGGTCGACCGCGCTTGAATTCGTTATACCAACGATACACGGTTGCCTTGGAAGGGCCTTCATCCATGAATGCCATTTGAAGTCTATCGTACGATTCATCCGGTTTCAGGCGACACTTGAAATCGTATAAAATCATAGCTCTAAAATGTTCCCGGCGCAGATCCATATTTCAGTGAGACACAATACTTTGAATTAACTCGCAAAAAATGTGGAGGGAAATTTTGAAATTGGAACTTACTTATTTATACTTATAAATAATCATATTTTCGAAAAACATAATAACTGGCCAGTCTCCCATATATAAAAACTTTTTTTCGCAATACTTTCTGAGGGGCCTGGTATACCCAGACTGGTTAGAGAAGCTATTGAAATTACTTAATATAGGAACTTCAATCGGGAGGATGGGTTTCAACTGTCAAGAGCCATGAATCCAGTGGTTCAACTGTGTAAAAACCGAAAGAGGTTCGCGAGTGGACACAGTGAGTTTCGTGTGTCGGGAACAGAATCGAGTTGTGAGTGACAGTGGTAGTGGTACGGCGCGCAAAAAACGAACAAGAAAGAGACCGTTTTGTCTGCTCATAAACCTCCACCCTCAATAACTTCAGTTTATCCGTGATCATGGTGTTTGCAACAGCGCCGAAATATCGGGAACTCATAACAAATAATAAACATGGTAAATATCCCGTTACAAGTGTTGTTGATAAGAAAGGAGGTGTCTTATGAGATGACAAGTAAAAGAGAAGTATGGAAGAAGGAAAGTTAGGAAGTCCCAAATAAATTGAGATAAGGGCAGGATAATGATGATCTCTTCTTCTCTCTTCTTCAACCCTTGCCCACCCAACGCTGAGTGTAGGTCTCTTCTAAATCTCTCCACTTTTGCCCGTTATGTGTCATTCCTTCCGGCCACTTTAATGAGTCTGTTCATCATCATTTTAGCCCAGAAGACGTCCACTGCTGGACATAAGCCTCTCCCCCATGTCGCCACATTGACATTTTGGGGGGTTTTGCCATAATCAACACGCTTGGCAGGCGGGTTGGCGATCGCAGTACGGTTGTTACAAAAGCACAGAGAACGCTGCTGCCCATTCTCTGGCAAATCCCTTAGTCACCTCTTAGGACACCCACGGGAAGATATGGGATGGTGCTATTCTTTACGTCCGACACTATACAGAGCAGAAATGAATGAATGAATGAGAATGATGATCATACTTCACAAATATTACTGCTTTGATAAATGCATAAGTATCCAAGAACCTTAAAAGCCGTTCATGGGTATAAAACAAAATAACCCAAGATGTTCACTCACCTTCATTAAAAATAAGCATACCTATTTACCGGATCCATAAAATATTTATCGCTATCACTGTCCTCGCACCCTTACGGCTACCGCTACATTATAATAACGAGGAGGCTAAAAAGAGAGACAATTACACACATTTACGACCCCCTCAGTATTTACCCAGCTGATAATTACATCCCCTTTGATAATGAACTCCGCTGGACGGTGCCAAGCCAGCCTTAATTCCTCCCTTTGTAACCAACCGCCTTTGACCTTCGAAGAGTTGAAGAGAATTTAGACCAGATGTAGGTCAAACAAAACATTATTAGGGTATATTTGGTGTATCAAGTCCAGTGTGTCTTTCTATAGGGTAAAACATCAACATCAAGCCTGATTGTCCTGGAAGTTACATGTTATAGGGGGCTTACCTATTGTCACCATTCGGGCACAAATTCAGATTATGGGATACTATAGAACAGCGTTTCCCAAATGGTGGGTCGCGACCCGGTACCGGGCCACCAAAATAAAATACCGGGTCGCAGCTTTTCTGCCTTGTTTTACAAAGATATTAATTTATTTATGAAAACTTAATGCACAAATAAAAAACTGTATAAAGGTAGGCTTAATGCCTTGGGCATTTTCTACCAGTCCCTAAGGATATTATTGGTAGAAAATGCCCAAGACAAAAATAAAGAATTGCTCCACTCGCACAAAATAGGCGATACCGATATATTTTACTTAATGTAATAAATGGGGGAAGAGATTTTAAAGTTTTGAGCGGGTCACTAAGGGCCAGTGTGACATTTACCGGGCCATGGCAGAATATTTTTTGGGAAACACTGCTATAGAATCATCGTCTTCCTTCCCTTGTCCCAAATTACTTGGGGTCAGCACAACACGTTTTTTTTAAACATTCTCCTCTATCATCTGTATCGCTACCATTAATTCCTATTTCTTTCATATCATTCCTCACGCAATCTCCATCTTTTCCTTGGTCTTCCTCTCCATCAACATGGCGCTATTGCATACCTGATAAAAAATGAATAACATTTTACCTGACCCGAGAAAGGTATCCAGGACCCTGTTAAACAGTAGAGAAACCACTAGACCAACCGCCGCAAAAACAAATTCTTAAATAAACGAAATGAAACAGGAACTTCTTCCACCTTCCAGAAAATTGTTCTATATTATAAGAAGTTTTACTTCGTGATACAAACAAGATTATCCTCCATTATCTTGTTGTTAAGCAAAGAAAGATTTCTGAGTAAAACTCTGTGTTAACAGTCTTTTGTTGATGAGGAAAATGGGATACGTTTTATAATGATACTTATTGGATTTGAATTTAAGATATTGTACAGGATATTATTTTAAATCTATGACATTGTATAATGTATTTTTTTTGTATAGGGTGTCAATATTGAATTTATGAAATTGTGTATCTGGTATAATAAATTTTGCATGCCTGAATTGGTACAACACAGTGGACTGCGCATTCACATGACATCTGGAAATGTATTATTATGTACTGTGTTGAGCAATAAAATTTTGAATTTGAATTTAGATAGTAACGGATTAGAGATAAAAATGGCAAATCACTGTCAAATTATTAACTTGATATTCTATTAGCAATAGTGATGACTAATTGAAAAAGAAAACTCATTACAAAAGTTGAAGTGTATTGGATTAACGTCTGTCCATCCAATACACTTTAGCTTTTTAGCTTAGCTTAGGTAGCTTGGTGCTACTGAAGCGATTCTGTCGACCCAGGTAAAAGCCGTTTTTGAAATATGAAACTCTTTGGAAATGACTGTCAACTGACGTTGGCTTAGGTTTGAATGAAACCTAGGACGTTTAAACAAAAGTGGTTTTAGTTTCAGTTTTTTTGATGGAATTAAAGTCTGATTCTAGTTTAAAAGACATTTTTTTCATATCCGTTGATTGTTGTTTTGAATATTTTTGAATACTGATTGGATTATTTAGTACTAAGATTTTAACAACTCCTTTTTAGAAGAACCTTAGTATTAAAGAAAGTTGTCCTTGTGTAGGTAAGAGCCTATTTCGGGGTTTAAGATCGGTTCATTTATTTTAATAAAGACCTTAGTTAGTTTACTTACACGTTCAAATATTATGTTGTGGGTAAAATATACGTGATACTACTACTACAGCCGTGGTAATTTGGCCCGATCCTTTCCACCTTAAAGGGTCCTATAATAACGTTGACAGATTCGACTTACGTCATTCGAAATTCAATTATACCTCGCACGTGGAATCAACGGGCCATGTATAATTATTCATAGAAATACGAATTTTGCTAAATTAATTTACTTCGGGTTACTTCGGCTGCCCCCGGCTAAGTTCGGCAGGCTGGCGAAGCGCTTGATTGTGGGGGAATCCTCTTATGTTACTGAAATGATAATGTGCTGCGAGGGAGTATCCGAATGAAGTGGTTCAGATAATGGTATTATGTTTAAGTACTTTGTATACACTATGATATGGGGCTGGAATAATTATATTTTAGGTCCAAATAATCGATGTTTTATATGATGTTATTACGTCACCATTATTCCAGTATAGATAGACCAAGACAAAGGAGATGTTTGATTTTGGGCTAACACTATGTATACTACATAGATAAATAGGAAAAAAGTAGAGGAATATCATAAAAATACTAAAAAAATAATTTGAAGAAGGGTATAGTCGTATATTAATTATCATTTGAAAAGTTTTTTACCACGATAACCCTATTTTCAAGGCAGCCATGACAGTTGTTTGACGTTTGACGCCTTGACAGTTTTAAGAAGTGCCGTCTTTGAGTCTTTCTTTGCATTGAGTTTGGATTGAACGTGTTGTTTTGTTAAAACAAACCAAAGACCGAGATTTTCAAAATTCCAGTTGTTTTGTTTACTAAAGCAGTTATGACAATTACTTTTGATTGACGTGTATCGTAATACACGTCAATCAAATGTCATTGTCAAAAAGACATTTTTCGCCTGCTGATCACGAGCTGAGCTGATCCACCATGTTTAATTTTTATGTTGTGTTGTTCTCTATGACCAAGTTAATTTGAATGTACATTAAATGGAAGTGTAATTAAAGAAAATTGATAATAAAAAACGGTTACTGTATTATTTAGCAATATTTACATATAGTGTACATAGTGCTAGCCCAGGCTCCATACATTTCCGGAACATCTCCTTTAATTTAATAATCTAATGCTGATCTATACAATTATAACTTCTACGGTATATTTAATATCGATAGAAAGACTTTCATTTACGGTACACTCGTAAAAAAATTCGGCCAAATGCGAGTCGGACTCACGCATAAAGGATTCCGTAGTACCAAACAATATTTTTTAAGTTCGTTCATAGGTTCAATTTACACTCAACAGAAAAACTTATGTTTTTCATATTAAAACAAATTACTGCTACAGTTTCACGAAACTGCAGTTTTACTAAATCCATTTCTCATTTATTTAGCAGTGGGCTAAGATAATTTTGGTACTCTAACATGCGGACGAGTTCTCATCCTCAATAATGAGTGCTACCCATGACTGCCCCGCGCTCTTCATCTACCATTGCCAAATAATACAACAATACACCTTCAAAACCAAAAATCAACACACCCATCGAAACTACACCATACATTACCAAGTATATAGCCCACAAAGGGTCCATAGTACCAACGAACCCTATTCATTATTCGTACCCCAAATCTATTGTTTAATATAAAATACGAATTCCCTTAGATTTATCGTTCTTGGTTCTGAAAGCGAACAATTAAGTCTCCTGTGAATTGATTTTGACTAATTAAACACTTTTATTGCTTGTATAGGCCTGAAAACACCGGATTTGGGATTGGTGGAATATTCGGAAATTAATCGGTCTGTGTTTAGTTGGAATCTTTAATGTTAAGGATCGATGTCAGATTGGGGTACGTGGGTTTCTTTGTCGCAGTTTGAGTCTTTGATTTCGAGATCTAAAGTGTTTTTGTATTGGAGAAACTTACAGTACTTTGAATTGAAGAGGTTTCATTCAGATTTCACTTTCTTTTTAACACGCTTTTATTTACCTGTAAATAAGTATGTAAAAAGTCTTAGAAGTTAAAAACCCACTTTCCGGTTGCCGATTGAAATGTAATTTTGCATATTTGTTTAGTTTGAATTGTAATGCATGGTGCTTTGTCTTTTTTTGTGTGTGCTATGTCGTTTGTGTGCACTAAATAAATGATTTATCTATCTATCTTACAACTGAGAAACGTTATTCTAAATCTAATATGGCGGACTGCCAAAGATGGCGGACTTTTGGTTTTTTTTTACACGAATCTATTATTATTTAAATTAATTATGGAGTAATAGTGAAACACTAAGGAATTAAACCTCCAACAGGCAATATTATGCTTTTAATCTCCGTTTATAAGTACTTTAAATCACAACATCTTACTAAGGCCATAGTACTGACATTCCTGATTAAACCACTCATTATTTGTTAAAGGTTTACTTTGTATTCTGTAATAAGCTACAAATACCAGTTTCCAAAGCTTCTAAGTTGTGGCTGATCCTCCTTTGGCGGTAATCCGCAGGTAAAATTGGCTTAAGAGTCTTTCCGGTATGTTTCTGAGGCAGTATGGATATATTTACGTAAGAAGTTTGCAATATACTTCCCTGAGTATGTTTCTGTAGTAAAAACAAACAAGGATTGGCCTCGTATTGCGTGGAAGAAGGTACTTAGTATAGGGAACTATTTCGCTATAATTCGGGTATTTTGTCTCGTAGTATTAATTACCATATTTTAATTAACAGATCACAAATAAAGGGCTGATTTTGTATGAAATTTTACTCGACTCGCAAATCAAACGAAGCATCCTTCGCTCGGCCAGTCGCATCTCAACCATCAAAGCAATGACGCAAGAAACGATCGATGTACTATTTTTATCTTTATTCCAGTCTAGTTTACTGTTTCAGTCGCATCACTATCGTCTTTTACCTTATAATATTAGTTAACGACATCCTAATCAAGTTTTATTCTCATTACCTTTAATAATGATCATTCTCCTGCTCTTATCTCAATTTAATTGGGGTCGGCGCAGCATGTCTTCTTCTTCCATACTTATTTATTTATTAATTTATTTAAACTTCATGTAAAATAGTGGTACATAGGCAGACTTAACCCATTTACGCCCAAATATAAAGTAGCCGCAGGAAAATGAAATAACTTGTATTATTTGGTGGAGAATAGGGAGTTTGAAAATAAAACAAAAGAAAAAGTAGTTTTTTTTATTTGGTTTGGAAAAAAACATGCCGTGCTCAAATGGGGACAATGGGCTCATAAGTATGAAATTTTTCGAAACAAGGTTTTTCGACACATAGTGTTTTTACGGATTTTTTGCACTGCCAGAGAGCCTTTCTATGGCAAACAGTGCGTCGCAGTTGTTATGTCAACTTCTGTGGAAAGTGACCTAAGTTATCGAATTGCAAACTGGGCACTGGAGATGCTGATGGACGAGAAGGTCAATCATTATCCGCAAGTAATCATGAGCAATGCTACGTCGAAACTGTAGCTGGTCGAATTTGATATTGTTACAAAGCATATGTAGACGCCAGGAATTGCTAATTGATAAATCAAACATGTACGTAAATAACACCCACCACCACTTTTTACCACGTACAGAAGTATACTTACAACGAAATCGACTGGTCGGTTTGATCAACTCCGCCCATATACCTTTATTATAAGTACTTGCGGAATATTTACAGCAATGCAGATTATCTATCATAATTAGTTCCCATTGTCCAGCCACCGAATAAACAATATTTGCTTGTCGACCGTGTTGAACCGGTAATCAAAGTCAGCACGGTTTTTCTTTTTCATCTCCTTCACGCGTACGAGAAGACACTTGCTGGTTCTTCCTTCGCACACCGTGCTAGTGGCGCGGTAGCCCGATTTCCATAAACCCCGTAACAATGAACTAGTGAAAAAGTTATCGAAGAACACAATACGGTCTTTAGATTTATTGTTGAGCTGATTCAAGAGATTCTTACTACTCTTGTACCTAACGGGTCATTGCAGGCAACCTGCTATTTGCCACAGTTTATATCAAAAGCGTTACTATAGCCGTCAGCACTAGCAAGAATCCAGGTTTTGTATCCAAAACATACTGGCTTGCCTCGAATGAATTACTTGGATGGATGACAAACAAAGCTCTTCATCAGAAGATTTCCATTGCATTCGTATTTGTGTCCAAAACCTGAACATTTCTTGGGATATCCCTTTGCATAACATTGGTAACAATATTATCATTATAACCTTCTTCATCAGTGAGTATACTTGGTTCTGGAAGAAGGGCTACAGGGTCAAATTCAGCAACTGAGTTCTCATCTCCAAAAACATATCATCAAGGGTTTCCTGGACCCCATGGTACTTGTCGCTTACAGCAAAAATACGTCTTGACATGGTTTTGTGTCCAAAAGAATGCAGCAAAAAAGGGAATTTTTTACCCCTTATGTGCCCATTGTCCCCAACTGGGGACATCAATATAAAAAATGTAGTTTATGACTCAGAAATCCTCATATTTCATAATACATAATTTTTATTCTAAAGTTAAGGATGTGTTCATAAAGGCATGTAAAAAACTTGTGACTTATTTACGTAAACACATAAAAAATAGCTACTTACATTTGGTAGTTACTGCAACCCAGTAATTTAGTTTTTCCCTGGCGCTTAAATACCTTTAATTAATGAAATTATCAACAACATTTGATATAAAACGTAAGACACACTAATAACCTCCACAATAATATCAATAAACTAAACTTGTCATGTTAATAAAAAAATTTGAGGGTAGATTTGAAGGTGTGCCCAATTGAGGACAGCGGGCGTAAATGGGTTAATGCCACAAGGCATTCTCTACCAGTCAACCATTGGGTTAAAAAGGACAACATTGTGGTAAGGTACAAAAACAATATCTAACAATATGTAATTAATTTCGAAATTGTCTATATGTTACATAGATACTAATACACAAATACACCTAAAATAGACTAATAAATATTTTAATAAATACCAAAATAAAAAACGAGAATACTAATAATAATTACTGTGACTAGACTTCTAACTGCGTGCTACTTCGTTCATACTTCTCTATTTCTCGTCATCTCATCAGACAACTCTTTTCCTGCCATATCATCCTTCACACAGTCCATCCATCATTTATTTGGTCTTCTTCTACTGTTATATCCAGAGGTCGGAATTACGTAGAGTTATTTAATATACTCCAACCTAAAAGCACAGAATAAAAAGAGAAAAATACTAACTAGATCTCCCAGTACGGCTGGTCCCCGTGGGAGTGATCGACTGAAACCCTCCTTGCAATTCAATGAAAGTGAAAATAACACCACATCATATCTAAATATATGCACACTTAACGTTCGGTCCCTAGCGACCGATACGAGACAAACGGAACTGCTATATGCCCTGAAGAATACCAATTGGGATATCTTAGGTCTTTCAGAAACTAGACAAAAAAATTCAGAAATCTTAGAAAAAAACAATTTCATTTTTATGTACTCAGGAACCAAGAGTGGCTACAGCGGCGTTGGCTTTTTGTTGAAAGACTATATGAAAGTACACGTAATGGATCTAAAACCCATCTCAGATAGAATAGCCCGACTCGACTTGAACATGTATGCGCTGCTGAATGGGTCGCACACACCTTGGGTTATAGCTTGAATGATAAGTCACGGATAGTCAAAGATGACGGTTTATTGAATATATTTAACTACCACGTAACTAATGCTATATGAATAATGCGTGAATGAGTACAGCTGACTATGAACGCTGAATGTGTACTGTCGCTTTACACTATAATTTGTGCAAGGTGACGGAAATGTGCTGATCTATGCAATGCGCGCGTGCCATGTACGATACATGACTCGTACATATTCCCGGGCGAAAGAGATGCGAGTGGATGATGAAAATGGAGTTACAGAGTGCTTAAATGCTAAACTTATAAATTTCACCCAAGTTACAAAACATTACTTATAACTATTCTTAGCCATAACTAGAATTAGTCGCTGTCACCAGACACCGGTGTGGCGAATGTAGGTGTCCTCTTGTGTCTCTTGATGCTGCTGAGTAATCTCGAAAAGTTTCTAAACTCAACCGCCTCTTCTGGCTTCTTCGAGTCTCTAGTGCGTGGCGGAGCGTCGACGACCTCGTGCTGTGTACGCACCAGCGGCGCTGGAGGCTGCATCTCGAAGTCCGACTGTAAGTTGGCGCTTCTCTGCCGACGACGACAGAACCACCGACACAGATAAACTGCGACTGCTAGTACAGCGCATGCCAACAACACGTAGATAGCTGAATATTGGTGGATGTCGTGGCTCGAAATTCCCGCGTTCAAAGCGCTTTCTGATTTCATCTGCTCGATCTGTTCTTTGATGTGTCGCAATGCGGTTTCGTGATCAGTGACGTTTATTTCTAAATGTGGCAAGGTGACGTTGATGATATGCTTGATAGGTGCGATTCTTTGCGATTCCAAGTCAACCGCAGTTTTTAACTCTGTGTATTCCAGCTTATGTGAAAAAACAGTGAAGTCTTCTCCTTTAATTACGCAATCTGAATCCAGTGCTATGACCCCGGCTTTAGCGATTTGTATTGCGGTAATCTGATGCTCGCATATGACACGAAGTGCGCACTGTCCGCAACAATAATAAAGGTAAGTATTTATTTTGTTCAATTCCATCCAATTATTACGGCATGCTGCTATGTTTGTAAGACATCTGTTTGTGCCCTTATCTTTGATACACATGCTGTCTTCTGACTTAAATTGGAAGATGGGTTTTCTGGAGTGACAGAGGCGAGTAGATTCGTCGTATTGGACACATTGTTGTATGTCTCTCGCCGTCATTGCCAGATAGGTGTCTTTGCGTAAGTTGATTGCGATGTAATCTGATATCGGCACGACGGCGACCGTAGTGTTACCATGTTGTTGTGGTATTGATATCAGTTGATATAAATCATAACTCTCTCTGTTGACTAGTGGTATTCTAATTTCAAATATGAGGTACTGCTGTGTTACTCTTGTTTTGACCTTCAGTAGGTGGTAAATTTTTGTTAGTTCTGTCTGTATGTTTTCTATAGGTAAAGACAACTCTCGCGATAATTGTCCTGAGATTATGCTGAGTTCGTCTCGTAATTGCTTCGGCGTTAGTAAATGAACGCTAAACATTCCATGATGAATATCTGTTATTGTGTCGATTATTGTGTCTTGTATGGATTTTAGTTTCGTGAGCATATTTGTAGCTATGAGGGTGGACAGAGCTAGCTCGTTCTTTACTTCTTGCTCCTGCAAACCTTTGTTCAACATATTGGTTGCCTTCGTTAGATTGTTTAGATGTTGATTGATGGCCTTGTGTTGCCGATTGATTGACTCTTCAGTTCTCTTGAGTAAATTATATTCTGCTTCTACTACTGAGGTCTGGTTTTTCCACAAGAGTGCTAGATGATTTTCATTTTCTTTTATAAGATCAATATCTTGCTTGTATTGATCGGCGAAACGTTGATCTAGAACTCCAAATAAACTGTTGGCAACGTAGCCCACGCCGTCGATGAGGCCTCGCCGCCGTCGGGAGCGTTCTTCAAAATGCTGGCTCAGTAACATTCCATTGTAGTACTTCAATTCGTCATAAGAGTGATGTAATTGCATTAGGATGATGTCACATAGTGCTTTGATTGTTTCTCCTTCACATACGCTGTTTATCTGTTTGAGGTATTTGTCGCAGGTTGCCGAGCCGTCCCAGTAAGGGTTCATGTCGTAATACACGATGAGTTTCCATTCGTCTCGAATGAACTGCATGGTTGAGATTCGATCAAAATAGAGTGCTTTGCGTATTGTTGTCAAAGTATATGGGGATGTTGACTGTTCGTGGCCAACCACAGATGTCATGAAGAGAAATAGTGTGAAGATAGTTGCTATCAGATTAGACGCCGTTCTTGGTCGTTGTTTTGATTGGTTGTTCATGGTCTTGATATTTTGGCAGTCTGACATTTTCCCTGTGTGCTCGGGTAGTGATTTGTGATTTGTTTGGTCAGGTACCAGCACTGACAGTTTAATCACTGGGCGCTTGAGGTACCCATTTTGTGTTTTTAGGGTAACAACCCTGACCAATCCATCGCTACCAGGATGTAGCTCTGTAATTCTGCCTAGAGCCCATCTTCCCGCGGGGAGGTTAGGCTCATGGATAATGACAACGTCATTTACTTGAACGTTTTTGTGAGGTTTCTTCCATTTACTCCTTGTTGAGAGTGTCGCGAGATACTCGGATTGCCACCTTTTCCAGATGTCTTCGAAAATGTTTTGTGTTCGCTTCCATCTTGTCCTTTCATCTTGTTCGGTATCGAAGATAGTCAGTATGGGGCCGCTGCTCAAAAAGTGTGATGGAGTTAGATAATTTAAATCATCTGGATCCTCTGTAAGTGTGCCCAACGGCCGACTGTTCAGACATGCTTCAAGTTGAGCAAGTAAGGTACTGTATTCCTCAAACGTGAGTTTTCGCTCGCCAACAACACGTCGAAGATGGTGCTTCAGACTTCTTACCGCTCTTTCCCAGATTCCTCCTGCGCTCGGCCAGGCGGGGGCATTAAAATGCCACTGTATTCCCAACTCATTTATCTCTGTATAAAACTCTGCGTTGAATGTTTTGCGTAGTTCCGATGGTCCTTGCTGCAGTGATCTATTGGCTCCAACAAAATTTGTGCCATTGTCACTGTAGATATGATGTGGCTTACCCCGACGTGAAGACATGCGTTTTAAAGCAGCTAAGAATGCAGATGAGCTCAGGTCTGACACGAGTTCGAGATGCACAGCTTTGGTCACCATGCACACGAACACTGCGATGTATCCCTTACTTGTCTTGACTCCTCGCCCTTTATTGAGTTTCACGTCAACGTATCCTGTGAAATCAACGCCGGTGTGTTGAAACGGACGCGAAGGATTGCTCCGACATTTCGGTAAGTCGCCCATTAATTGTTTTGGTATGACAGCTTTATGCTTCTTACACGTAATGCATGCATGTAAGCGCTTCTTAACAGCTCTGTTTCCGCCTAATATCCAGTAGTTTTGTCTGATACTCGCGAGCGTCATCCGGGCCCCCGCATGAAACGTGCGGCGGTGGGCTTGGTCAATAATAAGGTCAGTAACGTAGCTGCTGTGTGGTATGATCAGTGGATGCTTCATATCTTCGTCAATATTTGCATGCTTGAGTCTGCCTCCCACTCTCAAAAGTCCATCCTTGTCCAAAAAAGGGTTAAGGCACAAAGTTTTACTTTTGTTATGTACTTGCTCCTGATTTCGCAGCTTGCTAATTTCTTCCGAAAATTGCGTTTCTTGTACATATTTTATAATCATATGTTTTGCGGCTTTTAATTCATTTCCGGTCAAGTAAGCAGTGCGCTCGCTGTCACGTCGTGTGATACGTAGCACCCAAGCCAGCACTCGCACGGCGCGTGTCAAATTACTGTTTCTATGTAGAATGGATTCTATGACGGCCTCGCTTTGAGTCTGACGAACTGTTGCGTTGCTTTGTTTACATTTTCTTTCCTCTTGATCCGTGACGTAGACGCTCTTCTCCGCTACTGATGACTCATCGAATCCAGACAGAAATTCTGGGCCGCTCCACCACAAATTATGTTGCTTCAATTGCTCTGTTGTAATGCCACGGCTGGCACAATCAGCTGGGTTGTCAGCTGATTTTATGTAATGCCAATTATCTGATGGTATGACGTCTTTGATTTGTTTGACTCTGTTTGCCACGAATGGTGTCCAGCGATTGATATTGCCTTGAATCCAACCGAGAACTGCTGTGGAGTCACACCAACCAAAAACTTTGATTTTGCGTCCGTTGAGGGCTTGCTGTATTTTCCTCATGAGTGTTGTAAGTAAGAGCGCCCCACTCAACTCTAGCCGAGGTAAAGTGAGCTTTTTGTTTTCTGGCACAAGTCTTGTTTTTGCAGCGACGAGTGTTATGTTGGTTTCAAGTTTACAATACACGACACATGCGTATGCTGATAATGATGCATCGCAGAAGCCGTGCAGTTGAATTGTGTCTTGCTCTCCTGTCTGATACCATCTTTGAATTTTAAACTGGCTGATGTTTTGTAGTTCTGCTTTGGTTTTTTCCCACTCGGTGCTTATTTCAACCGGAAGCTGATCGTCCCATTGAATGTTCGACAGCCAAACTTGTTTGAATAATAGTTTTAATCTTGTTGTAATTGGAGCTAACCAACCGAGTGGATCAAATATCTTTGAAATGTCTGATAGTAATGAACGTTTTGTATGTTTTTCTGTTGGTTTGGTTTTGCTCATTTTAAGTTCGAACAAGAATGTATCTTCATTGGGGTTCCATTTCAACCCGAGCGTCTTTGTTGATTCTGCTTGCTTGAAATCAAATGATGGTTGATTTGAGGACGCTCTGCTGACATTTTGAAGTAATTCTTCCCTGTTGCTCGACCATTTGCGTAAATTGAAACCTCCCGACTGTAGTAACATGACCAAATCGGTTTGCAGTTGTTTGGCCGACGACAACGTGAAGCTTCCACTTACAAGGTCATCCATATAGAATTCTTCTTGCAACGCTTGTGCTGCCCTGCTGTGCTGATACTTGTGGCCTTCATCGGCTGCCAACTGTTTCAAAGTCATCATGGCTAAGAATGGAGCTGATTTCATGCCATAAGTGACTGTCGTGAGCTGATATTCACGTAAACGTTGGTCAGGACAGCTCCTCCATAGTATCTTCTGATAGGTTTGATGTCCAGTGTTGCAGAGTATCTGTCGATACATCTTCTCTATATCCGCCGTATATGCGAACTGATATTGCCTCCATCGCAAGATTAATGACATGAGGTCTTGCTGTAAATTCGGGCCACGCTTCATGAGGTCGTTCAAAGTATAGCCCGTCGATGTTTTTGCCGATGCGTTGAATACTACTCTTAACGCCGTAGTTGCGGAATCGGCGCGCTGAACACAATGGTGAGGTAAATAGCAAGTCGGTGTCACGTTACTCGTACACTCGACCATATGATTCAGTGTTTGATATTCGTGAATGAATTGCTTGTATGCTTCTGCTAATTGTGGTTGTTTGCTAAATTTTCTCTCCAGTTGCCTGAATTGTGCCAAAGCCATGGGTTTCGTAGCTCCGAGCTTTTCTTGAAAGTTTGGTTCGAACGGTATTTCAACAATATAACGACCTTCTTTGTCGCGAGTTGTTGTGTTCTTGTAGTGTTGCAAACAATCCAGGTCACCCTGTGACATTCCCGAGTTTTCTGCTATGTCTTCTACTGTCCAAAATTGTTGAATGTCTTCGATGTTATTAATCACAACGTTACATTGAAATGTTGTTTGGACGTTGCCACATAATATCCAGCCCAAACGTGTTTGCTGTGCGACTGGTTGTGAATTTTCGTGCCTGATGATACCTTCTTGTATTATGCTTGAGTATATCTCAGCCCCGAGTAAAATTTCTACAGGACGACTCACATGAAAATCTGGATCAGCCAATGTGATATTTTCTATAAATGTCCACGATTTTGGTTTTGTGAATGATTTATTAGGCAAATTGTTTATCAAATTTCGCATAATGAAAACATCGGTGTCAAATGTATAATCGCCTTGAATGGCACTGCACGTGATTCGTATGATGCCTTTGCAATTATTTTCTTTTGCCCCGACACCAAATATGACACCTTTGCAGCGGCCACGGGGTATGCGTAGTTTCTGTGCTGCTTTTTCCGTTATCAGGGATGTTTGTGAACCCTGATCTAGAAGCGCTCGTAAAGTTATCAGTGACCCATCGTATGCTTGCACTTTGATCAATGCTGTGGTAAGCAGAGTTTCTGATACATCTTCTTGAGACACGTGGTTGCTGCTGTCACTTGTTGCTTTCTTGCTATCAGTGCCTGATGTTGATTGCTGCACTGAATTGCTGTTTGATTTCTGCCCACCCCCTTTGCCGTAAGCGTCGTGAAGCAATGTATTATGATCTGAGTTGCAGACGCGGCATTTTTTTCTTGACAAACATTCGTTGCTATTTGTATGTAAGTTTAGGCAGTTTTTGCACAAATTATATTTTGCAACTGCCTTCCGTTTTGCGTCCGGTTGTAATTCGAGAAATGTTTTGCACGAAAACAACTTATGCTCTTGATTGCAATGTGGACAGTTTGTTGCACTTTCATTGTCTTTTGTCAATGAATTTGATTTATATTTATTATTCTTGTTCTGATTTGCACTGAATGCTTTATATGAATGAAATTTCTTGTTTGTCTGTGCAGGCTCCGACTGAGATGGTTTTGTAGTTTCTGGCCTACGACGAGATGATTCCCATGATATAAATTTTCCTTCCAGGAAATCGAGAAATTCTTCTATGTTAGGTAGCTCACGTGGCTCCGCCAGTGACTCTAGGTAGTCGTTATGAGTCACTGTATCCAACTTTTGTGAAAGCAAGTGTACCAGCATTGGGTCCCATGATGACGTGTCTACACCAAGGTTCTTGATGGCATTAATACATTCTTTTGTCGTATCGTGGAGTTTTTTGACTGATGCTGCTGATAAATGTTGAGTGGCAGGAACAGCGAGCAATGAATTAAGATGTGACGTGAAGATCAGTTTCCTGTTGTTGTATCTGCGGTTGAGGATTTCCCATGCAGTCTCATAATTTTCCGAGCTGATTGATAGATGCTGAATGAGTTTCTCGGCTTCGCCTTTCACTTTACTTTTGAGAAATTGCATTCTCTGTGCGTTAGAAAGAGACGGACTAGAATGGATGGTCTCTACAAATAAATCTTTGAATGCTGTCCAGTGTTCGTAGCTACCATTAAAGGCTGGAATTTCGATCTTCGGCGTCGACTTCTCCCGGTGAGTAACTGACCACATTTTGGAATTGATGGTTGCTTTCATTTCGTTGTAAACGAGTTCGCACGTATTGTAAGACATCTCATATTGTACATTTTCTTGACTGGGCAAGCTGTCAAGGTCCCAGTAAAGTGAATCCACTGCTTTCCACCTGGACTCTAGCACTTTTAAGGCGTCTTCAAACTGCCAATTTTCTTTGAGGAGGTCCACGTTGATGTTTGATGCGGTTCTTTGGAACGCTTTGATGTTGCTCCTTTGTTTGCGTAGCATTTCGTCTGTTCTGCTGTTACTTGCGATCTCAGGTTTTTCCGGTACCTTTATTGAAAGGGGTGACTGGTTACCCCGTTCAGCTCCACCTTGCTCTTGAAGGAGTCTTGGCTCCGATGACTGCGAGGTCGACGGTGCGGGCTCAAAGGCAAAGCCTGCTGGCTTTAATACGGGTGAAGCTGGTTTTTGTTCTTGAGTTAAATACTTGACAAAGAATTCCCTAGTGCTTTTGTAAAATTGTTTTGTCTGTTCGTGGGAATTTTGCACAAAGTATTGATGAGAAGAATCTTCGCGCTCACTAATTTTCTCGTGGTTATTTTGAAATTCTGCCCAATACTGGTCGAGGAGGTCTATTTTTCTCTGCACACTGTCGGGAGTCTTACGGCTTACTCCTTCTTTTTTGAAATTGATAAGAAGTTTCTGCATTCTTTCCATGACTTGATATTGAGTTTGAATAATTTGCTCCATGATTGGAAAATTAATGATATATAGTTAGAGTCACCAAAACTGTTACTGACGACACCGCCGATGTTCTTCTGTGATCTCTTGTATGCGCAAAAAATGTACGGGCAGCAGCTCCGCACACTGATGATGTTGTTCCCGAACCACCAATTGCTGATGTTTCCTGTGGCGATCACAGGGTCCGAAGGAATCTCTCCGTACGATATTGAGCGCCTTCTCAATCTGACTGGGGCGATCCGCTTGTGGAAGACCAGTCAAACCGATTCGCTATCGTAAGTAGAAACACTTCGTACCTGTGCGGCTTGTGTAGCACTGTTTGCTCCAGGACTGGCGATCCGGCTCGAAGGACCATTAAGATGTATGCGCTGCTGAATGGGTCGCACACACCTTGGGTTATAGCTTGAATGATAAGTCACGGATAGTCAAAGATGACGGTTTATTGAATATATTTAACTACCACGTAACTAATGCTATATGAATAATGCGTGAATGAGTACAGCTGACTATGAACGCTGAATGTGTACTGTCGCTTTACACTATAATTTGTGCAAGGTGACGGAAATGTGCTGATCTATGCAATGCGCGCGTGCCATGTACGATACATGACTCGTACAAATAACACTGAAATTAATATTATTCAAGTCTACTCCCCAACAGAAAAATCCAAAGATGAAGACATACAACTGTTCTACGAGGAATTAGTTCTAGCTCTGTACAATACAGGCCCAAACACAATAATCATGGGAGATTTTAATGCCAAAATCGGTGCCGCCAAACCTGAGGACAGAGACTGTATGGGTCCTTGGGGCTACAATAGTAAAAGAAGCAAAAGAGGAAAATTGCTTACAGGGTTCTGCATAGAACATCGCCTGCATATTATGAATACTTATTTTAAAAAGAAACAGAAACAAAAATGGACCTGGTGTTCCCCTGATGGTAAAACCTTCAACGAAATCGACTATTTCATAACCAATAATAAAAACAGAGTTAGTGATATCAGTATTATTAACACAACATATCCTACCGACCATAGACTGGTACGAGCAAAATATTCGATTGGTGTACAAGTTAAATCAAGAAAATCTTTCAAAGGTAAAGTCTGCACCCCGACACCATTAGAAAAAGAAACACTTAAAAACCAATTTATTGAGGCGGCTGCATCTTTGACTGTTACTGTTGACGTACAGGAATCATACTCTTCAATCATAAAAACTATTAAAAGTGTGACCTCATCATCAAACAAGAAGTCTACGAAACCAACTCCCAAAGAAATTTCACATGATATTGCTGAACTTATAGAACGTAGAACATTCTTAAAAGAAAAGAAAAATAAAACAAAAACCGAAAAGCAGGAACTCACCAAGCTGTACAAAACAATTAAGAGGAAGATAAAGAGAAAGAAGCACTCCGATAGACTAAAAATAATTGAAGAAGAGCTTATGTTGAATAGTTCAGTTAAGAGGGGACAACAACGTCTAAATGATGCGCGAAAATGGATTCCATCTCTAAAATCCAAAGACGGGCGAATCACTTCTAATAGACAAGAGCTAGTGGAGACGGCCACAGAGTTCTACGAAGATCTATACCAACGTAGAGGCGACAATGATACCTATACAACAAGGAAACCCGATGACATAAACATAGAAGTGCCAATATTTATAGAAAGTGAAATAAATAATGCCATTTCCTCTCTTAAATCCTTAAAGAGTCCGGGTGAAGATGGGGTTACTAATGATGTACTTAAAACTCTAATTGAACCACTATCCCCTATTATTACGAAATTATTCAATAATATCTTAACATATGAAAACATACCAGCAGAATGGGAGACATCAGTTATAACATTACTGTATAAGAAAGGAAATCCTGAGGACATAGGAAATTATAGGCCTATCAGCTTATTACAGACCACATACAAACTATTCACGCAAGTATTGCTCAAAAGAATTATGCCGATTCTAGAATTCAATCAACCCAAAGAACAAGCTGGTTTCCGCCCAAGGTTCTCTACAGTCGATCATATATTCACTGTGACACAAATTATCGAGAAGTACGAAGAATACGGGAAAAGGCTCTACATTGCTTTCATTGATTATTCGAAAGCATTTGATTCAATAGGACACTTAGCTCTGTGGAACGCCTTAGATCTACAGGGAGTGCCACAAAAGTACATAAATATATTAAAGGAAATTTATAAAAGAGGTAAAGCTAAAGTTAAATTAGAGAGGCAAGGAAGACCTTTTGAAGTACAACGTGGTGTCCGACAAGGTGACCCGATATCACCGAACCTTTTTACTGCTCTCCTTGAGACCATTTTCTGCAACCTAGAATGGGACTCTGTTGGAATCAATATTAATGGAGTAACACTGAACCACTTACGTTTCGCAGATGACATCGTATTAATCTGCGACAACCACACACACCTAGAATACATGCTACAAACTTTAGATGCAGAGAGCAGAAAATGCGGGCTAACTATGAATCTCGACAAGACTCGCATAATGACCAACCGAGAAAATATACCAGTTAAAATATTATCAAAGGAAATAGAGTACGTGGAAGATTACATATATTTAGGACATAGAATCACGTTCAAGGAGCAAACTGCAGGCGAAGTAGAGCGAAGAATAAAACTAGCTTGGAAAAGATATTGGTCACTGAAGCACATTTTCAAATCCAAAATACCAATGAAACTGAAGAAAAAAGCATTCGAAACTGTCGTGTCTCCCACACTACTCTACGGATGCCAGACCTGGGCACTAACAAAAGAGATTATCACCAAACTCCAGGTCTTCCAGCGGGCTGTCGAACGAAGTATGTTGGGATTGACACTGCGAGACAGAATTCGAAACTCACAAATCAGAATAAACACCAAACTGATCGATGTAGCAGACTTAGCCTGTAGGCTAAAATGGAGATGGGCAGGTCACGCAGCGCGCGCAGACGACGGTCGTTGGAGCGAGCGTGTACTGCACTGGTGGCCGCGCGGCGAGGCGCGCCGCCGCGGTCGCCCGCGCCGCCGCTGGAGCGACGACGTCGCGCGTGTCGCGGGATCCACTTGGACCAGGATCGCCAAAGATAGGAAAGTATGGAAATGCATGGAGGAGGCCTTTGCCCAATATTGGGTACCCCAAAACTAAATTCGATATCAATCTTTATTGTTTTATTTTTATTCGAATTAAATTATACTGTTATTTATCGCACCTATATTTATTGAAACAATTGTTATTAATTACATTTTTATTATTTAGTTATCGTTCTTTGAATGCATAATGAGACTTTTACGGAATCAATTTGTTATAAATTTAATTTTAGTATTTAGCATATTCTAAATACAGTCAAATCAATTAAATGTAGCAAACATTTGATTTCTTTACACACTTTATTATTATCCGAAATAAATTATACTGTTATTTATCGTAGCTATATTTGTTTGATTAATTGTTATTAATTACATTTTATTATTTAATAATCAAATTTGGAATGTATAACGGAATCAATTGTTATAAATATCACTATTAAATCTTACTATTTAGTTATCGTATTTTAAATGGATAATGATTTTAATGGAATAAAGTGATATTTGCTCATATAAATAATGTATCAAGATATGCACAATAGTATAAATTATTGAATTCCTAGATAATTTAAATTGAGTAACTCAAAATTTTATTTGTTTTGTATAGTTTTCTTGTTGCATGTGATTTTAATACTACATAACAGTTAGTGAAGGAATGTTGCAAAAGTTTATAAAAAAAAAAAAAAAAAATGTAATATGTTTTGGGAAATAAATGGCTTTATTATTATTATTATTATTATTATTTAATATACTTGCACCGAAATGTTGATATTAAAATGGATCTTCCCGGGCGTGTGCGCATTGGAATTTTGCAACTACGGACATTCGATGTCAGATGGTTAAAATTGTGTCAAAGTAAATAACTTTTTATTTAATAAATCACGGGATTTTTCTGCTCTTTAAAATTAATCTCGGGATTTGAGGCATATCCACTTTATTCTTTCGCTGTATGAAATCAGTGTAAGTAAAAAAATAACTCTACCTAATTCCGACCTCTGGTTATACCTAATCGTGGATCATTATCATCATAACAAAACAATGCCTACCAATGTCGTTGAATCCTTAAAGACATAAAATCCAAACCAGAATCAGAGCTTTTCCTTTAGGCAAAGCTGAGCAACTGTATGGAACTGAAATAAGCGTTGCCTAGCAACCTTTGAGTCGCTTCTTATTAGGACTGTTCCTTTGCTGTAAGATATAAGTTAGAAGTAGTCTCTTACATTTTTACCTTTGTGTACGACGTAACATTTTATTGTGGTTTTTCTAGTAACTCTCGAGGTTTATGACATTACATTATGTTATAGGCACCTACATTGTCAGACAAATGTGTTGCTAAGGAGTTTGTTCCGTCGCTTCTTTAACCCGAAAAACCCTAGGAAGTGGTAAGGGTGATTCTGTCGACGTAATTTATTCGTTCAAAACTGCTAATTCTTATTCTAATTTCAAAAAATGGTTTAAGATTTTATTTAAGACACCTGTGTTTTACCTTCTTACCTACGAGCATATTAAAGTATATTACGAGGTAAATTTCAAAAGTGTATTTTGAGATAAATAGGTAGTAGTAGGTATTTTATAAAGTACCTACTACATTATTAATTCCAAAACGACTTAATATGTGTTGTAGTAAAAATAAGTAAAAGGATTTGGATAATATTGTTGTAGTATTAATTAGCTAGCTGTCCGGCGCAACTTCGTTTGCGTCACATTTTCCCCGTTTTCGCAACATTTTTCATTGCTGCTACACTCCTATTGGTCGTAGCGTGATAATATATAGCCTATAACCTTCCTCGATTAATGGGCTATTTAACACTGAAAGAATTTTTCAAATCGGACCCGTAGTTTCGGAGCTATTCAATGCAAACAAACAAACAATTAAATCTTTCCTCTTTAAAATATTGGTTTGGATTATTCAGGCTATACCTACACTTAAAATGTTTCTAAGTTCATCAGTAGCAAAAACTTCTCCCCACTTTAATCCCTCCTTAAAAGTAAAGAAACTATTCCGAAAGAAAGAAACTTCCATCTCATAACCCATGAAGCCATTACACCACCATAATAATGTGCAAAGTGTAACGGAGCGAGCTTCGTGAATGCACGCCAAGGAATTCTTTTATCTCAGCAATTTGCGAAACGAGCTTCGTGAAAGCTTCGTAATCCTACTTGATCTGCTGTAATTGTGATAGATTTGGTATTAGGTATGTATGTTGGCTTGCTTGTAAAGTTTTGGATTTTCAATGAGAATTTCTTGTCTGAAAATATAAAAAGAAAAGGTTAGTATTAGAAGAATTTTCGTTTAGAGGATTTGCCAAAATGTCAAGATTAGGATAGAATTTTGTTTAATAAGTTAAAGTATTAACTGCTTATTACTTGTATGCTCTAGGATTTCCGAAGAATTGATCTGATTTTTTTTTCGCGATCTTTTTTTAAACCTCTTATCTCGGATTTCAGAAAAACCCAGCAAAACTCAAACACTTGCCTTTTACGAAACACAAAATGAATACCTCATATTGTCCTTTACAAAAACCAGTAGCAATAATAACTTTATACTTGTATTTTCAGACAGAATTATAGGGAACCAGGAAAAGTCACAATTTGTGAAAAGTAAAGGGTCAATTAAAAAATAATTTGACACGTGCCCTCGACACGTGAGCGGGTCGATGAGGAAATGTTTTGCTAGCTTTATTTAGCAGGAAAAATGTTTTTTGTTTCCATACATTTTAAACCTAAACCAAGCTTGTGGAATATTTTTTTTTATTAGTGATTTATCAGACCTATTGACCAGTAATCAACTGCTTAGTTACTAATACCAACTATTACATACTTATTCAATTTTAATAATAATTATATTTATTTTCCTTTCTATACCTTTATTAAGCATGTTGACATGATATTCATTCAAAAGACATTTTCATGTCCCCACTGGAGAAGCGCCAAAGCTTCTTTTAAAAATTAAGAAAGTAATTTACTCATAATATCCATAAATCTGTTTATCAGTTTGTTTTCATTTAATTCAATTGCATTCTTAAATACCTATCCAGCAGGAACGCATTGGTAGGTACTGTGCAACGCTCACTTGTCGAAGGATTCGGCCAAGAGTTGCAATCATCGAGCACAGAGATGGCGTTAGCAGTATCGATTTATTGAAGTTATCTGCGACGTGATTGGTCGCTAATGCCTCGACTTCGCTCTGCATAGAATCGGGGACTCTATGATTTACGAACCGATTCATTCCTGTTTTCGATTTGAAGAATGAACATTTAATTATGTGAAAAATGCTTTAATTTTACTCAAGAGACAATACAGTGTTCTGTTTAATTTATTAATAGCGCGGCCGTGCCTTGTGAACTTAATATAATGGATGTTACTGTTGTGTGTGAACTTTATCTACTACTCGTCTGTTGGAGTGTTCGCCGGCGATTTCACTAAATTCCAGAGTCCTGCATCCTCCTCCTGGTCGTCTCTCGAGAAATATTTGGAAGTGACACTGGTTCGATGATAAGGTAGGTGAGCGCATTTATTATTGCACTGTGGAAATACCTACTGTGTGTTTCTTGCTGGATAACGGGTGGTCATTTGATAGACATACCCGACAAATAATTCAGTACGCAAGTACAAGAAAGGTGATGGCTATTTACACGCCACACCACCCCACAAAAATATTTCAGAATTCATTTCAGGCGCGAATGGAAATGAACGGCATTATTGTAATATCCTAAACAACCGTCCGATCTCCTATCTCCCTTTAGGTTCAACACAAAAATATCTAGATTACGTGGTTTTGACACTAAAATAGGTTTTCGAACAAACGTTATGTTGGGACCGCTTGATACGATCGCGTTGCTTACATGTCATTATTTGTTGTTAAGTAAGGGTATATAATAGTTGTTTGTAAATTAAGAACTAGGTTTATGGTTCAGGTTTTCTCCTATTATCATGAACGGAAGTGTTGGTTAAGGAATAGGTTGTAAACTGTGGAAGAATCTTATATAAAATTTTTTTAAGTTTAAGAGTTTAAGTGTGGGCCATTCAGACTAAGTACCTGACGAATGAACTCAAACTCAACTCAAACTCAAAGCATTTATTTCAATTAGACCATTACAGGCACTTTTGAAAGTAAAAAAAAAAAAAACGCGAAGCTACAGTCCCAGTCACAAGACATAATAATTTGTGAAAGTACTGTAGTTGCCCATTCCAAAGCGTAGATCTCTATGGAGAAGAATGGGCAAGAAACTCCATGGACACTCTTTTAAATCAAAATATGTTACAAAATCTTGGTTACATCATTCGTGTTGATGAATGTTTGCTAATTCTATTTAAAAAGTTACCAGGAAAAATACAACATAAGTAAACTTTACATACCTACCTGTTCAACTGTGTCCGAATTTCTTTTTCTACAAAATACTAACAATATAATAGACAAAACTTCTGCATTTACAAACAAAATCACAACCTTTCTACCACAAGCCAGTCACAGTTACACAACACCATCACATACACTATACCCTCCTTTGACTGCCCCGTCAGAAATTCTGTGTAATTCGGTAAAATTTTCACTAGAAGTACCCAAAAAGTACCACCCGGCCCTAAAAGTGGCGTGCCGGCACTAAAAAGTACCAACGGAACCTGGGCGGCGCGATATAACCATTATGATAGCGAAGACATTTTAACCTCGCGGGGCGCGGATAAGCGTACGGGCATGAAATTAGCGAATTTTTAGAGTTCTTTACTTTATCTGAAATAAAAGTTAAGTACTGCGTTGTCAACTCAAAAACCCTTGCTATCATTTGGGTGTTAGATTTTGCTGAAATCGAAAGTAGCGGTGGCCCAGTGGTGGCAGCCCCGACTTACGAGCATTAAGCCGTGCGCTCGAACCCAGGCAGGCGCATTCTTTGTGTAATTTATTTCATCACCGCTGCCCTCAAAAACGGTGAAGGAAAAACATCGTGATGACACGGCATATTCTAAAACTAAAAATTCGAAGACATGTGATATCTACCAAGCCGCACTGGGCCCGCGTGGTGGATTACAGCCCATTCCCTCTCACAGAGAGGAGGCTTGTGTTCCAGCAGTGAGAACATTATAGGCTGATGATGATGATGACTGTTTTGTTAACTCGAAAATCTTTGCTATCGTTTGTTGAAGATTGGCTGAAATAGGGTAACGACTACAATTAGTAGTAGTAGATTAGATTAGGATTAGGTAAATTGGAATTTGGTAATTGGGGATTAGGAAAATTTTGATTTGCAAAAAATTCTTTTTCTGCCCAATTATATCTTATATACATCTAAACGTTCATTATATTATAAATATTAGGTCTTTACCTATGAAATTGCCGTTTTGTTTGAAAAAAGTTAAAGTATTTTTTTTTTCGAACTTATTTATTTCTTTTATTCAAAGTAATCACCCCTGCAATCAATGCATCTTTGCCAACGCTGTGGCAGTTTATAAATGCCCTTCTTGAAAAAATCAGCTGGACGGGAGACAACAAACTCTTCAAAGGCGTTTTGTACTGCCTCTCGGGAATTGATTTTTTTTCCCGCTAAAAAGTTGTCCAAATTTTGGAAAAAGTAATAGTCGGAAGGCGCAAGATCTGGTGAGTATGGCGGATGAGGGAGAGCTTCCAAACCCAACTCATGCAGCTTAGAGACGGTCTGTTGTGCAGTATGGGGCCGCGCGTTGTCGTGAAGTAGCAGTGGAGACGACCGATTGACCAAAGCTGGTTGCAGACGTGCGAGTTTCGCCATCATTGTGGTCAGTTCTTCAATGTACACATCTGCAGTAATGCTCTCGCCGTTTTGTAAAAAGCTATGATGAATCACACCAGCACTAGACCACCAAACTGTGACCATCACCTTTCTAGGGGTCATTTTTCGTTTTGCACATTGCTTTGGTACCGAACCAGGATCTAACCAACTTCAAAAAGAATCCATTTTTCGTCGCACGTAACAATTCGGTTCAAAATTCCTTCATTTCTGTGCCTGTTAAGCAGCGCAAGGCAAGTCTCGACGCGTACGTTGCGCTGGCGATCGTTAAGTTCGTGGGGCACCCATCTATCAAGCTTTTTTATCTTGCCAATCTGTCGCAAATGGACCAATATTGTTTTAATGCTAACATCATAAGCTGCTGCCAGCTCAGCTGTAGATTGAGTTTCATCAGCTTCAACAATCACCTTTAATTCATCATTGTTGACCAAAGTTTCCGGACGACCACGAGGTTCATTTTTCAAGTCAAAATTCCCAGAACGGAACCGAGCAAACCAATAACGGGTTGTGCGTTCGTTTGTACAGTTCTCTCCGTAAACGTCGTTGATGTTACGGGTCGTTTGTGCCGCGTTGGTGCCACGACGGAACTCATATTCCATAATTACACGAAATTTCAAAGTATCCATTATGAGGAAAAATGTTGAAATGTAATGAAAATACAACGCTAATCAATAAACAAAAGACTGATTTTGTAAATAGAATGTCATATTTTTAAAACAAAATTAATTTGAATTTAGAACTCATAGCCAATCAAAACTTTTTTTTGTTTGAAAAAGTCTGTACTGCAATACGGCAATTTCATAGGTAAAGACCTATTATATAGATATTACAAAAATTGTACCCCACTGGTATCAGAAACAGAGTCCAAGCTATCTGCGGTCAGTGCTCCAGAGAGAGGCACCTCCCAAAAATGCGCGCCGTGTCAAGAAGTACCGCTTTCGGAATCAGCACGAGTTATTATTATTATTCTATGGTACCAGTGTTACAGGGCAACTTGAATGATGCCTATCGTATTTATTTAAAAAAAAAAGAAACAATCTTTTTCTCTTTCAGAACTCTGGAAATAACAAGGATCGTTTGCTTGTCGCTTGATTACACCTAAAAGGACAACGGGATGACAATATAACTTCTCTCGGAGGAGTTTTATGTTCCGGAAAAGACAGGTATCTCCCGAAGGATATGCATGTTCAAAAGCGCTTTATATTTGTGCGCTGAAAAATATACGTCGTTTTATTTTCTTGTAGATTGTATGTGCGTTGTCCTGGCTTATTTCAAGTAGCTATACACCGGGGCGAGAGATCTTTATAGCATGACTGTACTCTTCGAGTAGCTAACTAAGGTAGCATTTCATAATTATGAAAATAAGCTTATTCCTGTAATATAATAGTAGATGTTCATATTCTCACTTGATTACAGTCGCTGGTTCGAATGTGTATACTATCGCTAATTTTACAAGTCCACCACTCTGAATTTGTAAAATTTATAAATATTAATATTGGCTTGAGTAAAGCTCGCCACGATTCAGATGCATCAATCTGGCCTCGTAACGATGTAAGGATAGCAGAAATGAAATAATAAAGCAAGTTTAGATTATGATTTTTTTTTCTGACTGTGAGATGTCACCAAGACGCACATTGTATTAAAATTCTAATTCCTACAATGCGTAGGTTTCAATAAAAACCTCTGTGATAGTCCGAGAAAAAAAATGGGATTTTCAAGATTCCTTTGTTCCATCGTAGGTCGAAACCGAAACAATAATTTTGTTACATTTTGTTCGACAGAACCAAAAATACATTCATTTTCTTTAAAAATTATTAAATCTTTTTATCTCAAGGGGCCGGATATCTGCATAATACAATCGTCATAATCCCGTTAGTTCCGTGGCCCAACAACAAGAGAGAACTTTTCTAATTTATTCATATCACGGCGCCCTCCGTTTGTGAACTTGTTTCAAAGTTTTTGCGAACAATACGGATGAACGTTACAAAGAAAAATAATTCCTACTCAAACATTGAGATATAAGTACCGAGATTGAATATAGACTCGGAAATATTATGGTAATCAGTCCACAATATGTTTTTGGTAGGACTCTGTAGAGGTATGTATGTAAATTTTATGTGCTGATTATTTCAGCATCGGTATACTGTGGTAATTCACTGAAAAAATATTCCATGTGAATATGAAGGAATTTTCGTGAAATGTGTGTGAACTGCGTATTTATTTTTGCTATTTATATAAGGATTTTAACAGTTTATTTACAAGTTTTATTTTTGTAAATAAAGAGTACAAGGCTCGTTTAAGGTTGGTTATAGTTTCAAAAAACATAAGTTTGGGTCCGGTTCTTCAGTCGTGTTAAGTATTATTGGATTTTGCCATTACGAGTTCTTAGTAGCAGCATGGAATCTAGATTTGTGGGATGTTCTATGGCACACCTCTGCTTTACCCTTCGGAAAAAACAGGTACGATGTTATACTATGTTATAAACGTTGGCTTGTTGTTTATGAAAAGATATGCATGTAAAATTAATGGATCATCATCATTCATCATTTCAGCCTAAAAGACGTCCACTGCTGGACATAGGCCTCCCCCAAGTGTCGCCACATTGACATTTTGGGGGGTTTTGCCATAATCGCCACGCTTGGCAGGCGGGTTGGCGATCGCAGTACGTTTGTTACAAAAACACAGAGAACGCTGCTGCCCATTCACTGGCAAGTCCCTTAGTCGCCTCTTACGACACCCATGGGAAGATATGGGATGGTGCTATTCTTTACGTCCGACACCATACAGAACCAGAAATAAATTAATGGATATGCTACGGTATAAAAAGAACACATCTACACAATTTCATTATACTTTAAACCCACAGATTGTTAGGAAACTGGCTCTATCAGCTTTCGAGATATCGAACTTAGTTTGAATCGCTACACCACTTTGGCTAATAACTTCATAATTTGTTCAACAATCATTAATTCCTAAGTAAGTTGCAAAATTCAAGAGGGCTTACAGTATTAATTTGGAATTTCCCATAAATGGGAATCCGATGGGAATTTCGAAATTAATATCAAATCTGTACGGTACCTATTCAACATTATTTATATAAATTTTATATTTAAAGCATCAAAATTGCTCAATTAAGATACACCACAACATTGTTAACAACGTTTTTTCCCCGAAAAGGACTTTTATTTAAATTCCAGACAGGCTAATTTCCTTCGAATAAAGGGTTCGAGACAGCGAGATGAGTTAATATTTTTAAAACGTGAGAGGCCGTGAATACAAGCGAGTTTTTGGTATTAAGTTATACGAAATGTAGAAAAATAATTTCTCACTATTGGAAAACGTTACTGATTAATATTCTGTAGAAATACAAATAAGGACTGACTTATTATAGAAATTCTAAGCAATCGTTATACCATTATTGATAGATATTATTTACAAAAGTAAAATAAAAAAGCTAATAGAACTAAATTTTATTAGGTTGACATTTTCTAGAATTTTTAGAATAATGATTAACATTTTACTCAATTAATTAAACACAATTACTGCACATAAACATGGTCGATGAAAACTGTCTTCCTTTGTTTCAAAATAGTCCTGCAAGTTTAAAATTCACAAGCAGGTATGTTTTTAAATCTCACTACTATCCTTTCATTAAACAATCGAGACAAAACATCGTGTGTTTTTTAAACGATTTCATGTAAAATATTTTTAATATTAAAATGCTAAGCATAAAGTATTGCAAACAGTACGCGGTATCCTGGGACGAGGTAATTTCCTCTAAATAAAGGGTCGGGTTACAGAGAGGAAGAGAACAAAATATTGTTATAAATGTACGGCGACGACATTAGACCGTGACGTGTTATGTTCAAGGGCAGAGACACCGTGCTTTGTGTTGGGAATAGTACAGTTTTCCCATTAATAGGAAGTCTTTGTTGAAAATTGAGTTTCCAGGAAACGGTTTTGTGCAATAACTGGAAATAAACTTGTAGGAAACACGTCAACAGTCAATACCTAATTTATAACAGGACGTAAATTGAACGGAGTTAAATAAAATTATATTGTTTGATCACTGAACTATTTAATAAGTTAATTTATTATTTTGAAATAATGATTCACTTTTCATAATCGACACTTTGATCTATTAATAACTGAGACCTTTACCTAATAAGCTATTTCTGAAAGTCAATCAATCAATCTTTTCAATATTTTCTTGATTTTGTGTATTGTGTTATTAGGAAACTATATTAAGAATTACACATTTTAATTATCGCTTTGGAAAATAAGACTTTCATTTATCTAGAGCCTAAGCGAAATAAAATTTAAAAAATGAAGGTTTTGTTTAAAAGTTGTATCAATTTTTAAATGAAACAAAAGTTCTGATAATTTTTTCATCAAAAGACCATACAATAGTCATCAACAACCCCACAATATATAAAAATATCCTAGTTTTATCAAAACGAGAAATTCTCAAAGAACATCAAATGTCTGGGCACACTATTCAACTCAAGTGCGGCGCTCCTCCAATTTCCTTGTCGAGACAGCCCATTTCAACCCTCTGAAACATTAAAAAATACAGAAATAAACTCCAAAATTTTTTTCCACGTTTTATAAGCATTATTCGCGGTTGTTTTCATCAAATTATCTTAAGCCTAATTAAGGGTAAACAATGTCTTTGAATTGTGCTGTTATCTTTTTACATCTTTTAGGAAGATCTTCTTTTTCATTCGGAAAGGGTTATGAATTTATTAGGAATTGCTTTTCTTGAGGCTATTTTTAATTTATAACGTATTTATAATACTGCCGACAGCTTTTGGTTGAAAATTCTTTCTTTTATTGATTATTTATAAATTAAACAAGGAAACAATTTTGTATCACCACTTTATTATTATTCGATATTTTTTCATGCGAATTTAGCTATTGCCTTAAAGTCGGAAACAACTCATCATCTGCCTAGCCTTATCCCAAACTATGCTAGGGTCGGTTTCCAGTGTAACCGAATGCAGCTAAGTACCAGTATTTTACATGAAGCGACTGCCTATCTGACCTCCAGAACCCAGTACCTGAGTAATACGATACCCCTTGGTGAGACTATGTCAGACTTTCGGCTTCTAACTACTCGTAACGACTGTCAAAGATCTACAAATGACAGCCGGGACCAACGGCTTAACATGCTTTCCGAGGCACGGGGGAAACTCGGTATGTAATTATGGTCACCCATCAACGGACCAACCTCGGCAAACACGGTTTAACCTTTAAGATCGACACGAGCGGCTGTTATTATATAGCCACGGGCTCTACGGTACCAGTCAGTATACCAGTGGTTACACGTAAATAAAATGAAACCTTAAGTTCTAATGATATCACATTAAACATTTCAAAACACGTCTCAGTGAACCAAAAATGTTTCCAGCCGTAAATATGAAAGAGTAGTTCCTAGACGTAACTTCTTCTAATTTTTTGAAACAAAATTTACTGTCGGACTTCGTGCCCTATCTCTTATTTCAACCAAAGTATTTAAAATACTTTCCGAGGTTTGTCGATAAAACTGTGAATTATTTTAAGCTTCACTAAGATAAAACATAGCTATCTGTTGGCAGAATAGTTAAAATAAAAGTAGCCCTTTCTCTTTAAAAATAATCTTAAAGATAGCTAAGCGTATTTGCTAAAAGAGGTCCTAAAATTACACCCAGATTTCGTCACTTATTTTTAAGGCCCATATAATGGGTTCGAGCCTATTGTCATCAACCGAAAACAAATCCCGACTCCGTGGCTACTGAAAAATGCTACTTTGCCCGGCCGTGGGAAATCACCCAATTGAACCCAGGACTTTATGTTTAACAGTCGCGCTGCGATCAGGATTGGATTGATAAATTGCACATACAAAAAGTACAGGAAACCATTTCAAAAGTAATAGGCTAGAAGCTAATAACCAATTGCATAAATCATTCTAAACAAGCGGCACTAAATTATCAAGTCAAAATATCTCATTTGTGCGTGAATAGCGTAACAATCAGAGTCATAAAGTTTATCTTAAACGGTGCAATATATCAGATACGAACACCTGACGATAAGTGGTATTATCTAGGTTCAAATGAGATGTAATCTAAGTACAATTACCATCGGTTTCCATACTAAATTGTATTTTCATGTTTAAAATCTTTGTCTGAATTTGTGCCAGCTGGTGGCAATAGGTTTGCCAACTATTACATGATTCTCAAACTCTTAACTGGCAATTTACGTTTTGTGACAAGTATGGGTGACTTTCATCATCATCATCATCAGCAGCCTGTACTCGTCCACTGCTGGACATAGGCCTCTCTCGCCCATGACACGCCACTGACCACGATCCTCGGCCACTCTCATCCAACTCTTGCATGACTTTACGTAAATTTATCTTAATCTGGGTTTCATTTAAAAATAACTATTAAAACCACAATCACTAAGTAGGGAAACTTGGTACTTTTAACACAAAACTTGGAATGCCTAGATAACCTAGACTATGAGAGCTGGAGTGTTCGAAAACAGTTCATTACAACTTTTAGCTTTCTTTTTAGTAGGGGAAAGGAAAGAGACTTTAGAATTCCTCGAAAAAGATTTTAAAGTGAGTATTTTTTTTTTGACTGAGCAGCGCTCTCAGTTTTGTTTTTTTTTAAGACTCGTGCATCTGGGCACGTCATCATCATCTGCCTAGCCTTTTCCCAAACTATCTTGGGGTTGGCTTCCAGTCTAACCGGATGCAGCTGAGTACCAGTATTTTACATGAAACGACTGCCTATCTGACCTCTACAACCCAGTAACTGGGTAATACGATACCCCTTGGTAAAGACTGTCAAAGATCTACAAATGACAGCCGGGACCAACGGCTTAACGTGCTTTCCGAGCCACCGAGGAAACTCGATATGTAATTATGGTCACCCATCCACAGACCAACCTCGGCAAGCACGGCTTAACCTTAAAGATCGACCCGGGCAGCTGTTATTATTTAGCCACGAGCTCCTGCATCTGGGCACGTATTTACAATAAATGCCTTTTAAAACACTTCACTTAGGTATTATAGGTATAATAATGTGTGTGTGGCTGTAGGAAATTTCTGCTATCCCCAAAACCTTTGACATCACAAGCATCGTATCTAGTAAATAAATAGGCTTGCTAAGTTATGCACACAGGTAAACTAATGTAGATGGTAGTATACAGGTATAAACCTCAGCGCCAATAACCTTTTTTTTTACAAACCGCCTTTATCCTCGAGACGATTACCAGCCGTTCACCACTCACGGTAACAAGTTTCACCTTTCACCGGTCATAAACTTGATTTACACGAAAGAATTTGTGCGAAACAAACTACCCTCGTTTTCTCCCTCAAATCAACACGCGACGCTCACAAAACGAAAAACACCTTAACGTTTACAGGCCTCCCTTTCACCTTACACTAAAAAGTACCAATAAACCCTTAACAATGCTAAGGCTGCCTGTACATAAACTGTCACGACACACTTTGATTAACATCCGTCTTCGAACATTGCGATTCAAGCCACGAACGAACCTTTATGTCTTCAAAATCCTGCCCAAAAACTCCGAAACAGCGGAGAACCTTTTTTGTAACCCGTTGTAACGATAAAGTGTTATGAATAACCTTTAACATTAACCCTTTAATAATATTTTTTAAGCCAAAAAGGCGCCTTGCAGGGTGAATTTGCCGGCGGGCTTTGGCAATTTTAACGTGGGTCGAGTTCAAATGTGATATAATAACGAATTTCACTCGCTCCGTACGATACAAGTTACAATTTGTGGTTAGTTTGATGGGAATACGGCGTGATGGATAGTGCTAATAACTTTTCGAAATAATTTAGTTGAAAACGCCGTTAGCAGCAAATCCAGATTTTGCAGTCACCTTGTTTCTAGTCACACGGGAAAAGTTTGTTGAGGTGTCCGAGCAAGACAACAAAGTTATAGACAGTTGGCAGTAAATACTATTATTGTTTTTTACATACACAAGCGATCACAATGATTATGTTAATGTTCATACGCTAAAACTCTTGTAAACGCAGATGTCTGTAACTTCCGTCTGTCCATAGTGAAGACTCTCTACTCCCTCTGTAATTAAGACCACTACGTAAAACATCTCTTTTTTAATACCCTACAAGCGTCAGTCAAAAACGCGGTACCGTACCCAAAAGCTCTTAAAATTAAAACAGAAACGCAATTTAAAAAATAAAATAAGGAAAAAAAATGCGAAACAAAAAATCTCCTTCGCTCAAAATTTACACCAACACCCAAAGCGGGTCTGGAACTTGTGTAATTTATTCATAGTCGAGTAATGACACTCGATTACTTCAGCGAGAACCCTTCACTTTGAGCCGGCTACAAAAAAAGTGTTATTTTTATTAAATGCAAGCAAAATGACTTCGTTTCAATGCTTGAGGCATTGAAACGAAGTCATGAAAAATTGTCGTGTACTGGATTTTTATGTTCAAGAACTGTGTCACTGGGGGAAGTTAGGTGCGATGGATGAGGTTAGTATTGTACTGGGTTTTGATATAGAAGAGTATCTGTCTTGGTATTTTTGTACAAATATTTAAGAAACTATTTTGTGACTGTTGGTTAAAAGTACTGTGTCGTCCTGGCTGTCACTTTATTTGGGAGGGTAATCAGAGGTTGTTGTGTAAAAGAAATTGGTATGTCGAAACGAAAAACTGAACCTATTTGATTGTGTTTTTTTTTTCTTAAAGATTTTTTACAGTTTTCACATTTTCACGTTTTGAAGTTTCTTAAATTAATAAATACGTACTTCGCCTTCAGTCACGGAAAAAAGGCATTATTACCATATATTGAATTAAGAAAACGTAAAAGTAACAATATTAATTCACTAAGGGCTATTCCAAGAAAAAACATTGCGCCTATAAACCCTCTCACAGCAGTCTCAGCTCACAGTCAACTAACTCCACAAATCAAAACAAGAAAATATGAAAGAAAATTCTCTTCTAGATCAGTGAAAACATTGCATTACTTATTTATGAAATCCATTCAAATAAATAACGAGTCGGGGCCGTTTGACGCATCAATAAACATAAATGCCTGCGCAAGGTCGAAGCAACCATTCTACTTGAGGTCGAAAGGTCACTCAATATTTTTGTATCATGCTGTATTAGTAGGGCGGTTTTGTTTTAGTTTCCGGGGGTTATATACTGGTGAAAAAACTCATTGGTTTAATATCTGGCACTTTCTCCTTTCTTTTGTAACTTGAATGATGTTTTTCTTTAAAAAAATTGATTGGTCTTATGAATTGTACTTATTTTGTATCAATTTTCCGATCACGGGCAGTTTCATTAAAATGTCCTCAACGGTTACCTACTAGTATTTTATTGCCGTCATAGATAGCTAGCTAGCTTTATTTCACTATAGAACTTAATGTACTGATAACAATAATAGAAGAGTCAAGTCTTACACTATATTTAGAAATAAATAAAGAGAAATTTATTTATGATTTATTCAACTTTCAAAAACTCGGTTCCATTTAACTGTAATATGCATATTTACATAATATATCAGGCTATGAAAGACTAGAGCCTATTTATTTCGTTAAACATTTACATACGTTCATATTAATAAACATACCATTTTACTACGCATACATAATATACGTACTCGTAAACAGGCCCATATCTTCGGCTATCATGCCCATAATAAAATAAAATATCATCCCTTGACTAACAACCACTAAAATGATAACTTTCTTTACGACATTATGGTTGGTAAGGGTGGTTTATGACAAACCAGTGTAAGTACCAAATGACCCCAAATGTTAGATCGAGAGCTTAGGACGTATCAAAATGTTCTTAATTTCGTACTGAAACTCAAAGCATTTATTTCAACTAGACCATTACAAGTACTTGTGAATGTCAAAAAAGCTAAGCTACAGTCCCAGTCACAAAGCATAATAACTTGTGAACTCACTGTAGTTCCCATTCGAAAGCTTAGATCACTATTAATATGAGAAGAATGGGCTAGAATATCCATGGAAACTTATTTTCATTTCCTTATGTGTGATGGAAGTACCACTAGTCCCCAGTTCACTCTGACCAAAAGTCATAAAAGTACCAAATAACCCCAAATTACTGTAATCGTTGAATATTCATAAAATAAACATCAAAGGTTATACTGACCTTTGATCTTAAAATAATTAGTTAATTGGTGTTGATTATTAAATAATTTAAAGATTAGAGATGAGCGTGGAATGTGTATCAAAGTATTACTTCATATTATGTAAGAAGGGCCCAAGGCTATTTAGCGTTGCGGTGCTATCAATATTTAATTAATCAAATAAGTAATCATTTTTATCGAGAATTCTTTGCCGTTTCTTTCACCGAAGTTTCAATTTAAAACAAACTATTTAGCATCAAACACTACATAACATTATTTGATTTTAATCATACAAAACACTTTTCGTCGCTGAAAAGGTAACATACTAAAATACGTGATTGGGATGTAGCTGAGTGCCTGAAAAAAAAAATAAGTATTTTCATCTAGCCAAAATTAGGTAGTAGACAAAGGCGAATAGCAAAACTACTCAATAACTATGAAACATTTAAATCAAATATTTTAACAATAAAATCCCCAAGGGGCTCTTCAGAATATGTAACGCAGTTGGAAACTATCTCCATAATAAACTTGTTTGAGCGGAAGGTCCCGTGACCTTGCCACCAAAAATACGCACCCCATGCAAAGTTACAGAAAACTTCGAGGGTTCATTATGTTATAGCGTTATTCTTTGCAAGGGGGATGGAGGAACTATGTCCTTATGTTCAGTTATTTTGAGGGTTTCAGGAATGATGGAGTGGTGATTTTTATTGAATAGTTATGCTTAAAGTTAGGTTTGGTTTTTAGATTCATACATCTTTAATTAGTAAATTATATAGTCCTACTTTCAGAGTTTATTTTCTTAATTTGTTCATGGCATTATTCAACCTACACAAGCCTACGTATCGCAACCAGTGTGGGACGGCGCCGGCAGGATCTAACATGCTGCTACGTCCTTCAGTACCGACGACGCAGCTGTACGTGTCCCGTTTGCACCACTCTACAAAGACTGAGGACATCGTACGTAGAGTACATACGGGTGAAGACCAACTGGACCTCGAGGACGGAGAAGCTGGAGGCGCGCCATAATACTAATTTCAAGTCGTTTGTGGTGCGCGTCACGACTCACTATTTGGTGACTTTCTTCATGAAAGAGTTTTGGCCTAAAAGTATGCTGCTTCGTAGTTTCCGGGGCTAGCTACGCGACACCTCACACCCTAACACCACGCAATCACTTTGTGTGCAGTAGTTATTTTTTATAAAGTATTTATTAGTTCACAGTTATTGTTTTATACTTATTTAAGTATTGTGATGTTTGGACTATGCTTGGCTTAAATAAAGGATATTCGATTGTTGTATTGTATTCAGTACATCATTTTGAACCCCCCCACTTTACTACATGGTCAGAATGTAAGAAAAAGCTGATTTAAAAAAAAATATCCATGAAATTTGTTGAGGGTTTAAAAAAAAAAAAAACGTAGTAACCTAACGTCGGTGTCCCTTGCCCCTTGAATATCATGAACAATTTGATACCAATGAATGTTTTAGGACCTAAAAAAAGGCAAAGTAATTTCTAAACGAAAAACGCCAAACTAACGTATAAAGATAGAGATCTCATTTAAAACGACTCACGTCAAACTACTCATTAAAAGCCGTAATAAATCAATCCAAACATTGCGGCGCCATTGAGCGAGTAATTTTATTGCTATTTATAACGTTCTTGCAATAAAACCGTCACCTGCAACACTAAATATGGAGATGGAGAAGACCCACTGCGAACAGCAACTAGTTTATAATAGCCATGGAATATATTATATGTAAAAGAGTTTTATTTGTGTGCTCTATTAGGTCTCTAAGTCGGGCAAAGTCATCGTCATTCTATTGCCATTATTCTAATTTATTTGGGGTCCGCGCAGCATGTCTTCTTCTTCCATAATTCACTATTTTTGGTTTTTCTATCAGGAATTCCCAAGTAGCAGCCATGGAGTTCTCTGTATAGTGTATAGAGAACTACGATGTAAAGAATAGCACCATCCCATATCTTCCCGTGGGTGTCGTTAGAGGCGACTAAGGGATTTGCCAGAGAATGGGCAGCGGCGTTCTCTGTGCTTTTGTAACAACCGTACTGCGATCGCCAACCCGCCTGCCAAAGCATGGCGATGGTGGCAAAACCCCCCAAAATTCAATGTGGTGACACTTGAGGGAGGCCTATGCCCAACAGTGGTCGTCTTTTGGGCTGAAATGATGATGAGCCACGGAGTCTGGATTTTTGCCCGGCTGATGACATTTGGCTTGCCCTCTATTACATGGTACTAAAACATAACTGGCGAATCTTGGGTGTACTATTAAGTACACCTCTGCCTACCCCTTCGGGAATTACAAGAGTAATGTAATGAAATGTTTTAATTGTTTCTTCTGCTAATTAGTCAGAGATAATTTAAAAAAAAAGAGACGTGATAATTTAAAAATATGAGACATGATATTTTGAAGAGGTTTACCAGATATATATACACGATAAATGGACTGTGTGAAGGATGATAGGGCTAGAAAAAAAGACCGCTCAAATGCTCACAAATGTGTCACGTGACACATGCTTATGCTCCCGCTCCCGCTCACATTTTTGCCGCGCGAGCGCCCCGTGCCACTTTTCATTTAAAGCTTATTTTCTCGTAAACTACAGCAGCTACACCAAAACAAAAAATACGTGTGTATAGCTGAAACTATACAGAATCTTTATATGTTAAAACGAATTACAACAACTTAATATAAGTACTTAGAAAAAAATGAGAACTTGAGAATATGTGTTGAATGTCAGTTTCTCCAATTAGTCGTCGTCGTTTGACGATGACGAGTAGAAGAGAAGTTTGGAAGAAGAAGACATGCTGCACCAACTTCAAATGAATTGGGATAAGGGTAGGAAATTGCTGAGTTCATCGCAAACATCAATAACAAATTTTTGCTACAGTTTAAAATAAATATTATCGACCTAATTATTTGGCATGACCATGGACCTTCTGACTTTACGATTGTAACCTTTACCTTCGGCGATACTATCGCTGTTCAGCGTTAGGTAACCTTACGCTGAACAGTGACAACAAACCAATTAGTTTGAAAGCGTTTATTTAAAGTCGGTTGGAGTCGTAACTTTATTTTAGTTCGTAAATCAGTGTATGGCTCCTGATTTATTTTGAAGTATGAGTAGTTAGGGCGTTCATTGATTTTGGCAAATAAACGGGATTACAACCTTCACGAGTTTGCCAATAACAGTCATGCATTCTGTAGCTAGCCCTAGGTTAGAAGGCTCCATTTTGTTAAAGTTTTTTGAAACATTATGTAAATATTACTTCACGTTCTCATTATCATCATCATCATCAGCCTATAATTTTCCACTGCTGGGACACAGGCCTCCTCTCTATGAGAGGGAGTGGGCTGTAATCCACCACGCGGGCCCAGTGCGGGTTGGTAGAAGTCGCTTGTCTTCGAATTTTCAGTTTTAGGACATGCCAGTTTCCTCAGGATGTTTCCCTTCACCGTTTTAAAGCGCAGCGGTGATGAAACAAATTACACAAAGTAATGCGCTTGCCTGGGTTCGAACTCACGGCTTACTGCTCGTAAGTCGGGGCCACTACTGGGCCACCTGCTCTTGTTCGTTTTCATGTAATAACCCTAAAACGCCAAATAAATACGTAGTCACGGGCACAGCTAGTTATGTATAAAGGAAACTAGAACGTTTTAATGGAGTAAACTATGTTCTTATCTAGCTTTAAAGGAATTATCAAACCGGGAACACTATGAACTATGACTGAAGCATTAATGAAGATTTAAATTAATTTAGTCCAAACTTGATTTATGGGATACGTTCCACAGCAGCATACAAAATATAATACCATCCCACGGAAATGCCTGCGTTTATAACTATAACCTCAATATTAGATCAAAGTGAAATCTCCAGTATAATCGGCTTATTAGTGCTATTAGGGCAGTATTAGTTTATTGAACTTTCTAAATAAAGTATGAATAAAATTATTCGGGCAAATTGTTTTGGATCAATAAAATATATTTTATTATTGCTTGAGTCTTATTTACAATAACTACGTTGAACAGTTGGAGCTACATTTCCATCTTCTTTCAATGTCTTCTAATGAGTTATGTCTGACTCGTATCTATTCTAATTCGTTATGAAATAACCCTCAATTTTAAGATAATTACGATATAAAGAAAAGAATTACAGAAACTAGTTTTTTGCATAGAATTCCAAGAATTTCTCTTTGGACTTTTTCACGAAGGAAAACGTAACAAAGTCTCACAAGGGTTCTAAATCACCATCATCATCATCAGCCCATAATGTTCCCACTACTGGGACACAGGCCTCCTCTCAATCGAGAGGGAGTGGGCTGTAATCCAAAACGCGGCGCGAGCCCAGTGTGTGTTGGTAGATGTCACATGTCTGCGAAGTTTTAGTTCTAGGACATGTCCGTTTCCTCACGATGTTTTCCTTCACCGTTTTGAGAACAGCGTTGATGAAAAAATTTACAAAATGTGATGAGCCGGCCTGGTTTCAAACCTACGACTAACGTAAGTCGGGCTCGTAAGTCGGGGCTGCCACCACTTGTCCACCGCTGCTTCCTCAGAAATTTCTAAATAACTGCAGCGCATTACAAGAACCAACCAACCACGACACACACCGCAAATTATTATTAATTAACAAATAAGATATTAGGGACTTCGGAAACCATAGAATGGTAATGGGCATACCTAAGTTAAGCAATAATCACGTGAAAATTACCCATCTACACAACGTGCCAATTCCTATAACATCTAATATAAGGTTGAAATTGGCCTACCTTGAAAAGGTATAAAACTATCAAGAAACTACAGTTACTATAGAATATCACCTAGAACACTATCACGCTCCGTTTAAAATTAATTTAATGTCACTTGATCCCTGCGTCCCGACGTGAAAGTAATTACCTAGAAACAGCTTTAGTACTTAAGACCTAGAGTTGTGGCTGGTCTAGCAGCTAGCTCTATTCTTGGAGGGGAACCACGCTTTGTCTTAATGCGGTATGCGGTACTGGATGCGTCTTTTTAGGAAATAAAATGGCGGAAACTGTTTTTAGTAGAGCAATTGAATCTTAAGAGTATTTGTGGAGTTTGTTGTTGCTGTATTTTTTTGGCGATGAAAATACAACTTCTTCTTGTTGAAGGATCGAACATTGTTGATTACGGTTGATCACGTGTTACGTGATATGATGTGAACTCAATACAAATAATAAACATGGTAAGTATTCCGTTACAAGTGTTATTGATAGTGTTTGAAATGGATTTGGAAAAGGCACCCAAGATTTATCGAAATATAAATAACAAAATGTTGTGATATGTCAATTTTATACTAGATTTTCAGTAATCAATCTAGTGCTATCGTAAACTACCATACAAGTATTTAATTTTAATTGAACGAATGCACGTCCAGAGGGCCTAAAGAAACTTAAATATTTCAGCAATGGCGATGATAGAAAAGTTAAAAATTTAGGGATTGACTCACAAAACTACAGAAACTTAATCCAGTTCCAATTTGTGGTAGAAACATAACATTTTTTAAAAGCGATTACCATTGCTCATTTAATTTCGTTACAACTAAAGCATTTAAAAAGCCAAATCTATAAGTCTATCTATCCAACTTAAAATATTACGATTCCTCCTAGCCTCTTAGTCTAAAATACTATCGTAATAAATAACACAACAATTCAAAGTCAAAAATTCAAGGCATTACCGCACTGAGAGTAGACACACCTAAATCTTTTCTTACCACAATATCTTTTGCATATTACGAGTTAGTATACATATTAAGTATAACATAACATTACATTTTCATCTCCGAAGGGTTCGGCAGAGATGTTAATAATTATGTACACTCAAATTGCGCTAGTTGTGTTTAATATGGGCGAGCCTATTCCGATAAACCGGAAAAAAAAACCAGACTCCGTGGCTGCTACTGAGAAACTCCTGATGAAAAACCCTATAACACTTTGTCCAACCCGGGAATCGAATCCTCGCTTGCTACCACTAGATCAACGGCAGACCATTAAGTATAGTCTACAATAAAGCAGCCATCAGACTATTTATCTATCAAAACTTTCCACAGCAATTTTCCTATAATTTTCAGCCAATAATTCTAAACTTATCCCGTTGTAAACTGGGCAGTTAGTCACCGGAGTCGAATTATGACGCACTGCGGCTCCCTACACTGCCGAGTGTCTTTTACCCACTGTCTACAATAAAAAGGGCTTATTGTTTCGACCCAAGCAATGTTTTATGTGTTGTTTTAGTTTCTGCTTTATTATAGGGGTGTTTAGTTTTAAAATGCAGTATTTTAATGAAAGTTTTGTTGTACTGGGGCTTAAAATCAACATAGAAAAACGTGCTATGTTGGAAGAGACTAGTACAGACGCAGTATTTATTTGTAAGTATAATTGTTTTTCTTAATAAATTGAAGGTATAAAAGCTATTATAATACCTTTCTGGAGTTTAGGATTACCTAAGTAAACTGTAATTTCGAGCCCAATCGTTCGATTGCGATAGTTATAGGGTCAGTCAATACAGCGTTGCTGTGGACCAGTTTGATTCCAAGGGCATTGGCATAGTCTGCGCTAATCGTTTAATTTTGAGGGACGTTGGTACAATTTCCTTCGTAAAAATTACATACTTAATATTTTAAATAATATGAAAAAAAATATTTCTGTTTGTTACCCAATTTGGCGAACGGACTACGGATAGATCACGAACTAGATTTTGATACAGTATACTTTTTCCCTAGCAGTGTGATACCATGAGATAATTTTCGACTTACAAAAGCACAAAACCGTGGGTAAAAGTTGGTATATTATAAATGTTTTAATATTCAATATATTTTACGAGAGATTATTTTTTTAAAGAGCAGCGGTTGCCCAATGGTGGCAGCCCCGACTTACGAACAGTAAGCCGTGGGTTCGAACCCAGGCAGGCACATTACTTTGTGTAATTTATTTCAACACCGCTGCCCTCAAAAATGTTGAAGGCGCTGAACGCTAAACTAAAAATTCGAAGACATGTGACATCTATCAACCCATACTGGGCTCGCGTGGTGGATAACAGCCTACTCCCTCTCATAGAAAGGAGGCCTGTGTCCCAGCAGTGGGAACATTATAGGCTGATGATGATGATATTTGACTCTCCCAATCTCAGAAAAATAATTGCATTTTTAAAACTTTATCATCCATCAAAACTATTTTCAAAGGCTCTATTTAATCACAAAACCTACACAGCATTCGACTAACATCTTTTCCCTTTGTCGCATATTAGTGGGCGAAAACGAATCTGATTCAATCGAGATTCATATCAAATATCATTTCAATTAGGATGTAAAAACGCCCATTTCTACCTATCTCCTTTCTATTTGCGTTCATCTAAATGATTTGGATTTATCGTAGCAATCAAAATAAGTATCAAATTGTATGGGTATAAAGATGAAATGGATTTTTCTGTTACTCCTACAACAGTGATCTAACGATTGATCTTAATTCGTATATATTTTTATTTGAAGATGTTATTCTTTTACTATTTTGGAGAAAGCAAATCCAGGCTCTGTATGGTGTCGGACGTAAAGAATAGCACCATCCCATATCTTCCCGGGGGTGTCGTAAGAAGCGACTAAGGGACTTGCCAGAGAATGGGCAGCAGCGTTCTGTGCTTTTGTGACAACCGTACTGCGATCGCCAACCCGCCTGCCAAACGTAGCGATTATGGCAAAACCCCTCGTGTTATTTCAATGTGGCGAAACTTGGGGGAGGCCTATATCCAGCAGTGGACGTTTTTCGGCTGAAATGATGATGATGAATGATGAAATCCAGGCTTGATTCCTCATAATTAGATAAATTTGTTAGGTACTATTTAGTTAAGTAAAAGTTTAGTCATTAAGCATAAAATAGAAAAATAACTTGAATGTGAGTAAAAGAGTAATTGCAAGCATTAAGTTCGTCTTTGTCCAATTTTTACCTGTGCATGTAAAATAATAAATTTCAGGCGTTCTAAGTAGCAGTGGAATGGGCAGTTTTTTTTTGCAAAGCAAAATTATCAAAGCTTTTTCCCTTGATTCACAGAAATGGCACTTGTACGATTAAACAACGAAATAGAAAATAGTGGGTGGTTGGGGGGGGGTATGCTTTGATAAAAAAGAATGTGTTTTATAATGTTTTGTAAAGACATACGTAATCGTCTAGAATTCTAGATAATATAGATGGTGGATGGGGATAATTAAATCAGTAAGTTCAATAGTAATCTTAAAATTTTTCCACAATTTCTATTTCAACACATGACTTCTTGTTAACCTCAGAAATGAGAAACAATCTTACAAAAACACTCCTACGCAGGCTTGAGATCAAAAGATTTTAACAAGCGCTTCTTATCGCCACATTATCTGGCGGATGGGCCGCGCACGCGCCGGTCAAAGTAATGTTATGTGTCGATATCGGATCACACACGAAGATCGACGAGTAATGGTCGACGGGGCGGCGTAGTGGCGGATATGCTATGAGGAGATATGCGATTGCTTTTTTTTGGGATTGTTGGAATGATCCATTGTGTTAGAAGTTGAGGGTGTATAGACATTGACAAAAGATAGTTTTGGTTTTCAAAATATTGAGTGTAATATTTTTTACTGTTCTTTGTTTTATTCATAAGATATTTTAGTCCTGTCAAAATAGACATTTAAATTAACAAAAACTCGGATCATCATCTGCCTAGCCTTTTCCCAAACTATCTTGGGGTCGGCTTCCAGTCTAACCGGATGCAGCTGAGTACCAGTATTTTACATGAAGCGACTGCTTATCTGACCTCCACAACCCAGTAACTGGGTAATACGATACCCCTTGGTAAGACTGGATGTCAGACTTTTAGCTTCTGACTACTCGTAACGACTGTCAAAGATCTACAAATGACAGCCGGGACCAACGGCTTAACGTGCTTTCCGAGGCACGGAGAAAACTCGATATGTAATTATGGTCACCCATCCACAGACCAACCTCGGCAAGGCACGGCTTAACCTTAAAGATCGACCTGGGCGGCTGTTATTATTTAGTCACGAGCTCCTCATTAACAAAAACTCGGATCAATCTGAATTTTGGTAGACACCTTGAGTAAAGCAGTATGGGATCGACGGGGTCTTTTGGCACTTTATTTCTACTGGTGTACCCAAGGTTTCACCAAAATTCATCTCGATCCTACTTTTTGTTATTTGATCACTATTTTATTTCTAATTTTACCGGGCTAATCAATGATGTTCTTGATTACAACTAAGTCCGGTGAAGCTATAATTACATACGTAATAATAACAAATTATTACCTTTTAATATTTTATTGAAAGGTTTTGTTTAATTGTAGATTCATCTCACATAATTTTCAAGTTTCCTAAGTATTCTAAGAGCTTTACAAAAAGAAACTCGCTCCATATAGCTTGGTTACACTGGACCAACACCCTAAGATACTGTGAGATAAAAGATTAGATTTGATCCAACTATAACGCTGGCTTAACTGGTAGCAGGCAGTTATCGAGTTATTGAAATATTTGGGAACGAACAACGAACAAAAAACGAAGGTTTTAGTAAAAAACCGTGTAAGCTCTGACGTGGCGAGTAATTTATGGGTTTTTAGATTAAAGGACGCCTGTGTTCGAATTTGTGCGTGGGAGTCGATTTTTTTTGTTTAATAATACAATTTATTTGAGTGATATTTGTTTTGCTGGTTTATTGATGAAATAAATGACTAGGTTGATGATTGTGTGTTTCCGTTTTGAATATAAAGGCTCTGACCCGCCGCATCGGAATGACTTATGATATGTGGCACCAGATTTAATTAGATTAAGAAAACAGACGTCGGCGATCCGTCAACGTCTCGTTACGCGCCACCTTCCTTGACAACTACCCAAGTCAATATGGCTGCCCGCAACGACTTGACGTTCCGCCAGAGAGAATTGTAGACCGCTTCTCTCTCGTCTGTGGTCCCAGTTTAGTTTTCAACGTGAATCATATGAAGCCTTTTTGCAAAGGCGCCGACAAATATTTCAATTATTGCTATTTATTATCAGAGAAGATTGGTTGTCTTGAAGCTCGTCATTTATTATTTTGATCCTTATTTATTGTAGAAATATTATTGCTTTGTCTTATTTTAAGATTTTTCTGATAAAAAACCTTTTGCCCGTGCCGGGTTGAAAATTATTTTACTAGAAGATTACCACCACCTACCTACTAGCGTTTTAAGTTAAGTATCTTATGTTCTAGCTCCATCCATGGTCTGCCTGTATATGTTAAGGTAATAAAGCGGAAAAAGATTACAGACAGAGTTACTGACGGATTTATTTTGAGCTATTACAAGCCGTCTCATTACAAAGAAATAAATTTGTAATTAACACCAGATGAGGAAAGTTGGCTTGGTTGCTCATATTTTTTTATAATTATAAATCAAGAAACAATATCTAAACTAATATTATAAAGAGGAAAGATTTGATTGTTTGTTTGTTTGCATTGAATAGGCTCCAAAACTACTGGTCCGATTTGAAAAATTCTTTCAGTGGTATATAGCCCATTTATCGAGGAAGGCTATAGGTTATATATCATCACGCTACGACCAATAGGAGTGGAGCAGCAATGAAAAATGTAACGAAAATGAGAAAAATGTGACGCAAACGAAGTTGTGCCGGACAGCTAGTTAGTTATACAATACTAGACTATACACACAATCCAAAAGCCCATAACTTCGCAAAAACAAAAAACAAACAGAAACCATTTAATAACTACCCTTAAAAACATAAACCACTTATGAAACCCCATAATTTTTGGCGCCATGATTTATAACAAGTATAGTGCCGCGAACATTTGCAATGCGTATGAAGGCAGGTATCATGCAGTAATTTATTATGGTGGTATTTAATTGAATATTTATGAGAACCGAACTCATAGTTTTTGAGTTAGTTTTGTATGGTATGGTGGAACGGTTTGGGCATTATAAGATGTGGGTAGGAATGTTAGAGTATAAAATACAATATCAGACTGTAAGGTTCCCACAGTTCCCACTGCTGGGACACGAACCTCCTTATTGTGTGAGAGAATGCGCTATGGATGGATGGTGGTGGTGGAGGGGTTCCCTATCCATTTTCATACAATTTTAAGATTTAATTATATGTTCGCATAACATTATTTACGCATAACAGCTTACTCATATTTTTTTAGTATTATTTCTCCTAAGGCATTTAGAGGCACAAGATTTGGTGCGACAAACCTTAATAAAACGTGTCTTGTCTACATGTGTCGAAAAAAGAAAGATTTCAGTCACACGAATGCATAAGAGCATCAAAATTCTCCAGACTTTTTTTAATGATCTCACATCTTCAAACAAAAGTCACGCCACAAAGAAAAATAATTGTGTTTTCAGACCCATCCCACACTTCCGTACTCACCTACATCAATACGAAAATTTAACACCCGAAGCCACGTAAAAATAATTGCACGGGCCCCCATTCAACCCTCCATCGCTGAGCCCTTTGAACAATCTCATCGACGCATTTCTCCGTCAAATGCCGAGGTTTAATTACGGCAGCCCCCACTTACAGTTTTTCGACAACATTTTTGACGAAGACAGCGTGACGAACACTGTGTAGGGCACTTGGCACGCCAAATATTTCGGCCCACTTCAGACCACCAGGTCGCGGTGGGAGGGTTAGCAAGGAAAATTCTTTCGATATTTCTGTAGGTTAATGGAAGGTTTGGGGCGGTGTAGACTTTTCTTAAGAGGCTTGAAGAAATGAGAAAAAGCTAGGTAGGTATTATTTAGGAGAATGAGTGAGTTTCGTAACAAGAAAGAAATATCTGCGTAGTTTCTAGCTAAAGCCACTTACAAGAGTTTCTCATTTATGTGTTTTTATATTTTTAAGATACATCGTGCCTTAGTCGAGTAATCCTTTTAGAATACCCAGGATCACAAGTTATACTTGAAAATCGATGAAGTCAATTCTTTTCATGAACAGAATGTTATATCGTTCAATAATTTCGTTTTATATTTTAATTCTATGATAACTTAAACGACGGATGATGATTGTAACAGCAATAAAAATAGCTTGCAAATAAACCGCTAAGTCTATTTCAAACCAAAAACATCTCATAAATATAAAACCCTAGTCTACAGAATAGTTTCCGCACTTTAAATAAAATTTTCCTATTTTAATGCTTTTCTGGAATAAATTACCGTCTTCCATCTATTGCAGGCTTTCTCCTTATAATGAAGTAAATTATGCAATTTCTCTATTATTAAGTCCAGTCAATTAGCACTTCAACGGTTTGATGGAGTTTTGCTGAAAGGAAATAAGAAGATAAAAGAATCGCCAGGTACCAGCTGGTGATTTTGTTATAGAAAGTACATTGTCTTCGATCTTGGAAATCGCGTTCTGGAACTCAGTTTCTGGAACTGGAGTTAGGCAGGACATCTGGACGCAACGCGCGGCGATGCCAACCACAGTACATTTGTGACTGAGTGGTGCCTAGTGACTGCTATTGGACGTCATGAAGGATACTACAGACACCGCAATTAGCTTGCAACACCTACTCCCAAGAGGTCCCAAGAGGTCTAAAACGTCGTGCCATCAATACGAAAGAGGAATTGTAGCGACTGAGAAAAAGATGTTAGTCGTCCTACGGCGAGATGGGCAGACGAAATAGTTGCTATAGCTGGAATAACATGGACGAGGCTCGCACAGAAATATGGATATTGGCATGTCGCCGCAAGAACGTCTATGTGCGAAGACTATTCATTAATCTTATTAAGAATCAACTTAATAATCCTCATTTGTCATAATATTGATGAACCTGCCATGCCATCTGTGTGGCGGCAGCATAATTATTACGATAATCATTTGACTAAACGCCATCTATTGGCTTGTGTGTTAACTACTGCGCAAATAATAGATTCGCTTAGCTTAGATGGCGAGTAATTTATTAAACAAAAGCCTTTAGCTAGAACTATAGCCAAAATTAAGATTAGCAAATATTTTATGATAACTGGGATTTTAGCAATGACAATTTGGATTTTAACAATAGCTCATTTTGTTAGGCGGCAACCCAGTCTTGTGGGAAAGAGCGCCGAATAGTCAATTAGTGAATTTATAATTTGTAGCAACAATTAAATCAATTTCTAGAACTAACTACAAACTTAAAATTAATAAGATTATTTTACAGAGTATTTTATTAGTGGTAAACCAGTTCTTTGTATTTAATCCTTTGATTTGCCGAAAATGGTTTTAAGCATGCGATTGTTGTAAAAAGTATTAAAGCTACTAATTAAGCTTGTAACTTAATAACGCCTTTGCATTTGTGAATATTGGTATTGTTTAATTACTAAAATAATTAATTGTGAAGTATTAGTATTGTTTTAATGGAGTATTACTGAACTAACTATGTAATGAATAATTGGACTGATCTAATGAGTGTGTAGTACATCCACTCACTCAGAGCCGCGGGCGCACCCAGAGATGTCATTCGAGTTAGCTCGCGATTAGAGAATTGAAATATTAATGAATTGAAAGTAGTTTTTGAAGTGAGCAATAATAACATATGTTAATAAGAACTGTAATAATTGAAAGACAGATCCAAAAGAGTGTGTGAGTAGTTTCTTGGCTCGTTCTTCTACTCACATCAACCATGTTTGTGAATGAGCGGCTCAACTGGAAAGTTTATAAGTGTTAAAGTGCCTGTAACTGGTTTATTAGAAATAAACTTGCAGTTTGAGTCAAGTGTTGTGTGTGATTTCAACTACCCATCCACCTATCTAAAAACAATGAAGATTAATGTTGCACAGTTAACGACTGAAAGGCAATATGGCGTCGATATTCATTTATGGTGGAATCCCCGCCTTGATATCAGAAGAGTGGATTGTTCATGCGCGCCGTTCACACTTATCCAATCCAATGAATAACATGCAAAACCCGAAATCGGCTTGCATGGCCATGGCCGAGAGCGTGCTTATAGACTTGATCTCTGGAATCGTAAACGTTTTAAGAGCGTGCGACATAATGATTTGCCCCAGCCAATATAATTATGGTCTTATATGAAGCAATGGACTGTTAAACAGGAAGATACTGAAGACTATGATAGCCAAAGAGTTTGCTTTATTTTCATCAAGTGGCTGACAGATACCAACATGATAAAAAAGGGTTATTGTAACTTGAACACACATGACCCAGTCAGACTATCAATGAACACATTATGCAAATGCAGTTTACATTGGTAAATAAACAGTGAAGTTGTATGTGACGGACAACTTCATATTGCACTCAAAATGCTCAACATGTACAGCACAGAATGACCGAAGCAGCAAAATAAACAAAGATTGGACACCTGCCTTGATAGGCACAAAGAGGCAATAGATAAAGTCATTCTGTAGATGATGACGATGTAGTCGAATTGCTGGCTGTTTTACCCGAAATTAATTTGTTGATGTAAAATTATGTATATTATTATATACTAGGGTTTTGTTGACTTCATTCGTGTATACCGTACGGCTGCCTTTCTTCATTTTGACGTTTCAAAGTGCCCATGTAGGCTTTTGTAAAATATAATATTTTGTATTTCGAAATTATATCTCAATCTCAAAGGAAGAACTCGTGGCAAAAAAATAAAGGCTCCTGCAGACAGACGCGACGCGACGCGATGCGGCACGTAGCGACAAAACGAGCGCGACTGTTCACACAGGCGCGACGCGACGCGGCGTATTTGTATAATTGATTTATTTTGATTTTGAAAGTTAGGGTAAGGAATAAAAATGATTATCCAAAAAGATAAAGAAAAGACAACCCAATTTTAAGATATCGTCTGCAACACATTAGCATGGCCTCTACAGGCGAAATTGGTATTTCTAATAATAAATTCAAGTTCTCGATAAGCAGCTGGATCAAAGGCTTAATTCAAAAAGCGGTACTCCTGGACACGAGGCTTCGCAATGCGGCAATACCGCGTCGCGATCTTTAGGTTAAGCTGTAGGTGCCTCGGTTAGTCCGTCGATGGGTGACTACCCAATACCGAGTTTCCTCCGTGCCTCGGAAAGCACGTTAAGCCGTTGGTCACTGCTGTCATTTGTATCTTTGACAGTCGTTACGAGTAGTCAGTGGCCCGAAAATCTCGTCAGTCTTTCGCAGGGGTATACCAGTACCTGCTGGCCTGTGGAGGTCAGATAAGCAGTCGCTCTTTGTAAAATACTTGTATTTAGCTGCATCCGATTACACTGGTAGCCGACCCCAACATAGTTGGGAAAAGGCATATGATGATAATGATCGGTCTCAATCTCAAGTTCTCAAGACGTGTGGTGGATTACGGCCCACTATTTCATTTCATTCACCGAGAAGAGGCCCGTTTCCCAGCAGTGGGAATATTATAAGCTGATTATGTATGTTACGCTTGAGACTCTTCATAAAGATCAACTATGTTCCATTTGGTTTTTCAATAACTATTTAGGTGGTGAAAGCTTCCAACAATAGGGTTCATTGTAATAAGAAATACAGAAAAACCCCTATTCGGTTTAAGTATTCAAAAACTAATTCCAAGTTGATACTGTCGTAAAGTTTATGAGTTTTTAATAAAAAGTTATTATTAATACACCATCGACACTAATACGTTAACAATGGGATAATAATCCCTAATAATATGACAACTGACAAATAATCCTATCTTTCGTTCTGGTGTATTTGATAGTATTTATTCTCACCACAAAATCAATTTTGACAAACAAACACTTGGGCATCGATGATGAATTCTTTTTTAATTTTAGAGATTCCGTAGTATTTTTTAAGAGTTCCTTACATTTTTTTTAGAGCATCATTTGGTGCAACTTTAGAAGTCGTTGTCAAAGTACGCCAATTTGCGTTATTCCAAGCAAACACTATATTCTATATTCCCATATCTTCCCGTGGGTGTCGTAAGAGTCGACTAAGGGACTTGCCGGAGAATGGGCAGCAGCGATCTCTGTGCTTTTTGTAACAACCGTACTGCGATCGCCAACCCGCCTGCCAAGCGTGGCGATTATGGCAAAACCCCCAAAATGTCAATGTGACTTCGGGGAGGCCTATGTCCAGCAGTGGACGTCTTTTGGGCTGAAATGATGATGAAAATGATGACTATATTCTATGGTTGATAATAAATATTTAACAAATTGGAATTACTACAAGTAGTAATTGAAGATAAAACTCTAACATTTAAGAATAAATCCATCGTAAGTGGCTCTGCAAGCCTTATCGAAGCACTACTTGTTTTAGAGCTAACCCCGAAAATACGAAAATTTTGTTTGGAAAAATAATCTAATTGCTTTAAAAATTTTATTATTAATTGTTTGTTGCTACACTTGTAGAAAATAATAAAGTGAGAGACCACTTTATTATTTTCTCAGATATCTCTCTATCCATCAAGTATTTGAGTGTTACCACTCAAAGAAACTTGACGAAAATTTAATAGTAAAAATTTCGTAAGTTGTATTGAAACTTTATGCAAAACAGTTAAGTCTTCTTGAAATAAAAATAAGTCTATTTGCTTTGGCAAATTATTCATAAATTCTAGTTAACTTAGGAATTTGACAAATTGGCACAGTTGTTGTGAGGAAAAATAATGAAGTAATACCTAAATACCGAGGCACTCATGCCAGAATATTGCCATGTCCCTTTGATCGTTGACGCTATAAAGGACCTAGGTTAACATTATGTACATAACTTTCGTACTAAAGTTCCATTCCGTATATAATGCCGTGTGTCTGCGGAATATCATTTACTGTCTCATATTTTGACATTAAATGATATTACAAAAATAACTTATGAATTTCTCAGAAAGGTAAACGGCACGCGACATGGCGCGTTTTGTCTTTCATGACATTTTTATTCAGGATAATTTAAAATATTGAATTTTTTGCAATCAATCTGATTGTATAAATTTCTGTCCAATGCCCAATGGTTATGAAACTGTTCTAACCATTGAGAATAATGAACCTAAAAACCTGCCAAAGTAAATGGACTTTTTTTCAAGAAAACTACTCCAAGGAATTACTTTCAGTGCCTTTCAACAGAGTCACTACTATCCCTTGAATAAAACATATTCAATAAAACAAGATAGTTTTTTTTTCCATTGCGTGCACACAAAGACCCAATTCATTATTAAACCATCTACCAATCAGATCGACCAAACTGGATCGTGTAACCATTATTAACACGCGCACCGTGATAATTAAATACTAAACTCTATCAAGACCACCAAGAAAATCAATTAAACACAACATAATGCCTTTTACCTACACGGAACGAAAACGTTTCAATATTTCACCCGCCGACCCCCAAAACGAACAATATACGCATTGTAGATTAAATTTTGAAATGTGTATCCGAAAATATCATGTTTATTAGGTATAAACGTCGAATCGCGATGAGTTACGTTCGTAATCTAGTAACAATCGTACCTCGTATAGGTTCGGTCATACGTAAAGTCGTTGATGTATTATAATCTGCTGAAATAAAAACGATTCGTTTATTTTAGGGATCAGCGAACCGGAATGAGGTTAAGAGATCCATCTTTTCATACATATGAATTATTTCATACGATTCTTTCGCTCCAGGCGAGAAATGTGTAATGCCGATAATAATACCGAGACAGAAAATAATGAAAGCTATTACCGGGCCATCAGAAAAATACCGAGACTAAATCAAATATTTAATCTCGTGAGATTCTCAAGAGGTTTGTCGAGATGTAACGCAGAAACTACGAAATTGACTTTGGCTGTAATAATAAAAGTGTGTAGAGAGCGTGAAGGATGAATTTGATTTATAAGAGACGAGAAATGCTTTTATTTATTATTGCAGATTCGTTATTTAACGCCCAAAGAGTGACGTGTTGGCAATAAGTTTCAGTTATTAAATTCTTGTATTATTAACAATTCACATGGAAATGTTATTTATAATTTATATTTACAAGCTGTTGCCATAACATCGCAGTTTCAACACTTCCGCCGCCACTAACCAGCCTTAAGCCCTTCTAAAAGATCAAAAGACCAACACAACATAAATTATTAAACATCAACGCCACCACAACCAAACTACTCATTATTCACTCCTTTCTAAAATCCATTAATAATTAATTTACCGCATTACTAGCCCCGTCAGAACCCACCTGAGCGTTGCTACTCGCGCCAGCCACTCGACCGACTTGTGCGCGTGACAAAAGCTAATAAAAGCCGGTACAATGACAGTGGAATGTATGAGGGCCCAGTACCGCTGTACATTTTAGGTAAGGGCTCGTACAGACATGTATAGTAGATTAGGGGTATATTGAGCAAGGTTAATGGTTTAGGTATCTGTATTGGGTATGGTATAATATGTGGGAGAAAAGGGTTTTTCTTTTTGCTTTGAATTGCTTTAGTGAATTCGAAGACTCCCAGACTCCTCGTTGTACGCTTCCGGGTTGATTTGTGCATCGAATATGATTGAAGGTTGATTGACGACACGGTTGGCGCATTGGTTGAGCGATCGACTGCAGTGCTGCGTGTCGCGGATTTAATCCCGCACGGAACAAATATTTGTATGGCCTAGTTGTTCTGGGTATGGCTGTTTGTGTATGTTAGTTTAAATGTTTATAAACGCATCCACGATACAGGAGAAATTCCTAGTGTGGGGCAACGGCAAAAAAAAAAGGTTTAGTTCTACTTGATAAGTCAGAGAATCTAGCCCCAAGGCCCCGCAAATACATCAATTTTAACTTATAATTGTTATAATATTATACTAATAATTTTCAATATTATAATTTTAAGGATTTATTCATATACATGCATGATACTTACTAATTGTGCTTGTTGCAAGTCATTAAACTCAAATGCTATAGGATAAAATATTGTATTTTCAATTCAGAACTCGACGTTTTTACTTTACGTCTACACTGCACTCTCGTGCTAAGGCCAATGATGTGTGATTTAATCTTTACAAGATTCGCAAATATTACAGATTCGATCCAAGAAGCAACAATTTAGCATGAAAATTTTAACTTAGTCCAATGTTAATTAAGAAGGTAATTATTATGTAAGTGTATAACAAGTCATGTGATGATATTTCTCATCGGCAAAAATGACAAACGCATTTTATATATTTATTATGTACATACATCTATAAAAACTTCCATCCCGTATTTAAGCGCTTTGTGGTGATTTTTCAGAAATCTTTTCAAATGCTCACCTTCGTTATAAAATTAACAAGAGAGCAAACGTCTGCATCAAGTGGTATTAACAGTGCGTTGTCTTCACTTAGTCAAATTAAATTCGCTAAAAAACTAGCATGTGCTCGAAAAGCTTGTGATTGCGTAAGATGCTAATAGCAAAAGATGCTTCACATGCATAATAAAGTCGTGAATATCACTTAATTCCGTTACTTTTATCACTTCTCAGCATGCCATTTACCATCACGTGACCCGGTAGTCCACCTTATATGTGCCTTCATCAATACAAAATAGTTCCATTAAGAATTCATGGCCAATTAATTATTGACGCTAGTTCTCATTAATCACATATCACCAGAAAGCGGTCAAACATAAATATTTATAGATAATTTAATTATTCTCGCTAACTACGTCTGAACACGCCTTAACATTTAACCTTTTTTCCACTGGCAACAATAACTAACGAAGTGTTGCCATGTTTTTGTCAATATAACTCATTATAAACATTATGGGGTTGTCAGCGATTCTGTTTTTAATGATAATGGTATATTTTCTTGTACTTTTTTTTTCTTATGGTAATAATGTAATGATTTGTTGTATGGTTTCTAAAGGGTTTCGAGTTTCGATAAATATTAATTTGGTTTTTATTTTAAGGGTTGGAATCTTTGTGGATTAATATCGGGTTTTGATAAAGTATTGAATGTTGGATGAATGCTACATATACAACGTGTAACTTTAAATGCGCAAAACCTGAAAATAGTTTGATCAGAATAACGAGCAGAATCAATTGAACCACTTTTTAATATAGGACACATTTTTGAAAAAAAAATACATTAAAAAGTGTTGACCTGTCTATTTGTTTATAGGTCAAGCCATCACGTGCGCAAATCGTCCAAAATAGGTAAACAAACACAAATGTTTGCCGTCCAATTTAAATTTTCTCATACGTGGGAAAAAAGAAAGAAAGAAAGAAACGATCAGAATTGCCAGTAAAACTAAAACTGCACATAAAATCGTTTTTTTAATGTTTTTTTTTTCTCTCAGAATTAGGTCAATTGAATTAAAAATCATTTGGGGTGTCTGAGGTTTTGCACATTTAACTCCACTTAGCTTCCACTCTAACCGGATGCAGCTGGTTACACTATCTTACATGGAGCGACTACCTATTTTTTAACCTTACCATGACCAAACCACTACATAATTGTTACCAGAAATTTAAATCCAGTGCACACTATAAAATTCTGACTACAATGACTTTTTAACAAGTAATTATTACTTCTCAGTACCTCTTTCTGAAAACAAAGTACATCAGATATTATAACAGATATCATATCGTGGTAAATATGGGGCACTGCGTTAAATAAATATGGTCTATGAACTGTGTTTAAGGCGCGATTTGGATCGTTTTGCCCCATTCGTTGTGTTCATAGCACTATGTCCGGGGTTGGTTTTAGTACTCTATTATTAGTAAAATAAGATATAATGTTGTCTTTGATACCACACAACAATACCTACTTTGAAGGCACGTATATAGATTTAAAAAATGTATACTATTTTTTTACTATTATTTGGGACTAGCACTTTGCCCGCGACTTCGTTCGCGAAAATTGTGACAATGATCAATAAGATTGACAGGCACAGAAAAAGTGCATTGCAAGGCATGGCCGAGTACAGCTAGTCTGGTTATATTATTCGATATAAAAATGAAGCGATTACCTACTTACAGCCCAAGAATGTCCCTATCTTCTTACAAAGGGCCTGACAAAATACACAATTACGTCTTCCTTCGCAGCATATGTGCCTTTGCAAATCGGCCATTTAAAGTCGTACCGTGTAAGTCCGCCCTTAGTAACATATTACATCGTTCAGCGTGAAAAATCTATTTTAATTTGTGTGAAATCGAGTGCATAACTGAACTTACGAGAATCGAATCAAGAATAAGATTGAATCGATTTATTCAGTTAATTTCATATATCATTGCTTCGGAGGTCAGGGGCGCTCGGTGTGAAATACCTACTGACATTTAAGTTCACCTGGTTATCCCATCCCTTGGGGTATCTTCTTAGAGAAAACGGTGGAATGTTCAGTAAAATTGTATTTAACATCTCGGTTTTCTGAGTATTTTAACAGGATTTTAAGTTTATACGTTCCTTACTTGATTGCAAGTCTATTAAACAAAATACACACATCAAAAGTGTCTAGGGATCAAGCATTTTTATGCGGATTTCTTGAGATTGAGATGTGGCTTTGTAATAAATTTTATGATTTTATAAATTTATATGGATCCTTTTTGGTGCATTTCATAATTTGAATCAGGAACTGTGAATCAAATTCGAGTAAAAGATGAAAATCAGCTGTCAATATTTTCCCTATAAAAACATACAACGCATTGAAGACATTATTAGTGCTACTGTTTCCCTACTACTGATTAAAACCAACGTTATTATGGAGCGGCGACGTCATTTAAGCAGGGAAGAAATGCTCAGAGCCGTGGGAATGATAGAAGCTGGTTCCAGGCAACGTACTGTGGCTTTAGCTCTGAATACAAGTCAGAGTGTTATCAGTCGACTTTGGACACGTTACCGAAGCACTGGTACCGTGGCTGAGCGCCATGGAGGACGGTATCGCTGCACCACACGGAGACAAGACCGATACATTCAAATCTTAACTCGAAGAGCTCCAACAATAACCGCCATGATGTTAGCCGTGAGGCTTCATCACTCTTCAGGGAACTTAATTAGCGACCAAACAGTCAGAAACCGCTTGCATGAAGTGAACCTTCATTCCCGAAGACCGCTACGGGTACCACCTATAGCAATGCACAATCGTAGGATTCGATATCAATGGGCTCTTGAACACAGAAATTGGGCAGAAGAACAATGGCGTTTCGTGTGCTTTTCTAATGAGTCTCGTTTTGGTATGAGACCGGATACAAGACGTATACAATACAATACAATACAATACAATCCTTTATTTCAGACAACTAGGCCCATAGAACACAATACATATATAAGCATAAAATGACTAACTATAAACTAATACATACTTTATAAAAACTAAAACTTTAACTTACTTTTTTTTGTATACGACACTGGAGAACCCCTGGACGCCAACAGCGATTAAAATCCTGCCAGGAAGTCCATCCTTATAGTGGTGGAACCATCATGGTATGGGCGGGTATTTGGATCGGCGGAAGAACTGAGTTGATTTGGATCAGAGGCAACCTCAACGCTCAAATTTATGCTGAGACGATTGTATCAGACGTCATCGTTCCTCTACAAGTGCAAATCGGTCCCTTATTTCAGTTAATGCATGATAATGCACGACCGCACACCGCAAGAGTTGTAAGACAGACTCTCGCCGCAGCTAACATCAATGTCCTGCCCTGGCCTGCTCAGTCGCCAGACTTGAACCCGATTGAGCATGCATGGGATATGCTACAGAGAAGAGCTCTGCCGAATATGGAGGGTATCCAGTCGCAAGAAGACCTTTTTTTGTTGTTGCAACGAACATGGGCGGCCATTCCACAGCGTGATTTGGATGAACTCATTTTGAGTATGCCAAACCGATGTTCTTGTGTTGTTAGTGTTCGCGGTAGAAACACGGATTATTAATTGTTTAAGTTACCCAATAAAATTTTAAAGAAAACTGTTATTTCAGTCTTTTTTTCGAACTTTAATGTTAGTGGTTCAAATGTCAAAAATCCCTTTATTAGAAAATGGCAAATTTCTTTATTAATGCAAAGGTGACTTGGTTTATCGTTACTGTGACAAACGAAAACACTTTATTTGATGAATCCTTAAAGAAAATTTTAATTAATATCAATCAGGAGAAAAGTTATTGCAAAAATATATGTTGATCCCTAGACACTTTTGATGTGTGTAGTTACAAAACAAGAAAAAGGAAAGCTTTAAAACGGGATTTGGAAATTTTTAAGGACAAATATTGGTTAATGAGTTTCTCACTAGTTTGCTTGACAACTTTAGCAACGACGATGAATTATAATATATAATATATATATATTAATGAAATATAACGGTAAAATTTATTTTCAAGAAAACAAGTCGAAGCTTCGACTTAGAACTGCAAACGAATAATTAAATTTTCGCAACATTTTCTCAACAGAAATTGTTATGAAATTGATAATTTAATAAATAATTTCTAATCCTAATTTTAGGTGCCCACGCCAAGAGTACTTGTAAAGTCTAAGAGCTCACAACTAAAAGCTCTTTAATGGAGCTCTGTATTCAATTCTGAGGTCCAAATGAATATTTAATAAATTACTAAGTTATAATAATTTACATACACAACTTTGCTCTACTACATTGTTTTGTTTGAAAATATTATGTGGAGCGTACAGTAGAGCCCATGTAATGAATTTGTATGATTTTAGCTACCCTATGTATACGCACATCAAAAAAGTGTAAGCAAGAGAGATATTTTTGCAAATATTTAATTCTTTTCTTTTGTTTTGCCGTAAGTGTCATACATTAATAGAAGCGTAATTTAATTCATGATTTAATTGTTTTTTTGAGTTTTAATAGGAAACTTTAAGTGAAAAATACAATAAATGTGAAACGAGGCGAAAACTTTTTTGGCAATTAAGAAATTGTGAGGCCTAGCAAAGAATTATATGTATGCTCATTGTTCCAGTTAGCGATATGTCCTGGAAATCTTTGATTTGTGTCGGAAAAAAACGAGACCATAGTCGAAACACACCTCGACGTCGTCGTGTTGTGAAAACTGACGATGCAATCTTGCGCTAATGATGGTAACCACCTAAAAATCATCATATTATTTACCAGTTTCGCCACTTAAATAATCGAAACTAATATTATAAAGAGGAAATATTTGATTGTTTGTTTGTTTGCATTGAATAGGCTCCGAAACCACTGGTCCGATTTGAAAAATTCTTTCAGTGTTAGATAGCCCATTCATCGAGGAAGGCTATCATCACGCTACGACCAATAGGAGTGGAGCAGCAATGAAAATTGTTGCGAATTCGGGGAAAATGTGACGAAAACAAAGTTGCGCCGGACAGCTAGTAGAAAAATAAAATAGCTGGGCAGGCGCAAACGGGCCCTTTTTCTTTATTTTGTGATTAGTGTGGTGGTGATCACACTAACCACAAAATCAGAGTTTTTATACCGCCCATGGGCCTCTGACTTGGCAATACATGCCATCGAGAACAATATCTCAGGCATGCTGGTTTCCTCATAATGTTTTCCTTCACGGAAGCAAGTGATAATTATACAATACGCACATGAAACCGAAAAATCAGAGGTGCGTGTTATGGGTTCGAACTTGAGACCTATGACATTGCAGTCCGACGTTCATACCACTGGCTAATAATTATGCATTATGTTACATCGGCATTTCAAACTTCCGAGTTCTGTAATACAGTCTAATTTCACTTGAGCAGATTCTCACTAACTCAAATATTATGAATAAGTGTTTTTATTTTAAGTTATGGATCATTTAAAAGGGCCGAGCGGAAACAGTCACATTTGCATAAATACAAGCTGGTGTGACTAACTGTAAATGATAGGTAATTATCTTAAGTAAACGATGTTTCCATCACCTACTGTTTGGCTGATTGATGGCTGTGATTATTATAGTTATTATGTTTGTATTGGATTGATGCTGTACACTTACATATGAGTCATATTAGCCTGGCATAAAAATATAAAAATCACATGTCACTATTTGTACAAGCTAATTTCCGATACCATACAACCGATTTTAATGAAATTTTGTGAATGTGTATGTTTGATTCCAGCTTAAGGGCGTGGACACCTTACGGCATTTCATTCAAACTTTTAAGTCCTTATTTTCCGAAAAGACTGAACTGATTTAATTGAAACTTAATACGCATAAGCAGGATACATAGGAACAACAGAAATTTCCAATTTTTCTTTTTTTTTAAAAGACATTTTGAAAATGTTCTTTTGAAAAAAAAAAGATAACTGGAAATTCCTTTTTCTTTAGATAATTTATTATCGGTATAATTTATCTGTAACATTATTTTGCGTTTGAAGTTTCATTAAAATCAGTTCAGTCATTTCGGAAAATAAGGACTTGAAAGTTTGTATGAAATGTCGTAAGGCGTAAACGCTGGCGAGCTGGTCGCTAGTATTCTATGTTTTAGGTAATAGAGTTCTGCACTGATCATAAATACGGTTACTGATTTTATTAAATATTTCATCATGGGTTTCTAGTATTTTGAAACATTGATGGATTAAGGATGCTTGCTGTCATAAGACAACATTAATAAAAAATTCAACCTGTGATGCCCGACACTACTGCGGACTCAAGCCAGCTATCGCCAGCACTTTTCAGTATATGAGCGGAGAACGACAGAGCTATCCGAACGCTTTGCAATCGCTTTATCTTCTCCTTTTACTTACAAACATTTGTAGAACGACTTTAAACAATAAAACTTTTCTATCATCATTTACTCTGATAGAATGTACCTTTTCCATCGTCTCAGCCAGCTAAATAAATACACGTTGGACAAAATTTGAGTTCCTAACTAGGTCATTGAGACGAAAAAGTAGGTTGTAATCTACATCTTGATCGAAGACGCGAGAACAGTGGCGTGTGGTGCCAATTAAGCACATCATCTAAAATTTCATCTAAGCCAAGCAATCAAAAACACAGCTAGTACAGCTACTTACCACACACGGCTTATTAACAGCTTTAAAATTAAAAGCCTGCATACCAATCAATTTCACCAACACGTCATACAGGTTCCAATAACTCTCAAATGAGTTAGAAAATCACTATAATTAAGCATTAACATTATAATTGGTGCATTGGAGCACAATGTTGATGATTATCGCTAAAAATCATTATATTACCCAGGCAATGCGCCCACGCCTCGGTTGATTGATTGCACGGTAAAATATTGTAATTTTGGGCTCAGTACGCGGAGTAAATTGACGAAAGATAGATGTGATGTCATGGCGGTATATTAACATGAATTTATGGATCAATATTCGCGTGATTGCGTAATACAGGGTCGTGGACTCAAAATCAAAATATTTTATTTTACATAGGCCTACATGGGCACTTATAAAACGTCGACAAAAGGTGCCCGGTTTGGGTTGGTCATTTCCTATGGAGAAGAACCGGCAAGAAACTCCATGGTTAAAATCATTTGGTTTTACAATATTTGAATGTTACAGCGTTAGTACATAACTGTGGGAGGACAGCGTAGGCCCGACAATGAGTCGTTGCTTACTGCAAAAGGTAGAAAAAAAAAACCAATGTGATAATGTATTTTGATAACTCTTTTACAGGACATAACATCATGCTTTGTAATCCCCGAGGGGTTAGGCAGAGGTGTACCTAATAGCACACCCACAATCCACATTTCACCAGTTATGTTTAAGGCCCATGTAATAGGGGGCGAGCCATCTACCGGACACAAATCCAGATTCCGTGGCTGCTACTTTGTAATTCCTGAAGGGAAAACCCAACAACACTTTGCCCGGCCCTGGAATTGAACCCAAGGACCTTATGCTTAGCAGTCGCGCTTGCGGCCACTAAACCAAACACGTAGTTACTCTTTTGTCATTTATTGTATAGGCTTATGCTCTGTATGGTGTCGGACGTAAAGAATAACACCATCCCGTATCTTTCCATGGGCGTCGTAAGAGGCGACTAAGGGACTTGCCAGAGAATAGGCAGCAGCTTTCTCTGTGCTTTTTTTTAACAACCGTACTGCGATCGCCAACCCGCCTGCCAAACGTGGCGATTATGGCAAAACCCCCCAAAACGTCAATGTCGCGACGCTTGGGGAGGTCTATGTCCAGCAGTGGACGTCTTTTGGGCTGAAATGATGATGATGATGATAGGCCGGTGCACAACCAGTCTTCCCGAGGGTTATTCTGATACTCAGTAACTGGAGAGTTGTGAAGGTGAAATAGGAATGGTGCTCCATATAGACTCCTGGTATTCAGTTGCATTTAGTTTGAGTGAAGCTGGCCCCAACATAGCTAGGAAAACGGGTAGATGATGATGCCCAGGACGGGGTGGGTTCATATATTTAACATAATGTGCAGAGGCTTAGAGGAGAGTTCATTTATTTCCATCGAATGAATTTTTCATGAAATAGTCATTTAATGCAATTAAATGAACTTATAGAGGTTGTATTGTTGTTTTTTTTTTAGTTGCGTTGGCTTTGTTCGTCACTCTAGTCTAGGTCAGAGATGACAGAGATAAAATCGACGGTGGTACGAGCTTACCCAGAAGAAGCCTGTTCACTCTGACTTTGAAGAGGTTGTAAGCGCAAGCAGAGAGTTCCACTCCTTTGCTGTGCGCAATATGAAAGACGATTCAAAACGCTTAGTACGAATTGGTGGAATATTAATAAGGTAGGGATGGTAACTTGCAGTGCGTCTAGATGTCCGATGGTAGAAGCGGGGCCAATGGGATGAGGTTGTGGAGTTCTTGTTCTTCTTAATTATTATAATTTTGTAAACACATGCTTATTACTGTCGCAAATCATATTTTGTTCAACATACAGCAAATTGTAAAAACGTAAAATGAATTTCGCGGTCTACCCTATCGCTTCCATAGGCATTTTCTACCAGTCAAACTTTGGTTGATGCAAAGTTTAAGTTCTGTGTTGTAATTTCCACAAGTGTAGAGACATATTTATTTGAGTTATTCAACGTGTCAATACTTGATAAGAAACGTATTATTTTATGTAGATAACGAAAGTATTCATGATTTAATAATATTTCTAAAATTGAGGTTAACAAGCATCTGCTCCATCTTAAATTCACACCAACATTTTAGTCCGTCGAAGATAAATTTATTTCGATGCAACATCTATCTTTCAACCAAACGAGTTTTTTCAACTTATTGAGGTTGAGTGAACCAAGTATAATTAAAAAGCGAGCATCTAATCGAAATTATTGGAATATGCGATGTGGGAAACTAATGTAATGTAACTATTTCTGTTTATTTAAGCAGTCGTAAATGTTTAAGTTTCATTAAATGTTTATTTTGTAGTGTAAATGTTGTTTATGAGTTTATTGCAAATGTAACTGTTCTAACGATTCAGTGCAGCGGTGTTGGGAAATCTTTACCTAGTTCATGTAGTTTTCATTATTGGTTGTGTTTAAAATCACTGCAATGATAATGATTATAAAGTCAATCATTATTATCAGCCTATAATGTTCCCGCTCTGGGTCACAGGCCTCCTCTCAATGAGAGGGCGTGGGCTTTAATCCAACAGGCGGGCCCAGTGCAGGTTGGTAGATGTCACATGTCTTCGAATTTTTAGTTCTAGGACATGACGGTTTTCTCACGATGTTTTCTTTCACCGTTTTTTAAGGGCAGCGGTGATGTAATAAATTACATAAAGTAATGCGCCTGCATGGGTTCGAACCTACGACTTACTGTTCGTAAGTCGGAGCTGCCACCACTGGGCCACCGCTGCTCTTTAAAGTCAATGTCCTTCGCATTTTTTCCGATTCAGTTCCACATCACATGGTCATGGTAAGTAAACAATCATACAAGAGACTAGGTTTTGTTCTATGTAATTGATTCGATTTTCACACTGCTCTGCCGTCAAATTACTATTTAATGCACTCGTACGTAGCAACCTGGAAACCAGCTCTTGCTTGTGGAATCCACACGAAAGTACCTATGCACTTTTATTGAAAAAGGTTCAAAAAACGTTCCTTAGGTACCTATATAAGCAGAAGCACGGCTACTATCCTTATCTCTATCCGACATTCTTACCGGGTTGCTTCGGATACAACTCGCTAGAGGCAAGGCGAGCTCGAGATCAGCTCACAATAGCCGGTAAGACGCGCGCTTCTTTGTCCCAGACTATTACTGCCGAGGAAGAAAGCACAAGCTGTTTGCTGTGCCTTCATGTCGTACTGTTGCACGTGCTAAGTAGTCAATTCCTCGCACCCTGGCCACGCTTAATGATCTTTTGGAGTCTAGTCCAACTAGCGATCTGTTTGCGGATGGATAGATGAAGATTTTATTGGTATGTCAGAAGTACTGTGAGAGGAATTTATGAGTGTTGTTAACCTCCTTTTATTTATATCGTGTTTTATTTAAGTTTCAACTTAATTTGCTTTACTTTGTCATTTTGTATATTTTAATATGTGTAATAATTGTCATTTTAATTTTAGTTACTGTAATTGGTGGTAAACCGTTGTAATTAAATAAATAAATAAATCACCACAGTTTGCACGTTTACAACTAAAGAAAAAAACTTCCGACACACTTAGCCAAACTTAGATTATGATTCTAATTATAATTAGTTAACGAATGATTTTGTATCACAGTAAGCGAACAAAATTCTTTTTAACGCCAATGGAAGGGTATTATGTTACCAATAGAATCCCAGTCATTATAGGAATCTTATAACGTTTTTGTAACATCATAGGTAGAATCCTGAATTTAATTAAGAATACTCGAACTTAAACTTCACAAAAAATAGATAGTTACCTTTATAAGATAGTTTAATTAAGGACCACGCTAACGCGTTAGGAATTCCCTGTAATGCTAGTAGTGTTTGCGATAAATAAATAATAAATAAAAACCGTAAAAGGCGAAAACCTCTCGACGCCTCAGTCAAGAACAGTATACCTGACCTGCCAGTCATTTTGTGACATGAATATTTAACACTACAGATAACTCACCTGGCTTATCAAGATCACTCAAGAACTCCTCAGTATCTGTGTATGCCGTGGTTCTGCCGAAGGCCGCGAGGACCGCTAGCCAGGCCCACGCGGTGCACTTGAGCCTCGGCCTGGACATGGCCTCCAGTGGCCTCGAGTGGCCTCTAAAGGCCTCACTCTGACATCACGCACTACACTACACTGCACTTGCACTTAGCACTGGGGTTGGTGGTTACCTGGAAGAAAGAGACAAATATTAGTATCGGGATTTGAAGATGAAGAATGAGGAGCTCGTGGCCAAATAATAACAGCCGCACAGATCGATTTTTAAGGTTCAGCCGTACTTGCCAAGGTTGGTCCGTAGATCATCATCATCATCATTTTAGCCGAAAGACGTCCACTGCTGGACATAGGCCTCCCCCAAGAAGGGGGGATTTTGCCATAACGCCACGCTTGGCGCCTAGGCGGGTTGGCGATCGCAGTACGGTTGTTACAAAAGCACAGAGAACGCTGCTGCCCATTCTCTGGTAAGTCCCTTAGTCAGCTCTTACGACACCCACGGGAAGATATGGGATGGTGCTATTCTTTACGTCCAACACCATACAGAGGAAGAAGGTCCGTAGATGGGTGACCATAATTACATACCGCGTTTTCTCCGTGCCTAGGAAAGCACGTTAAGATGTTGGTCCCGGCTGTCATATGCAGATCTTTGACAGTCGTTACGAGTAGTCAGAAGCCAAAAGTCTGACATCCAGTCTTACCAAAGGGTACCTTATTACCCAATTACTGGATTGTGGACGTCAGATAGTTAGTCGCTTCATGTAAAATACTGGTACTCCGCTACATCCGGTTAAACTGGAAGCCGACCCCAACATAGTTTGGGAAAAGGCTAGGCTGATGAGTTAAAGAATATTTTTGAAGGTAAGTTAGGTCAATGTTGACGGGCTCGCGGATCAGACATCTTAACCGTATGGGTTGATCTTCGACGTTAAGCTTTGCTTGTTAATGTCGGTACGTGTGTTGGCGACCATCTATCTCATATCCAGTTTCCTCCGTACCTCGGAAAGCAAGTTAAGTAGATGATCCTAGCCGTCATTTGTAATCTTTGACATTCGTTTTGTAGGCATAGTTAGAAGCCTGGAATTCGGACACCTAGATTTATCAAAGGTTATATAAGTTTAGATAGCGAGTAATCCATGTAAAATGCTGATATTCAGGGATATCCAGTGATATCCAGTTGGAAAATCTAGGTAGATGTAATTTGTGGAATCAATGTTATTGCATTATGCTTTTATTGCCCAGTGTATTATAGATATGTTAACTAGGTTAAATATTTTTAACTCTTACTTCATCAAAACACCATACACGTATACAAAATAATACACAGTGACACAAACTAAAACTCGTGTACAAAATCGGACAGTAGATAATCCGTAATTCATTAGTTCGACGTTAGAAACAGAAACAAAAAAGTTTCTTTTTTCGAACATTAAAAGTGGGAACGGCCAGTAATTGATTTGATTACTGAAATGGCTTTACACGCGTGTTTTGTGTTCAATAATAGATGGGGTAGAAAACTCGGAAATCGAAGTTACCGCTGTAAATTGTCTTATTTTTCCTAGAAAATTGGTTGACCGAATTGAATTTCCTGATTGTATATATCCACCTTGTCTAAATATCAATGTGGATACTCGTTTTAAAAGAGAACTGCCACAATCTAGGTTCAATTTGAAAATACGAAATGCTAAAGTAGTTACGTTGTCTGTCATATCTACCTACATTTAAAATACCCAAATCTAATAATGTCTATGGAGCAACGACGTGGGAAATGCATTCCCACTGCTATCTCCTATTATGAACGACAACCCGCTAGAAATCTGCAATGCAATAAATGTGAAAAATTGCTCGAAGGTGCTAAAGAGATACTTTCTAGACAATCTAGGAAGTGTCTACGTAGTACCTATACTTTTTCTATATAGTTCCTATATCTAGTATGTAATGATTAATAGTGTTGTGGCACCGAGTTGCCTTCTGGCATACCACTGTTAAACCCACGATGGTTTGTGTGGGATGTTTATGTTTTGTCAAATAGCTATAACAATGTTATTTGAATACAAAAAAATATTTAAAAAATCAAAGGTCAAATATATAATAAAAATAAAATAAATAAAGTTCAACTCCAGACACGCGTCTGGAGTTGAACTTTATTTATTTTATTTGGCTCTTCAACAATGAGTACAATATACTTTTTTTATTTTGGGAATGGCATCTCGCAGTTCAACCTAGGAGGTTGTCGTCTGCTTAACCGGACTATCCTGTGGGTGCCTTAAGAGTAAGGCCTCCAGCCAGGGCATAAAACTTACAAACTAAGCGACAACACGCTAAGGGCACCCCCTGTGGGGTACGAGCCTCGGCTTAGGGCGTCGCTGGGGGAGGACTGCATGGGGACAGACTGGATCTGAATGATATCATTATTAAGGGGCTGATTTAAAACTACTGGCACAGCATCGCGAGCTGGCTCGAGCGAGGGTCGGGGAGGTCAATATACATTATATAAGAAAAAACTTTTATAACTAAGTGCCCCCCGTCACCTAAAGAGAAGCACTATATGTACTATATTCTGAGCCTACAGCTAACATCAACTTAAATAACAACAAAAAAAAAGAAAGAATGAATAAAAAATACAAAGAGAAGCAACCGTACTATGTTGGGTCATACAGAATCAAACTTAATTATTACGCGGATTACAATTTAAGATTTTCTTGAGAGCAGATGTGTGACAGGTCTATATCTTCATCGTGCTCTTTGTACACCGTATACATTCTATACAGTGGGCAATGTAGCCTTTTTTTTAGGGTGGGAAATCATCAAATGACTTCTTCCGCTCTGGGCGGAGCGGAAGGGAGTGTCAGACTTGACTGACTAAAACCCATCCATGTTCCTTCTTAGCTCTTTGTGTTCCAGGGCCACGGTATCTCTTTCGATCAACCCGAAATTTGTTTTGCATTTTGGCATGCAAAACAGCTTCCTATTCGATGTTCTTGGAACTTGGGAGACTGACGGTCACTTCACTGAGCTATTGCTGCTTCACTTAACTGTTTCCTACTAAGAACATACCATAACGTCCTGTTGTCACTTTCCTGTTGTTTCACTTTGTGAACTTGTTGTCATACAAACAAATATATTATGAAACCAATAACTTCACAAATAATTTGTCCCTAATTCAGATATTATAAACCTTATATAAATATTAACAAATAAAATATAATTGAACAGGAAAAAAACAATTGAGCAATACAATACTGAAGTGTTGTAACTCAAAACTTCCGAGGTTTCCAAGTTTTAAAACTTCGGGAAAGGGGAGAGATTACGCAATATTTTTGTTATGTTTTTCCTTGTGGATTCTGAAAATGTTACTCAACCCTTACAAGAGAAAGGTTTAGAAATATAGCCTACTTATATGAAGTTATCGAAGAGTAGGAATGAGTTGGCAGTCCAACCTACCTATTTTCTCCAAACCTTTGTATTTTCAATACGAGGCCCTTCAAAGAGGGTTGAAAAGATTTCTCTTCTGAAGATTTGATGTGTTGGCATCAACAAGTGATTGTCATTTAAGAATAAACCAGTTGAATGAAATCGAATATTTTTCGTCGTTTGTTCAGGAGTCAAGGACTATTTTGGGAGTAAAATTGATTTGCCGATGGCTACCAATCTTCACACATATTGGGGAAATGTGTGGAGTAGATGGTTAGGCTGCACTGGTGATTTATAAATGAGCTATTTTTGGAAGCTTAACATTGGATTTGGCACGGCTAACGATTTGGTTTATTGATGCGGCGGATTTTTGTAGATTAAAAGTTTGATGAAATTGGTATAGATAGATAGATTGGCAGATATTTCAGTACATTATTTTTCAGGAACTCGTGGCCGCACTTGTCTGGGTTGATCAGAAAGCACGTTAAGCCGTTGGTCCCGGCTGTCAATTGTAGATCTTTGACAGTCGTTACAATTAGTCAGTGGTCCGAAAGTCTGATAGCCAGTCTTACCAAGGGGTATTACCTAGTGCTAACTGGGTTGTGGAGGTCAGATCAACAGTCGCTCCATGTAAAATACTGGTATTCAGCTGCATCCGGTTAGACTGGAAGGCGACCCCAATATAGTAAGGAAAAGGCAGATGATGACTTGTCAGGTGTCCGGAGCAGAGTCCTAAATGTTTCCTACAGGTTTGATCGAACCTAAGGTTCTCAGCTTCAATGTAATACACGTTTATTTTATTACCTCTATATATTTTATTTTTATTTGCTCTGTATGGTGTCGGACGCAAAGAATAGCACCATCCCATATCTTCTCGTGGGTGTCGTAAGAGGCGACTAAGGGACTTGCCAGAGTATGGGCAGAAGCATTCTCTGTGCTTTTGTAACAACCGTACTGCGATCGCCAACCCGCCTGCCAAGCGTGGCGATTATGGCAAAACCCCCTATGTTATGTCAATGTGGCGAAACTTGGGGGAGGCCTATGTCCAGCAGAGGACGTCTTTCGGCTGAAATGATGATGATGATGATATTTTATTTAATAGTTTGAGTAGAACATTCTATAATATAATATCGAAAAAAAAAACTCATTCAACGAAGAGAGATTCATGAATTTTCAAGAGATTCAAGAATTTTCCCAATTTGATTGGAAAAGTACCTACTTTTTTATTGATTAAGTGAGAACTTGTGTTGCAATTCATATTGCTGAAGTTGAAAAAAGGAAAGTGTTCTATGAAATGAGAAAATGTATAATTACATATATTCCCGTAAATATTTATTTACGGGAATATAATTATACAGTTTCAATAGATGCAGCAATTAATTCGTTTTTTAATGTTAAATAGAATCCTACGATTAATAGAAATCAGCATGAATCCATTGTTTTGATTTATGATTAATATGTGAGATTAAATTTAAAGACATGTAACATCTACCAGACCGTACTGGACCCGCGTGGTGGATTACGGTCTCATAAAGTGGCAGCCTGTGTCCCAGCTGTGGGACATTCAAGGCTGATTGGTACAGACAGCGTCAGTATGTGCAAACCCCTCAACACTCCGGCCGAGTATGCAGGGGGCCTAACTACTTAATGGAGCTGTGTGTACACATGCTAGGCTTGAAGATTCACTGGTTTGGGAAATTCATTTTGTTCAATACGTCAATGAGCCGCGATTTAGTCATTTATTTTGTTCATAATAATGTTAGTATGGTATCAATCGAAGAATGACAGTTGTGATGATTAAAGTTGGTAGTCAATTCGCAGTACAGTGATGTTTTCTAATTTTACATTCTAGGTATATACGAATACCTCTGTATGTAAATCCCCACAATAAACAACAGAGATAAAGTTATTTAAATCCCAAGCTACTTATTATTAGCACCGTCGTCAAAACATGCAAATATTCGTCCGTTGGACCCCGAAATGAAGCCATTGGAGAACGCGCGGTCTTGCCGACGCCATTTGTATTCCTGACCACACACACCTCGCAGGGCTACCAACCAACACCTTAAAACATTCGGATATTACAGTTTTGCCAACTGACGTAAACCCGAAAAAACAAAACAAAACTTTTGGAACAACATTCGAAATTCCACAGGACTTTTAAATTGCAAGGACTGAAAATGGATCCCTAAAAGGGAGCTTCGCAGTTGTTGTTGAGTTTGCCCATCATTTTTAAAATCTGGACAATACAAATGAATTGCCAGATGGTAGCCCTGTTGTGTTGAGATGGGTACAGTATACAGGGTGTACCCTTGTCATTTAAAGTCTCCCACACACCCTATATTTTTTTACGAACTAATGAGACATGGTCAGTGTATTCTCGTAATAAAGAGAGCCTTTAAATTTCCAAATGGTCTAGACACATTGACTGAGTGCTTTTTCGTAAATTGATTTTGTAGGTATTTTTTTCTGGAGTCACGACAGACGTTGAATTTATGTTTTAGGACCTAACTCAGGCTTTTAGGTTTTGCTGAGAATGTAGTTCTTTTCAATTTCGTAAAGTGTTTTTTTTTTCAACAATCTTTCTTACATTATTAAACGACCTGTCTTGTTATCTTTATTGTTGGGAGACGGACCATAGCGCATACGATGGATTGAAAGCTTATTTTGGTAAATAATAAAGATCCATTTACAAAAAATATTCATGAAAAGGGATGCAGGAAAATTCATAAAATATGCGAAAGTAGTGCTTTTTAAGGTACATAATTAAGATTTACTATCTTGGTAATTTTGCGAAATCTGCGTAGAAGGCAAAAGCTGGAAAAAGCTTTGTAATAAGTGAATGTAATTTACTTCTCCGTCTATTGCACTATTACTTCGCTCATATTTTTTCTTTCAGACATTTGTGCCTGAAAGCTCCTCGCTAAATACAAATAAAAATACGCGTTATTTCGTAAATATGAGCTCAGCCTACTTCTTCGTACGCATAACGATTATTGTCTCATATAACGCAAAGAGACTTATCTGTCCTATAACACTGCTCATATCACATCATAAAGAGCTTCATAAAACCAAACGAAAGAGAATCAAGTCTCATATTGAATTTTCATATACCATCTCGCCTGTAATCGCCAAAGGGATTGCCAGAGGTAAACCTGTAGTTGACCCACATTGCGCCGGTTATGTTTAAGTTCTATGCTATAGGGGGCGAGCCTAATACCATCAACCATGTCAATTATTTTTAAGTGTCATATCGCATTGTGTTTGGTTGATAACATTAGGCTCACCTCAGTCCAATGCCATCAACAGGGCACAATTCCAGGCCCCATACTGGTACTCAGAGTTCCTAATGGAAAAACTTAATAACACTTTACACGACCATCAAGCATCGAATCCATATACTTCGCAGTAGCACTTACAACTACTAAACCAACAAAGCACTCAAATAATAAAACCTCATAACACCAAAGGAAAGTGAAGCGAGTCCCATATTGAATTTTCATATTCCATTCCCAAGGTTTTTAAGCATGACAAAGTAATTTAATATCAAGTTAATAAACTCTGAACATAGGTAAGTGATATTTAAATTTTAAAACAGTTACCACTGAAGAAACCGAATAATATTAGCTGACATTAAAATGAAGTTGCAAAAAGTTCATTCTTATTCAGGGGTCGGTTGGCGAGAGTTCCGCGCCACTGTGCCGAGTTAGGTGGTGGTACAGTAGAAGATGTGCTATAGGTAAACGGTGAAGTGTTTTTGGTGTACGCAATAAAATATAGAGAAGACAGAATTTGATAGATATTTCTGGACGCATGAGCGACATAAAACTGACACCAGGTTGCCTGCGTGCTTGCCGAAGTTGGTTCGTGGATGGGTGACCATAATAACATACCGAGTTTCCTCCGTGCCTCGGAAAGCACGTTATGCCGTTGGTCCCGGCTCTCATTTGCAAATCTTTGAAAGTCGTTACTAGTAGTCATAAGCCAAAAGTCTGACATCCAGTCTTACCAAGGGGTATCGTATTACCCAGTTACTGGGTTGTGGAGTTCAGATAGGCAATCGCTTCATGTAAAATACTGCTACTCAGCTGCACGCGGTTAGACTATAAGCCGACCCCAAGATGCTTTGGGAAAAGGCTAGGCAGATGATGATTCATATTCTAATAGAATCGCTCCAGACTTCTTTTAATTAGAATATGAACAAGAATATCCTATTATGCATATTGGCATATAGTAATGGTTTCCGGAAATAAGCCTGTACCAATTCTCGTGAAAGAGTAAAAAACCGCATTTGGAACAGTGCAATGTGTATTTCGATATTCCATAATCTCATAAATCTACGAACAAAACAGCAGGATTAAAACGTGACACGAAAACATTTTATACTCATTCAATATGCATAAAGTAATAAAAAATCGCTCACTCACAGCTATGGCATCGCTCACCACTGAATCCGCCTTTACAATGGCGGCATACATATTAATTTAACAGTCTTTAAAATGATTTACTACGTAATATTTTCACTTAAATTAAGGAATTCATACCAAAATGTTTGGAAGTCAGCATAATCGTAACCTATTGTAAAATTAAGGCAACATAATCTAAATCATTTTTATTGCTCAGTCCGACTCAATTTTACGAACAATAAAGTTTTGTTATAAAACGAGTATAGTATATTTCATTACGAGTTCGGAAAGCCTGTCATTGCAAAGAGTTCCGACAAATGTCTACCCGAGCCGAGGCGCAGCCGAAGGTGAGGGTTGACAGTCGGAACAAGTTGCAATGACGGTTCCGCACGTGTACTGAACAACTATTTTTAATACAGTTGCGAAAAAATGAAGCAATTTAATAAAGAACATTTTTGGAAAATGGCGCCAACCGTAAAAGAATATAAGCAGAGTTTTTTTTTTTCTTTACCCATTCTGGGTAGGCAAAGGGAACTATGCCCATACAGCCAAGTCTTCAGTAGAATTTTTTTAATTGTTATGAAATGAAAATGAAATGAAACCTAACCTAACTCATTGAATCAAGCCATTAAATCTAATATTGAAACAAATTAGTAGCTTCTTTTTAGAAATATTTGCATGAATCATAAAAACTTCTATGATTTTTTTTTAGTAAAAACTCCGTTGTTGGTTTTTTTTCTTTTTAATAGACATTATTTTGACAGTTGGGAAAGAGAACGCACGAGTTCGGACAAGGTAAAGAAAAAGCTCGAGTGTGTAATAGCTCACATCCCGAACGCTATACGTCCCTGCAATACGCCACTTTTTGAGCAACTGTATTAAAAAGTTATAATAAGTTTACCTGTAACGTTTGTTAGTTCTCGTAAAAATATATTATTTTAGGATACCTGGTTTAGGAAAATGGTATAATATTATGTGGTTTATGAGTTCGGTAACTGGTTTTGTGGAATAATGGAGTTCGGTGGGATTTCTTCCAGTGAAAGGTATTGATATTGTGGTCGAGGTGAATGTAGCGTAGAAACCTATTTACTGCAACTAGGTCAGGTATTGAAACGACCCGTTTAGATCATTTCGGTGTGTATAAAATTTCTCAACATTACCCGCGTTTATAGTAGCTGGAGTGAAAGTTTTGAACGATGTTTAAAGGCAAATTCAAGAGCGATTCTGCGGAATATTTGGCAATGATATTCATGCCAGCTATTTTGAAACAGTAGAATTTACGGAAGCAATTTAACTGATAGGAATACGAGGCACGTAGATTGTTATTGTAATGACTGTAAAGCAAGATTTCTTTATCACAGGTTGTTCTTTTCATGACTACGGACACTAGGGCTTAAATAAAGAAACACACACTCTAGCGAAAACAATAATGGAAAATACAAAAAAGTTTCGGATTGACGACACGAAATACTTTGAAAGCGATTGCTTTTTGTCTAGGCCAACTGATGACAGATGGTTATTGATTATGGTCAGATGAAATTTTCAGAAAAAAGTGACTTAAAAAGAGATAAATATAAATAATGATGTATGTAGAGAGAAAGGAAGACCAAAGAAAAGATAGATGGATTCTGTGAGGATATGAAAGGGAAAAAGAGTTAATGGAGCATGGAAGAACAAAATGTGTTGGGCCCCAAGTACATAATATGGAACGAGAGCTGGAAGTTTTTTTTTTTTTTAACTTTTCTACACTCTAGATTTACCCTCCCCCCCCCCAAACTGTTTAGTTTCTAAACAACATAACTCACATACATAAACAGTCAGATCCGGAATAACTATCTGTGGGCCACACAAATATTTGTTCCATGCGGGGATCGAACCCTGCCGTCACGCCAACCGTGCCGTCAGATTATGTAGTTATTTTATTCTTTTGTATTGCACAAACTATCTGAAATCAAACCTCAAACGCAGTAACTTATTTTACCCACTGTACTTAAATCCTAAGGCATAAATACACTGACATAATATATGCAAAATGTAGTAAAACAGACGTCGCCGCATATTTATTGTTTCAGTACTGTTCTATTTATGTTCCTGCTCTACGAAGTGCTTGAGCTTGCATTAAATGGGTGAGCAGGGATGTAGCTGCTTGCTTAATAATGTTTAATACAACCTTAGGATGAATACTATGTGGTAAGATTTGTAACCTAGCAGGAAAGAAAACATGAGAGCAACATAGGCTTTAATCTTCATTATTTTGCATCAAATGATTATCTTTCCAGATTGGGGCTACTTGTTGGTTGATAAAACTCGCGGAGGTTTAAGAGACACGATCGTAGTACGGTTGTTACAAAAGCACAGAGAACGCTGCTGCCCATTCTCAGGCAAGACCCATAATCCCCTCTTACGACAACCACGGGAAGATATGGGATGGTGCTATTCTTTACGTCCGACACCATACAGAACTCATGTAATAGGGGGCGAGACTACTGCCATCAGCCGGGAACGAATCCAGGCTCCGCGGCTGCAATAGAAATCATCATCATCATCATCATTTCAACCGAAAGACGTCCACTGCTGGACATAGGCCTCCCCCAACGCCACATTGACATAAGGGGGGTTTTGCCATAATCGCCACGCTTGGCAGGCGGGTTGGCGATCGCAGTACGGTTGTTACAAAAACACAGAGAACGCTGCTGCCCATTCTCTGGCAAGTCCCTTAGTCGCCTCTTACGACACCCACGGGAAGATTTGGGATGGTGCTATTCTTTACGTCCGACACCATACAGAACATTTCAATAGAAATTGCTGATGGAAAAACACAATAACATTTTGCCCGACCCGGGAATTGACTCGAAACTTCATGCTTGCGATTCCAAAACCACGAAGGCAATCAGTAAGTAAGTTTTAAAAAAAATGACGCTATTAGATAGTGTCCGACCGAAGGTGCAATTCTGGCCGAAGCCGAAGCCGAAGCCGATTAACCGGTATTCACCAAAACCTTCGGCCGAAGCCGAAGCCGAAGCCGAAGGTGTCATTGACCTTGAGAAATACGATAGTTACTTTGATCTCAGAATATACTAGATACATATTGTGAGAGCTTTAAAGATTTAAAATAATTTGTAATAACAAATATGAAATATTTAAAAACAAAACACTTATTAGAATTTTAAGACGCGCTCTCAAACTTGTTTTGACTCGTTTAGTTTACTAACTGCGATTCGTTTGGTCCGGTGCGGCGGCGCGGCGAAACTCTGCTGCTCTGCACACTCTCCGTCTCGCTCTAGCATCGTTCAGTAAATTTCAAAATTTGACAACTAGCAAACCTTCGGCTTCGGCCAAACCTTCGGCAAATTTTTGGCCGAAGCCGAAGATTTTGCCGAAGGTGTTTTTTTGGCCGAAGGTGGCCGAAGCCGAAGCCGAAGCCGAAGCTTCGGTCGGACACTACTATTAGATAATACGTACCCCAAATAAACTCTGCTCACATACAAAGGAAAAGAGCAAATGTTATTTTTTTTTTATATTACATTAAATATTACATTATAATATTATATCTTAGATTAGAATTTCATTAGTAGTGATATTTACGAAGTAGATGAAATCCCAGTCCTTTGGTGTAGGTGTTATTAATACTGTTTGGATAAAACTTTATTTAAGATAAAATAATTTAACCTAATAACTTTTTGTGGAGGAATGTAATGAAAACATTATGTTAATCAAGTTTACATTATCATAACATTATTCCTTATATTACGTAGGTATATTAACGCAAGTTACTGTAAGTTGTTACGACCTAACTTACTAGAGGCTAATCCAATGTGGGTGATTACGTACACGGGGTTAGGTTGGTGGTACTTAAATAATAATAGTTATTAGCCTGTATTTTAGGTTCCAAGAAATTGTAGTTTAAGATTTAGTCTACACTACACAATAGTAAAGGCTCGAAACACTTTTCTTGGTTATAGTGTAGTTAGAGGAATGAATATAAACCGGCCAAGTGCGAGTTGGACTCGTGCACGAAGGGTTCCGTACCCAAAGGGTCAAACGGGACCCTATATATTACCAAGACTTCGCTGTCCGTCCGTCAGTCTGTCACCAGGCTGTATCTCATGAACCGTGATAGTTAGCCAGTTGAAATTTCTACAGATTATGTATTTCTGTTGCCGCTAAAACAACAAATACTCAAAACAGAAAAATGGATTTTTTTTAAGGGGGGCTCCCATACAATAACGTGATTTTTTGCTCGTTTTTATAAATAATGGTACAAAACCCTTCGTGCGTGAGTCCGACTTGCACTTGGCCGGTTTTTATAAAAAACGAGCAAAAAGATCACTTTTTTGTATGGGATAAAAAATATTAAATATTTATTTAAATATTTATTTTATTCTGTTTTGTTTCTATAATATAGTAATTGTTGTTATAGCATCAACAGAAATACATAATCTGTGAAAATTTCAACCGGCTAACTATCACGGTTCATGAGATACAGCCTGGTGACAGACGGACGGACGGACGGACAGCGAAATCCCAGTAATAGGGTCCCGTTTGACCCTTTGGGTACGGAACCCTAAAAAGCATTTGCACGAGGCTGAGATGTGAATGCTTTATGGGATGTGTGGTGTTAGGCTCTTTATTCAATTGATCCCACACAGGCAGGACACGCGGGATCGATCGACCAAGTTCATTTTTACATTGGTCAACTGATCCCGCTGACTAATTTTGTGATTTGTACAGACAAGGAAAAAAAATTACGCAAATTGACAAAACAAGAGTTGAGTCCGCAAGAGGAAGTCTCAGAGTGACTGAAAAGTTGTGTGGTAATTGGTAAGCTTAGTACGGGCATGTGATGCGTAGGAATGAGGAAAATGTCATGAGGAAAGTTTTAAGTATGAATGTGGATGGATACGTGTATAAGAGGAAGACCAAAGAAACGATGGATGGACTGTGTGTAGGATGATTTGGAAAGAAAGGAGGTGTCTGATGAGATGACCAGTAATATGGAAGAAGAAAACATACTGCGCTGATTCCAAATCAATTGTGATGAAAGCAAGAGAAGGATGATAGAGTGCCTATACTTTATATAATAATCCATGCAATAACATTACGATTAACATGAAAAATATTTGTAGGCCCAAACTTATTATTTTGTCACGAAAAGTGGGATCTTTTCGTGACAAAATAATAAAGTTTAGCCTACAAAATAATAAACTAACTCAAATGAGAAATACTTTAGGCTAATCCAATATCCAAACTCATTCATAAGCAACTTTCTACACTATCATAATAAAATTATCTTAAAAAAAGAAAATTAACCTATTAATAACGACAAAAACGTAATCAGCTGATAAAGTTTACGGCTCAAAAGTTATCTCTGAGCATATGTTGGACATTCTTAAAACCAGTTGAAAGTTTGTGGGTCAAAGAAGAACTGGAAAATCTTTGACCTCGCTGGTGGCCGAGATGTGAGATATCATAGGTAGTAGATGATGATTATCTTTGTAGTTTAAACGTTTGTTTTGGAGTGGGTAGTGGAAAGTTTGAAAGAAGTTGTTGCAAGAAAGGAGGTGTCTGATGAGTCATACCACCATTATTTTTTTTTTTCGGATGGGAAATCATCAAATGACTTCTCCCGCTCTGGGCGGAGCGGAAGGGAGTGTCAGACTTAACTGACTAAAACCCATCCATGTTCCTTCTTAGCCCTTTGTGTTCCAGGGCCACGGTATCTCTTTCGAACAACCCGCAGCCCTGGCAGGCATCGGCCCTCTCGGACCCCTTCCGATTTGCTGACATCTCCTTGAGACGCGCGTGGAACACGAACACGCCGTCGGCACGGCCTGTCGTTATAAGATGGACGGACGGTGAGATAGCCCATTACTCACCGTCCACAGGCCCGCGCCTACGGTAGCCGGGGGCCACTGGTTGCCCCCCGTCTCCCGCGGCGGCTGGGACGTGAGGTTCTCTCCCTCTCACGTTCCGCCACCTCCTTCGCTAGCATGACTGCTTCGCAGAAGGAGGCGACGGCTTCCCATTCCCTCTCGCTCCGGACCATGATCCATCCGGACCACCATCCTCCTCTACTTTTGCTTATAGTTTATTTTTTTAATACGAGTATATATCAGGTATTGAGATTTGCGAGAAAAACTTATGGTCTATAGTTTCAATTAATAATTATACCAAGGCACACATTTTTTCAATTGTGTGTATTCGATTGGTATTAAGTTAGGGCTAAGTTCTGGTTTACATCACGTTAACTAACAGCCAGATTAGGCTCAAAATTAAAATGAAACATCATTTTTATTTATTTAATTTCAAACATTTTTATTTAATTCGAAACTGTAAGTTTAAGTACAATAGGTAAACACACCTACTACGAAAATAGTGCAACAAATCTGCCTTAATTTGTTGACTCTACAGAAAATTTTAAAAATGGTAGCTAGAAAAATAATTTTATAACTTAAGTCTTTGTTTAAATAATTTTAGTTTTAGTCGGTTTTGGTCTTGACTTCAGTAACAACTTTACAAGTACCTACCAAGGGTTCCTTTTCAGAACAATCAGAAAGTTTCATTGATTTTGTGTTGTTGAGAATTATAATGATGTAAAAAAACGAAAGTAGTAAAGTATAAGAAGTTCGGTTCATTTAATTCAGCTCATGAATAACAAGCCCTAACATGCAAATAAATCAAGATTAAAGAGATTTTACTTTGTCTAAAAGTCTAAATATTTCACTTTGTTGAATTAACTTCGTTGCGATACTGAAAAAATTATGACGAATAAACATATGATGTAAATAACTTTCTACGAAATTCAACCCCAATTTTATCTTTTACCATTCCACCCCACATACTAACTTATCCCAAACATTTAAAACACAAGCAAAATAATTTCCCTAACATGGTCCACATAGCCATTAATTATTCACGTTCATACATAATTTATATGTAATTATTCTGTACAATGTTATTTTATCGGTGAGGAAACACTACTGGAAGACTTGTGTTTGCAGAGTCTATTAATGTATGAATAATTAATTAATGTTTGGGAAATAAATACTTGAGATCAGCTTTTTAGTATGCCATACAAGTTTATGATCTGTCGGAGAGCAGCTGAACAAATTCTTCGAAGTGTGAAATGTCCCGGTGCTCACTTTGTTTATTTTGCTTCAAAAACAAGTGATGTTTTAGCAACACCATAGTTGATATGAGGGCAGTGCTGTGGTGGCCCAGTAATTACGGAGTACCTTACGTGTTTGTCGCTAGCTCGAAGACAAGTAGCATACCTTACCTACTTCACCTGAAGTCATCATCTGCCCAGCCTTTTTCTGTTGGAGTGGGCTTCCTGTCTCAGCGGTTTCAGCTGAATGCCATTATTTTACGTGGAGCGACTGCTGGTCTGACTTCCAAAACGCAGTACTTGGTAATACTAAACCCCTGGGTATAACTGGTTGTCAGACTCTCGGGCTATTACCTATCTGTAACGACAGTCACATATCTACCAATTTTATTTATTTGATTTTAAATGACAGCATGAGGCTGTCAGACTTGACTTGACAGACTTGAAGAAAGTCACCGTGAAAAAACAAGAGAAGCAATCTGGTGGGACATTCCTTTACCACAAAGACAGATTATGTCAGCCTTAGGCACAACTCTGACAAACATACCTACTACCTTCTCCAATATTTTTTTACGTGAAAAAATACCTCATTCATCTTTTTAACCGTTTAACCTCTAATAAGAAAATCCAGAGCGGATAGAAACACAAGCTAATAAAAATGTATGCCCTATCTACATACGTCTGGATATGAAGGCAATCAATAAAGCCGCTTCACTAGAAGACAAATAAATGTTTTGAACCCCTGAAAGGCCCAAAAAAATAAAATTATACAAACTGTACAAATGTTTCAGAGTCAACCCTAAGATAAATGGTGTAATCTCCTTTATCGCAACGAAAAACTCTGAACGATAACAAAGAAAAAAAAAAGATTTTAAAAGACCATAATTCACTGACTCCGCCCAGGAACCCTTTTTGGGGAGAGTGGGGTAAAACGGTATAGATGCGGTATTTCCATTGTGTTTACATCAGTTCCAAGGAAATTGGGATAAGCATCGGTTGGGTACTCAAAGTTGGGCGGCTCGGAATATAAAATATTGCTGCATTGCTGACGTAGGCAGAGGTGGTTATGTAAAAGTTTTGTGTAAGCGATTTTTTGAGTTATCTTCAGATATCGTTTGTATAATATAAATACATGCAATATATTTTATTGCTTACGAATTCTCAAGAAATAAATAGAACTTCTTGTTCTTTTATCCAGGTTTGAGGTTGCAATGAAAATGTTCTCATTAACTTAGCTACCAATTTAGTTAGACAAAAATCTGACAAACAAACTAAAACAAACACTCTATCAATCAAAAACAGGATATTTAAAAACCAATTAAGTGCAACAGAAATTTCGCTAAAACTTTTACAGCGTTGAAAACACTTCCCTACACCCATTACTTTTATCCATTTCGCCTTTGTTTACTCTTGCTTCGGAAATAAGGCCGTAGATAAAACAGCTATGAGCGCAGTATAAATCATACTGGTTCAATTATACCCCTCTCACTCACAGTATATGAGCCTCCTTTATATCCGTAAATCATTTTCACGACTTTATCAGTATTATTTTCTGTTGTATGCTGATGGAGAGGCAGGGTGCTAATAGTGGAAGATTATGTGATAAAAATGAAAATAACTGTGTCGTGATATACCACAAAACATCAAGGATGTTACCCTAAAGGGTCAGGCAGCGGACCTACCTATCGGTGAAACTGCTTTCATCGTGCGATCGAGTTGTGAGCCGTGCTATACGATTATCGTTTCATCATCCTCATCATCATTTCAGCGAAAGACGTCCACTGTTGAACATAGGCCTCACCCAACGCCACATTGGCATAAGGGGGGTTTTGCCATTATCGCCACGCTTGGCAGTTGGGTTGGCGATCGCAGTACGGTTGTTACAAAAGCACAGAGAACGCTGCTGCCCATTCTCTGGCAAGTCCCTTAGTCGCCTCTTACGACACCCACGGGAAGATATGGGATGGTGCTATTCTTTACGTCCGACACCATACAGAACCTTATCTTCTACCATACAGAAGATTATTGTATATATCAAGACTAAAAAAATAAACTAGAGTTATATTTATTATCCTATGATGATTCTCGGAAGAGCCCGTGGCTAAATAATAACAGCCGCACGGGTCGATCTTTAAGGTTGAGACGTGCTTGCCGAGGTTGGGCCGTAGATGGGTGACCATAATAACATACCAAGTTTCTTCCGTGCCTCGGAAAGCACGTTAAGCCGTTAGTCCCGGCTGTCATTTGTAGATCTTTGGCAGTCGTTACGAATAGTCAGAAGCCGAAAGTCTGACATCCAGTCTTACCATGGGGTATTGTATTACCCAGTTATCTCAGTTCGTTTCGTGTAAAATACTGGTACTCAGCTACATCCGGTTAGACTGGAAGCCGTCCCCAAGATAGTTTAGGAAAAGGCTAGGCAGATGATGATTCTGCTAAAACGGCCATTTTAGGTCCCCTGGTTACTTACTAGCGAAAGTGCCACGCGTGCAGTGCGGCCAGATGCGAAAATTTAAAACCGATCATTTTACTCCGCTACCTGCTAGGCTCCAGGCGCTAAGCAAGCCACCTCAGTGAGTTTGTAGCCAAATATTGAAAATTGAAGATGATTCTCTCATTGATAAGAAAACGCCTACAGAATTTCCCCTCCTCATAGTAAAGAGAGACTAAGTGGCATGACTTAGTAGCGTTTATACTTTACGGCATTTCATACAAACTTTCAAGTCCTTATAATCCGAAATGACTGTACCGAACATAGGCCTAAAAAGTTACTAAAAAACATAAAAAAAGAAAATTGGAAATTTCTGTTTCTATAGATAATTTATAATCGGTCTAATTTAGCTGTAACACTAATTTTCGATAATGTTTTTTAGTTACTTTTATGACCTATGTATGCTGCTTATGCTTTTGAAGTGGCATTCAAATCGGTTCAGTCATTTCGGAAAATAAGGACTTGAAAGTTTGTATGAAATGTCGTAAGGCGTAAACGCTCTTAGCGCAAAGTTTACCAGAGTTCAGGAAAGTAATCAAGCTAAATGTTATCACAATACTTTCTATTGTCAAGAATAGTTATAGGTTCGAAGTTCAGTTCTCTTAGGAGTTCAGCCTTTAGTTTGAGACCCAGTGAGATGCTTTTCAGTGATATTGTGTAGATTAGGGACTTCAAAAACTTACTTTGTTGAACTGTAGATACGGATGATAGGAATCACAACTTTTAGCCAGTTTTATTTGTATCTTAGTTACTAGATAAAACAATAACTTTTTTGTTTTTTTTTTTAAACGTTGCACCGCGCTTGGAATTTCTCCTGTATCGTGGGTGCGTTTACAAACATTGAAACTCACATTCACAAACAGCCAGACCCAGAACAACTATCTGTAGGTCATATAAATATTTGTTCCGTGCGGGGATCGAACCCGCGACACGCAGCGCAGCAGTCGATCACTCAACCACGGTGCCGTCAACTTAAAAACATGCCTGTAATTCTCGAAGACCATCCACATTTCGCCAGTTATGTCTGAGGACTATATAGTGGGGGGAGCGCCTATTGCCCTTAACCGGGCATATTGATGCCCGCCTAAAAAAATAAAAAAGTCATCAATCACTCCCCATGATTAATATTGACGTAATTCTTCCCTCCAATCAGATTTAAGTCCATCGTTTCCGATAGCACTTAAGTAAAATTGATTTCTAAATGATCCGATGACAACCGGCAACCCTTCAAACACTCAGGATACTCAAAAACCGATACCGTATCTCAAAATTGAATTTCTTAATTGCCTATCCGCTACAGAGAAAATACTTTGATGAAGTTCGCTCCTTTCGGTCAACGGGGAGGTTTCGTGAAATTTCATTAATATTTTTTTGCCCTCGAAACCACAGTGTTGGGCCGAAAGTTTTTTAATCTTGCCTGAGGTCGTCTGCCTCGTGAATTACATTTACCTTGGGCTCACGAACGGTTAATGTTTTTCACTGTTTCGTTTAAACCTGGGATTGGAATGTTGGGCCCGAGGATTGATTTGAAATTTTCGTATGATACTTTTAGGGTTTTGGAATTCCATGTGTTAAATTGTTTTGAAACTTTGTGAGGGGTGAAAATGTTGGTGACCGTATGAGTTAAAATTAAATTCTGTCATCGTTTAGGGATGAAAATAATCATTAAATTGAGGATCAAATAATGAACAAGGAGCAAGCATAAAAACATAGCCGTGCGAGCAAAGGTATTAATGTGTGCTTTGATAAAAATAACCTGAATCAAGTACACAGTTATCAGGTTTTTTCAAACAAACAAGGAAATCGCAATCTTTGGGCCTAGAATAATAACGTTAACAAGATGCATCTATACCAGGCTAAGTTACAGAAACTATTCTACTCATCATCTGCCTAGCCTTTTCCCAAACTATCTTGGGGTTGGCTTCCAGTCTAACCGGATGCAACTGAGTACCAGTGTTTTACATGAAGAGACTGCCTATCTGACCTCCACAACCCAGTAACTGGGTAATACGATACCCCTTGGTAAGACTGGATGTCAGACTTTTAGCTTCTGACGACTCGTAACGACTGTCAAAGATCTACAAATGACAGCCGGGACCAACGGCTTAACGTGCTTTCCGAGGCACGGAGGAAACTCAATATGTAATTGTGGTCACCCATCCACAGACCAACCTCGGCAAGCACGGCTTAACCTTAAAGATCGACCTGGACGGCTGTTATTATTTAGCCACGAGCTCCTCAACAGAAACTATTCTACTATAGTACATAAATCTCACACTTAAAGCCAAACTATCCCTTGTATAGAAACGACGCTCCAAAGACTAAACTACTACAACTTAATTCTGGACTAAATAGACTAGAAGAGGACTAAGTTTGGCACATAGCGGACTTTGGGATCACTTAACACGGTAACGGTCACTTTTATTAGTGTTTGCTGCCAAATATCATTATGTTGCTCTAGGCGGTAAACAGTTTTTGTATTTACGATATTAGCTTTTAACACTGCTTGGATTAAATTGAAATTTGGTTAATTGAGGTTTATTATTATCGCTTGACTAAGACTTCTGCGCTCAAGTTACTATCACGACTGTAATCCCCGAAGGGTTAGGCGGGGTGTTGCTAATACCCACATTTCGCCAGTTATGTTTAAGTTCCATGTAAAAGGGGCGAGCCTATTGCCATTAACCGGGCACAATCCCAGACTTCGTGGCTGCTACTGAGAAATTCCTAATGGTAAAAACTCAATAACACTTTGGCCGACCTGGGAATCGAACCTAGGACATCATACTCAGCAGTTGCGCTTCCAACCACTAGACCAACGAGACTGTAATATAAATTATCTGTAAACAAGTATCCTTCACCAGGTCATCGGTCCACCTAGTGGGATGCCTTCCAACGCATCGTCTTCGGGTTCGCGGTCGCCATTCCAGAACTTTTCGGCCCCATCGGCCATCCGTTCTGCGAGCAATGTGCCCTGCCCACTACCACTTAACTTTGGCAATTCTTCGGGCTACGTCGGTTACCTTGGTTCTTTTGCAGATGTCCTTATTTCTGCCTTCTGATGAGGTCCATTGTTGTGGGGATTCGCTGGATAGGAGTGGCACGGGACCGGTCAATGTGGCGACACTTGGGAGAGGCCTATGTCCAGCAGTGGACGTCTTTTGGCTGAATGATGATGAAACAAGTATCGCAAAAACTAACCAGTAGTCGCGACACTTTTCTATTTTTGTTTCTAATCTATTCTCCACCTACTTATAAACGAATAACGTTCCAAAAATAGCGATGATCCAACTTTGTCTGCGAAACCTTTCAAAAATACGTAGGCACCCTTCCATACCCTCCATCAAATACAGTCTTCAATCCGAACACATAAACAGAATTTTACTACAATCCAGCTCAAAGGCGATAACTCCAAGCAAACCCTAAAAATCAAAGTTATCCCAAGATTGGAACACTAAATATTATCATCCCTGGAGGAAACGACTTGAGAAAAAGGTCGCCGGTCCGTGCACAGAAACTTGAAGGATCTGGGAGATAACATCGTTTGTTATCAACTAGACTTTGTCCGCGGGTTGGCCTTTATATTGTTCTGAGATTTCACGTCGTCACCTTGTTTAGAAATGTGGAGCAGACGTGTTGTCTGGTTCGTGGGAGCGATTAGATTGGAGGCCTCTTAAAACTTTAGACTCAGTACGATACCTGTGAAAAAGTTGGGAGCATTTTGAGAAAAACTCGCTTGTACGATGCAATAGTAAATTGAATAAATGCGTTACTATGGTTACTGTTAGTTTGGGTAATCTCACTGCTGAGAAAGGCCCCACAACATCCATTCGATCGATCGATTTTGATTCGATCTAGGGCCAATGTGGAGCCGTAGTCGTTTGTTGTGTCCAGCCCACTAAAAAATCTAAATCAGATTTTTATATGACACAAAATTGTTCTAGTTTGCACACTAGACCATTCAAAACTGTGATGACTCAAGTTACTTTTTTCAAGAGACTAAAAACAAACACATAAAGAAATCACCAACCTATTTAAAAACAGTATTTCAACAGTCTAGTCCGAGACGTCTCGTAGACTACCTATTTGCATAAAAAAATTGACTTGTGCAGATAAACAGCTCATAAATATTCTGAAGCTCCACTCTTCGCTGTACAGTGTCCTCAGCATCGACGACAAACAGACAGACTTCTAACAAATTGTAATAGTGTTGATAGTTTGTCGGGGAAAGGGTACAAGGGCCTCGGCTTAGCTCCTTTGGACCGTTCGGTCGGAGATCGATAGATTTGAGACCAGGCGTTGAAAAAAGCTTTCAACAAGACCTTTTATGTGTGAAATAACTAAAAAATGGAAGCTTGGGTTTTATTCCTATGATAGTGTGGGATAGATATTGGGCTTAGTAAAGAAAAGCAGCGACTTAACATAATCAGTGTGAAAACGAAAGTTTTATAGGTCTACACTTTTGTGGCCCCCAAAAACTAAAATACATAAAATAGTATCAGTGACGCGGTTTTTTTAAGTTTTTTGAAAGGGATATTTACTTAACATAAAAAAAAAACAAATATTGTAATAAATGAAGTAGCGTTAGTTTAAAGAAAAAATATATTTAATGTTTTGCTCGGAGTATGGCTCGATTATGAAATAAAAGGGAGATGGAAGATTTATTTTGAAAAGTTGATGAATGAAGAGAATGAATGGAGAGGTGTGCTTAATGAGGTACAAGTAAATATGGGAACGGTGAAGGAAATAAGCATGGATGAAGTGAGGAATGCAGTTCGAAGTATGAAAAATGGAAAGGCCATGGGCCCTGATGAAATACCATTGGAAGTATGGAAGTGTTTAAAAGAAGACGGATGTATGTGGCTGACTTTATTTTTCAATAAGCTGTTGAGCGAAGAAGCAATCCCACAAGAATGGTGCAATAGTTCGCTAGTGCCCATTTTTAAAAATAATGGTGATGTGCAGGACTGCAACAACTATCGAGGGATAAAGCTCATGTCACATAGTATGAAAGTTTGGGAGAAAGTAATAGAGAAAAGATTGCGAGAGGAGAGTGAAATTAGCCAAAATCAGTTTGGATTTATGCCAGGTCGAGGAACAATGGACGCTACTTTTGCACTCCGGCGATTAGGTGAGAAGTACAGACGTGCGCACAAGAACTTGCACATGGTGTTCATTGATCTAGAGAAAGCGTATGATAGGGTACCTCGGGAAGTGTTGTGGTGGGCCTTGAAAGAGAAAGGTATGCCTGGGAAGTATGTAGAGTTAATTCGTGCTATGTACAGCCAATCTTGTACCTACGTCCGGTCAGCTGCTGGCAACACCGACGAGTTCAGTGTGGCTGTAGGCTTGCATCAAGGGTCGGCTTTAAGTCCTTACCTCTTCCTGTTGATTATGGACGCTTTGACGTCGGACATACAGGAAGAGGCACCCTGGTGCATGCTGTTCGCCGACGACATTGTTCTCGTTAGTGAAGATGGACCAGAGATCCAGAGCAGATTGGAGAAATGGCAACAGAAGCTGGAGAATGTTGGCCTGAAAATCAGCAGAACTTAAACCGAATACATGTTCTGCGATTTCGGCGGTCTCTCCAGTCCTGGCGTCATAGCGCTAGATGGCGCGTTTCTTCCTGTCTGCTCCGACTTTCGATATCTCGGTTCACTCGTGCAAAGCGATGGCGAAATAGATCGTAAGCACAGAATAAACATTGGATGGATGAAATGGCGGCAGGTCACGGGAACTATCTGCGACTCCCGCATTCCCCTTAAACTTAAGGGGAAGATTTATAAAACAATGGTTAGGCCTGCTGTCTTGTATGGGTCAGAATGTTGGGCCACAAAAGGGATGAATGAAAGGCACTTGCATGAGGCTGAGATGAGAATGCTAAGGGGGCTGTGTGGTGTTACGCGAATGGATAGAATAAGGAATGAGTACATTAGAGGAAGTCTGAAAGTGGCGCCGGTGACTCAAAAGATGCGTGGAAATAGGTTGTCGTGGTATGGGCATGTGATAAGGAGGAACAAGGAAAATGTCGTGAGGAAAGTTTTGAGTATGAATGTGCATGGGTATAAGGGTAGAAGAAGACCAAAGAAACGATGGATGGACTGTGTGAAAAATGATACGGCAAGAAAGGAGGTATCTCATGAGATGACAAGTAATAGAGAGGTATGGAAGAAGAAGACGTACTGCGCCGACCCCAAATGAATTGGGATAAGGGCAAGAGAATGATGATGATGATGGCTCGATTATAAAATGTAACTTATTTTCAGTTTTGAAGCATTCACCAAACTAGAAACTTTACGGCTCCGAACCAAATCGTCAAAATGAACGGATAAAAGTCAAAAGTACATTACCGCACTACTTAAATAAAATGTAATGACACTTTCAGCATTAGTTATGAATTCAGCCCAGCGCCCAGCAGACGTGAAAATTCAATCTGCAGTGAAACAGCCAGGTATAAAATAAAATAAAATCTAACAGCGATTTCATACTTAATTTCAACGGACAGGAAAACTTAATAAAAACTGACCTAGAACTTTAAAACTACTAGATAATTATACAGCAATTTCTTGTACTTTGTGCAACAAAGATGTCAACAACATAGTCATCAAAATGGTGATTACTACGTCAATAGATTGTAATAAAACTTAATAAAAGCTTGTGAAATAGAGCATAATTTATCAACCGTACAGTGTACGATGTTTGCGAATTAAAAAAGTCCTGATAAAGGTCGTAAAAGACCAAGAGGAATAAGTCCCAACGCCGAGGAGACCAAATCTGCATTTCTAAACTTCAATGCTTTGGAAGCCGTAGATGTTACTGAAAGTAGAAGCAGCTAGTGGAGAAACATTATTAAACAGTACGTGTTTTAACCTTGACATGGTTACGACCCCATTGGGGACACAACGCAAGGAGAGGGAGGTATGTTTCAAATCTTTATCATCTTCCCCCGCCTGTCCAATTCTATTTGAGGTCGGCGCAACACGTTTTGTTCTTAAATTTTCCCCTGTCAGTCGTCACGGCATAATTTTGAGTACTATCTCTTTCATGTCTTTCCTCACCGAATTTATCCATCTTTTCTTAGGTCTTCCTCTCCTTCCCTATCCATCAACATATATATCCATCACTCTGTTAGTCACATTCGTTTCAAGGAGGCGTTTTTCAATAACAGACAACAAATTAAAATTCATAAAATCCTATTAAACATAAATTAGATCTCAAGTTAAAAATTAAAAAAGAAAACTCAGCAAATTCTTAACGCAACCCAAAATCTACCCGCGCCCTTAACAATATCTCACGTGTCTATAATCTTAAATCTTTAGCAAATTCGCCCGCCATTTTCATTGTGATTCAAGTAGGATATAAAAAAAAGCGTAAATTACTTCGTTCTACTAATACCGACACATCTTTGACGGCAGAAAGAAACTTGAATGGTTTTATGGGAATTTTATGGGGTGCTTCTTATTCTCCAACCTGTTTTATTATGTTAGAAGATGATATACGGATGGCTCTGATAATGGTCGGTTGAAGTTTTTGGCCAAATATGATGGAGTTTGGAGATAGTGTCTTTATTGCGATATCTTTGTTGCGTAACGGAAATACTCGTATGGAGATGTTATTGACGTTATCATTTGGAAAGATAAAATTAAGAAAGATTTAATTAAGAATGTTGAGTCACATTTGAGAGTGGATCATCATCGTCATCATTTCAGCCGAAAGACGTCCACTGCTGGACATAGGCCTCCCCCAAGTTTCGCCACATTGACATAACATGGGGTGTTTTGCCATAATCGCCACGCTTGGCAGGCGGGTTGGCGATCGCAGTACGGTTGTCACAAAAGCACAGAGAATGCTGCTGCCCATATTCTGGCAAGTCCCTTAGTCGGTGATGGTGCTATTCTTTGCGTCCGACACCATACAGAGCCATTGAGAGTGGATAGTATAAGCATAATCAGTTTATAACGTTCCCACTGCTGGGATGAGGGCCTACTCCCTGTGAAATAGAGTGGGCGAGTGTAATCCAACACACGAGTCGAGTGTTATCTAAAGTAATTTTTGGAACTTTTGGTTTACATTTGAATATCTGAGTACGATTTGAATGTCGTATTGGAACTCGTATTGGGAGTGAATGTAAAAGATTATTCCACAGTTTTTTACATCAGTTAGTTTAGATAGATTTGAAGCTGGCATTAGTAAAACGATTATTATGGCAGATCTCAAAATAACGTTAACAGATAAGAAAGCAGTAACAACAATTTAGTTTAGCAATCTGGAAAATTTTAATCGGCAAACAAATTAAGTGTCTCGGATCTTAGTGCAACTTAGCAACTTATAAAATAATGTTGGAACCTAAAAACAAGTCAATCTTAAAATTCTTTAATAAAAAAGTATGAAAATCTCAAGGATCTTTTAAAATACTATAAAAATGAAGCAAAGACAGGATACATAAAAGAAAATTTTGCCGTTACAGCACTTCATTTACGACCAAAGTTCTAAGAGACACTAAATCGTTGACCAAAAACTTTTTTTATGGCTTTAGTTTACCACACAATGTCTCAGATATTTTAATAGTATCATATTAATGTACCACGGCTGTTAATTGACTTGCTGATGATGATGGTTTTATTATCTTTAAAAAGAAGATGATAGCTTGGAATGTTAATACCGTATACAACATTCTAAATGGTGATAATTTTATTTAAACAGTGACAGATTAGTAGATAAGCAGTTGACTTGAAGTATCTCTCAAAATACTGAAGATATTAATAAACCACAATTCACAAAAATAGGTCCGCACCAATCATATTAAGATTAACAAAAAAAGGAAAGAAATAAAAATAATAAACATGATTGAGAGAAAACCATTAGGATTATAAGATTGGGTGGATCAAAAATAAATCCTCTTTTTTGACAGATTTGAAATATTGGGGAGTAAGTTAGATCAGACATATTTCGGGAAGAGTGCTTTATTAATGCAGTTTTTCTACATAATTTTTGTTGAGATGGCTAAAGTACTGGAAATAAATTACTTTTCAATTCACGTACAAAATGGCCGGTCTTTAAAAGCGTCACTCCATTAATAAGCCAAAGCGCGTTTCAGTACGTGGCTCGTATTGAAAACTGTCCTCTATTAAACTCCCAACTTCATTGGAAAAGCAATACATTTAGGACATTAAATTACGCTTCAAAGCTAGTTGTTTTACATTAATTGCAGATTCATCAAATCTGTTAGAAACCAATAACAACCACACGAGTTGATCAAAAGTGGAGCTACTTATCAAGGTGAGCCGTGGATGGGTGACCATCCATTTATATATCAAGATTAGTTTAGCGACCAGGCCACCTATTGTATCCACCCTATTTATAAGTTATAGCACTTCGCCCGCGACTTCGTCCGCGAAAATTGTGATACAATGTAACCTATGTTACACGGTAAAGATCTAGGTTTCTAATGGTGAAAGAATTTTTAAAATCCGTTGAAGAGTTTTTGATTTAATCGTAACATACAAACAATTTCACGTGACGTTTCTCTTTTTTGGTCAAAGAATTACTATTGCCATCCAACGTGGCAATGCGGCCAGCCTTCTGGGTACTTTTCCTGTTAACAGCGATGTTGACGAATTTTATGACGCCCTGTAATTTTGATACTTGTACATATTTCATTTTTGTTTAATATTTATTTATAGTTGTACATAGGTAATATAATAAAAACAAACAATCAAATCTTTCCTCTTTATATTATTTGTTATATAGGTTAAATGTTTTAATGATACCTATGGCTTGTATGGTGTACATAATACAGAGTAATCTATCTATCAATCGGGACGCACGTAAAGCCTTTGGTTACGTCTGCAATTTGAAAATCTTTGTCAGTCGGTACGGTTAGTCTGAAGCCCGTCAGTCTGACAACCACTCTTATCAAGGCGTATCGTCTTAACCAGTATCTTGGGTTATGGGGTAGAAAGGCTAGATGTATCCAGAAAAACTGGAAGGCTAATAAAATTGGAAAAAGGTTAGGCAGGTGGTAATTGATTGATAATTATTAAAATGTCTTTCACCTTATTTTAAAGCTTTGCATCACCCTTTCTAAAGCTATGATATGACCATTATCTAAAGCTTCGGCCTCCCTATTTTCTAAGCCTTCGACCACACCATTGCATGAACAAAACCTTTGTTAAAGCGGAAGTTAACGTTATTAATAATACGGGGATGACATAATTTCGCACATTCACAAACTATCCTGCGAACTTTGACAATTTACAACTGCTTGCCCAACTTTGGGGCAACGGTCTCTAATTGTCAGTGACAGCAATTCAGTCCAAGTTGAAGTCTTATGAATGTCAGTCCACCAACAATTGGACCAGCTTTACAAATTACAGGTAAGTAGTAAAATACCGAAATTTGCGTGGTTACATGGGTCAGAAACAAAAATACACAAATAGTCACGTACGGCGATTGCAAGCGCAGTCACGATTAACATTCATTTGATTTATGAACGGTGAACATTTATTCGCAATGCGAACATTCGTTCACGAGCAAAACAATTTTAGATTGATTTGATAGAATGTTCGCTGCGTAACAAACGCTCGCCCAACGAATGTTTGCAGAGTAAATGGTAGCAGCTTATGCATGCTGTGATTACCGTCCATTTGTTAGAAATCGCGTATGTACGCATTCTAGATGACCTTGCACTTATTTTCGTTGGATTTCTGTCCCCATGCATTCTGTGTCAGCTTTTTTCTAAATCCGAGTCCACCCGAACTAGTCGCGATCACTTCCGAGAACTAAAACCGAACAATAAAGGCATATTTCATAGCCCACAGGTACCCATCGAGTTGTGAAATCTCATTTTTACTTGCAACATTGCAAAAGGTTATTAAAGTAGAGTGGATCAGCGGAAAAGGTTAGGTAACAACATAAAAGGTTCACAAAGATCCCTGAGTTTTTTATTGTAGTGGTAGAGCCTTTGTTTTGGCCTGTCTTTTGTTCTTGAATGCTTTGAATGGGAACGATTTTTCAGTTGGGAAAACAAGTGAATTTTAACGTTGATGGTAATAAAATGTCGGTTGATTAAATCTTTTTGAATTTATTCGATTATGTTAAAAGGTGGATCGATTGATTTATGTTTTGTCTGTGATTTTGTTTAAGTGATACTTGTTTTATGTTTGATGAATTTAAATTATGACTGAATGGTTATTGAATTAGTTTTTAAATGTTATTAGAATTTAAATACTTAATTATTCTGCTTTTTTACAAAGGCATGTTGTATGGATATTTTTTATTAAATGTAGATCTTTCAGTTGCACAGGTGCATACTTCGCAATTAAATATAACCAACGTATACGTCCCAAACACACATGTTCTACGGTTAGCATGATATGCGTTTTTTATACTTATACGATTGCACTATAAATATAAACTTCGATTAGTACTGAAGTTGAAATAGCTTTCAGTAAATTCAATGGGAAAGACTTACAAGTATTCCATACAAATTGACGTAAGTGAACATTATTATTAAATCTATATAAAAACTCGCGTTCGGCTCTCTGGTTGCCATGGCATTAAGAAAAAGAACTTAATATAACTTTCTTGTAAATGTTTAGTGGAAGAAAAATATCTGTTAACATTTAATTTATTTTCCCTACATAATGTTTCGTCTTTCGTGTTTCGTTTTTTTTTTATGGAAGGAGAATTTCCTTAAGAAAAATCTTGAAAAAAAAAATACTATTCACTAACGATAAATATCTATATACGTCAAACTTAATTTTTAAAAAAGCCTAATTCATAAATTTTAGTACTTACCCAATACTGTAAAATAAATCCTGAAAAAGGAAAAATCAGAAAGGACACCAAACCGTAATAACTCAGGAAACTCCTTGAAAGAATACTAATAAAACATTAGTAAAATTTGAGGCGACACAAGATAATTCTTGGAGACAAACAAGTGTTCTCCCCAAATGAGGTTCGGACCAAAGTTATTAACTGAGACAGTTAAGAGAGTTATTATAATTTCATTTTGACTTTGTTGGTGTATTTTTTCCGCCATGAAGAAATAAAATAAATTTTACGTCACAAGATGTAACAGAAACATCAAAAAAAGTTTGATTCAAACTTATCACATCTTGTTTATCTTAGCTTTTATTTTATTCTTTGTTATTTATCTTTATCGTGAAGCATCCTCATCGCCATTCTCCTGCCCTTATCCTAATTTACTTGGGGTTGGCGCAGCATGTCTTCTTTCATACTTCTCTATTAATTGTCATTTCATTAGACACCTTCTTTCTTGCACTACCATCTTTCTCACAGTCCATCCATCTTCCTTTGGTCTTCCTATCCAATCCACATACATATCGTGAAGCATAATTTACAAAAAACATTTTATCGCAGCTAGCCTTATATCATCTTCATCATCATCATCATCAGCCGAAACGTCCACTGCTGGATATAGGCCTCCCCCAAGTGTCGCCACATTGACCGGTCCCGTGCGCCTCGCATTCAGCGGATCCCCGCAACCTTCACCAGGTCATCGGTCCACCTAGTGGGAGGCCTTCCAACGCATCGTCTTCCGATAGCATCACTGGTAAAATACTGATTGTAGGCTTCATATCTACCAACGGCACAGCTTATAATTTATCAACTTCACAACTATCGGATTCACAACAAAGTTCACATGAAAGAGACGAAACAAACTCTCAAACTAACTCCGAACATACTGGAAACAATATCAATATCATCCCACATTACAGTAAAATTTAATATTACTACTAAACCTTCAGACATATTAAATCCAAATATTACTAAAGTGAAAACTGCAAAATATTGTTTTGGAACAAATAAAACCAAATTCATTTGGGAGGTCAATACAAAAAGTCTTTGAGTTATATCAGAGAGGTATGATCAAAGGTCACTGTTTGCTGAGGACCCAAATCAAATAGTTTGTCCCATAAATAGCTTGGGTCACGTCTCAGACTAACTTGGTTAACGTTCTGACTCAACGAAAAATTATTTTCGCTGAAACGCTGGCACTAGATGAAGAAAATTGTTTGGGAACAAATAAAAATGAAATATAATTTCTGAGGGAATTGAGGTTAAAGTTTTCAACGTTGACGTTTGTGTTAACGAGAGGTGGAGAAAGGCTATTGAAAGTTTACTCTGGAAGGGGATTTTAATAGTCAATCTCCGTGGTTGTCGAGGGATGCAAGAAAAATTGAGCATTTCAGAGTTCGGTAGATAAGTTCCGTAAATTGGGGGCAGGAACAGTTTACGGGGATAAAGAATTCAAAATCATAATAACATTAAAATGCTTTATTAATTATGTAAACAAAAAAAATTCAATTCAAAATTTTGTATGGAACATCGGTTTAGAAACACTTCAAATTCTAATTCATCAAAATTCACAAAATGCTCCATAAAATACCGCTGAATTCGCTAAATAGTTACTATTGCTAATTGAATTCGCTGATTACCAAGCTAACATTATTCAAGGCCGGCTCTTTTGCAATTCTTTGAGATAAAACAAACTTCTTGATAACCCCCACACCTCCCTAAAAAGTAACTTTCTGAACAAGGAAAATTCAGCAATTTTAGCATCACAGGGACACATCTTAAAGATAATTATGACTTTGGAATCCATTGAAAAGTCCATTCCATCTGAAGTTTGACTAGTTGCGAAACATGAAAATCTAATCAAAACATCTCGGGAGTTCCTAAGTGGTAAAGGTTGGAAGTACTCTAACATTTAATACTTTGATCAATGAGGCACGATTTGAAATGGCGTCTTTTGATACAAATTTGAAACTAGCAGTTCGCGCAAGATTTTATGCCGCAGACAGATCTTGTTGAAAACTGCGACGGTCGTATTAAATTGAAATTGTATAAATATGTGGAGCTTTGCAGTTGTGCTGACGTATAAAAGGAGGCTAGAATATCTTAGTAGTAAGGCAGCGAGTTGGCTGCTTTTCATTATTTATGCACTGTGTGATCTTAAGAGTTAAAACTCACTAAGTGGTTCCGAAGACACTACGACACCTAACGTTGATCCGGCTAAGAACCCTCTTGAATTATTAAAGGAAGAAATTTTAGGTTAAATAAAATATACAGTAAGCAGTTTAGTAGTCTTGAGAAACTCAGTTATTTTTAATTTAAAAGCCAAGAAATTACGATTGGATTTAACTTAACAACTGAACAAGAAAACTATGAAGTAGTCATAAAAGTTGGCTGTATTTCCGCTTCAAAGTTAGTAACAAGTTGGTGATAAAAATATTACTTAAAAGCGAATAATTTATGTAGTTTTTGTTGGTTTTGTTTGGTATAATAATTGTTCTATAAGGGACTTGCCAGAGAATGGGCAGCAGCGTTCTCTGTGCTTTTTGCAACACCCGTACTGCGATCGCCAACCCGTCTGCCAAGCGTGGCGATTATGGCAAAACCCCCCTTATGAGCGCAAAAAAGAAATGGCCCCTAGTACCCGGCAGCCCGTCTACCCTCGACTATGGTAGCGGTCGAGGTTACGGCGTGGCAAGGGGTGCAAAGAATCTCCGGAAGGGATCCGGCTGCCTATACCGACGACTTGACCTGGCAACATATAACACGCGATCACTCCGGACCGACGAGAAGATTTCCGAGAGGGTGACCTGCAGTCCCAGGGTGGTGTTGGGTTTATCGTCTAGAAGTCCCTTGTGAATAACGTAGTGAAGATCGAGAGTGTGTCGACCAGGGTGGCGTACCTGATACTCAGAATATCCTCAAGATATTCACTGAAGGTCAGCAACAACAACAGCTCTACGCCCCGACCTCGGCACACCCCGACGACGAAGTGGAGACCATGTATGAGGATATCTCCAAAGCCATGCATGGTTTCAAAACCCACTTGACTGTTGTCATGGGGGACATCAACGCGAAACTGGGCAAGCGAGACGGAGATGAGCTGCAGGTGGGGCAATTTGGGTTTAGATGTCGAAACCACCGGGGACACCAACTGGCTAGTTTTATGGAGAAGGAGGGCCTCTATATGATGAACTCCTTCTTCAGAAAGCGTGAGCACAGGAAGTGGACCTGGCAGAGCCCCGATGGTGCAACTAAAAATGAGATTGACTTCATCATGTCAACCAAGAAGCAAATGTTCAATGATGTCTCTGTGATCAATTCGGTGAAAACTGGGAGCGATCACCGCATGGTAAGAGGCACATTCAACATCAACTTTAAGCTTGAAAGGTCTCGACTGATGAAGTATAAGCTCCGACCAGCACAGATCCAGATCCAAAACCCCGAGTGCTTTCAGCTTGAACTCCAGAATCGTTTCGAGTGCCTAGGAAGCTCAGTAGACGAATGCAACTGTGGATTCGTGGAAACTGTCCATATGACAGGGTCTAAGTTCTTCAAGACGCGTCGTACACAGAAGAACAAAAAACTCTCTGATCATACTCTCAAGCTCATGAAGGAACGGCGTGAGATGATCCTGCAGTCTTCAGAAGACGCGTGGAAATACCGGCAGCGCAATAGACAGATCTCTAAATCCTTGAAGAGCGACCTCCGCCGCTTCAATTCCGAGCGTATTAAAGACGCCATTGAGCGGAATAAAGGCTCAAAGGTATTTGCAAGAGATCTGGCTATTGGGCAGAGCCAGCTCACAAAACTGAAGACCGACGATGGCAGAATCGTATCCGCCAAACCGGAGCTACTGAGGGAGATCGAGAGATTCTATGGGCAGTTGTACACGTCAACCAGGAAATCCGTTGTAAATCTAGCGAATGACCCAAGAGCTAGACTGACCCGACACTACACCGAAGACATCCTGGACATCAGCCTGTACCAGATTAGGATGGCTCTGAAACTGATGGCTTAAAAACAACAAGGCACCGGGTGATGATGGAATTATGGCCGAACTTCTGAAGGCGGGTGGAAAACCGGTACTTAAGGCCCTTCAGAAGCTGTTTGATTCCGTCATACTCGAGGGGAAAACGCCACAGGCGTGGTGCAGGGGTGTGGTGGTACTCTTCTTCAAAAAGGGCGACAACGCCCGGTTGAAGAACTATAGGCCCATCTCACTTCTGAGCCATATCTACAAGTTGTTTTTCAAGAGACATCACGAATCGTCTCGCGTGCAGGTTTGACGATTTTCAGCCTCCCGAACAGGCCGGATTCCGAAAAGGCTTTAGCACCATAGACCACATATATACGCTGCGACAGGTTATACAGAAGACCGAAGAGTACAACCTGCCTCTCTGTTTAGCGTTTGTGGACTACGAGAAAGCCTTCGATTCGATCGAGACTTGGGCTGTACTGCAGTCTCTCCAACGGTGCCAAATTGATTATCGGTACATCGAGGTGTTGAAGTGTTTGTACAAAAATGCCACCATGTCAGTCTGACTTCAGGACCAGACCTCGGAACCTATCCTTCTGCAGCGAGGTGTGAGACAGGGAGACATCATATCCGTCCGAAACTGTTCACCGCTGCACTGGAAGATGTCTTCAAGGTTCTGGACTGGATAGGGCTAGGCATCAACATAAATGGCGAGTACATCTCTCACCTTCGATTTGCCGACGATATTGTGGTCATGGCTGAGACCATGGAGGACCTCAGTACAATGCTCGATGACTTCAGTAGAGCTTCCGAATGAGTGGGTCTTAAAATGAACATGGACAAAACTAAGGTCATGTTGAATGCCCATGTAACACCCACTCCTATCAAGATCGGAGACTACTGTCGAAGTTGTAGACGATTTTGTCTACCTGGGACAAACGGTCCAGTTGGGTAGGTCTAACTTCGAGAAAGAGGTCCATCGTCGAATCCGACTCGGCTGGGCAGCGTTCGGGAAGCTGCGTGGTATCTTCTCGTCCAACTTACCGCAGTGTCTCAAGACGAAAGTCTATGACCAGTGTATGTTGCCAGTGATTACATACGGGACCGAAACGTGGCCGCTCACAATGGGCCTCATCAGAAGGCTCAAAGTCACCCAAAGGGCAATGGAGAGAGCTATGCTCGGAGTTTCCTTGCGTGATCAAATCAGAAATGAGGACATCCGCAAGAGAACCAAGGTTAACGATGTAGCCCGAAGAATTGCCAAACTTAAGTGGCAGTGGGCAGGGCACATTGCTCGCAGAACAGATGGCCGATGGGGCCGAAAAGTTCTGGAATGGCGACCGCGAACCGGGAGACGATGCGTTGGAAGGCCTCCCACTAGGTGGACCGATGACCTGGTGAAGGTTTCGGGGATCCGCTGGATGCGAGTCGCACGGAACCGGACAATGTGGCGACACTTGTGGGAGGCCTATGTCCAGCAGTGGACGTGTTTCGGCTGAAATGATGATGAATTTATGTAATAATAAAGTAGCTCTGTGTAGGTTATCTTTAAAACAGAACTAAAGAACAGAAACGTCCACCTTTAATAAATGTATATACAATTCGATTTAAACATCTACGATTTATTACTTTTAAACGCATTTTTCTCTATCTTTCATTTCGCCTAACCTGGCACTGAATTAAACATGTCTCCTTAAAATTGATGTCGCAAAACCCAAGGAATACCTCCCCGAATAATGTTCCTGAAAATCACTGAAATTTTAATGTCGAATTCAATAAATAATAAAAGACACCTACAGATATCAATTCTGATTCGATTTAAATCAAAGAGCATTTCTGGAATTCCATTAAAATATTTTCCTGTAGCATTTAGATTTGGGGTAGATGGCAATTTTGAAATTACGCAGAATCTTTGTAGGAGGTCTTAAAAGAGAACACTTTTACAATACTCTGAGATGCGATCGTTTCTGAGTATTGGGACGAATCGAATTAAATTTATGCTTTTGTTGTTAATTTTAGATTTTCAAGAATGAAGAAATTTCAATTTCCATAAGCTTATTGTCATTATAATTATTAGCTTTTTCCTGATATTTCATCTTAAAAAACATTTTGAAATGTATTAAAATTTGTTTTTGTACTTGTAGAAGAAGTCGCAGCTGTGCCAAAGAGGAAGGCCAAAGGTGAAGCATCTGAATTTTCAAGAATAATTTTCGGTTATCACTTATTTGAAAATGGAATTTTAACAACCAAGGCCTATCGGGAAAATTCTTACTTGTAGGATTTCTTATAGAAGGTTGGTACCTCAAGCAAGAAAAGAGGTGTCTGATGAGATGAGGAGAAAAAGACAAGTATGGAAGAAGACATGCTGCCGACCCCAAATAAATTGGGATAAGAACAACAGAATGGTTGTTATTGTTGTGGTTGTTACCTCAAACAAGCTTTGATGTTAGCCTAAAAGCTTGCAACTTACATACGCTAACCTTCTTAAAGACACATAACTACTTCTTTATTCTTCTTTACAATTCTAGGCAATGAATTCCGCTATTATAGCTACAAACCAGTCTTTAATTTCAGAATGGCGTGCAGAAATACCAGGGTTTGCAATCCAAAGCGAAGACTTGCGTCGTCTATTATTTATTTATGAGAAAACATGAAAATTTTATACAAGCAAACATCTCGACACTTTGTTTCTTTCCGTAGACGTGTAGACATCGCTAGCAGCTGTGTGTGTTTAAATATTAATGATGTAGTTAGGACTGTTTTAATTCTGCTACGATAAGAAACAATTTTGTTGTTTCTTTGGGAGATTTTTTGTTCATGAGGGTTTTTCATTATGAGGAACTTCGTTTTACCCGGAGGCCTGGATGACAGGCGATGAAAATATTTACCTTATTTATTTTTAAACATCTATTTATGTGATATATTTAACCAATTCCACCCTGTTCCATCAAGTCATCCAAACCAAACCAAACTAAACCAAGCCAAACTAAATAGCTCCAAAATACAATTTAAAGAATAAAACATGATATTTTTTCTGTTATACACAATCATCTTTTTTCAAAAGATGAGATTACAGATTGAACAGTAATCCGTTACAATTTGGACACGTATATGTATTCATATATATAGATCATTTTGACACATTACATGCTAATGGAATGTAATGGATTGATCCAGATGCTGAAACCGACTGTATTCACCATTAAAATGTTATTACTGTTATTGGTCTGATTTTTTTTTAACTGTCATGGTTTGAAACTTAAATTTATATTTTCTTACAATTACTATATTTTACTTTTATTTATTAATTATTATTTTTGGAGTTTTGTATAACATACCCATGTGACGGTAAAATATGGAGGACTATAATTAATAATAAAACATCCATGTACAAATTACCCATGTTTGCATAAATGATTTGATTTGATTTAGCTCAACCTTGAACTCAGTTTCAGCACAATTCCGAAGTGGGATAGCTTCATCTAGTATCTCTAGCGTATATTAGCCTATTAATGGATGGTAATAGGATCTATGTTGGTATTAGTGTTTGTGTTTATGCATGGTGACTTAGTTACACGGTCATTACAGGGCATCGTGTCTTAATCAACTCAGCCTATCATAGTCTACTGCTAGATACTAGGTATCTCACAATATTCTTCACAGCACCCTACGCATTCCACATGCAATCTGTCACCTTTTTCCTAGCTTTTATTTAACTGGCTATGATTATCTGTTTGCTTATACTGAATTTTAGAACAGTTGTCCCAAACTTGTGTTTAATGTATATGACTATGCATGGTTAGATAAATGCCGTCATTCTAAATTAAATATAGTGGACTCCCAAAGATGGCGGAATAGATATTTTTTATGCACCACAATAATATGGGTATCAAAAAGGTTTGCTGAGAAGAATACGAACCCAGCAATAAAAAAAATACCTGTATAATTACCTATAGATTTACCTGTGTGTTCCTGTGTGTTTAATCTCGCGACAGGCTTTTATAATATTTATTAATTGTATAACGTAATCAATTGATGAGCTTGATTTAATTTAAAGTTTACTTTCTTCTTTTTGTAGCATTTAAATAAACACTTGCTTAAAAATATTTTGTACTATTAATTATTTATTTAGCTTACGCTTACGCGCGGGCATGCGGTCTCCAATCGTGTGCTCTAACGGTCATCGGTTCTTTGACAAACATGGCTGTTCTGACTGCCACATCAGCTTACTTTCCAAGCTATGTTGGAAACTCGAGTTCTTAGGGCAGGGCATGAAGATCATTAGTCACTTCTTCCTTAATGCTTATTGCTTTTTGTCTAACATTTGTAATCCAGGTCCTGAACTAATCTTCTTTTGATACCAAAGCTTATCAGCAGCAAAATAAACGGTTACAACCTGTCCGTGTTATCAATTTAATATCATCCATAATAACACAACAAATATGAATAATTATTATGAAACTAGTTATTAAACCAGAGAGCAGCGGTGGCCCAGTGGTGGCAGCCCCGACTTAAGAGCAGTAAGCCGTGGGTTCCAACCTAGGCAGAGGCATTACTTTGTGTAATTTATTTCATCACCGCTGCTCTCAAAACGGTGAATGAAAGTCGGAGGAGGCCATCGTGAGGAAACCGGCATGTCCTAGAACTAAAAATTCGAAGACATGTGACATCTACCAATCCGCACTGGGCCCGTGTGGTGGAATATAGCACTCCTTCTCATAGAGAGGAGGCGCGTGTCCCAGCAGTGGGAACATTATAGGCTGATGATGATGAATTGTTAAACCAAACCCCTGTTCAAAACAAGTGAAAGCAAACATAGCATTATCTTACAGTAAATTAATCGTTCAACTCTGTAACCTATTCTTGTTAATATACAACGTCGCCCACTCTTAGTATCGTAACTTGCAAATTGCCCACAGTTTCATGGTGATTCCGAATGTAAATTGGCAATTTGGCCAACACGACGATTTTCCGTATAAACAGGTGTTAGAGATAATTTATACAACTGATCAATATTCAATAGATCGGAAATACGCGGACGTATTCTGTGTGTTGGGGAAAAATGCACGGATATAAAAATATCATGAGCAAAGAAATATTGTGGATTAAGTAAATATGGCTAGAAATACGTAGGTATATTTGTTTCTTTACCTACTAATTTAGGAGCTTAGGCAGTTGACCGAACGATTTGATACATCATGTTTCATTCCTACCAAATAATAAGTGTAGTAAGTTCTTTTCCATCATCTACTGGCTTTCATTTTTGCAATTATGTTGGGTCGGCTTGAAGTCTAATCAGCTGAATACCAGTATTTCTGTTCATTTTCTGGAGTGACCTATTTCCAATAAAAGACACATACAAACTGCCAATGCAGGTCGTTAAGAAATCGTTGAAGAAGACCTGGTTCTATAAGTAAAAGAAAGATGAGTAGGTATTTTTATGTTTTACATACAATTTTCCTTTAATAAAAAGAATCTAAAGTTAGATTGGATTCAGTTCACACTGTATTTGATACTGTGCCGCTTTGCATAAATATTATGATTTCATTCTGAAACATCTGTCGAGAATATTTACTTTAAAAATCAATATCGAAGCTACCTCGTTTCGATATTGATCGTTTACATAATAGGCATACAATTGCTAATTTGAAATGAATATTATTAAATCAAATTACATAATAATCGACGCATAATAAATTAGGTTTTTTACCTACAAAAAATATTACAATGCAGAATAAGGTTATAAAGGTTTTTATTAGAATCGTTTACATTATTGCCAATAGATTTATCTTTATAATGGTGTTACATGTCAATGAATAAATTTATCGTGAGTTATTACACCAGATGTGTGAATTTAAACAAAATCGGTGATATTGGTGATATTTACCAACTGGCATTAGAACAACAGAGACGATACCTGTGTCCCAGCAATGGGAACGAAACAGGCCGATTATCGGTCGCATCAAATTTCCGGTCAAGCCGCGCTTGCATAGGTTGGTCCAAAGATGGGCGACCCATAACATACCAAGTTTCCTCCGTGCCTCGGAAAGCACACTAAGCCGTTGTTCCCGGCTGCCATTTGTAGATCTTTGACATTCGTTACAGGTAGTCAGTGGCCCGAAAGTCTGACGACCGGTCTTACCAATGAGTATCGTATTACTCAGTACTAACTGGGTTGTGGTGGTCAGATAGGTAAAATAACAAAGTGTAAAATACTTGTATTTACTTGGATTCGGTTAGACTGGAAACCGACCCCAACATAGTTGGGATTTTGAGAAAAGGCTAGACAGATGATGGGGTACTCGATTAGCAGTACCTCAAATAATTCTTTTACGTAATTACCACCACCCCGACCTCGAGTCCTTGCCTATTTGAACTCGGCGAAACACGTTTTCTTTTTTCTTTCTTCCCTGTGAACCTTCACGTTATCATTCAATCATAAACTATTGTGTCAGAACTTCTACAAGATGTTATTGTCTCTGCCTGACCCGATTTGAACTCAGTTTTATGGTCCATGACCGGATTCACTTCCATAAAGTTCAATATGGCGACATAAATATAATTAGTTTTCGATCAATCGTTATGTAAAATGGAAAGTTTATTTATAGGTAGTTTTAAGAGATAATTTATAAGCACATGGACCATGGTCATGGCGTTTTGCTCTCTAAAACTTGTTTGTAGTATAGACAAATTAGGTAACTGCGTATCTGCGAATGTATATAAACAAATGCCATTTGCCCAAACTGTCTTGGGATCGGCTTCCAGTCTAACCAGATGCAGCTGAGTACCAGTATTTTACATGAAGCGACTGCCTATCTGACCTCCACACCCAGAAACTGTGTAATACGATACCCCTTAGTAAGACTGAATGTCAGACTTTTGATTTCTGACTACCTACTCGTAACGATCACTGTCAATGATCTACAAATGACAGCCGGGACCAACGGCTTTACGTGCTTTTCGAGGCACGGAGGAAACTCGAATCCACGGACCAACCTCGGCAAGCACGGCTAAATCTTAATGATCGACCCGTGTGGCTCTTATAATTTTGCCACGAGCTCCTCAAAACTTGACAGTTGAACTTAAATTGAATGAAACTTTTCATTTCCACCATTTCCTACCTGATAACAGATTCCTTCCTAGAAGGGGGATAGGGGCCTGCGTGCCACATACTTGCGGCTTCGAGTAGGTCACGATTTAATCTAGGAATTACCGTATTTCCTCTCGATGTTACTCTTCACCGTTTTGATTCTGAATGAATGGAGCAAGCCCACCACATTATTTCCAAACCACTGTAACTCCTGAAAGCCAAGATCAACAGTGGCGACCACCAGAAAAGCGTCGAGAGATTAAAGCTCGACGAAGTCCCTGATAAACAATTTAACTGTCTTGGATCCCGCAACGAAATTAATCAGAAAAGAATAGCGGAGGAATAGGGAAAACATAATTTCCATAAATAACTTCTCAATATGATGAAATAAATTACAAAATGGAAAGGTCTTGCTAGGAGTTTCTTGCTGGTTCTTCTCCATAGGAAACGACCAACCCGAACCGAGCACCTTTTTGCCGACGTTTTATAAGTGCCCCTGTAGGCCTATGTAAAATAAAAATATTTTGATTTTGATTTTGGATTAGAAAACACGATCTACGATGATACAGTCCGATTGAACTTAAATTTTGCACACACCTTTGGTTCTAAGGACAATACATTCTTATGACAGACATAACTTCTTGCTGCAGCCAGGATCGTCTCCTCACGAGGGAACTCCTATTACTGACTTGTCATTATCTAGTTATTTTAAGATATCAATCTTGAATAAAGCACAATGTGGGACACTAACTATTAAGCAAATTACTCCTTCCAAGCATATGACGCCCTTTAACTTCACAAGTTTCTCTTACCAAAACTATAACAACAAGACATCATCATCCCTTAAGCTCGCATGACAAATACCCGGTTCCGGGTTCTAATCCCGGTCCAAACAACTAATTTGTGTAATTTAGACCCGGTTCAACCGTTAGTAAGTCATGGCCGCAGTTTTTGCGGTTACAAAACGGACGGGTTTCACGTTTGTCAAACTAGTGATGTGGTTCATTAGTTATCGATGGATTTGTGGATAGAGTTTTGATTGATGAATGATTTGTTTGCCTATTGACAAGCCATGAGAACAAAATAACCTGTTTACAGACGGAGAAGAATTTCAAAGTGGTGGAACCGCCGATCGGCATGTCCAAGAAAAAAAACACATGGTTTCACATGTGACGTCTACAAGCTCTTAGGGCCTATGGTGGGTTTAGAGTGCGCCACATCTAGGAACACAGAATCGCACTTAACCCTGCTCCTATATTTGTCTCAGAACTGTCATATGCTAGGGCAAGAAACAACGTGCTGCCGACATCATTGTCGATGCTGCGGCGTGCAATAAATAGCATTCCCACTCTGTTAATGCTATAGAAGATAACTGAGCGACAGACAAGGTTAGGTATCAAATTCCTTTCATTTAACTCAACGGCATCACAGCAATACTCCACAAAGAAGAAAGTATAGATTCCCCCCAGTTGTCATTTAAAAATAGTCTGTGTAAAACGAAAAACATCTGACAGTTGAGCATCGGTATTTCATTAGCAATTCTTTTAAGTGTGTACTATTTATTTATTTAATTCAATTGGTCTTACAAAGAGGCCACGTTCAAAGGAAACGAAGTTATACAGGAGCGATTGTTTATGTGTGGTGTAGGTTATAAGTGAATAGGGTGTTCCAACGTTATTGTTGTTGATTTTTCGTTGGTACTTACGTTGGGTAAGTATTTGAAATTGTACCGTGGAGATGGTGCAGATTGTATTATTGCTGGAATAACCGGAGTAGACGAAGAATTGAGAGGAATGGACTGAATGGACAAATATGGGTGTCTCCATATTCCTCCTTTTACCAGCTGTGGGATATCGGAAATTTTTGTACGCATCGCTGCAAAAAGTCATCGTAAGTGGAGGCTCTATTTTAATCTTGTACCTGTACTTCACTATGTGAACACGCGTAAAAATCCTGGCGTGTCCAGTTCAGATGACAAAATACTAAGTACCTAATACTAATTTTAAGTTTCACCAACGGGGCATACTGTGTCCAGTCACTCGTGTCGAGTTGGTGACAGACCCTTACATACAACACCCAGGGTACAACACCCAGGGGCCAACAACTCGACAAGCCTAGGGGCTTGCTGTATTGTTGGGTGCCGTATGTTAGGGTTTCTGAAGAATAGTAGGTTATAAGGGCAAGGCAAGCTTTTAGGCTTGTATGAAAGTACGGCTGCTACTCTATTTAATGTCGAGGGCGATGAGCCTCTATTTCAGTAACACTATTTACTTTTAAACACCTAACACTCACAATTATCTGCATTCCGCAAAAACTTAATATTTTACTTATAGCCGATTATTATCAAGATTCTAATTAGCCAATCAGAATCGCTCTCAGTCCGTAACTCACGCGTAGTACCATCAGAAACATAGGATTTTATAGCAGGCAAGCTCCCTCTCGATATTCTTTGTTATAAAACAGTAATAGACCAATAAAACTTTAACGATACCCGTTGCGGCTCGCCTTTGATATAGTTCACATCGTGATTTTTATCTTATAACCGTTTATAAGATGTATTTATTGGCGAAATGGCAAAACTATATGGTTTTAGAAATAAAATTGCGGGTTGATTGATGTAGATGGAATGTTGTGTAGTTATATGGGTAGTTGATTTTGACCTTAATGGATACAGAAATATTGGTCTAGAGATAGCAGAAAACTAAATTTTATGTTGAAATGATTTGATGTCGAATATCAACGAAATAAGTCCTCATATTCAAATCACAACTCGTCTTTGACAGTTATCATCATCCGCCCAGCCTTTCCCAAACTACCTTGCGGTCGGCTTCTAGTCTAAACGGATGCAGCCCAGTACCATTTTACATGAAGCGACTGCCTATCTGACCTCCACAACCAAGTAACTGGGTAATACGATACCCCTTGGTAAGACTGGATGTCAGACTTTTGGCTTCTGACTACTCGTAACGACTGTCAAAGATCTACAAATGACAACCGAGGCGGCTTAACGTGCTTTCCGAGGCACGGAGGAAACTCGGCATGTAATTATGGTCACCCATCCATGGACCAACCTCGGCAAGCACGGCTTAGCCGAAAAAGGAAAACCACTTAGGAAAAAAGCAGGTCAGTATGCTAATCAATTAATTTTCCCGCCTGTAGATAGATTGTTTATTTAAAACCATAGAACGTTTGCTGGTGAGAGCTGCAAATTTTCAGGTTGAATAATTTTAGATGGTATTGGAGTTGCAATAGGCAAAAGTACACCCTACAAATTAAAAAAAAAAAACTGGCATGACCTCTGACCAGTCATTACATTTACAACCTGTAAAAGAACTATTACAAAAACAAAAGGATCTATAATTTCCCAAGAGTATTTTCCACATCAAACTCATTTCACATCGAGCCAACGAGAGCCACATTAAAGGCTAACCATACATTTTACTTAAAGGTCACACACATTTATACGCAAATAATGACAGATGGTGAGACCGTGAGCGTCACAATAACTCATTTCAGTTAAGCCTGGTTTATATGTGTGCCCTAAAACAGGCTGTGGGCTTATTCGTCATCATCAAATATTTAACGTTGTTGGACTGCCCTTTGCAAATGTTGGTAGATAAAAGCAGGAAAATTGGAAAAGGGCGATTTTACGAATTTAGCGGCACTGGGATGATGGTTTTCCATCAAAATCAAAACCAATTTCTGTAAAAATTATAAAAAAAAACTGGACGCAAGAGCTGATGGATGCTACTGAAAGTGCCAACCTCGTCATCAAATTTTGGGCTGACTCAATTTAAATTGTCATCGATAAGAGAAGAAGAAGATAAGAAACTAACCCAAAACGCGTGCCCTTAACTTCATAGTGTTAATTCTGTATTTCTGTCCAGTCCTTTTTTTTTTAGGATGGGAAATCATCAAATTACTTCTCCCGCTCTGGGCGGAGCGGAAGGGAGTGTCAGACTTGACTGACTAAAACCCATCCATGTTCCTTCTTAGCCCCTTGTGTTCCAGGGCCACGGTATCTCTTTCGAACAACCCGCAGCCTTCTGTCCAGTCCTGGGTTCAATTCCTTGCTCAGGTACTGTATTGTGTTTTTTTCGTATCTAATTTTTAGGTATAAGCTCGCCCCCTACTGTGGCATAGATTAGAGTTTGAAACTGATTCAAGGTCCTATCAAATTTATTGAAAGGATTTCGATCCCAAGTTTTAAATATTGTTTAGTAGCGCTTACTGTGATTTTTAAATATACTACATTAATATTGTGTTATACTTACACTACATAACGAAGGATTACATTAGCTGCAGTTTCCTGAAACAAAAGGAACTGAATTTAATAAAATACTTCAAAAAAATAATTCCAATTTGCACCTTAAATACTAAGAAAATTAAAGTCTTCTTGCATGTAATTCAATTTTATTGGTACGTATAAATAATTATGTTTAAAACGAAATTAAAAACTTCGGTACGAAAATTATTACAAATGAAATCAATTCAGTTTATTTGTCATAAGGTTGCGAGTTTTACGTGATGTACGTGTTGTGTGTTGGGTTGTATTTGTGTTGTGTGTGTAGTGTGTTGATGTATTTTTTAATTCAAATCTCATAACTTAAGTAGTTTAAAAAAATGGTAAGTTAAATGTCCACTCATATAAATATAGTATGAGTGGACATTCAACTACATAAAAACACAATAATTATGTCAAGCATCTTCTGTTTGCTGTTTTGTGTAATGGCTCAGTCATATGTCTCTACTTAAGCTTTTCATTTTAATAATCAATAAACCTGTTAAAGAACGTAAAAATATCTTAGGTTTATAAAAAAACAACCTGAAAAAATATTATTAGCCTAGGGCGATGATAATGGATTTATATACTGAAAGCCGACCTTAACAAAGTTGGGAAAAGGCTAACCGGATGCAGCTTAATACCAGTATATAGAGTGACACAATTCAGTTATATTTACTAGGAAATACGTTACCTCTAAAATAAGACGTGTTGTCAGCCTTTCGAGCTGTACAACTAAAAACTAAGACCAAAAAGATAAACACTCTATAGGATATCTTAGTATGTTAAAAACGCTGGTCCCCACTTCTCAGCTTTTCGACACATCAACCAAAACAGCTGATTGCGCAGTTTTCTTAAAAATAGAAACATTGACGACGAAATCATAACGTGTGGCGAATATTTTTCCTGTTAGCCAGCAAGTTGGAAGCAATCAAGAAAACTTCTACCACTTGTAAGTTGACAAGCAAAGTTTCAGAAGACATATTTGAGAGATTTCCGTGTGACGCCGTTTCGTGTCGTTAAGATTCGGAATTTGGTGACGGATTTATATGAGTGGGATTTTTCAATGTTAATAAGTTCTAGTTTTTTTTTGTTAATTTGAAGTTAAGAATTGTGTGAACGGTTGAACGGAGAATCTTTTTTATAAAAATTCAATCATTCACCGTCAGACAACTAACAAATCATTTATTCACTGTAGACAACACACAGTCTAAACTGCTAAGGTGGGAACCACGAATAGTTGAATTTCAACGAAAAGAAACACTAAGGAAAGATTTTTGTATAATCATCCCCTTGTAGAGTTAAAAGACATGGTTTCTTTTGTAGATATGGATGATAGCCTGAATTAGTTTTTGTCGATAAAATTTACTTTGGTCTCATGGCTAGTGACAAATAATTTCCGTTCAGTCCACTCTCGGCTCCTCAACCCCTAAAAAAAGATTTCGACTACATCAGCACTAGTCCAAGAATTGTTTGATATCTGCAGTACCTACTCCAAACCACCCCCTTGTATGCTTCCAGTCCATTAAACCCACAAAATGACGTGGCAATATCCCAGCGTGGTCTGCCATTGTTCACAAAGTGATGGCTCTATAGAAATAAAGATAGGACCAATATGACATAGATGACTAAAGTCAATGTTTCCTTCAATAAAACAACGCAACGGTCATATCGAGCATTGTTTTAAATCGTTACTACTGGCTGCTTAAGTAGTCTATACGGCTCTCACTGCTGAGACACAGGTCCCCTTTCTGTAAGAAGGTGGGCCATAATCCACCACGCAGCTGAAAAGTGGGTTGATGGATGTCACAAGTATTATTATTTTTTGGTTCTAGGACATGCCTATTTCCTCGACACGTTTTTCTTCACTGTTTTGAGAGCAGTGGTCATGAAATAGATAACATAACAAAGAAAAGTGACTGCCTCAAAAACATAATCAAAGCTCTTTTGCAAGTAGGCCAATTACAGGCACTTTTGAACTGTCGAAACAAAGACAACAATAAAATGAAGCTACAGGCCCAGTTGCAAGGCATATTAACTACTTACAAAGTGTAGATCTCTTTGGAAAAGAATGGGCAAGAAACTCCATGGACACTCTTTTAAAGAGGTTAAGGTGTAAACCCATGACTTTGAACACCTAAGTTGTGGCCGATGACTGATCGACCCCTGGCAGTAGCTAGTAAAAGGTTAGCGGTACAAATGGATTCGTCAATAGCAACAAGGCACTATCATATCACACCACAAAATTCCAACGGCATCCAGTATCTTAACACAGCCACACCCTTGTTTGCAGACAAGAGTGAGGCGATCTTACTGGCTAATAAAAAATAATATTTGGCAGTACTTGTGTACCCACAAATATTATCTTTTGATTGGTATGTCATGCAAATTCAGTTGACTTCACTTTACAAATATTTCACCAAGAGTATTGACCATTATAGTTGTGTTTGACTTTAATCCACGAATAAATTTAGTTGTACCAACATTTGCCGCAAAAAGAGATGGTAGGTTTTCGATTTATACATAGTGTGAGTTGAATTCGGTATATTTTGATAACTGTTTATTGAATCCTGGGTGGTGCCCGTTATTTTTATTTAAAGTTAAATTAAATGTGATGTATTTGTGAAATTCTTGACTAATTAGGTTTTTCCCACAACTGCTGCACCTGGCAAAAGCTTTCTATTAGTGAAAGATCTTTTGTAAACGGATCGGATTTTCTAGAGATTGCCTATTTCCCCTCTACATATTATAAAAGAAAGTCTGTTTCTCTGTCTGAAAGCGATAAACTCAAAAAATACTGAACGGATTTTCATACAGTTTTCACCAATAGATGAAGTAATTCATGAGGAAAGTTTGGCACATTGGTTGAGCGATTGACCGCTGCGCTGCGTGTCGCGGGTTCGATCCCAGCACGGGGCAAATTTGTATGGCCTACAGACAGTTGTTCCGGTTCTGGCTGTTTGTGTATGTGAGTTTATATGTTTGGAAACACATACACGATACTGGAAAAAATCTTAGTGTAAGGCACCGGTTATTGAAAAATAAAATGCCCGATATTGTGATTGTTGTTGAAGATATCGGAAATCATCATGTCGACTTAGCTTTGAATGTTACTCTGTTCTCCGTGCTAAACCGAGGAGGGTTATTATAAAATAATTTCGAATTAGGTACTTTATTTACTTTACTCAAAATGCATGTAATGTGGTCATTATTTTGACAACCTTGTTTGAGCAAAGTCGACCTTGCCGTTCTGTTTCAAGGAGCGGCCGGCAAAGTTTTGCTGGCCGCTCTAACAGGCCGGCAATGTTTTGTCGGCCGCTATTTTGACGTTTAACCGTTTTAAAAAATCTAATCGAAAAAGATTTTATTCCATATTAGGCTGTATAGTTCTAACAACCATTGCTAAAAAAAAAACAAAGAAGTAACAAAAGCGCGGTTCAGTTTTTATTTAAATTACTTGCTGGTTTTATTTAGATTAGGTACTTGCATTTTTGAGTAAAGCACTATACAAACCTTGGCCCACAATGACACTGACAAGCTATGATTGCCTCGAGCTAGCCTAGCTACGCTCTAGGCCTTTCAGCTTGGCCATCATTGCAGCCCTTGCTATCCTCGCTGTAAAATCTCAGCTCGTCCATCAAGTGCTGCACGCTGACCGCGTTGTGTCGGCCTGGAGCTGCGCTACGCTGCGCTGTCGGCCATAATCAGCGCAACCAGCAAAGTAGTCATTATAGACCTATCTTTATCTATTTATTATGTTGTTTTGAACTTACAAATCTCAACAAATACCAATACAGACATCAGTTAAAGTCAATCCACAAATCATCGGCTGATGACGCAGACATGCACTGTCAGCGCGGAGAACGCCGCCATATTTTACTCCCGTCAATTTTGTGGCAGCAGTCCGATGATGTGTGTGGCCGGCTTTAAATCAAGTCATCACCCGATTGGAATAATGGATTATGTTTATTATTGTATGAGTAAGTAATTTAACATCAAAAAAACATAAATCATTATTTAGGAAGCAAAATAACCGGTATAACTGGCATTATAAATATAATAAAATAATCTTAAAAGTAATTTAAAAAATATGGCAAACATATTTAAAAAGATTACTGAATTTAAAAAGAAAGTAAAGGTTAAATGCCCAAAGTAAGCTGAAAGGCATTGTCACTAGTGAAAAATCTTTTAATAACTACTCTACTCTAATGTGGATTAATAACTACATCAACAGGTCACTCGATAACGTAGTACCCTGCATTCCTGCCAGTCATAAACCAATAATAAAATCACATATGAAATAGAGCTGCCTTCAGTCGATATCCATTAAATGCGTAGTTAACGGCTTGGCCACGAGCTGCACACTCCCGAAACACGCGTCATGCGACAGCGACTGCGGAGAAAACAAATGAAAAAGTGCCACGAGCCATCGCGACGCGTCTTACGACGCAAAGGTACCTAAGTGACGTGAGCGACTGTGATGCTAGTCTTATGGCAAGCGCATCGGCAGAGGACGTGAAGGGGTCGTAAAGCATCATTAGAAATATCCCGACTCACCCCGTAATGGGTTGAGTCGACGTTTTGACACCAAAGCGCGGCAACCCCATGATTTATACGGGACCCCGTATTTTCGTATTGAAATAAAAATCATTTACACGACTATGGGGGCACGGAGTTAGAGAGAATGGATGTGTCACGGTTAAAGGATTCGATACTGGTCGATTTTTCTAATCCCGGGATTACGGGATTACCTACACCGAATCTCGGGCTCCCAGGATAGTCCCGGGATTGTATTGGTAATGGAAAGTGGTAACAAAAAGACCACTTAACTCATTTCGTCGACGATCTTTTATGCGGTTCAATAAATGTGTCTTCAATCGTAATGCCAAAATTGAGTCATTGTCACGCAGTTGTTGAAAAAGAAACTTGAATGTCGCATCAGCCGTGCACAAATTGGCGTCAGAATGACAAAGTGCTTCTACAGATAATTTAACTGGCACCAAGACCTTGATTATCTCATTAATGAGTTGGAAATCAGATTCCTCAAATTGTACAGGATTATTTATGCCAGTAAGTGCCTTTTTTATGCTATTTTTTAAAAGCTCAAATCGCTCCAGCATTGTAAAGACTCTATTCCAACGCGTTTTGCACTCGAGCAGTAAATTAAACTCTCTTCATGTGCTCTTTTAACATATTTTTGAAGTATAGTATCATTTTTCAAATTAAATGTCTTATCAAGAAATAAGTGAACAATACTTTTAAAATCCCTTTTTTTATTTGTAAGTATTTCCTGTAAATTTGAGGCTTGGCGTGGAGTGCACGCACGTGCGTTTATGCTCTGGCATTCAAAAGATTAAAAATGAATCTATCCCGAAAATCCCGGGATTCGTCAAATTGTACTGAAAATTATTTCGGGACTAAAATGTGAACGGGATCCTCTAGTCACGGTAGACAACCGAGTAAATATTTTTTTGGACTAATACATATATAGAGAACGAGAGAGAGAGTCATCATCATCATCTGCCTAGCCTTTTCCCAAACTATCTTGTGGTCGGCTTCCAGTCTAACCGGATGCAGCTGAGTACCAGTATTTTACGTGAAGCGACTGCCTATCTGACCTCCACAAACCAGTAACTGGGTAATACGATACCCCTTGGTAAGACTAGATGTCAGACTTTTGGCTTCTGACTACTCGTAACGACTGTCAAAGATCTAAAAATGACAGCCGGGACCAACGGTTTAAGTACTTTCCGAGGCATGGAGGAAACTCGGCATGTAATTATGGTCACCGATCCACGGAGCAACCTCGGCAAGCACGGTTTAACCTTAAAGATCGATCCGTGCGGCTTTTATTATTTGGCCACGAGCTCTTGACGTACTTCATTGTTAACTCAAAATGATTACACAGATCTTTTACAATATTTTTAAATCTATGGGTATAGTGAAGGTTTTATCGCTGATAGCGATCTTCCAGACCTCTTTAAGTAGATGTACTCAAAATAAACAAAAAAAAAGAGTTATCAGTGGTGCACTTTCTGCTATAAATATACGCAACAAAGCAGTTTAAAAAATGATTAATAAAAAAGAACACAAATAAAATTAATGACTACTTGACGGTGGTGTACAAATGGTTTTCTTGATTTAAGGGCAGCTATGTAGGTTGGTTACAAACTTGTAGTTCAATGAGAATTAAGTTAAAAAGGATTTTAAACATTCATATATAGTCCATAATTTTGTGTTCAAGTTCTCAAAACTTTTATTAAACATCAGCACAAAATTACCAACTAGCAAATACGTGTAAGTACAAAAACAAATAAAACTATCTTCTCAATAAGAAAATAGTGCGTTCACAAGAATACGACTTCATGAAATTTAAAACTTTCCACTTTAAAACAAAATTCATACATAAACTTTTTAATTTACGACCACAGACAAGAAAGTACAAAGAGGTCTATTCCGAAGTTTCATAAATGGATTTTGAATTCATATTTTCATAGAAGATTCAATTTGGTTGCAGTCTAAGTTAAATGCGGCTGTCTCTTGTTACGGACGAAATTAAATAGGTTCGTGTTATTAACTTTGATGTGTTTAATGTTATTTTATGGTGTATGTTATATGAAGACGATGAATGATGTCTGTAAAGTGAGTGAATTCATTTAAATAAGTCAGTATGAGACGCATAAGAACTAAAACAACTTCGTGTATACAAAATTAAGGCAAAATTCTCGACAAAACTTAGTAATTAAGTCTATGGTGATAGTAGGCTTTTGATTGGAATTTAGAATTTCAGACAAATTAGACAAATAAGAACTGTTTTTGCAGATCGAATTTTCAATACACAAAATACCAGGCATTGCTTAACGGTGTATGTTTAACGAATAGGATTGAAATTAACTTTTTTTAGTACTAGTTTAGTAATTGTACCTATAAATTTAAAAAGCTTATTTATTACACGCGAGGAAATGAAGTACCTTCCTACATCAGATATTCTGAAAATATTTTTTTCTATTCAATTTTGCGCACACATGGCGACACATCAAGCTAAGCATTCCGGTTTATCGTGGCCTCGCTTTGCATAGATTTTCCGTACAATGAGAGATCCGCATAAACTGGATATGTATAGCTTGATTAGTCGCATTTATAGGTAACTACGCTCAAATGCCCAGTCACTTCCATTGAACATACATCATGACTGCTCGAAGCGTAAACTTATTGGTTGCTTCGGTAGCGAAATATCAACTCGACTCATTGGGCTTTTTCGCAATATCAGCTGCGTTTATGTTTTACGACTACCCACCGTTTCCTGGTGTTCGGTCGGATTTTATTTCCGTTGGAATGGTGTATGTTATATCGGTTTTATGAGTTTTTTTTTGTAAGTATATTTGCCAACGGAGGTATTTTTATTGTAGGCATACATATATGAACAACTACTGTGATGTTAGTGGACAAATTCATAGATTTTTTTTCTCGTTAAGGCTTTATTAATCTATACTAATATATTAAGTACTATAAAGCCGAAGAGTTTGTTTGTTTGTTTGCTTGAACGCGCTAATCTCAGAAACGAAGATCCGATTTTAAAAAATCCTTCAGTGTTAGATAGCCCATTTATCGAAGAAGGCTATAGGCTATATATCATCACGCTATGACCAATACGAGCGGAGCATCAATGAAAAATGTTGCGAAAATGGGAAAAATGTGACGCAGACGAAGTTGCGCGGGACAACTAGTGAATTATAACTTAAAATAAATTGTCGCTAGCGTTAACCATTCTCTTGTGAATCATTCTAAAGCGTAGCTACAATACAAATCCTCTAAAAACCACTAAAACATACCACTGATATCTAAAATTCAATCTCAAAATACCTAGAACAAAAACCTTTTATTAACATACCAAAATATTCAGGCTAATTCAAATTGGCCGGAATTCCAGCTCTTAGGGCTATCAAAAATCTGCCTAAGTTATAAATAATTGCTGTGAACTCAGTTCTAGGCCGACATCAGTCAAGGCTAACTCATTACCCTAAAAGCTGTTGAGAATGTAAAACATTTTCACGCTAATTTTGGAGGAAGGAAAAAATTGTACGTGTAAGCGAGTCTGAAATGTTGTGACAAAAAGATTTTGGCTACATTTTAAACGTTAATCCAACGAGCTAATGCTGACTATAACAAATATTAGGCTTAAGGGAAGGTTGGTTTTTAGGAAGACAATCAAATCAATCAAAACTATAAGAGTTGACACCCTCTTTGCTGCTTTCACAACTACATCACCACCTGCTGCAAATAATAGGTCTTTACCTATGAAATTGCCGTATTGCAGTACAGACTTTTTCAAACAAAAAAAAGTTTTGATTGGCTATGAGTTCTAAATTCAAATTAATTTTGTTTTAAAAATATGACATTCTATTTACAAAATCAGTCTTTTGTTTATTGATTAGCGTTGTATTTTCATTACATTTCAACATTTTTCCTCATAATGGATACTTTGAAATTTCGTGTAATTATGGAATATGAGTTCCGTCGTGGCACCAACGCGGCACAAACGACCCGTAACATCAACGACGTTTACGGAGAGAACTGTACAAACGAACGCACAACCCGTTATTGGTTTGCTCGGTTCCGTTCTGGGAATTTTGACTTGAAAAATGAACCTCGTGGTCGTCCGGAAACTTTGGTCAACAATGATGAATTAAAGGTGATTGTTGAAGCTGATGAAACTCAATCTACAGCTGAGCTGGCAGCAGCTTTTGATGTTAGCATTAAAACAATATTGGTCCATTTGCGACAGATTGGCAAGATAAAAAAGCTTGATAGATGGGTGCCCCACGAACTTAACGATCGCCAGCGCAACGTACGCGTCGAGACTTGCCTTGCGCTGCTTAACAGGCACAGAAATGAAGGAATTTTGAACCGAATTGTTACGTGCGACGAAAAATAGATTCTTTTTGACAATCGAAAGCGCTCAGCAAGTTGGTTAGATCCTGGTTCGGTACCAAAGCAATGTGCAAAACGAAAAATGACCCCTAGAAAGGTGATGGTCACAGTTTGGTGGTCTAGTGCTGGTGTGATTCATCATAGCTTTTTACAAAACGGCGAGAGCATTACTGCAGATGTGTACATTGAAGAACTGACCACAATGATGGCGAAACTCGCACGTCTGCAACCAGCTTTGGTCAATCGGTCGTCTCCACTGCTACTTCACGACAACGCGCGGCCCCATACTGCACAACAGACCGTCTCTAAGCTGCATGAGTTGGGTTTGGAAGCTCTCCCTCATCCGCCATACTCACCAGATCTTGCGCCTTCCGACTATTACTTTTTCCAAAATTTGGACAACTTTTTAGCGGGAAAAAAATTCAATTCCCGAGAGGCAGTACAAAACGCCTTTGACGAGTTTGTTGTCTCCCGTCCAGCTGATTTTTTCAAGAAGGGCATCCATAAACTGCCACAGCGTTGGCAAAGATGCATTGATTGCAGGGGTGATTACTTTGAATAAAAGAAATAAATAAGTTCGAAAAAAAAATACTTTAACTTTTTTCAAACAAAACGGCAATTTCATAGGTAAAGACCTAATATTATGTATTCTCTGAAAAGCACAGTGCAGTAGCAGTGAAATTTAATGCTATACTTGTAGATACATTTAATGCTATACTTGTAGATACATTTTGACCACCAGAACTTTCATTGTCTTCGATAGCTGAAAAGCTAGAACTCGAATCAATGACAGCGGCCGCAAAAATCACAGTAAAATCTGTGGATCCAAAGATTTCTGCAATTTCATAGAAAAACTGGCACAAATAGCAAACATCCAATTAGTGCAAACAATTTATGCTCATCTTGAAAAGGAAAATGCTCGTTAAGATCTCAAATAAAAGCTGCTTCTATGTCGTGAGCAACAATCAAGGTCAACTCATTAGCGCGAAAGCAATGCAGAGTTTATACAACCACTTTTCATTAAAACTGATGACAATGGTGTTAAGTTAAAAAAATTAAATTAAAAATTTAAAAAACCCCCGACACAAAAAACCTCTAAAAATTCAAAAATAAATTAATCCAAGCGTCGTAGCGTCGGGGGTCCGCTTTGTTCTGTACTCTAAGTGGTCTTCTTAGCGGTCCCCCGACGCTACGACGCTTGGATTAATTTATTTTTGAATTTTTGAGAGGTTTTTTGTGTCGGGGGTTTTTTAAATTTTTAATTTTTTTTTTCATGCTTTTTAAACTTATATTATTTTTTCTTAGCCTTGACTGTCCCACTCCTGGGCATAGGCCTCCCCCCTTTCCTTCCAATTTTCTCGGTGTTGCGTCTCTTCTAGCTAATTAACGAAACCAAGGAAAGATATAAATTTATTTAAAAAAATGTAATTTTTTGGGGGGAGGGTGGGTGCACCCCCCCTTCTCAGCAATGTCCATGGTGACAAGCGACAATATTTCAAATTTCAAATCGACTAACTGCGAAAGTTGTATACATCCCTTCATCAACTAGAAAAGAGGTGATGATCTTCAAACGGCTGAGCAGATTTTCTCGAAACATAGCTAAGAACACTCTCGATTAAAATACCTTTCAAACGACACCACCTTTATCAAAATCGGTTCATCCGTTTAGGAGCTACGATGCCACAGACAGACACACAGATACACAGATACACAGATGCACACGTCAAACTTATAACACCCCTCTTTTTTGGTCGGGGGTTAAAAATAGTCTATTGTACATACGGAAATTGAAGGTTATAGAGAAGGCGGTTTGTTTTGGAAGAACGAATTAGGTAATATGATGTCTTGACAATATAGTTTCCATTAGGAAGGATACTGGATGGGGTATTGCGAGGTTAGCTTCTGATCAAGTAATGGCTGGAACAGATAAAAGACCAAGGGGTCGACGACGAAAACGGTGGACCCAACGATCCTCCTATGTTTGAAGCTATATTTTGAAGATGCTTTCAGAATGAGCTAGGAGCGACATATCCCCATTCAGGACAAGACTTGATCAAGATGGGTCCCAGTACTTAACAATGAGGGACCGAGCAAAAAAAAAAGAGCATTAGACCATAGAATTGTTAATGATGATTACATTGACATATTTACTTATTAATTGTTAATGATGATTACATTAACATATTTACTTATTAATTTGAATTTATGACATTTTACAGGGTATTATTTTGAATGTATGACATTGTAAAATGTATTAATTTGATGTTTCTTGTTTTTGATATGTATAGGGTAACGATATTTTTTTTTAAACTTTGCATAACGCTAAGAATTTCTCCTGTATCGTGCGTGCGTTTACAAATATGTAATCACATACTCAAACAGCCAAACCCGGAACAATTTTCTGTAGGCCATACAAATATTTGTTCCGTGCAGAGATCGAACCCGCGGCATGCAGCGCAGCAGTTGATCGCTCAACCACTGAGCCAACCGTCCGTCGTAATGAATTTATATCTTTGTTTAAAGTATTAATTTGAAGTTATAAACTTGTATATCTGTTATGATAAATTTTGCATGCCTGAATTGGTATAAAACAGTGGACAGCACATTCACTTGACATATGTAAAAAGTAATTAAATGTATTATTTATGTACTGTGTTGAGCAATAAACTTTGAAATTTGAATTTGAATGGTAGTCACATTCGTTTTCAAAACTGTATTTTCCTGTTTTAAATCCAGCTCTGATCAGATTAAATTACCCATCCAGATATAATAATACAGCAACAAAAAATGAAAATGAAGCAAAACACATTTATTCATCCTTCTTAGTTATAGCTGAAGAACTCTAAAAAGAAAACGAAAAGGAAAATGAAAGAGAAAAGATAACGAAAGATAGCGACGAGCGTCTCAGCAATAATCAAGTAAAAAAACAAGTCGGGAAACTCATAGAACTAATTTAAAGTTAATTTGGTTATTTCGAAATGTCGGGGATGCTGTGAAGTGTACGGATCGTATCTTGTTCTGTGTCATCTGTCGTAGCTAACAGAGGTTTATACAGTAGAAGATTCAGTTTGAAGAAACAGCATAATTATCTCTTTCGCCCTCGAAAAAGCATTGCTGAGTTCTGTTTCATAAGCGTAATCAGCCTATAGCACTCTTACTTCAACATTTAGATCTTCCCTAAGAGAAAATGGGTCATGATTCCCGCGGACAATGTGGGGTGGGGATGCCACATGCTATCGAATTTTCGGCATTTGTTTTAACAATAACCCTTGGTAAGACTGGTTGCCAGACTTTCGGGTCACCGATTACCTGTTAGGGCTAAACGTGCTTTCACACGGAGCGAACTCATTTATAATGGCTTGCATCCACGCATCCACAGACCAACCAAGGCATGCGCTGCTTAAACTGTTATTATTTAGCTAGACTGAAAATTACTAAACTAGTTTTCAAACCCAACATTTTCCGCCAGTATACTTGTAGACCAAATGTTCCAGCCAACCCTCGAAAAATTAAGAAAGCGTAGTCATCTCAGTAATAATGAAGTAAAAAACGAAACCGGCAGAACTCTAATAACTAATTTAAAGTTAATTTGCTTATCTCAAGACGGGGCGGATGCTGTACAATGTAAGAAACGTGATCTTTTAGGGTATAACCGGTGAGGAAATTGCTTCGGCACAAAATGGCGATTGGCGATGGAAAAGTCTTGATTTTTAATACGTGAGCGTTTTTGAGAGGGGTGGTTAATATGAAAGATTTAAATAGGCTATTCAGAAGATGGTGGGCCCTATCAGAATACCATTGCAGTGACATATTTTTTTTCATTCTGTGATAGCCTTTTAGCCTCGTACAGGATCAATTTCATCACCATCAGCCTAAAGTGTTCCCACTGCTGGGACACAGGCCTCTTCACAATGAGAGGGAATGGGCTGTAATCCACCACGCCGGCCCAGTGCGGGTTGGTAGATGTCACATGTCTTCGAATTTTTAGTTCTAGAACATGCCGGTTTCCTCACGATGTTTTCCTTCACCGTTTTTGAGGGCAGCGGTGATGAAATAAAATACACAAAGTAATGCGCCTGCCTGGGTTTGAACCCAAGGCTTATTGCTCGTATGTCGGGGCTGCCACCACTGGGCCACCGCTGCTCTCCAGGACCAATTTAGTTTAATGTAATTTATCTTACGTTTACTTTTTTCAGTTTTAATTAAATCATTTTGTTTTGTCCTTTGAGAGACTAATATATACTCGTACTTTTTCTTTCTGTATTTCTTTAGACCACACGATGGTTGGAAGACGGACGGCGCCGCAGAGGCCGACCCAGAAAGAGGTGGTGAGATGATCTGGATGCGTACCGCGCGGGCTAGTTCAAGGAGGCACGGGAAAAGAGCTACATTTATTTTTTTATTACATTTTTTATAGATATTGTTTTTGTACCCTATCACAATTTTGTCCTTTTTAACCCAATGGTTGACTGGTAGAGAATGCCTTGTGACATTAAGTCCGCCTATGTACCACTTTCGTACATGAAGTTTAAATAAATAAATAAATAAAAGAGCTCGTGGAACGAATTGGAGGAGGCTTTTGCCCAGCAGTGGGCCAGAACAAGATATTAAAAAAAATCGTAAGATTCGTTTGGGTGGAACTAGTTTTGGTTTAATTTCCGTAGATATTACAAAGTTTATTTCATCGACAAAAGGAATCCTTTAGCCAATGAATTCTCCAGGAAATAGATCATTTTAAGTTTAACGAGCTCACAATCTGAGTTTACACAACACCAAATTTTGAGACAGCACAAGACTCCTCCTTTAATTGCCATAACACAAACAAGACATAACTTACATCTGACAATACAAATGACTTACCATCATCAGCATCACTATTCAACAACAAAAAACTACGGACTAAGCAGTCGTACTTAAAATACTGTCCAAAATATCTCATCGCCTCACAAAATGGCTTCCATCCCTACGTTTATTTTTTAAAACGCTGAGAATATAAACAAATCCTCCAGCATGAAAAATAACAAACCCACTCGACCGAATCCCTTGCAAAGTTAAGGAGAAAAATAAGAATTTTCAACATAGTAAAAGAACATTATCTTGCAGACCACGGTGCATTGAGGTTTTCCGTCTTTTTGCTGTGATTTTTGCAGAGCGTGTTTTTAAACGTGAATGGTTGGATGACTGTTATATCTAATTAGGGAACTTTGGTTTGGAAATGGGGCTTTTAAGTATTGAGTTGTGAGATAGAACAGTTTAAGAGCGTTTACGCCTAAGGACATTTCATACAAACTTTCAAGTCCTTATTTTCCGAAAGGACTGAACCGATTTCAGTGTAACTTAATACGCAAAATCAGGATACATAGATCTAAAAACTTATCAAAACATTTTTGAAATGTCTTTTTAAAAAAAAGATTTTTATAGATACTTTATAATCGTTCAATTTAGCGGTAACACTATTTTTCGAAAATGTTTTTTAGTAACTTTTTAGATATATATCTAAAAAGTTACTAAAAAATCTATGTATCCTGCTTATGCGTATTAAGTTAGAACATGTTAGAACTTTTCTGTTTCCTAATAATAGGAATGTATGCAATGTTTGATGTGCGCCATCTTTCAACAAATAAAATTTACTTACTTACTTACCCATTTGAATAACTCCAGCGAATGTCCCATCAAAACCGTTTAAATTGTCGAACAAGCATAACCTTCAATTAAAACTAAACCTTACACTACATTAACAAAGTCGGTGTTCCTAATTAATATAAACGTCTCCGCCGAACCGTGATACGAACTTAGCATTCAGGGTATTACACAAGTAATAATATTTTCTAGTAAATAAACTTGTTGGTCATTAATGTAAGATTAAAGTTGTATAATTTAACAGATAGGTAACACGGGTTTGAGATAACCATCGTTTTTAATTGTAAGTTTTCGGAAATACAGTGGTTTATATTTTGTGCGAGCATGTTTTGTATATGTGAGAGCAGCGCTGGCCCGGTGGTGGTAGCCCCGACTTACGAGCAGTAAACCGTGGGTTTGAACCCAGGCAGGTGCATTACTTTGTGTAATCTATTTCATCAGCACTGCCCTCAAAAACGGTGAAAGAAAACATCGTGTGGAAACCGGCATGTCCTAGAACTCAAAAATCGAAGACATGTGACATCTACCAATCCGCACTGGGCCCGCGTGGTGGATTACAGCCCACTCCCTTTCATAAAGAGGAGGCCTGTGTCCCAGCAGTGGGAACATTATAGGCTGATGATGATGATGATGTTTTGTGCGGGGTTTGGGATTCGTAAAACGTTTCTCTATCTCTATCAATTTTGATTTTTGATGAGAAATGTACTAAGAGAAATATTTATAATAATTTGTTAACCAGTATCCTTAAAATACAAGTAAGATTTTTGTTAAAGTTAGTTCAAAACAACAGTGACTATTATTTATGTGTCAAAAACATAAGTAATAGCTACCCAGAATGCTGCGAGTGATTGCTGACCTCAAGATAAGTCAGATCGAATACAGCGAATTTTCGAATAGCGTGCACGCACGACTTATTACGCTCGTATGTTTCCACAGCCAATGCGTGTGGCCACGGTTACGAATCAGCCTGTCCCGTCCTATTAGTCCGCCCGGAGCTATAGACGATCAAACGAATTAAATTGTACTACAAAACGATTTATTTTATTTCATACGGTGAGTATGACGACCTACACCTTTTTTAACCGACTTCTAAAAAAGGAGGAGGTTCTCAATTCGGATGTTTGTATTTTTTTTTTTTTTAAAACAGTGTCAAGTAATAATTCTTTGCCACGTGCGGTTATAGAAATGTGAATTGCTTTTGTATAACCAGCACTAGTAGTAGTAGTATTGTGTTGTTGAAGAAGTCAGCATAATCAGGTTATATTTTTTTTTTTGAGAGAGTCTGGGCCATATTCCACCAAGTGGGCCCACTGTGGCGGTGGATTCCAGATGTCTTACTATTATTTGTTCTAGGACATGACGGTTTCCTCACCATGTTTTCCTTCACTATTTTGAAAGCACAGGTAATGTAATGAACAACATAAAACCCAGACTGGTGCGTACAAACTTAAAAGGCGACAGTTACTGAAATCTTTAGAAATCTCAGTACTAAACATACATACGTACGAACGAAATTAGATGGACAGTCAGCTAACCAACGAAACAGTAAGTTAGAACTAAACTGTGATTTTAATCGAACCCTACACCGTTCTGCATAATGCATCCACAACTCCAACAAATCAGAAAGTCTAACATCGTCTCAACTAAATCTAACTAAGCCCTCTGCCTTCATAAAAGTCTGCAGAGAGACTTCAAAAGCCTTGCAACAGTAATCGCCCAGTCGGAGTTGAGCCTATAAATTGAAGTTGCTACCTCGTTCTTACAATTTAACATCGTTCGAGCGTTACAGAGAATTTCCTGGCATTCCCCCTTGAAGTCAGTTCAAAATATCTTCATCCAATTTATTTTCTTGTAGAAGTCTAAGGTTTTGTGTGAGACCGTTTTGTTTTAAATTGTGAATTGTTTTGAATGAAATATTGAATTGTTATTGTATAAATACCGAATAGGTGTATTAAAAGGTCAAACAGGAGCTCGTGGATTAATAATAACAGCCGCACGGGTCGATCCTTAAGGTTACCATTTTACCATTACTTACCGAGTTTGTTTCGTGCCTCGGAAAGCACGTTAAGCCGTTGTTCCCGGCTGTCATTTGTAGATCTTTGACAGTCGTTACGAGTAGTCAGAAGCCGAAAGTCTTACCAAGGGGTATCGTATTACCCAGTTACTGGGTTGTGGAGGTCAGATAGGCAGTCGCTTCATGTAAAATACTGTTACTCAGCTGCATCCGGTTATACTGGAAGCCGACCCCAAGATAGTTTGGGAAAAGGCTAGGCAGACGATGAGCTGTATTAAAAGGTCATGTTATTAATATACGATTCCCTAGAGGTTAATCAGATAGTTTACTATGTAAAATAGCGTTGATAATTATTATCAGTAGCAACAGTTTTACTGTTTGAACGATGTTCTAGCTAGTCTTTGAATAATTAGGCTAAAATATGAGACATTCTAAAATACTTCTGAGAACAATTATAGCCAAAATACGTTGGTTGGCTGGTTACGTAGTTGAATAGAAAAGCAAATAGTATTGGGTAATTCCAGATTTTTTTTCCAGAAATTTAAACATAAAGTTATAATAAATTTCGTACGAAGTAATCTGATAACCTTAGAAAATAGAATGTACTCGAGATAAATACAATATTCTGTAAACTGGAAACGTTCAAAATTACATGTTAATAAAGTCTCGAAATGGAAATTAATTTCAAATAATTCTCGAGCCTTTTAATAGACTAGGTATAATCCTGCTTGTGGGTGGTAACAAGGCGTTTAAAGATTCCCTAAAAGAATTTTCAGATACCAATCTTGCGACATCTCAAAAGAGTGAGGGCAGGTTCTATACCATCATCATCTGCCTAGACTTTACCCATGTTGGGGTTGGCTTCCAGTCTAACCGGATGGAGCTGAATAACAATATTTTACATGAACCGACTGCTTATCCGACATAAACAACCCAGTTAGTACCTACTGTTACGACTGCCAAAGATCTACAAACGACAGTCGGGACCAACGACTGAACAAGCTTTTCGATGCACGGAGGAAACTCGATATGTAATGGATCGTCACCCATAACTTGATGGATGGTATCATCATCATCATTTATGTTCCCACTGCTGGGAGACAGGCCTCTCTCTATGAGAGGGGGAGTGGACTGTAATTCATCACGCGGGCCCAGTGCGGGTTGGTAGATGTCACATGTCTCCGAATTTTTAGTTCTAGGACATGCCGGTTTCCTCACGATTTTTTCCTGCACTGTTTTTGAGGGCAGCGGTGATGAAATAAATTACACAAAGTAATGCGCCTGCCTAGGTTTGAACCCACGGCTTACTGCGCGTAAGTCGGGGCAGCCACCACTGGGCCACCGCTGCTCTCAGTCGGGGCTGCCACCACTGGGCCACCGTTGCTGCTGCTGATTGATGGTATGTCGAATTATAATAGGTTTCTGGTCTCTACCCGTCACCATTCCCTCATTTTTACTCTTTTATTTCTTGGAATGTGAAGGACAAAGTTGAAGAAAGCTCAACTTTGTCCTTCACAATCCAAGATATAAAACTTTAACACCTGTAATATAAAGATTTCATTATTGTAACGATCTAGTGAGTGTAACTATAAAGATTCGTCACCCACTAGTTTTGCAAACCCCTAAGGGAAATAAAAGCGTGAAGTACAGTCGTTTCACAAGTTGATGGTGCGAGCTCAAATTATTTCTCGACAGTAAAACTTTAAAATTGTGCAGTATTAAAAAGAAAATGTTATGTGGCATTTGGTTAGGAAATTAGAACTGAGTCAATAGTAAAGTCCACCTATAACGTTCCCACTGCTGGGACACCGGCCTTCTGTCTGAATAGGGATAGAGTTCAAATCCACATCTCGGGGTAGACATTACAATGTATGGCTTTAGATTCTTTGGCCATTCTCATTATTCCATATCAAAACTGGCGCTTGCCACGTTCATTTTTAGTCGACGAACTCGAACGTTTGTGCTAGTAGGGTTTTTCGAGCAATTATGTGACATAGTGAGAATGGGCAGCAGCGTTCTCTGTGCTTTTGTGACAACGGTACTGCGATCGCCAACCCGCCTGCCAAGCGTGGCGATTATAGCAAAACCCCCCGATGTTATGTCAATGTGGCGAAACTTGGGGGAGGCCTATGTCCAGTAGTGGACCTCTTTCGGCTGAAATGATGATGATGATAATTATGTAACATAATATTTTCATGATCGCAACAATTGTGTATATATTTATTTATTACAAATTCTACACAAGTTTAACTGTACAAAGGCGGACGTAATGCTTTGGGCATTTTCTACCAGTCTACCAGATTGTGTATTCACGCGAACGTTCGTTTTTAATCTAACCCTCACGATGCATGATGAGAGCTGGTTTTGATTTTATTAGCCTAATAAGAAAGAAAATTGTTTCACTTATTGAAGCAAGATATCAAAAGAAATATAAAACAGGAACTTAAAGTAGGATAAACACACAATACACGCGAGAAAAATTCAAGAATATTTCGCAACAAACCATGAATTTCAAACATTCCAGGTATGTTCGAGATGCATTCAAAGCAATATTTGTCTTCATAAGTTCCGGTGCTCCTATAACGTTCATAGATTCTTTTGTGTACGGAATTCAGTTCCGGACTATAAAATATAGGAACATCCCCGAGGCTCACCTGTCGACGATATAAAACCAACATAAAACTATCCGTTTTATTGTTCTGCTTTAACTTTTACTGCCTCCACGATCATATGAATATGTTTTGGGCCGTTTTTGGCAGTTTCAAGCGCTTACAGGTCAGGGCTCTCATATTTTTCAAGGACATAAAGTTTAGTTTATTGAGGTATGTGTACGCGATTCTCTCAAGGGTCACCCCTTATGGAAATGAAGTATGGAACTGATCCCTTGGAGAAATAAGCCGAAATATTTGGGAGGACGTCAATCATCGGATTGTATGGTTATTACTATCGAAAATGACGGATCTTTACGTGGCTGTTGTTAGAGCATTAGAGTTTAGTCGTGTCAAAAGGTTGTGCTTTTGAATAAAACTAGTGATCTGAACTTGATTCGCGAAGCTTTTACGTCTTGATAAAACATCAAGTTAACAGTTTAATGTGCTGTATAAGTTAAATAACAGTGGTTTATACCCGAGTGCCTTCCGAAACTAATTATCTACTGATAGTGGCAACCCTATAAAACCATTGTGAAGCTAAGAAGAACTAAGCGATCAGAGCAGCGGTGGCCCAGTGGTGACAGCCTCGACTTACGAGCAAGTAAGCCATGGATTCAAACCCAGACAGGCGCGCAATTCTTTATGTAATTTATTTCATCACCGCTGCCCTCAAAAACGGTGAAGTAAAACATCGTGAGGAAACTGTCATGTTCTAGAACTAAAAATTAGAAGACATGTGACATCTACCAACCCGCACAGGGCCCGCGTGGTGGATTACAGCCCACTCCCTCTCATAGGGAGGAGGCTTGTGTCCCAGCAGAGGGAACATTATAGGCTGATGATGATGATGATGAGTGGCAATCCTATGAAACCATTGTGATGTTAAGAAGAACTAAGTGATCACACAGACAGATACGAAGAGCAACTAAAGTTCATAATAATTATGTTTATGTATACTTGTGTAAATAAAGGCTTTCAGAAAACTCAGGGCATTCAACGTAATTTGTGAACGATATAGACACTGTTTACAGATTCATTCAACTGTAACATGTACCCACGAGAAATAACGTTAAACAAATTCATTGATGACGCCCAAAAACCAACATCAAAAACGTAATTACCTACCATCCGTTTCAAAAACATTTGACTAAACAAAAGCAAACAGTTAAAATCGCTTTGTGTCCAATTGATCAAATTGCATGTTTTAGAGTATTAACAAATATCGTTCAAAGTGGATTTAATTTCATCCTGTTTCGAGTCCAAATTGACATTCTGGACACTCACGCCGGATATTCAGGACCGATTTGCAAGGTTTGCATATTATGTCGTTAAATTTGAGGGTTAATAAATTCAGCTACGTTTTTGTTTTGTTACTATTATTTGTGTATCTGCAAAATGTTTTATTATTCGACCAGAATAATCTAGATTCAATCAAATGCTGTGGTACATCTGGCTTTTGGATCAAAAGTAGGTGATGACAACACATATAGATATGACAATTTATTGAACGGTGAAGGCAAATATTGTGAAATGTACCTTTAAACAGAAGAGCTCGAACATTCTTCCTTCCCCCCTTCCTTTAACCGTTTCTGAATTATGGCATACTCTCCCTTATATATTTACTAGTTGTTCCTCGCAACTTCGTCTGCGTCACATTTTCCCCGTTTTCACAACATTTTTCATTGCTGCTCCGCTCCTATTAGTTGTAGTGAGATGATATATAGCCTATAGCCTTCCTCGATAAATGGGCTATCTAACGCTGAAAGAATTTTTCAAATCGGACTAGTAGTTCCTGAGATTAGCGCGTTCAAGCAAACAAACGAAAGCTTCAGCTGTATTATACATGTTGGCATCTCACATCGCGTAGATATTCCTGAAAATTGCAAAAAAGTATTTGGTGAATCTAACAAGTACAAAATACTGACTCAAAATATAAGAAGCTTGAAACACAATTTCGATGACTTTCAGGTCTTACTAAATCGACTGGATATAGAATTTGATTTTATTATTTTAACTGAATGTTGGCTAGCTAAACTCGCTGAACTACCCAAAATTAACTCATATAAAACACTCGCTACCGCTGAAACAATCAACCAAAATGGTGGTATTGTGGTCTTCTATAAAGAGTATCTAGAAACTGAAATATTTGAACCTGCAAGCTACTTGGATGAAATGAATTGCTTAGTTTCTACGATTAAAAATGAGCTCGCAATAGTATCGATCTATAGATCGCCCGCATTCAAGAACATTGATAATTTTTTAATTGCTTTAGATCGTATTTTTAATAACTTAAAGGATTATAGAAATATTATTCTAATAGGAGACATTAATATTAATATCTTAGTTAATAGCAGTCCTAATTCTTCAAGATACATGGATTTACTAGCCTCACATGGATTATTGCCATCACATACCCTTCCGACCAGGAAGGAAAATTGTCTCGATCACTGCTTTCTTAAAACCTCGGCTTTATCCAAGACTATCGTTTGCGAGTCCACAGTCACGGATCACGCAAGTGTTATGATCTCACTGTCACATAAATCTAAGATTAACGCTACCAAATCTACAACATATAAAAAACTAGACTATCAAGCAGTAATTGAAGACTTAAAACAAATTAGCTGGCCGTCTATCCTAACAACTGATGACTGCAATACAGCCACAAATGTGTTTCTGACAGCTATAACAGACGCAATGAATAAGCATACAAAATTATATAAGCTGTCTCGAAGAAAGCGTGCCCTAAAACCTTGGATAACACCTGGGTTATGCCGTTGTATGAGAAACAGAGATCAACTCCATAAAAAACTTCGCAAGCATCCAGAAAACGTTACTTTAAGGGTGACATACAGAAGGTACCGTAACACATGCAATAATTTATTAAAAAAAGTTAAAAATAACTATTTAAGGTCTGAAATCAATAAACACAAAAACAATCTAAAGAAGCAATGGTCTTTAATTAAAGATGTTTGCAATTTCGCTGGCCTAAGTAATGACAACGAAGAACTGCTAAAACTCAAACCTGATCCACAGACCTCAATTAACATTGTAAACAGGTACTTTGCAAATGTGGGATACCATCTAGCTAATGATATACAGAGAGGGCGCCAGGGGTTACCTAAGACTACCTTCACTGGACGCTCTAATGCCAAGTCTCTAGTCCTCTTACCAACGGATATTGATGAAGTAAAAGCTATCATACTGAATTTAAAAAACACTAACGCTACTGGTTGCGACGGAATTCCTATCTCATTACTAAAACTAGGAGTGGATACTTTGGCTTGGCCCATAACAATGATAAGTAATCTATGCATGGAAAAGGGCGTTTTTCCGGAAGTCCTTAAAAGGGCTCTTATTGTTCCTATACACAAAGCGGGGGATAGAGACTGTGTCTCTAACTATAGGCCAATATCGCTACTGCCCTCCCTATCTAAGGTACTTGAGAAGGTTATTAACAAAAGACTAACTCGTTACCTTGAATCTCAGAACCTCCTCTCAAACAATCAATTCGGCTTTCGTGAAAACAGGTCAACTAACGACGCAATAAAACACCTAACTTCTACCATTGTTAACAACCTAGATAGAGGAAAGAAAACCATAGGCGTGTTCCTGGACTTAGCAAAGGCATTCGACACGGTCTCTATTCCCCTGCTTCTGGCAAAACTAGAACATTTGGGAGTTCGTGGAATAGCTCTTAAATTACTTAGAGACTATATGTCTAATAGAACGCAATGTACAGGAATAAATGGCTTCACGAGCCAGCAAGAAAGTGTGACTTTCGATGTGCCACAAGGAAGTGTGATGGGACCTACGCTTTTCCTAATTTACGTAAATGACCTGTGTGATATACAGCTGAACCAAGGCCGGGTCATAGCATATGCTGATGACACAGCTCTTTTATTTAGTGGGAAAACTTGGAAAGACGCTAACGAACTGGCTAATGAAGGGTTCAGGATGGTTTCGGAGTGGTTACAGTCAAATCTTCTCACCCTTAACACACTTAAAACGAAATACATACCTTTTAGTATAACAAAAAGCAGTCAACCACCCCCTGGCATTATACAAATAATTGCTCACACATGCAATATGACGGGGAAGTGTTCTTGCCATGAACTTTCTAAAACTTCCTCAATGAGATACCTTGGGGTGATCATTGACCAACACTTAAACTGGCAAGAACATGTATCCACCCTCACCTCGCGAGTCAGAAAACTTATATATATATTTAAAAACTTACGTTGCTTTTGCCCGCCAAATTTAGCACTACTAGTGTATTTCTCGTTGTGCCAGTCCATAATAACTTACTCTATTACTGCTTGGGGGGGTGCTGCCAAGACCGTTCTTATTTCTTTAGAACGAGCACAACGAGCTGTCCTTAAGGTGATGAGTTTTAGAAAATTTAGATACCCCACTTATTTGTTATACTCGGAATTATCAGTTCTTACAGTGAGACAATTATTCTTCAAAGACCTAATATTAAGCCAACACAAAAATTCACCTGACTACACAACAAGAAGAAGGCAAGATATTGTTTACTCTGTGCCTTACTGTAAAACTTCATTTGCAAACCGTTTTTTCAATTTCCTAGGACCATTCATATATAATAAAATATCTAAGCTAATCCAAATTCGTAATCTTAATATAATTAATTTTAACTTTTAATATTGTGCCACTGGCTTTAATAACGGGCAAGCATTATAAAAGTATAACCAAACACAATCAATAAACAAACTACAATTAATTGCAATGTAAACAAACTTAGCATCTAAATGTTTTGCGTATACTATGTCTACTTTTACGTCTACCTGCAACTTACACAAAATCAGGTCTAATATTTTTATGTTTGCCTACCCCCTAGTTTAAGTTTAAATCCTTTGTTTTGTTTACCAGAACTCTTTATCCAATTAAAATGATAATTTTGTCACAACGCACGCAACGTACGCTACCTTAAGTACAATCACAGAGAACGAGGAAAACTGGTCCACCGTAATACAGTATATACTAGTACGGGGAACAGGGTGAATCAATTCTGTTAACAACCAAAATAAGTACCGACACTGGCAAAAATATTGTAACCACGTCTGAATGTAAGTACATTACATTTTTTATTATTATATAGTGTAGATTTAACATGGTAATTTTTTACAGAAATATCATGTGGTGTGCTCATGAGACGAATATTATCGGAAGTCAAAAGGGAAGCGAAAATGGCCAATTCCTATTCCCCAATCCACCTGATATAGAAATTCTTATTATTATTTATGCATTAGAATTAGTATTGAATAAATAATGCAATTTATGCCTTGTCGAGACAAAATTAAAATATCTAAAGTTTACGTTGAACTCAGAATTTTAAAACTCATTTTGCGGATTATTTCTCCCTTTATTTAACTTTGTCATCAAGATTTTAAGGACTCTGAGGGTTCATGGTCGCTTAATTATTCGTGAACGAAATTTAAAGGTTTTTATTTTAAAATTGTAAAGTTTTGTTTCGATGGGCACATTAGTTACGTCTACATTACTCTATTCAGTAATGCGATCTATTTGTGAAGTATCGATCTTATTTCATTAAACAATGATCACAGAAGTACCCATTCCTTTATTGTTGTCTGCTCTGATATCTGATCAACCCTCAGAAGTTCTATCTAATCTATAGGTATATCTACATGGAAGTTCGTCATACCCACAATAATTAGTCGAGCATCAATTCAAATTCTAACTCTTCAAACAGTAGAGGAACAATTCGAACCTGCAAGATCTCGTCTCGAAGCGCCCTCGGGATTCCAAAACTTGATCTCTAACTAACTCTGGCTTCATTATACATTGAACAAATACATCTGTTTGCAAAGGATCCCTAAAGGCTCAGTTATCGGGAGTTCGTTGTGATTACCGTCCAACTTTTCATTTTATTTGAAAACCTTTATTGGGGTACACAGACGAACTTGTTATTTTTCTGTTTGATTTTCAGCTGAAAATTAATAAGTTAAATGTTAGGAACTTTAAGATGATTCGATCAAAGTTGGGGAATAAAACGTTGTTTTATTTTGTCAACTTCAAGTTTTAATGATTAATCACTGTTTGGGTGTTTTGCTTCCGCTTTTGATGCAATAACATTTTGTAAACTTTTGCTTTGTCTTCTATGCTGATGTCTGTTGTTCATAGATTAGATTACTTTTTATTATGTAGGCACATCATATCACTATTTAAATAACAGCTATCAAAAGATTTTTTTCCATATCTTTATTCGTGTTCAGTATCAAACTGAACACAAACCTCGCTATTATTAACTGGGACCAGCTTCCTCATCATCATCATTTCAGCCAAATGACGTTCACTGCTGTATATAGGCCTATCGCAGTACGGTTGTTGCAAAATGCACAGAGAAAGCTGCTGCCCATTCTCTGGCAAGTCTCTTAGTCGCCTCTTAAGACACCCACGGGAAGATATGAGATACCAGCTTCCTACCACTGCCTAATTATGACCGCAGCTGTAACTTCCAGTTATTCCAACAAACATCCCATTCATAGCACTCCCAAAATTTGCCAGAACCCACACCTGTTCACATATTCATGTAGACCGTCGCTACCTTCCATTATCACAAACACAAATCAATTCCTGAATAGATAATGCGGTTAAGCTTACAACTGGGAACTGGGAGCTGGGTTCCCAGCATTTGGGATCCGGTGGCAGCCGCAGGAAATTGGCAGGGTTGCAATACGTTACGAGTATTATTCATTGGTGTTTCCTGACCTGTTTCCTTTTTACGCTCAATTTGAATATAGCGATGTTAATTTTGTTATTGGTTTCGGTGAGAATGGTAATTAGCACTTTTTTGCAGGCAGTGAGGGAATTTTAAATTGTGTTGCTTTGCGAGTTTGCTTTGCATTCATTATTGGGTATTTTTTGTTTTGTTTGTATAGTGTTTGTGTTGCTTCGCGATTTTGCTTTGCATTAATTATTGTGTATTTTGTATTTCGTCTCTTTGAGAGAGTCGGCGTAATATACTTTACGCACCTATAGATACATGATAATTATAATGCATATTCGATAGAAATAATAATTGTAGATATTTTAATTTATCTAAACTAATATTATAAAGAAGAAAGATTTGATTGTATGTTTGTTTGCATTGAATAGGCTCCGAAACTACTGGTCCGATTTGAAAAATTCTTTCAGTGTTAGATAGTCCATTTATCGAGAAAGGCTATACCAATAGGAGTGGAGCAGCAATGAAAAATGTTGCGAAAACGGGGAAAATGTGACGCAAACGAAGTTGCGCCGGACAGCTAGTGAACGATAAGTAAATCCATCAAACCCGATAGCAGATACCGGATACTTCAATACAACAATACAGATTTGATACAGAGATTCAATACAGTCAGAAACCGGTGTAGTAATTAGGTAAAAAAATGTAACTTAAAAACCTCGAACAATTTGCTAAGATTTTAAAAAATCCAATAGAAATTCGTGTATGCAGCCAAAACTCTACATCGCAAGAATTGCTAAACTAAATTTAATTCCACGCGAGCACCTGTGGTTAGTAAGCGGAACTCATGTAATGAATGTTATTGCATTCTCAGGAGTCTTGCTTCAAACTGTGGTTACCGCTGATTCAGGACCTACAACTGGAAGTTCGATATTAAAATAGAGATCTGTGTTTAACTTACCTGAGTTTTACTTGAGTTTTAAATTGTAGCAAATAGAAAAAAGAAGCTAATGGTAGTCATAGTGAATTCTACCCATCTTGACCTACGGTGCACAAACTTGGTCTTTAACTAACATCCAAAAGTCCAAACTCAAGGTTTGCCAACGTGCTATGGAGCGCAGCATCGTGTTCGAAACACTACATTGCGCTCCAAAACGCAAATCGTTGACGTGGCTCAAAAGGCTGCCCAACTTAAATGGGACTGGGCAGGACATGTCTGTTGCATGCCGAACGAGCTGTAGGCCCGTAAAGCTCAGGATTGTTGCCTTGAAACAGTGACACGGGGTCGCGGGAGACCACAAAGGAGATGGCAGTCCACGATGAGAGACGCACGGGCAAGTCACGAACTGAAGTAGAAATGGGCTGGCCACGTACCACAAATGCACCTGGAGAGATGGGCAATGAGTGTCACTCACTGGACGCCTGTCGGAGAAAATCGCCGTTGAGGTAGACAACGGCGAAGGTGGTGTGACAATGTGATCTTGTTTGCGAGTTGCACGTGGCCAGATATTTCACAGGATAGAGGTTTGGAAGAAGAAAGGGGCGGCTTTTGGCCAGCAATGGGAAACTCAATAAGCTAAAAATAAAAATTGGAAAATAGGTCGGTTCATGTTTTTCTTGGGAATGCAGTTGACTGCTTCTGTAAAGCAGTAATTAATGCTAAACCAATAATTTCATAGAATGGCGTTGTCCATTCTATGAAATTATTGGTTTAGCTACGTTGGTTTTGATTATTTTGGTACATCTGGTTAAAGAAAATATAATAAATCAGCCTAAATAAGTAATAAAGACCACATTAATAACATAGTCTAAGCTAGCTTTTACTAAGTATCAGAATTGAATATTTTTAATATTAAACAACTTAGCAACTTTCTTAATAACCAACAAGAGCTTTCATCCTGAAATGAAATCAATACAGTATTAAAAAAGATCTAAAAACATTCTCTTAAAGGTACCAGCGCCCGAAACTTGGTCCCCTGTCAAGTAATAATTGCTGAAACTTTGGAACAAGTTCGTGGAAGTACATGATATTGTTTGCACGAAGCCTGTTCAATGTTCAAGCTTGTTTGTTGTCATTTCCTGCAAGTTTCATTTACAGAACATGTTTAGGTTGTAATTTGTGAAAAAACAATGATGGCCTTGATGGAAAATTAAAAAAAAAAAAAACATAAATATGACTCAAGAGTAGTTGTTGATTCCAAATTGGCTGTTTCATGAAACTCTTATCATATCATCAATACATAAATCACATACCACAAATAGCCACCATTTACAAGGCCCATGGGTAACGACGGGATAGTGTATCCTATCAATAACACTTGTAACGGGATATTTACCACGTTTATTATTTGTCCTTTAGTCCAGTGGTTCAACTGTATAAAAACCGAAAAAGTGCCGTAAAAAGTTCGCGAGTGGAAACATTGAGTTTCGTGTGTCGGGAACAGAATCGAGTTGTCAGTGACAGTGGTGGTGGTACGGGGTGCAAAAAACGAACAAGACAGAGGGTAGACCGATTTGTCTGCTCATAAACACCCACCCACAATAACTTCAGTTTATCAGTGATCATGGCGTTTGCAACAGCACCGAAATATCGGGATCTCAAACAAATAATCGATATGTTAAATATCCCGTTACAAGTGTTATTGATAGTGTTAGTGACCATGTCAGTTTTGTATCCCTATGTCAGGAAGGTTTCTTGCATGCAAATAAAAACCGATGACTCGAAACTTACAGACTTCTTCTTCGTGTTGACTGTACAATTTTTATATGCTTATACTTCGCTACTACCACGGTGTCAGCGTTAGTATCGCAGAGATTGTTTTGAGTGCAGATTTTCAACCTAGAGGGCAGGAGAGAAGATGAGGCGTCTGCGGTATACAGTTCCACATTAAAAATAAAAACTGTTACAAGTCTATGGTAACATTGATTATGTAATACTAGTTAGAAATCTTCGTCATCTTTTTTTTTCTGGGCAAAAGCCGCCAGGTAATTATACACATTATATAATTGTATATAATGTGTATAATTGTAAATGTATATAAAATGTATATAATTGTACACATTGGAACAGAGACGAAGACCAGAAAAGCGCCGGGACAATGAAACTCCACGAAGTCCCAGGGAAACAATTTAACTGGCTTGGATCCCGCACTGAAATAAATCAGAAAATAATAGCGGAGGAGTATGAAAAACATAATTTCCATTTTCCTCCATATCAGCAGGAGACAGAACAAAACAAGGCCAATAGGCACTAAGAGACGTTTACAAAAAATCATTGTCATCTGCTTTGTTGTTGTTGTTGTCCCAACTATATTGTTCTAAACTAACCAAATGCAAATGAATACATACATAGAATGATTGCCTATCTAACTTCCCCAATCTAGTTACTGGGTATTTATTACTTGGAAAGATTGGTTGTCTGACTTTTAGGCTACTGAATACGGGTATTCCGAGTTTCTCTTTCTTTTCAAATCGATGACTCAGATGTTGACCGACCAGTACTTAGCGACCTGGACAGCTCTGTGATTTGCTTCATTACCCGTTATGACTGCCAAAGATCTAACAACATGACAGCCAGGCATACCAGTAACAACCGATCATTCTTTGTCCAATTTATTTTTCTGTGGAACGCGCTTCCCCAGGAAATCAGAATGGCTACGAATCGCCTATCCTTTATAATTAAAGTTCGAAAGTTCATTCGAAAAAAGCTAGCAGTATCGTTACAACGTTAGTATTTTGCCCATTGCTTGTCCTTTTTTTATTAGTATTTATATTATGATAACTATATTTATATATATATATATATATATTTATTTGTTATATTTTGATATATATTTCTAGTATTTTATATATCCTTCTAGTTTGTTTTAGTATTGTATGAATAATATTTTATAGACATACACCTAACACTGCTTGTCTCTGCATCACCCAAAGGTTGACTGGTAGAAAATGCCTATGGCATTAAGTCCGCCTCTGTACTATGTGCTTGAAGTGTTAAATAAATAACAAATCTCAAACATACATTCCTACCATTTCAACCATAACTAATCCAACAAAGATCTAAATCGTAAACGAGACAATGAAACGAAATAACACGAAAGCAATAATATTTCTAAACGACAGCGTGTAACGACTAATGTAACCCACATTCTGGCAATAACAGACAGTATGAAATTGTAACGTAGGGCATTTCAACTTTTTTTTTGTTGTGTCTGTGATTACTTCGATGTCAAGGATTTTTAGGTTAATTATAGCAGTAATAAGAGATTAAATACCTGCCCTATTTAAGTTTAATTAAAAACGTTTTCTTGTCTTCGTATTTCTTTATTTCTTAGCGTTGCTTTGTTTATTATGTCCTGACCATTTTCTCAGCTGAGACAAGCTGCCGATGTACAAAATACATATGTACAGTCTCCAAAGCAGATAAGTTACCAAGTTCTCATACTAGTAATATGAACTTGGTATCTTATCTCCTTTGGAGACTCTACACTCTCTTCGCTAGGTCTCTTAGCTGGATGGACAGGCATGTTATAACATGATTTATCATCAATTATACTAATATATTATAATTCTGTATGGTGTCGGACGTAAAGAATAGCACTATCCCAAATCTTTCCGTGGGTGTCGTAAGAGGCGACTAAGGGACTTGCCAGAGAATGGGCAGCAGCGTTCTCTGTGTTTTTGTAACAACCGTAGTGCGATCACCAACCTACCTGCCAAGCGTGGCGATTATGGCAAAACCCCACAAAATGTCAATGTGGCGACACTTGGGGGAGGCCTATGTCCAGCAGTGGACGTCTTATGGGCTAAAATGATGATGATGATACTAATATCTTCATCAATCGCATATTCATCACCGATTTGTAAATTAATTTCAAGTGTCATTTCCAAATTAGAAAACAAAGTACTAAAATCAAATAATTCTATAAGACGTCCACTCCATAAAGGCTTATAATAGGAATCGGAATGGGATTCCCATTGTCGGGAGGATTGAAATCTACCATAATTTATGCACCATAGTGGTTTTCTAACGCTCCATTCATGACTTCTGGCGATGCGCCTCAAGACGCTATTTGCGTCAATCGACACGTTTGTTTATTACGCTCATTTAAGAAGATGCGATGCGTTGCGCGTCGCGTGGCGTCTCGCGACGGTTTTATCGCTACGTTTCACATGCCGCTTCTCCGCGAACAAAGTACTAAAGGAACTGGCCGCAACGCTGCGTACGTCAAACTACGTGGACGTTAAGAGACGCGTGCGTCGTGGCGATGTCATCTGCGAGATCCACTGCAAGTAACGCTTCATTTCATGAATACGAGCTTAAAATCGCTTTTCCGTAAACGTTCTTATACATCGCCATTTGTTTGAATATACACCGCAACAACGCGCCGCGTCTTCTTAAATGTATTTTTCGCGCATATTGTATTGTATTTTTCGCTCATTGCATCAACTCATGGCATGTTCTGATCAAATTCTGTCACGTATTTTGGCTCAGTCGAAATACGCATGTCGCTTGAGCGCGTAGCTTGTGGCCAAGTAGAAATAGCGTATTAATGCTGGAAGCTTGTCCTTGTCAACGGGGTTCGTATTAATCCCACTCAGAGCTCTGTTTAGACCAAGAGTATTAAAGGGACTATATAAGGAGCAGAGATTTCGTGTAATTTTCAAGGGTACCCGTTGAAAAAGGTAAGGACGGTACTTGGATCAAGAGGTAGGGGATACCGTGGAAATCTCGACCTTGTTTGATATTGTTCGTCTATATCAAAATATGGGTCAGTTTGAAATAAAGTCGATAAAACCATGCTATATTTAGAAGAGGGGATAAAGACATACATTTTTGAATAGCCGGTACTACGGTAGGTAAGATCGACTTACCAAAAAATTTAAATTCGCTGACAATAATAAGGCAAATCAAATCAAATATAAATCATTTATTTCAAGTAGGCAAGTTACAGGCACTTTTTAATAGTCGAACAACAGTAAAATTGAAGCTGCAGTCCCAATCACAAGACATAATAACTGTGAAAGTACTGTAGTTGCACATTCCAAAGCATAGATCACTATGGAGAAGAATGGGCAAGAAAATCCATGGACAGCTTAACTCGCTGGGTCTAAAAGCATGAAATATTGCACATGAATTCCTTATATACTCGTTGCGTGGTGAGCACTTAGAAGAATTATGAATCATTGTTCATCGTTCGAGTTCGTCATTTTTAGGGTTCCGTACCCAAAGGGTCAAACGGGACCCTAAAACTGAGACTTCGCTGTCCGTCCGTCCGTCCGTCTGTCACCAGGCTGTATCTCATGAACCGTGATAGTTAGCCAGTTGTTTGTTGTTTCTTCTACAGATTATGTATTTCTGTTGACGCTATAACAACAAATAATAAAAACTGAAAAAAAAATAGTTAAGGGGGGCTCCCATACAAAAAAGTGTTTTTTTTTTCGTTTTTATAAATAAAGGTACGGAATCCTTCGTGCACGACTCCAACTCGCACTTGGCCGGTCTTTTAAACCTAGAAGATGATACAGACTTGTTTAATGTGATTATATTTGATAATGTGATATAGACGAAGGCAACGATGGATAGATTGTGTGAGGAATGATATGAAATAAAAACCGGCCAAGTGCGAGTCGGACTCGCGCACGAAGGTTTCCGTACCATTACATACGCCCTGGTGACAGAAGACCGGACAGATGAACAGCGAAGTCTCACTAATAGGGTCCCGTTTGACCCTTTGGGTACAGACTGCAGATGCCTTAAGTTTTCTTTACCAAATGTACCACAACGTGAACTAAATTTAAATCTTGACGGCAAGAAGCTTGATGTTATAGCGGAAACTGTATTCTTGGGAATTACTATCGATTCAAAACTGCAGTGGGGCGCGCACATTAGAACTCTTTCAGGAAGGTTAAGCTCAGCTGCCTATGCAATCAGAAAAATAAGGCAGTTAACTGATATAGCCACAACTAGGTTAGTATACTACGCTTATTTCCATAGTATTATGTCCTATGGCATTCTGCTGTGGGAATCGGCAGCAGACGTTGATTCAATTTTCATACTGCAAAAGAGGGCAGTCCACGCTATCTACAAAATGGGTCCTCGTGAATCCCTCAGAGAAAATTTTAAAGAAATCGTTATACTGACTCTGCCTTCACTTTATAATTATTTTAGAATGTATTTTATATGTCCGCAAAAACCGATGACTTTTCAAAATTAGAAGCGACTTCCATAATATAAATACACGCAGTAAACACGAAATTGTAATACCTAAATTCAGATTAACCAAAACTAGCAAGTCTTTTCTTATAAACAGTATACGCTTTTATAATAAATTGCCGAAGTCAGTTACAGAACTGACCGATAGAAAGTTTAAAAATTATATTAAACGTATCCTAATTATAAAAGCATATTACAAAATTAAGGACTACGTTGAAGATAGAGAAGTTTGGCCTTAGCCCCTTCGCACATGCGGCTTCCCTGGTAGCTCATAAACAGCACAAATGTGTGGATGTCTATAACTATTCTCAATCTTATTCTTTTTCCTTTCTTTTTAATCAAATGTTTTACAATAGTTTTAAATCATTACACCTTTTGTTTAGAATAGTTACAGCACGGATGCCAACATTTGTGTTACTTAATTGATCTAGTCTTTTTGTGATATTTTCTATTTATTTTTTGTTGTTGTATAGACTCTTTTTCTTATTTACCGATTGTTTGTAAATGAGTGGACATTGTAGGCCTTATAGATTCCTAGATCCTTGGTAACTTTTTATTTCGTTCTACGTTTTGTAGTAAGCAACGACTTATTGTCAGGCCTACGATGTCCTCCCATATTTTAGTACTAACGCTGTAACAGAAATATTGTAAAACCAAATGATTTTAAAAGAGTAACCATGGAGTTTCTTGCCGGTTCTTCTCCATAGGAAACGACCAACCCGAACCGAGCACCTTTTTGTCGTCGTTTTATAAGTGCCCATCGGAATCAAAATATACTGATTTTGATTTTCGGACCCTAAACAGGAGTAAATGATAGCATGACGGTGGACAGAGGAGAATGGAATAAAAAAACGTGTTGCGTCGACCCCAAGTAACATGGGACAAGGACAGGAAGATGATGATGTTATAGACCATCGAACCGAAAAAATCCATAGGCATCGATAACGTGAAAATAACTGAAGTAAACCGTATCATCGTTTTTTGGAAAGCAATCCATATAATATATATCTATATAAGACTCCAGAAAAACCGATGGGATTTCTTTGTAAGTTGTAAAATGCGTATAAAATTAAAACGAATGCTGCCGCCATTATTCTGCAACTTAAGAATAACTTCTCAGAGCGCTCGCTCATTTAACTTAATATAACACAGAAGGAGTCCACTGTGGCCTATTGGATGAATTCATAATTGAGACATGTCTAGAATTCTTTATTCTATAAGATTTATTACATGGAAGTCTGAAATGTACAAGCAAGTTATCTTTATTTGCTTAATACTTTTAAATTCGTATTCATATTTCGAACTAGACTTGCTTCAAGCAGTTTTTTTTTGTAAGATTTGCAAGTTAAACGATACGTCATAAAAAAAGAAATAAAACATCACCGTATAAAAAAAACGGACTAAACACAATGCAAAGTAGATGATTTACAAAATAATAGAATGAATAAAAGTACAAGATGTAGGCGAGGAAGCAGCGAAGTATTTCTTTATTAAAATACCCAACTTAATGAAATAATTGTATGGATGAAGGATGCTTCAAGAGGATAGAGTCATGTAGTGTATTTGCCGTCGGTTAAAAAAAATAACACTACATACGATTTGACAAAATTACAAGAAACAATACAAAATTATCAAATTCATCAAAAGATGAAGAAGTAAGCTTAACATCATAGGTACAAAGACGACATAACATGAAGAAAAGTGTATTCTAAATGGCTGTAAGAAGTTCCTTGACGGTTTGGTTCTATTTCACAGAAATTTAGTTTTTACCTTCACTGGATGAAACTTTACACAGGAATAAGTTCATGTTTGTCAAGCTAGTTTATTTTAGTGGAATAAAAAGAAAAAAAATTGGTCAATTATTTTTTTTTGTCTAATTCTACAAAAGGTACTTAATATTTTCTTCTGCTAAGAATTTAAATAACGTGTCACTATTTTCGCATAGGTTAGTCTCCGAAACCACCCAACCGATTTCAATGAATATTTTGTTTAATTAAGAGGTCCGCGGCTACTTCTACTTTTGTATTCTCTTAACATTTCTCATTGTATTTTAAACCAACATCCAAAAAAACACAAAAAACCTGAAAATAGCATTACTTCCGAAAGTCGGTAGCAAAAAGTCAATGAAACAAACAAAAGTCACTTAAGATTATGTGTAAACCCCAATGCAAATTGTAATCCCAAAACAGATTAAAAGTAGAATCTTTTTAAACCACAGTCCGTACCCACATTTGACCACACATAGCTATCCAACACCGACCGAGCAAGTAGGAACTAAAACCGTTATCAATAGATCAATTAAGAACTTTTCACCGGACAGCTTCCTGTTTGCAACAAAACTTTCGCTAGATTCCAGTACTAAGCTCTCGTAATTTGAGGTCTAATCATTAAAAAGTTTCGACCTTTTTTAATCTCTTGGGATTTCAGGCTTGTGTATGAATTATTGGACTTTAAGTAGGATAGAAGAGATGTTTGGTTGAAATTAACGAAAATCTATAGCTAAAATAAAGCAATCAATAAAAATTTTGATTCTTGGACTTTGGTGAAAGGTTGTAAATTCATTGTTTGAAGTTATAAGTGTAAACACATTATTCACAAGAAGTTTATAAGTAAACGGCATATGATGGCTCTTTCAGTTAAAGGTAAAGTTTGCTTGAGTGTCTACAGTATTTAGGTGCGGACCAAGCGTATCAGACAGTGAACTTGCTACGAGCACCGGACTTAAACAAAGGACTGATTGGACTGGATTCCGCTCGGTTAGAACGCTTCTTTAGTATCATGCACTGCCAATATTTTAATGAAGAGCAACAGAAAAAATAGTTTTCCTACAAATTGGTACTTGCAATGAACCTTAATCGAGGAAGAGTTTAAAAACCTGCTATACGATAGGGATGTTTCCACAGTCAAAAAAATATGATAATATTTAGTCCGTCAGTTAGATTATCGAAAAATATTGTACACGTATTTTTTACTTTATCAAATTAATAAAAATTGACGAAGATAAAACGCATCAAAGATCAAGAGTGGGGGCTTTTGACGTCACCGTGTTTTAAAAAGTGTACGACGTCGTGACGTCACACGAGTTTTAAATGCACTTTATCGTCTTCATTTTCTGTTAACGTAAAAAAAGAAAAAATACGTGTCCAATATTTTTTGGAAATCTATAAGACGGACTAATTAGATTTTTTATGTCAACTACCCTATTATCACGAAACTCGACAGTAACGACTAAATTATCTATCCTTCAAACATAGACCAACGTTATTATCCCAGACTAGTATTACAACTCCAAATCACCCTTATTCTTAGAACACAATCCAAATATGAACACTCAATGTTGTCCTAACACCCGACATACGCAATTATTGTCCCATCCACGTCAAAATCAAACAAACAGTAAAATTTCCCTGAACCGTTATCATTGACTATGATTACTGTTGCTGTAAGGGGGTATGCACATAAGACTGGCTATGCGTAGGAGTAGGTACCTAGTGAGTGTATCTATAGCCACTAGTCCATATTATCCATATATCCACTGTTACGTTCCACGCTGTTTCTGGCTGATCGAATGAAACTTTCCACATAAGAAGTCCATGATCTAGTTTAGGAAATAATAAAGACTTATGCTTTTTATCCCGGTGGTGCATTCCCGTAGGATTACTTTCAGCATCCATGCGAGCGTAGCCACGGTCGAAAGCTTTGAAATAAGTTTAATTGGTTCATCATTAGTGCTGCAGTAAATTATATGAAAAGAGTAGTTGGTAGTTGATTCAAGTTGAATCAATTTTCGTTTTGCTTGCTATTTATTATACAGAGATCCAGTGGTTTGAATATTACTGCGCAGTTTTAAATTTAAAACTTATTGTATTATTATTTCTGAGACACCATATTAAACATAGGAACGCGACTGCTGAGCAAGAAGTCCCTGGTTCGATTACCATGTAGGGCAAAGAGTTAGTCGATTTTTCCATCAGGAAACTCTCAGTAGCAGTCTGGATTTGTGCCCGGTTGCTGGCAATATGATCTCTCTCTATTACATGGGTCTTAAACATAACTGGCGAAATATGGCTGTACTATTCAGAACACCTCAGCCTAACCTTTCGGGAATTACAGGCGTGATGTTCTATGAATAACCAACATCAAATACGTCAATAGAATTATAGTTTGACTTTATTGCGGGGAAAATATCATTACAAGAGGCAGTGACTTACGTCTAAAGAATCCCACGATTATCTCAATAGTAGGAACTTACGAATCAAGGAGGTGGCGGAACGTGAGAGGGAGAGAACCTCACGTCTCTGCCGCCGCGGGAGACGCCCCGGGCGTCGGGGGGCAACCAGTGGCCCCCGGCCACCGTAGGCCTGTGGACGGTGAGTTATGGGTTAGCTCACCGTCCGTCCGTCTTATGACGACAGGCCGTGCCAGCGCGTTCGTGATCCACGCGCTCCTCAAGGAGATGTCAGCAAATCGGTAGGCGTCCGAGAGGGCCGATGCTTGCCAGGGCTGCGGGATTGTTCGAAAGAGATACCGTGCCCCTGGAACACAAAAGGCTAAGAAGGAACGTGGATGGGTTTTAGTCAGTCAAGTCTGACACGACCTTCCGCTCCGCCCAGAGCGGGAGAAGTCATATGATGATATCACATCCGAAAAAAAAAAAAATATTGGAGTAGTAGCATACATTCTTGATTCAATAAAATAAATAATTTTTGGAATGAAATTCTATGCACATTATAGGTAGTTTGTTTATTCCCCAAGCAAATAGAAGAAGCTTCCTGTCAACTTCCTCCTCTAGCTACTATTTGCTGTATGTGCACACTCCCTAACCGTGGCAATATGGTCGCGTGGATAAACGCGCGTCATTAGCCGACCAAGTTAATTGGGCCCCAGTCAACAAAGATTAAGGGTACACTGTCTGGTGTTTTTTGTTTGGTCGGCTTTTATTGGAAACCGTAATTGGTTCGTGTCTACGAATTATTGGCAGATATGTATCGATGGTGTTATTTAATTTTGTGTTTGTTTTTTTTTTGTTGTTGGCTTTGTAATTTGTGGGTGCTGAAATTGTTGGTTGTGTTGTTGGTAAACCCATATTGTATTTGGGTCTAGATAGAAAATAAGGTTGGTTGATTTGATTTTATCAAATATTGACACTATTTTCGTTTTTCGAGTCAGTCTTCGTTCCTATGTTTTGATCTTAGTATGTTTATTTTTCTTAAAATTGCAGATCAACAGTTTCAGTATAAAATTTCCTTTTACAACGCAATAATAATCAGCCTACAATGTTCCCATAGTTGGGATACAATTCTCTTCTCTGTGGGAAAGGTGAGCCGTATCCATCACATATGCACAGAGCGGGTGTGCGGATGTCACAACCCATCTCATCGAATACGTACAGACAGCGTCTGTACGTATTACGTTAGAACGTATTACGATAGTATGTGCTAACCCCTCTACAGTCCGGCCGACTAAGCCAGTAGGGTAACTACTTAGTAACGCTGTGCATAGGTTATGCGGGTTTTCCCACAATTGTTTCCTTATTTTTACTCCGCCTTTGTCTAAAATCTTGAAATCCGTATACATACTACCAACGACAGTGACACCAAAGTCCCTACCTCAGTACCAGTGACCTAAACGAGCCGTTCACGTGACTAACCACTCGTACCTACAAAAAGCTCCGGAAAGTTTCTTGAAATCCATTTCGAGGTCCTATCGCTTCCCAAATCTATGGCGAAATGGAAGTGACGAGAGGGTTTTGAAATACTGTTGGTTTAGTTTTTGACCTCAATATTTTGGAGGTGCTAGAAATTCTTTCGAACTGTTTGATACATAGGTGTTAATGTTTCATATGACTGTTAGTTGGCTACAATTTTTAATATTAATTGAAATTGTCCTCGCACTCCTCGCTCATAACAAACAGCCCTTCTTTGTTTTGTTCGTTTTTTTCAGTATTCTCAGTATTCTTAGTAGCAGCTACTACTACTGCTACTACTACTGACTTTTGATGGCAATAGGCTAGTTACCTATCATAAAGTCGAAAAACATTTGACCGAATTTCATTTCACCTAAAACTTTTCAACTATTATCGTTTCGTCTTTTTTACTTCATCGAAGTCACGTCTGCCACTATGTCAGTTGATCTATTATCAATTCGATGTTTTTCGTTACTCCGACGTTTCATTTGGTCGAAAAGTGATCGGTTCCCCAATAGGCTTGCCCCTTATTACATGGGTCTAAGAACATAGCTGGCAAAATGTGGGGCGAGATGTTATGTTTAAGTGGTATTAGTGAAATAGATAACTTTATTACTACTTTAATTATAATTATTAGGTAAAATAATGTTAAATAAATATTCGTCTCCCTCACCCAGTCTCTAACAAAGTTTTCAGTTAAGTTATGGTAGGTGGATTTCGCTTAATTTTCTATTTTAGCTTCTAAGTTTGAGCAAGGTTAAAGTTAAAATGTATGATTATTACAAAAGCTGTGACTTACACTGCAGTTTTTCTAACCTTTACCCTTTTAAATATGGCAATGTTTGAGCCAAATAAGGTATCACGTGGCTTTCGTGCTAAATTACCTTGATTTGACGTCTGGTTCATGTTGAGGTTGGTACTTTTTTAATATTATAGTTTTAGCTGTGATAATGAATATAAAAAAGTCAAAAAGGTTGTAAAATGTGGAGTGACGTAAGCTACCAAAAAGCTGACCAATACTGTTGAGAGTTAAAAAAAAAATTAATTGTATATGCTTTGAAAACGGTGGCCACTTCTTAACCAGTGCCCTTGTTAACTAGCTGGGTAGCTGGGCTGGGTAGCAACAGTCAAATAAATTTGAATCGTGAGTCAACATCAACATGGTTGGGAAACAACAATAATAATAACCACCTGAGTAGGTTTTCTTTGCTGCGACAAAATTCTGCTTAAATAGACCACCAAGTGAGACAAATAGGTTTGGAAAGGATGCACTGTCTCGCCCCAACTTTAGACCTTCCTTAAGCTAGCCATACACGCTAGGGTGTACCTGTCACTCACTTTAGACCGCTCGCTAGTGAGTTAAGTAAACTCGATGACAGGTCATTATCATCTGCTTCGCCTTTTTCCAACTGCTATCCTACATGTAAGATTGAAGTACACAGTGTTGCTCCTAACAGTATCTATATAATCGATACAGTCCACATCTCGTCCATTAACGCGAGAGTATAAGATTAGCTATGTGAACATGTTCCCCAGCTGAGATCCAAGCGGTTACCGTTCGAGCTACAAATAGTTACCTACCTTAAGTTGTAGTAACATCGACTTGAAATACGATAGCAACAATGTTACATCTTTATAGTTTGCTACAATTCAGTAGGTTAGGTAGGGAGGGGAAAAGTTTTTTCTTTCAACTACGCAGTAATGTTATTATTAATCACTACAAAACCGATCACAAAGGATGTCTTTTTTGCTTAGAACCAAAACAGTGCAGAAAAGTTATATGAAATCTCATTATTGCACTGTTTTTCATTACTGCACTGTTTTAAATTTTAAATTTGGAATTAAATTTACCACAGAGGTGTAATGTCTCCTATTAAGTTAATAAAATGTATGCATTAGATCAATTAGATTACTGGCTGAAAGTAAAAATGGGCTGAATAAAACAGACTTGGTGAAAAAAAAAAAAACAAATGGCGCGCATTTTATACCATTGTAAAACTTTGATAAATACTTCTTATTTACCAAATAAAAAGGTAAAAAATCATGCAAATTGACAGCGATATCGATATGAATTCAACTCCAGAAAATATAAAACAGCTGCACATGAAGTTGTTAATAACCTTTAATAACTGCACTTTTAATAATTGTATGTTTGAAGGGAAGATGAATTAAACTTTGTTTCATTAACTTGAGTTTTTATTTTGAGTAGGTATATTTTGTCAGGGTAGTTGAAAGAAAAGCAGATTACGCACCTTGATAAAGTGAGTAATTAATGCACTCGTAATAATTTAGTGCCCTCGCATGCGCTCGGGCACCAACATAACACTCGTGCATTAATTACTCACTTTGCGCTCGATGCAACAATCTACTATTATATCGGTAACAATGTTCTTCCTTTTCAATGTACAAATGTACCAATCGTCGCTTAGTTCTAACACCACCTAAGTCAAAAATAGCAAGATTACAGGAGAGTGAAAAACTGCGTCTGACCATTATAATAACATATTCCAGTCCAAATTAGATAGAGACGTTGTTTTCTTCTGATTGGCCGAAACAATGCGTCTTCCGATTCTTTAGCAAATGGCAACAAAATGTCAAAACCGCCTAAAATTTATTTACATCGTGTTAGAACTTAAACGACGACGCTGTTATTAGTAGAGTGTATATTTCAACAAAGACAATGTGCTTTACTATAAGCAAACGAGTTTTTTACATCATGATATAAAAATAATATCATTTACACCTGCAATCTCCAAGAAGTCCTGCAGAAACACAGTACACTCACATTTTGTGAGCAATGTTTAAGTACCATGTAATAGGGAGCGAGCCTATTACCACCGACCGGGTTCAAATCCTAACTCCGTGCTGTGTTGCTTTTAGGTCCTTAGAAACAAGTCACAACAGAGCAACATAAACCTAGTTTTAACATAAACGAATTCAAACGACATTTACAATTTGATCTATCCCTAGAAACTCGTAAATCAGTCAATACTATAAAATCTACATGCGTGATTTATTTTCCGAAAATGCATACAAAACTGTGATATTTTAAAAACAACTATAATGACCAAACATAAAGATCAACTTGTCTGATCAACTGCAACTAAAGATATTTTTGTAACTCTTACACAAAATTTCTCTCTCTCTCTTCTTCTTCTTTCTTTCTTTTTTTTTCGTTCTTTTCTTTCCTTTCCTTTCTTTTCTTTCTTTCTATTTTCTTTCTTTTTGTACCAACTAGTTATTCTAAAATCAGTTTAATTTACACTGGCATACGTCTTTCAATAAAAACCTTTTTCATAGTTTCAATCTCACCGGGGTGAACCCGAGATTTATGACCTGTGCCCTTCAGACCATGTTGGCAATTATTTGTTACCAATTTTGTTTAAGTTTCATCGAACAGTTAATTAAAGATTGTTTTAATCCTTAAATAAAAAAGGTTTCTTTTGCAAAAGTGTTCAAATAGATAGACTAGGGTCGGTATTTTTTAATAAAAATGATTAGCTGTCTTGTTGCAAAAAGAAGTAATAATACAGATGCATTTCAAAAAGAAATCAAAATTCAGAATTAATTAAAAAAATAAATTGACAAAAGAATTCTTCTAAATATTTAACCTCAGAAATTAACAATAGTATCCAAAAAGTATAAATAAGATTCATGGGAACAAGAAAGGGAAACCTTTGTTCTGTAGTAAGACAACACAGGACAGAAATAAATTTAATTAGAATTCAGAAAAGAACCCTAAAATTATAAGGAGACACAAAAGTGGCATTTGCTATTTGAAATAGATATAATTAAAATAACACACACGGTCACAGGGTGGCTACCCTGTAAGTAACAACAAAACATACTTCCACTATTAAAATCCCAGGAGTCAAAATCACAAGTCAAACTGTCGCACGACACTAATCCCAATCAATCGGCCAGCAGGTACATCCCTAATCCTTTACACACTAAGTCAGTACCATACTGAAGCCAATTAGGGAACGCAGCCCGTCCAAACACAGCCGCTTAATGATTAGAAGCAATTATTGATAGAACTAGACAATCGATGAACCTACGTATAGACAGTCAAACCTGCCTGGTGTATATGGCGAATACGTTAATCACGGTCAGTTTGACATAGGGCGGAATCTGGTGATGTTAAAGCTCTTTGTACTGATTATCGTACAGAAGGAATAGAGGACCATGGAAAAAAAAATCACAGCAGAAACTGTATTCCCCGCTAAGTTATGAGAATTGTATGATTTATTGTTGTAATAATGTAATTGACATTTCTCTGGTTTTGTTGGGATACTCGCTCGCATGAAAGCTTCATGTAAATCAGAGATCGAATCGGGAAATGCAAGCCTTGGAAGGGTAGGTGCGCAGTACTAGCAAACAGTGTGCATGTATGAGATGATGTAAGAAAAAGCACAAGCAATAGGAGTAGTAAGAAACGTGGCGAAAGTGGCGAAAAAAGACGATTTTATGTATCTATTACTGGTATTCGTAGTCATGAACTGAACTAAGTCGAACTTAACCTGGCCTACATTCCACCCAGTTTGTTTATACGAGTAAATTGACATATAATCATATAATCTCATCTATAAAATTTGCAGTACCTTAATTTGACATTGATAAAAGTAACATATGACATCTTTAGCATTGATAGAAGCAGAATGTAAGTATGGGTTTGACCGAGATAGCTAGTGTTGAGGAGGTACCTTACTCGAAGATCCGTCAATTGGGGCCAAAACATTCTAGGAATACGATTTGGTGGGTGTTTTCAACTGTTGTCATGTCAACAACGGTTGATTAGTATAAAAGCGGATTTGGGAAGGCTATTAGAAAATGGGTGTATGTGTCGAATCTGGAATTAAAAAGCTCCGAGATCCAAGGCTGTGACTTTCAAATTACCGAATGGAACCAAAACGATATTTTTCCTGATCTTTGATAAAAAAACGCTCTTTACGTTGTTATCTCACGTGTCAACATTTTGAAATCACTGGTTATCTAATAAATAACCTTTTCTTGTGATCTTCCACCGTTTAAAGGATGGGTGGCCTCTTTAGATCTACAGTATTTTGGGCAGTTTGTCAATTGTTCTTTTTCCAAATAATAATAATTATATCTGTCTTCCGACTACCGTAAACTTGTAGAACAAAAGCCTTTCCATGCAAAGCGTCCCCCCTTTCGAAGCCTCGCCCACCGATGGGACAACATTTAATTTCCCGACTAGCCGGCGCAAATTATGGCCGCCATTATTCTTAAAAGTAATCTCATACAGTTTCTGTAGAGAAATATTCTCATTTTTTATGTATGCCTTTATTTGCATAAACTAAATAACGTGATACGATGCTGTAATGAGAATTTTCTGAACTTGTTTTTTTTTATCGCTCTAATTGGCGATTGTAGTAAATTGGTTTTGCTTCTGATTGAGAAATATAATCTTCTTCATCAGGATGTAAATAACTACTGAACGTGGGTGTACTTTTCCTGTGGAGATCAAATTAATGATGGCAATATGCAAAAACTGACAATCAGTATTATACTTCGGCTCCTTTGTTCTTGATTGTTTTTAGGGTTCCGTAGCCGAATGGCAAAAAACGGAACCCTTATAGATTCGTCATGTCTGTCTGTCTGTCTGTCTGTCTGTCCGTCCGTCTGTATGTCACAGCCACTTATTTCCGAAACTATAAGAACTATACTGTTGAAACTTGGTAAGTAGATGTATTCTGTAAACCGCATTAGGATTTTCACACGAAAATAGAAAAAAAACAATAAATTAAGGGGGTCCCCATACTTAGAACTGAAAACCAAAAAAAAAATTTTCATCAAACCCATAGGTATTCAAAAATGATATTGATGTTTCTAATATCATTTTTTTCTAAACTGAATAGTTTGCGCTAGAGCCACTTCCAAAGTGGCAAAATGTGTGTCCCCCCCCTCTAATTTCTAAAGTAAGAGGAGGAAAATTCTGAAAATATTTAGGATTGTAGAACGTAAAAAAAACTATCAACGAATATTGGTTTCAATAAGATATGATGTTTAGTTTTTGAGATATGGGACTTTTTCATCAAACTGCAGCAGTAACTTTGTTTTTCATAAACATACTATAAAAACAAATTTAGTTTTGCGGTTGTGTGGAAGTTTACTAACTAATACTACTAACTAATGAATGACAGTTCAAAATATTGTTATTATATTGTTTGGAGCTATGAAACCCTGTGTGCGAGTAAGACTCGCACTTGGCCGGTTTTTTCTTTTTCTCTTACCTACTGTGGACTGATAGCAGTTTATTCTGCACACCTTCACGATCGGGAAATTGAAGTAATGGGTCGTAAAATACCTGAAGTCCCATAAAATGTTTTCTTTGAGAGATGGGTCTCCCCATGGGACACTAAAACTAATGTCCCTGGACGGAACCTTTTGTCATTATCACCTTCGACGGAGCTTTTGATTTAGAATGTTACAGTATCATGGGTAGTAAACAAAAAATATTCTTCGTGGGCTTTGTTTTATTACTGTTACTGCTCTGTTCGGCAAACACCTCTTCCGTGTGATGAGTTCCATCTGATCACTGGTTGGGGTTCAGTTGACCAAACCAACAACCGTCCTGCTATCTTCTACAAGGTCTGCAGCGACGGGATCCATAATATGGATACCATCGCGATCGTTTTCGATCATTGTCGATCCACTATAATATAGCGGCTATATTGGCTCACGACTAATTGGGCATACGGCAGACATGGCCAGCCCAGTTCGACTTCACTTCCTTGTTTTTATGGCAACTAAAAAACCCAACGTCGAAACAAAAGTATGAGATTATTGATTCACATGACTGTCACAACAAAAAGGCACTAACCTCAACCCAGAAATTACCATTAATCAAATCTTTTCATACACAACTATCACATGTTGATAACACCTTTTTACCAACAATAGGTCCATTAATTACAGAACAGCATGTGTAGCCGCCACTCACACCGTACGGACAAGATCGTTAATACCCGGGCAGAGAGTTGTCACTAATTTGTACCAAGCCGGATGACGGGCAGACAAACGGTCTGATTGACGGCCGCTTCATTAGAGAGACGAGTGAAATTCGAATGTATTTCTCTTATGTGCGAGGTTTTGTCTTTAGTTCTGTTTGAGAGGGTAAGTTGGTATCTAGGTGACGATCATTATCTCTTAAACAGGTGTGTTACACTGTAGTGACTACGGTTTTGATTGAATTTCGTGTTTAGTGATAAGTTCGTTCAATCGCAAGTGTCAAAGGGGCCGCATTTCACTTACATGTTCGTTGGACCCAACGAATTCCAAAGCTAGGCAAAGATGGGGATATATTTTCAAACAAAAGATGACTTCAAGTTGAGGGAATCACACCCTAAGTAATGAGGAATACGACGCTGGGAGGAAAGCTAAGCTAGTGTGATTATAACCCAATATCTTAATCACAAAATTACCTACAAAATTTGTACGCCGTTATTGGCAAAAAATGGACACACACAACATTTATTAATTCAATACCTTGCATGTCTGATCAGTCAGTTTATGTAAACGCATGTTTGACAAATAAAGTATCTTTATCTTATCTTCACAATATCAAAAAAAATTTCGTTGCGCTGTTTAAAACATGAACTAGAAATCCATGATCGTGAAATTACAACAGGGAATCAGAAAATACTATGATGATATTAGTTCCCTAGAGAAGTCTTTTCACAAAGATCTTTCCTACTAATATAAACTAGCTATTTATTTCGTATAAGTCTCTTAGCCCTCATACGTCTCCTAGGGACACAAAGGTCATGTTATGTTAATTCCTCGTCATGTTTATTCGGTTCTCTAGTATTTCAGTTCCAGTTTGTTGCTAAGCTAAGTAGCCCTAGGCTCTAGGGTAGACCTAAATCATTTCGGTATTAAAGTTTCATCGGTGATGAATGAATATTTATAGAATTTCTAGAATTTGAGGCATTGTTGACAGACTTTTGTATAAATTTGGCCTTGAATTTGATGCCCAAAGCGGGAACTGTTTAGGTTTTAGATGTCTTAGAAAAAACTACTACAATTCTCTATTGTCTGTTAGTATGTTTAAAGTCAAAGTCTCGGGAAACACCTGGATAAGTGAAGCACAGAACCGGGAAGTGTAGGTAGCAGAAAAAAGGGGAGACCTATACCCAGCAGTGAGTGAGGGAGCAGCGGTGGCCCAGTGGTGGCAGCCCCGACTTACGAGTAGTTAGTCGTAAGTTCGAACCCAGGCAGGCGCATTACTTGGTGTAATTTATTTCATCACCGCTGCTCTCAAAACAGTGAAGGAAAACATCGTGAGGAAACCGGCATGTCCTAGAACTAAAAATTCGAAGACATGTGACACCTACCAAACCGCACTGGGCCCGCGTGGTAGTTTACAGCCCATTTCCTCTCATTGAGAGGAGGCCTATGTCCCAGCAGTGGGAACATTATAGGGTGATGACGATGATGATGATGATGATGATGAGTGATTCTAGGCTGATATATGATGATAGTGTTCAAAGGAGCATACTCAGCAGTTGCCACACGGAGATTCAACACTTACAGCTTCTCTTTAATTTTTGTGTGTTTGTGATTTTTGCACACCAATTTGATTTCATTCCGTTAAGATATCCCGTGACGAACAAAAAGCTGACAGTCCCTTTATTAGAGTGTGAGTTGGGAACGATTGTGAAATTCAAATGTACTACATTTTACTTGTATGTGTGTTGGGTTAGGTTTAAATAAGGCCTTTATGTAGGGAGCCTAAGCTTTAAGGGTCTTATTAATAATTGTATAGATGGAATACTGTAGGCCATTACTGTAAAGTGTAGGTTTATTTCTAATGGGAACGTAAGATATTTGCAAACGTTCCTCTGATGGATAAAAATAGTTTTATTATGATTGGCTGAAAATAACGAGTTTGAATGTGTAAGTTATATCTACGCGTAAATCGTTACCATTAATACAAAACCAATTATTCTGGCAACTCAAGCACTTATAAAAAAAAGAAGAAGTCTTAAGGACTGCCGGCAGAAGTGAAAACATAAAATAATGGTGTCACACAGTACACAGGCCGCTATAGTCTGGCGCAATACGTCACGAGCATGTCGAGGTCATCGGTTACGCGAACCCTAAGTTTTTCTCCTACCAAAAATCGCTGAACGCGGCTAAAAAAGTTTTCACGCACGTAAAATAATCGCTGTTCCATACATTTTGACCGTGTCGATGTTTTACTGTTGTATGAAACCGCTGTTTCTTAATGTAATCATTTCTATGCTAAAGGTTCTAGCTAGAATCCTGAATATGGTTGCAGATTGAGCGTCAATGTTCCCACACCGACTTTGTTGGTAGAGCCACATGGCTTTACCAACAAAGTCTTCAGTCAAAGCTTTGTTTTGCATATAAATAGTATGTAGTAAAGTAGTTATATGCCAGGGCTGCGGGACTGTTCGAAAGACATAACTTGGCCCTGGAACACATAGGGCTAAGAAGGAACTTGGATGGGTTTTAGCCAGTACAAGTCTGACACTCCCTTCCACTCCGCCTAGGGAGGTATTTGATGATTTCCCATAGGTCATATATATTATTATATTACACAATACTTATGTGCCTAGACCGCATGCCAGTACAGCATAGTAAAAAACAATGGAATAATTTATGGAATATTACTATAATACTACCAGTTAGTAGATAATAATAGAATTGTCCTATTGTTTGCAGTAAGTTGGTCAGGTATCGTAATTCCAGCTAAAGCTGCTCCACGTTCCTGTAAATGAATTCAACCCGGTTTTCAGCATGTTAAATTCACTGTATATATTATTTATACGTCGCAGTTTGATGATTTTATTCCGTTAGACTTGATCATCATGTGGGCAGAACATGGGTTTCCTGCTATGAAAACACACACCTCACACGGTACACTGCTTTTATCGAACTAACAAATTACTTGAAATTACAATCCAACACAATAACACAAGGCGCCATGAATCGCCTATGCCACCTTTGTGCGAGCTTTCGATTCCTTTTCTGTCCGTACTATTGACCGGATCCGACATATATAATTTTATAGAGAACTGAAATAACATAACATCATGCCTGTAATCCTCGAAGGGTTAGTCAGAGGTGTACCAAATTACACCCCCATTTCGCCAGTTATGTTTATGTCAAGTGTAAATGGGGCGTGCTATCAACCGGGAACAGATGTAGACTCCGTGCCTGCTACTGAGAAAATTCCTGATAGAATAACCCAGTAGCAAACTCAAAATTCAAAGCGTTTATTTCAATTAGAATGAGAGAGAGAGACAGACAGAGAAACACGCACACCCCGCACGGCTTACAACTATAGCAATTGTTCTTGTCCTTGTCCCTGTCCCTGTCCCTGTTCCTGTCCCTGTCCTTGTCCTTGTACGCCGCACGGCTTACAACAATAGCAAAAAGTGTCGTTAAAACTTTTTTAAACTTAACTTGCGTTTAAAAAAAAACGCAAAGCTACAGTCCCAGTCACACCAAAGCGTAGATCTCTATGGAGAAGAATAGGCAAGAAACTCCATGGACACTCTTTTAAATCAAAATATGTTCTATAATCTTGGTTATATCAATCATGTTAAGAATCACAAATATGTGAGAACAATGTAGAAATACGGGCAAGTTAAGAGCGTCCAGAGTAAAAAAAGATTGAATCAGTAATCCAAAATGAAGTAATTAAAAATCAACCGCGTGGCAGCTAAGAGATGACCAGTCACAACTGACAGCGCCCGTTCAGCACTTTGCCCGACGGGGAACCAATGCCAAAACCTCATGCTAACACTAGACGAGTACGAGTGCGAGTGATATGTATAACGCAATAAAAAATACAAATGTATACCGACAAGCAATTAGCGTGTCTATAAACCAAATGCTCACTAAAGTATAGTTTGTAACTGTACAAATATTAATATTCAGATGTATTATAAATCTTACAATATTCGACGTATAAGCAGGGCAATAAATAAAGAGATTTGAGCAATAAAAAATAAGCCGATTGATTGATTCAATATCGACATTGAAAATGGCCGATTATACTCGAGAATGAAAATAAAAATATTATGGAAATATGAAATGATGTGTCAGTTGTGAATTTATCAACATTTTGTCACGAAACTAATCAATGGTTATTGCAGTTTAATTCGGAATTTGTACGAATAATTCAAGATTTTCGACACTTGTGTTAGCTAAATTACAAAATTGAGCGATATAATGTTTTACATTTTCATCAGAATAGTTATGTTTTATTTAACCATTTTTTCTGATTGTTTGATTGTACCTCTTCTTGTAGTTTAAATTAACACTCGGTCAATATTTAAGTGTAATTTATGTTCACAGATAAGTATGTACTCATTTACTCCTTCTTCCTTCGTATGATGGATTTTGTGAGCAATTATATAAAGAAAACACCGACCAAGTGCGAGTCGGACTTGCACACGAAGGGTTCCCGTACCATTATTTATAAAAACGAGCAAAAAAAAAACACTTTTTTGTATGATGATGGGAAATCACCAAATGACTTCTCCCGCTCTGGGCAGAGCGGAAGAGAGTGTCAGACTTGACTGACTTAAACCCATCCATGTTCCTTCTTAGCCCTTTGTGTTCCAGGGCCACGGTATCTCTTTCGAACAACCCGCAGCCCTGGCAGGCATCGACCCCTTCCGATTTGCTGACATCTCCTTGAGGCGCGTGTGGAACACGAACGCGCCGTCGGCACGGCCTGTCGTCATAAGCCGGACGGACGGTGAGCTAGCCCATTACTCACCGTCCACAGGCCCGCACCTACGGTGGCCGGGGGCCACTGGTTTCCCCCCGACGACAAGTGCGAGTCGGACTCGCGCACGAAGGGTTCCGTACTATTATTTATAAAAACGAACAAAAACATCACTTCTTTGTATGGGAGCCCCATTGAATATTTATTTTATTCTGTTTTTGGAATTTGTTTTTATAGCGGCAACAGAAATATATAATCTGTAGAAATTTCAACTGGCTATATAACTATCACGGTTCATGAGATACAGCCTGGCGACAGACGGACGGACGGACAGCGAATTCTCAGTTATAGGGCTACGTTTGACCCTTTGGGTACGGAGCCCTAAAAAGTTCAAATGATAGTGTGACGAATGACAGGGGAGATTGGAGGAAAAAATCGTGTTTCGCCGACCCCAAATAATATGAGACAAAGGCAGCAACATGATGTATGGATTGTATAGTACACCGCTCAATGATTTAAACTTTTAGACCTGTTATACGTAATGCACCATATACTACAATGGAAAATAAAGAATACTTTATTTTTCCGAGTTAGTTGTTTAGTCCTTCGATTACAAGAAAACGGTTTTTCTGCTGAATCCCAAAAATTCCACCAAATAACAGAACTAACTAATCCCCTTGCCAACACAAATTCCCAGGCATGGGAAGTAGGTACGGCAAGTAAATGTGATAAAAACGTCTGCGATCCAATCACAGCAAGGCTTTAAGATCCGCCGCGCTGAGATTACACCGTACCATGGAGTTATGGGACGAAATTCACGAACGGGGATTATCATGGGGCCATGAAAATAGCGGTAGATTTAGAATAGCATTATTTTCTTGGGTTCATAATCATGTGTCCACTGCCGGGACGCAGGCGAAGGGATTCGTTAATGTCACATTTATTACTTTTTTTTTGGTTCTTTATGAGCAGTGGTAATTTACACAAAGTTAGCCAGCCTTAGTTCGAGTCTATAACCTAAGAAATAGCTCAGGCGTAGTGACAATATTTGACGGTCAGCAAAGATGCTAGGTTTATAACGATAGTCATGGTAGGTCTCTTGCCAAAATGTTTTTTGCTGCCAGTTTTATAAATCCACTTACTGCTATTTTAACTTCTTCACACAAGCCTCAAAGGTGCAATCATTTGTTTTACTCCTGCTTTAATTTTATTGGAACGTAGAGCGATTGCTGATAGATTTCATGCTCTGCACATTTGTACAGAATCTCTCAGTGAAATGAAGACGTGTTTATATTCTCACAGCAAAAGAAAATACACATTTTACAAACAGCTCATCGCTAAGCACGTGTGGATTGAATTATAACTGGAAGTTGGTGCAACTATGAACATGTTTGTAAATAAACAAGCAATTAAGTTTTCATAACTAAATGTGTTCTTCTAATTAAGCATTTTTCTACTTCGGAAATCGCCCTATGTATATTTAGCACAGAGTGACAGAAACCAATAATGCACAAACCCAGACCTACAAAAAATACGCACAGTGGTCTCAATCACTACTCTTGAGGGCTTTGGTTCGATTTACTCTGCTCGACATGGAGTTGAGTTATTAAGGTTTTCCAACAGAAATTTCACGGTTTAGAATTTTTACACCAACAAAACAAAGATTTATTTTCGAAGCTAAAATTAAATACGAAGTTGGCTAAGAACCAAAAGGGTTTGATTATATTTCAAAAGCACATACATTGTACTTATCAAAATATATTTAAACAAATTTTTTACAAGTCAGTACCAGCATTTTTCGTAGCCTCAGTTCAAGAGAGGCAGGAAAATATTCAACGCTTCGTTTAACCTTCGATTCCTGAATGGAAAATTGTCGGAGGTACTCGTGAGGCGTCGCTACGTACCTGCCTACGCGTTAAAGCACACACTTTAGTTTTTTTCTAGCTGTGTTGGGTATTCGAACAGTTCGGAGAGCGTGAGGTCTATTTCCTATACGATTTTTACGCCATGAAATGTGTATTTTCAGTCAAGGATGTGTATCCCAATTGCGTATGGACTTATAATCACAATTTGAAAGTTTTTGACACATATTCCAAAACCTTCACATTATGTTAAACAAAGAAACATTTGTAATTAGGGTGCCTTCAGCGTATTATTACATTATATAGCTTTATTATTCTTAGTCTTAAGTACGATGTTTTAGAATGAGTGTATAGAGACACACTGACCCCACAGTCAAACCATTACTACGGTTTTGTGGGGCTTAGTTTACAATTTTTCATACCTTGTGTCAAATAAATAATAAATAATGTATTCAACAGCATAAATAACAGAATAAATCTGGTTTTATAATTATTGTCAAAAAGAGAGGCAGTGCTATGCGACCACAATTATCGTTTATTTTTATACACGGAGTAAATTTCTAACAAAGAGATTTCCTTAGGAATCAGATTGAAAGTATCTGTAAATGGTCTTGCATTACGTAGATACATTTTGAAACCATACATAAAACACACACACTACAGTCATCATCATCATCATCATTTCAGCTAAAAGACGTCCACTGCTGGACATAGGCCTCCCCCAAGAAGGGCTGGTTTCACACTACAGTACTACTACCTAATTGTCACTAACACAGCTTTAGGATTATCTCAAGAACGTCTGAATTTTCAAAAAGAAAACGAACATAGGCGAGCCACTTTAGAAAAATAATGAATCTAATCTCGTACCAGAAACGGTTTTCAATATATAAAATTCTTATAGCGAGGTCGATGGAGGCAGGAAAGCCGATCAGAAATTAATCCTAACTAATGTTATTAATACGAAAATCTGGTAATTGGTAGTTCAATCACGCTCGGATGAGGAAAGCTTAGTGTCTTTTTATTTTTGGTCGACGTGGAGAGAGCTCGTGGTTTTATAGGAGCTGCATTGGCGTTTTGCTTTTTCTTATAATAACGGTAATTTGTTCTTTTGCAAGCATTCTAAGCAAAAATCATTGAATATACTAAGATTTAGCGCTTGATAATTAAACTTTGATCGGTTTGCTCTTAATCGATTTAAGATGATCGATTATAGTAGCTCGTATATTTTTTTAAGTTCATCAGAGTGTCGCTGCCTAGCGTCACTCTATCCTTGAAAGCAGTTGGGACCCATTCCATTTTTATAATTTCACATTCGAATTGGTACCATGCTGCCTGCGTACCACTTTTATTTAATTTTAAATGTGCTTGTTTTCAGCTTTTATACCGCAGTCGAGATATAGTATCTTAAAAACTTAAAAAAAAATTGACTCTATATGAAGTAAATATTCGAAATAGATTAGAAGACAACAAACAAGATGCATTAAATAATTCTGATTATGCAACCGATAATAACAAAATATCTGACACTGCTTCGTTAAAAGGATCTCCGATCAATAAATTCCTATCAGTTCCTACACTATCTACAGCGCAACTCTTACTCACATTTATAGCAACACTCCCCAGCTTTGATATCATTTGATATTTTAACAGCATCATTCCGATTGGCTGTATCTTAAATCCCACTTACTAGGGTAAGTGGGATTTAAGATATTATATATATTATATTAGATATACCACGGGTGAAACACCCCTTAATAAATTTTACTGATAACAGTCTTTAGGTTATGTTCGTACGTGGTTAACCTATTGTGGATAAAAATGGTGTTAGGACTCGCGCCATCGAGAGGCTTTTTTTAGGGAAAGTTATAGAGAATTGTTGTGGTGAAGGGAACAAGAGATAAATAAGCAGAGTTATAAACGTTGGTCAAGAAATTCAGGAGGAATGCTGCTCTAGCGGTAACGGTTAAGAGTTTTAGTAGGTCATGGTTCTAAGCCAGGCAGACACCATTGCTTGATGTAAATAATTTTATCACAAAACGAGGCAAGAAAACATTGTAAGGAAACTGGCATATCATCATCATCACCATCATTTCAGCCGAAAGACGTCCACTGCTGGACATAGGCCTCCCCCAAGGGAGTTTATTGCCATAATCGCCACGCTTGGCAGGTGGGTTGGCGATCGTAGTACGGTTGTTTTGCAAAAGCTCAAAGAACGCTGCTGCCCATTCTGTGGCAAGTCCCTTAGTCGCCTCTTACGACACCCACGGGAAGATATGGGATGGTGGTATTCTTTACGTCCGACACCATACAGACACTGGCATATCATAAACTCAAAAATCATGAGTAATCACTGTGCACTGGGCCCCGCACCCTCTGTTAGAGAGGACCTGTGTCCCAGCAGTATTGGAACAATATAGGCTGATTTGATGGTGCTATTCTTTACGTCCGACACCATGCAGATCCTAACATAATCATTTAATAACCTGGCAACAATCTCAAAGAGTTCATAATTTATAGCTACCTACGTGCTTCTTGTAACCACTTATTGTTACTACACTGCCAATCGTTTGAAATAATAAAAGACTCATGAATAATTAAATAAAACTAAAATGCTAGCGCCATCTTTTACAAAAGCCATTTAAAATTCACTCTAAAAGCTTCGAGGTGATAACATAAATTATTCTCGTGTGGTGATAAAGAAATTTGTAGAGTTAGGTAGTTTTTTAAGAATGCTTGCAATGTGTGGTCGCTGATTATAACTATGTAACGTTTGCTATCATGGCACAGCTTAGCAGAACGTGCTCGATCCAAATACGGGTGGATACGCATTGGTTCTATGATTGTTACATGCTTAATTTTACTATCCTTAATATTTTGAATTACAGAAATGATATTTCCTTAGTGTAAAACTACACAGTTTCTATCTTATGTTTGGTAGTAAAGCTGGTTGCAGACCAAAAGCTAAGCTAAGTTAGTTTAGCTTAGCTCTCATAACTTGCTTTTTTTTTGTTCCGTCTTTGTTTGTCTACTCACAAGTGTATAAAGGTAGCTCAGCTGTGCAAACTAAGTTCAACTTACTAATCTTAGCGCTTGTTCTGCAACTGGCGTAATAAATAAACTATTTTCGCTTTTTGAACAACAAAGACATGTCACAAACGTTTCGGCAGATAATTTGCCAATGTTTATTTACCCGATCTTCAGTTGCTTTAAAAACACGTGTACAAACTTCCTTATACGACCTTACTGAATACAATATTAACTTAAACACGATGTCCATTACTCGAGCCTAATCGAAATAGGTGCACTCGGTAAGTGGTCCAATCGGTCAGCAAGTACAGTCAGCCCGATAAATAAGTATTAAACTGTCGGTAACATCCCACTTTCTTATTACGATCTAATCGGGTAATGTTTTTCGTAGTTTATGAGGAAGATTAGGTGATGTAAGACTTAATAGTATTAGTGAATGATATGGTAAAGGTAGAAAATTGGAGTGAATTGGTCTTGATAGTAAATGTTATTTATGGTTTTATTCAATGAAACAAATCTTGGTTTATAATTGAATGTGTCAATGAATTACTTTTGTCAGTGTTATTTTATCAAAAACTAACACTTTAAAGTTTCACGATATTTTTTTGTTTGACACGTTGTTCTAGTTATTATGTTTCCTATGTATTTTGAAACTAGAAAAAAAAATAAGCAAACTATTCAGTAAGTTCATCCGTGTAATAAATAAATAAACTGTGTTTTTTAATTACGCACATTTCACAGTTGAACAGAAACTTTTTTATTTAAACACATGTGTCAATAAAACGCGTTACCAGAAAATTCTGCTTTAAAAGTCCGAAAATAACTAATGAAATACGCAAATATATAAATCAAATGTCAATCCAATAAATCCGAATAATAACGCAGTTTGACAACGTTATAAAAAGGCTTATTTATAATGTTTTTGTTTTTGATTTAGTCAATAATAATAATCCTACGAAACGACAGATTATGTCTAATAATTTGATTTTATGGATGCTGATGTTACGTTTTTTTTTCTTATTTTAAACTTTAATTAATTTACAAATAATTACTTATGCAAGTTCTTCTGCACTCACAATTGATGTTGAGCCAATCACAGTTATGGATCTGTGCAAATATTTACAGAGCCCTTATGTAGATTTAGCAAGATTTTCTTAAGTAGATGATAATTATGGCACTAACCAAAACTTTACTTCGAACAGGATAAGCCACTGAAGTTTAAAATATTAAATTTAGATTTTTGGTTTGCTTTCCATAGATATTTTATATTTTCGCGTACAGTTTCACTAGCTCGACATTATTATTTAAAAATAGACTGTTTAAATATTATCACAGACTTTTTAAAACAAAATCCTCCATCCATTTACAATTTTAGTTTTACTAGCAAAAAACCCGTATAGCAACATGAAAATTAATCTTCGAATTCCAAATAACACCTAAAATCATCTATCGAATTTCATACCATTTTATAGAAGCACGTTAACACCATTAATGATTGGAAAGCGTTAAAAATAATGCTTTAAAAGCAAATTAAGTGTAATTATATTAAAATTAATAACTGTAATACGAAACTAATCTATTGATTGATCTAAGAAATGTGTTTGGTTATCGTCACGGTTTGGTTTTATGACGTAAATAGCGGGTAGAGCCAGTAGCAATAAGTATTATGTCCCGCTAAGCTGTGAAGGAATAGAGAGCGTTCAGGGATTTAAGGTTATAGTTAGTTTACGAGTTGTGATTGGCTGTTTAAGGTTATGGGTCTCTTATGCCAGAGTTTGGGATTTTTATTGATCTTATTAATTCGATTTCAACACCAATATCTTGGTATATGAAACATCGTCTACGTCGTTTCGATTGTCTGTATGGTGTCGGACGTAAAGAATAGCACCATCCCATATCTGCCCGTGGGTGTCGTAAGAGCCGACTAAGGGACTTGCCAGAGAATGGGCAGCAGCGTTCTCTGTGCTTTTGTAACAACCGTACTGCGATCGCCAACCCGCCTGCCAAGCGTGGCGATTATGGCAAAACCCCCCTTCTTAGGGGAGGCCTGTATCCAGCAGTGGACGTCTTTTGGCTGAAATGATGAATGATGAAACATCGTGTCATAAACTTAATATTACCATGGATTTAGTACATGATTTTTTTCGTTGATTAATCAAATAAATATAGTTTTATGTATCAAATCACAGGGATGTTTTAATACCAACAAAAAATTAAAAAAAGAACGTGCCACCACTTACTTAACATCGTATTTTACGTAGTAACGAAACTGTATTTGTATTGAAGATAATGACTAGACCCAGAGCTATATTTATTTTCAAAACATCTGTAGTGACAAGATAATTTGATTTTAAATTTTGTGATAACTACAGTAATACAGACTATTTAGGAATCACAAGAACCTATCGTTTTTTTCAGCTTAATAAAATATTTGAATAACTACGCCCTAAGTCAATTAGAATTTTCTAAGAAGGCATCACTAAAATGAGAAAATCTCTAATATCACCCGCCCACGCTTCCAATTTCTTAGTAACCAAATTAAAACGAAAGCAGAAACACGCCAACACCACTACGTCAGTAAATAAATTAGTATACAAAAAAAAAATGTTCCGCAAAAACGATCCATGCTGCTATCATTTCTGGCCAATGACATTAGTCTACAGGCAGCCATTGAAAGAAATCTCATTTCCTTAGCCCCAACACCCCAGTTCCCTACATTTCGTCCCATCACCGCGGAAATTAAATCTTAAGAGCTTTAAAACAATATCTTTTGGAGCGTAAAAACTGGAGTGTTTCACTCGCTTTTCTTACTTCATTAATTATTTATACCCGAGCTTGGCTTTCTTGTTGCTCGGTACGAAATCATGACGAATGAATTATGGAGTTATAAGTTTTATACTGTTTCTGCGTTGTTTAATGTATGTACGGGACTGTGTTAACTTTGTGAATGCTTAAGGTGTATAGGTCATTGGATTTTGGGGAGGAAGGCGTATAATGTTCCGTATTTCAGTTGACTTGTTGACGTATAAAATAATTTTGGTTTTTTCTTTTTGTGTTCGAATTTCGGTTTGTGTTTAAATTTTTTGTAGACACACTAATAAATAATTTTGGTTCTTTATTTTTTTTGTGTTCGATTTTCTGTTTGTGTTTAAATTTTTTGCAGACACATTAATGTTTTATATTTTTCTTGGTTTCTACTCACGTACAGTGTCGTCGTGCAGTTTTCTTGTGTTGTTATTAACATATTATTTGAGAACCTAAAGGATTATAAAACAGATCTCTTTCACGAGGATAGTGCTTTTAATTTTTACATCATCATCATCATCAGCCTATTATGTTCCCACTGCTGGGAAACTGGCCTCCTCTCTATGAGAGGGATTGGTCTGTAATCCACCACAAGGGCCCAGTGCGGGTTGGTAGATGTCAGATGTCTTCGAATTTTAAGTTCTAGGACAAATAAAATTGATTTAGATTTTTTTATTTTGATTTTGACATGCCGGTTTCCTCACGATGTTTTTCTTCACTGTTTTTGAGGGCAGCGGTGATGAAATAAATTACACAAAGTTATGCCTGGGTTCGAACCCACGGCTTACTGCCTGTAAATTGGGGCTGCCACCACTGGGCCACCGCTGCTCTCTGCTCTTATTTTTTTTAGATACAACTTAATTATGCAAGTAAATGTGTGAATATATTATGTAAAGTTTCGGATTTTGTTATTAGACAGGTTATAGTTCAAGTAACGACCTCGCTACATAAATAATTATCATTCAAGTTTACTTGAAACCTAAAATTCGCTTTTTTATGACTAATTATAATGCTAAGTAAACATAATATCCTGTTAATATATTCAATCCAATGTGGCGTCTTATTTTATGTAAATAAATTATCTTTAAGATATTTTTAAATAATAGATTTTGTTTTTGAAATAGATACCTGCTGTGTGTTTTAGATATTTCGTACCAATAAAGAATTTTAGTTAAATAGCTAATTTAGAATTACTGAGAATTTATGCTTTGATGTTGATAATATTGGTGAATATCGTCTAATAAAATTAAACTAGATTTTGGATTTTTAAATTAAATCTGGAAAGAATGTTTAATTTCAGAACATAAAATACAGTGAAACTCTTTAATTAACGTTTTGGAATTTCAGAACAACTTATCTATCAGTAAAAGTATGTTATTTTTGACTTTGTTTCAGTTCAATTTTAGTTACTTAAACGTTTCTATAATGATCACAAAATAAATACTTTAATATTATTCACTTCTCAAATAATTTCAATAATCTTCTTTTTTTGGACCCCACCCAATACATATTCCTTAAAAAAATATTGGTTGTCTGTAAAGTCGGTTTACGGACGATAGCATAAAGTGACAACGTCATAGCAAAACATTGATGAAATGATTGCATACTTTTATGAATAGCAAGCCGAACACTCAAGCCGGTGGTGCCTTTCGCTCGCTCGTACAGCGCTCTTGCTCCGATCGTAACGTTACAATAAGCGAAATGTTACAATAAGTCATCCTTTTTCTTGCGTGCAGCCGGCGTTCATCGATTTATTAGACGTTGTCACGTCAAAGTATTTTTTATTCTCCAGATCACAGTAAATCTAAAATGGTATTTATTGGTTTATTATTAGATAAGTACCTTCCTAGATTTACTGTGTGTTAACTATATTATGATATACCGATAGATCATCATCATCATTTCAGCCCAAAAGACGTCCACTGCTGGACATAGGCCTCCCCCAAGTGTCGCTACATTGACATAAGGGGGGTTTTGCCATAATCGCCACGCTTGGCAGGCGGGTTGGCGATCGCAGTACGGTTGTTACAAAAGTACAGAGAACGCTGCTGCCCATTCTCTGGCAAGTCCCTTAGTCGCCTCTTACGACACCCACGGGAAGATAATTATGAGATAGTGCTATTCTTTGGACGTCCGACACCATACAGAGCATCGATAGATACTCGTACCTTAATTACTATCATACCTTTGACATACTCTCGTGTTGAAACCCTATTAATCGTAGCTCAAGACTAGTCGCTTGCGCAAGCCGCCAACGAGCCATTTACCTCAACGTGTCGATTTCTCACAAATTACGAAAATTAATCGAATAAAACGGGTACTTTATATTAGCCAATTACTTGGATATCCTGTCGCTTCTGCGGAATGCGTGGGTTTAATAATCAAGAGGACATTGAACTTGATTTCTTTCTATCAATGAAAAAAAAACATTAGGTATCTTTGTTATTATCTAATATGATATATCTTCTGCCTTTGGGATTGGGGAAGACCAATGAAACGATGTATGTAGAGCGTAAAAAAGTAAAAGGGGAAACTGCGAAGACATGTTGCGGTGACTTCTAATCATTTGGGATAAAGTTAGAAAGTAATGAGGATTTGTGGCTTAAATCAGTTAAGTTTTGAATAGTAAGGGAGTCTTTGAGACAGTATTTGATAAATGATAAATGATATTAACTTTGCAAATATGTAATATATATATAATAAATGACAAACACGTCCTCTTTTTTAAAAACTAAATGGGGCCAGTATTTCGTACCTGACTACTCTGAGAAGAAACAGCTGAAACAAACTCAAAGGTAGTCTCTTTTAAGTTCCAGAGATAACCTTGGATATTTTCACTTAGACGCAAAATTACCACAATTTAAAATACCAAAAAATGTCAATGCATAACCGTGTATCGGCATCGTTGGACTTTGCCTACCCTTAGTTGCACTGCCACACTTGACCCTAAGTTTGTCGCAGTCATTACTCGCAGAGTGTTCGAGAAGAGCGTTCTGGTTCGTTGAGAACTTAAATGTTCCGGTGCAGCCTACCCCGCGCTGCCGCACTCAACCTCACTACCTGGATTCGTATTATACATAAACAGCATAATTATAACGTAGCGACTGCTGGGACACAAGCTTTGTCCTCTCAGCACGTTGCTACTAAGATTTACAACTTTTGAATTGAAATTGTTTATTCCATCCGGTTTCTTTACGATGTTTTACTTCAACCCTATGAGAGCGGCTGTGATAAAATAATTATCAAAAATCAAATTACGAACTTTTTTTATTTGAAAAAGTGCGTACTTAATTTTAAACCTTCTACTTTAAAACACAATTTTATGTTCATAGCTCAAAGAATAAGTAAGTTAAGTGGCAATGGGGCGGCCGTATTAGCCGTAGAACCGATGACCGTTGGGGTAAACGTGTCCTTGATAACCGGCAAGCGTAAGGTGGAACGCCCTCCAGCTCGGTGGAGCGATGGTCTTCGCAGGGTGGCTAGTAGCAACTGGATGAGATTTGTCGAGAATCGAGTTAAGTAGCGTGCGATTGCAGAGGCCTATGTCCAGCAGTGGACTGTTTTAGGCTGATTATGATTGAAACTTCGCCGAGCCAGCTCTGCTGATTCTCGTATTATTGAGCTGACAAAAGAGAATGATGAAGAATTGGAAAATGCTTTCGAGATAGATAGCATAAACCCTGCTTACGACACACCAATAAAAGTGTTGTATAACACATATTAAAATTCGGTTCCTCTATGTCTAGTCTTCCATATTCAATGCCATGTAACCGACCCGACCATCTGTATTTAAATTTCAAATTAATACGTCCATACATATTGAAATATTTTGTTATTTATCGCTCGATGTTGACACCTGTTCACGTTAATCTTAAGATGTTGTGATAATGTAATAAAGATTCTCTTAAAAGTATTATGTTTTTTGTTTATTATGTTATTTTCCGGTGTTTAGAAGAACACAATACATTCAATTAATTTTGCGATAATATTAAATTAAATTATGCTTTAGACTTGTACCCAGTTTGCACCAATAAATATAACATTTTTGATCGTCTATCTATAAAAACAAGTGAAACCTGTTTTCCTACCAGCTTTTATTTAAAAAAAAACTGTTAGTTTAATATTATTAAAGCCCGCTTGCACCACAAGTCGCTAAATGCTTCTACTTATTTAAAACCTTAGGTATTCTGTCATCTTCAAAGGATTGAAAGAAACAAAACTAAGTTTTAAAATCGGTCAGCGTTAATCGCATCTAGAGACTAGTGGTGCAGGCGGGCGTGAAAATTTGTTTGAAAATTTGAAATAAAAAGAGTTAAACTAATTTTATAATTCATATTATCTGTCGAAAGAGACTGTATACTGCGACACAGGGTATCCTAGTGCGGGATCAGTGTCATACCTACACTTTTTATGAATCAATAAACTTTTTATTTTATAATTCTGGTGTTTTTTTCCGAAAGGTAATATGGTATACATGACTAAAAAATAAAAGTATTATACATCGACAGACCTTGAGTAGTCATAACTAATGCAATAACAAGAAAGCTAACATCAATTTTTCCTTTGATATCATAAATATATCCTACAAAACATGCGTATTACCTACAGAGTCGGACAAATCACATGAATAATATAGATGACTTTGGTAAACATTTTTGATAAGAGCCATATTGCTTCTATTGACCTCAAACAACTGTAGGTAAATTTATAGTTCAACGGACAGACGAGTTGTCTTAATATGTGTATTAATGTGTTTTAATTAATAAATTGGTGCCATATACTTGTTTTTACTTCGAAATTATCGATTAGCGATAAAGTTTTATTGGTCTTGTATATATTAATTTATATGTCTTTTTTGGCTGTTGGGGTAAACCGATTTCCAAACTAGACGCCATCATTCATTAGGTTGTCAATGGCGTAAAGCAATCAGACAGTCCTAAGGTCCACACGCACTGATAAACTGACGCGTTTTTCCTCAGGTGCAGCTAGAAACTACAGACAGCCTTCGTAAAGACAAGTCAGGAGCTCATGAACGGCGTCAAAACTCTGACAGACGACAACAACAAACAGTTATAACAGAAAAGCACTTTCAAATGTAACAGATACAATAATGTTACCGAATCAAACTGTAACCTTTTATATGTGTTAATAAGTGTTAATATGTATAACTGAAATAATCAATTATAGCTTTAGTACGCTGCGTTTACCTGTTACACTTATTAACACTGTTAACATTTTTATATCTGTTACAGAAATGTTACGGTTGAAAACACATTTAAAAATGTTACATATTTGATACTGTTACCAGTTCCACATGTAACACTTATAATCCTGTAACCTTTATGAAGGTGTTTTTAAGTCCCTGGACACCAGGTACCAGGCACACGAAAAAGAAAGTAAGACATAATAATAATTGTGTACCCGACAATAAATTGTAATTGAACAATATTCAAACCAAGACCAAAGATAAACTCATGCAAATGTCCACTGTCAAACACGGATTTAACCCATCGTAACAGAACTATCTTCAATCCTAAAGCCAGCTTCGATCACAATGCAACGGACTTACAGTAGCTATGTCTATAGGTAAGTACAAGAATGAACAAGATTGTTCGATACGCCAGGCTGTGGGTGAAGCCTATGTTCGATGGAGGACAGTTTCCGCCGGAGATGAATGGCTGAATGAGTGAATGAGAATCTTTGAGTGAACTACAGGATAAGACAGCTAGAGTAGCACTGTACTTACTAAGGCTATAGAAGATTATTGAGGCGTGAAGGATTGTAGTTCGATTTAGGGATTTGGTTTAATTTTAGAATGGTATTGATATTAATACAGATACTCGAAAATTGTTTCCATTGACGAAAGCACATTCATATCAGTAGATTCATTTGATTATCGAGATCTGTCTTAGATCTCGATAGTCAAATGACAATCCTCAAGACCTAGCGATAAACCTTTCCTACCATTTTGATAATCTGTGCGTTTCATTTTTTAGTTCGTCTGTTATTTTTTTTAGTCTATTTGCCTAGATACAGCCTATCCGAATATTTCAATACAAGGTCTCGGTTGATGGTCATTAAACTTTTGCTTTTTTATCCAAAATTTAGGTTTTGGAGTTTCTACACTTTATTCTTTTTCTAAAGAAGCAGAAGCAGTGATGGCCTATAGTCCAGGAAAATCAGGGGTTTCACCTCGGAATGAGAGATAGTTGGCTATAAACTTGTGTAAACCTTTATTTTGACACCCTAAAACTTGTCTCAAAACCTACCTATCCTACCTACCTACCTGTAGGTTGTCCGCAATTTTCTTCTTCTTCATCATTATTGTCTTCCAGTCGCTGTAAAATTTCATATTCCTCTGTGTTCTCGTCTTCAACGACATTTGTCTCTAGTTCTTCCAGGATTTCGGGGTGAAAAGTACCGTCTTCATTGATATGGTGAAGCATTAAGACAAGCTGGCCCATTACACTGGCCGCAAGGTTTAATAGCACTGAAACCCTGCTTTCTTGCATCCACATCGCGAAACATAACCATTCTTGCAGTTGAAGAATATTGTGTTAAGCAATTCCTCTAGAACTAGTGCATTCATTGTCATAACAGGTTCCAGAAATTCATCACGCATTATCCAACCCCAATTTTGGGGTTCTAAATCATGCCCTAACCTAACTGAACTTGATAATAAACACGGTTGAAATGTTGCCCTCTATCTCGAAAATGGTTCAAGATTTAAAAAAAATGTTGACGTAAAAGTTGTAGACAATTTAATCCTCTACAATATTTAATGATGTTCATACAAACAGCAAAAAACCTATAGGAAACGAAATATTTGCAATAAATGTGTAAAAAATCGATTTTTTGACCTTTGACCTTGGAATATCTGGTGTCGCGGACACCCTACGATAAGTAGGTTTTGAGACCAGTTTTAGGGTGTCGAAATAAAGGTTTACACAATTTTATAGCCGACTATCTCTCATTCCAAGATTCTTACCCTAATTTGACTAATTTTCCTGGACTACTACTGGTGTGACCGTCGGGCTGCCAAGTCACTGGTCTCAAGTTAAAACCCAAGACACACACCTCTGATTTTTCTGAATCACGTGCGTATTTTATAATTATCACTAAACGCAAACATCGTGAGGAAACCAGTATGTCTGAGAGATATTTCTCAACGGCAAGCCAAGTCAGAGGCCACTAACCAAACGATATAGAAGAAGATTATTTTTCATCCTCTTCTGTACTTGGACATTTGTTATTAAAACAGACGTAGTCAATGCTTTTGTTTTTAGACAAACAATGTTTTTAACATCACATTAACCGCTGTAGCTCCGTAAGCTTACAAGTTCAAAACATACACTATCGGAACTATCTCCACATCAATTGCTCGTACACCGATACTATTACATATTACCATAAACTCTAAGCCTAGGTATTGATTACCGATAAAATTTCTATTTGAATATTAATTGATTTTGAAATTTTACATGCATATTAAAATGGCTTGCCTGGATTAATGGGGACCTCAATGGTGGTGTCATGTTTGATTAATTTTAGCCGGATTATACGTGGTTCGAAAAGTCGTGTTTTTGTATGGGCTTTAGCTTCCGATATTTATGTTGTTTTAAAGTAAGGTAGTTTATAACAGTAGCATACATGTATGGTTATGTGAGCCGTTGATTTTTTCGTCATCAAAGTTGATTGTATTAAGCTCATATTTTCTTCTCTTTGGTTCTTGTCAAGATCGTTCTCAACAGTATCCATATTAATTTCAGGGTTTTCTTATAAAGCAGTTGAAATTTTAGCTTCTACTTTGTATAAAAGCTTATTTCATTTCATATAATCTTCAAACCTTAAAAAAAACAAACTATTTCTATCTTCTTCTATCACAAATGAAAAATATTTTCGTTCAGTCCCATTATGTACTAGATTAAAAAAATCAGTAAACCACTTATTAGAAACCAAAGACTGTCGAATTTCATGTTAAAATATAGTTGGTACAGGTGCTTAACTTCGTACTGCCTTCAAATTCAAAAAGAATTTCCACCAAGTTTACACTAGAAACATGAAATTTTAAAATTCCGACCACACGTACTCCCTAAGTTGTACGATTCTTACCAGTTATGCTTGAGTTTAAAATTTCCGGCGTATCGAATGGGAATAAGATGAAACTGTATTCCCATTAGTGGATTCTTGGTTTCGAAGATATCTTGAATTCTCTTGTGGTATTTGGGAGCATGTGTTACCTACAGTGTGGGAAGCAAACGGTATTTCTGCGGGTGTGTTAATTTCATTCATAATCTGTATAAGACACGCGAACCATTTATCAACGTCGCGTCGCCGTAAGAATGTTTCAGAAGAAATTTTGAGCAATGTTAAAAGTTACCAGAAATAACTTCTTACTGATCGTTTCTGGAATATTTAACTAAAGTTCAAAGAAACTTCTAGTATCAATAACAATTGTTACACACCAACATAATTGAACATAGTTCGCTATTCATAACAATCATCGCAAGGAAAGGGAAGCCAGCAAAAATAGGTCAGAAATATAGGTGATACACTTACATAAATATGTATGTTGTAACAATCGCATAAGGTTGCAGACACACTGCTTAACATAGAACTTCCTGAATCGCTACAGAACACGTCATGTTGTCATGAGCAACGTAAGTAAGTAGACATAGCGTGAGAAGAAACATAAAACGTCTTCCATGATTTCCACAGAATGATATACAGGGTGTAACGGAAAGGGTATATACATCCTTAAGGGTGTGCTACAGACCATCAAGCTGAACATGTTTTCCCACATACAAACATCGTAATAACGAAAAAATTATCTGCTGCCCCATACAAAATTTCAATACCTATTCGACCCAAATGTATGGGACAGCTGATATTTTTTTCGCTGTGACGATGTTTCTTTGTGCAGAAACATGTTCAGTTTGATGGTCTGTAGCACACCTTTAAGTATGTATATACCCTTTCCGTTACACCCTGTATAAAGGGCATAAGTGAATGAGCAGGACATCTGACAAATCGCGGGGATGGCCTATGGAATTTGAACAAAAAGTAGAAGATGGCGCAAAGACAGCGCCAGATCTAGAAATACCCAACGAAATCAAGAACACAAAAAGTACATTGGCCTGAGGAAACCTATCGCCAAGGTCGCGGAAAAACCTGTATTATGCAGGATTGACAGAAAACACAAGAGATATCCCCAGCATTAGGTATTTCTGGTCTGAAATTGTGATGATGATAATGAAGCGAATGAGGATCAAGGAAATTTTATGAATTACGTCATTTAGGTAGATCGGCCTAGCTTCGTAAGTCATGCTTCCAACATTGCTGGGTGCCTGATCTCTTCACCACTGTGACTTATGGCTCACATCACCGAAAAGAAGGAAGGATCAACTTAATCTAATTTAAAGGCAAATACAAGAAAAATATTCGAAGCAACTTTTTCCTCATGATAGTACGAGCGATAAAACTAATGGCAATCAGATTACTATTGATCGAGCTACGCGTTGTGGATGGGAATGTTACCGAAATAATGTTCCACGATATAGTCACGCTTGTTTCCTTTTGTAAAGGAAGTAGTAATCTTTTCTGTAATCTTGCCTATTTTCTCGGCTTATTGGTGTGGCGTTTGGGACTAGTTGGTTGAAGAACTCTCTTTCGTAAAGGTATTGGCGGGTTCAGTATGGTTTTTATTGGAATTAAGGTATTGTTGGAAAACAAAAAATCTAATTTGTTTCACTGGAATGTTTAGTCAGACTTAAATATAGTACTTCAATTTATTGCATATGATTTTCAGATTTTTTTTATTGTTAATTTCTTTGATTAACATACGATAGTAAGTTTCATCGCTTTTCCTACCTGGTTTCTAGTTGTCTCAAATCGTCATGAAATATAGATCATTGCCATCATCATCATCAATGACTACTCTTTTCTCAATTATGTTTGTATTGGCTTCCAGTCTAAATGCACGCAGCTAAATGCCAGTCACTGGAGGCCAGCCTCTCAAAAGGTCACGTGATAATTTTCAGCAAGACTGGTGACTTAGGTACAACATGTAAAGCCTTCATCATGGCATGCCATGGTGTAATAAAAAATGTCTTGCTTTAGAGGTACTTTACAAGCCACCAGAAGTAATTCGCCATCACACTAAATCAAATTGGTTCGCATCAGTTTATATTTGTATAGCGTGAATATTTCGAGGATGGTGAATGTCGCATGCCATTCAAGTATTTGTCACAGTTCCAGTCCGCACTTGTGGATGCCAAGTTCCCACGCTAAATTATTGCGTGTGAATAATCAACTTGATAGAAAGCGATTTGTACAGAAAGTCGTTTTATGTACTGTTTGTTCGGAACTGTGATTCGTAAAAGATGGGAGGTCTTCAGAGCTTTTAATGATGGACTACTCTGTAAATAGATTAGAAGAAATGGAACTGTTTGTAACGTTCTCTTTTTACTTAATTTCATTCAGCACTAGATTAGATTTGAGAAGTGCTATTTATGTAGGTAATTGTATTTTCCTGAAGTACAAGGAATCGAATTGCAAATAAAATAAAAACATTGAAGTCCTAGAGCAAAAAAGACTTTCACGGAATAGTATTTCGTCGCCAATTCTAACAGGAATAATATTCAATCCATCATGCTAACAATAATCTCATTTAAAACTTCCAAAACAAAATCGCTCAAATAAAAACAGTAGCCGAGAAAATTGATACGAAATTTCGAGAACTCGCAAAGAATTTCAAATTTGGGAGCCTTGAGGAACATCAAAAACAAAAAGCTTTGGAAACAAGCAGCGCTACTGAATATTTGAGCGGTCCAACCGCATCGAAGCTCAGTAGGGAGAGCACTAATGATAAATTCAAATCTCGATCCCCTGGAGAACAAGGCAATCAGACGTCGAACAAAGGTTACACCCCCGGCGCAACTACGACGCTCAAAGTTGGAGAAAAGAGCGAGCGATGTGACTTTGCTGAGGCGTTTGGTTTCATGCTTATCGAATTTTTGTTGTTTGCCGTTTATACTGTGATAAAGCGGAGTGACATTCACCCCGTACAAAACTTTTTTGAACTTTCCTTTATTGGGACAAAAATAAGAACGAACGGTTACAGTTTTGACTGTCCATTGACATGAAATATGAGAACACCCAGTTAGTAACAAGCCAGGAATAGACAAAGAAAATTTTAATGACCCAAATAACAAGGTAACAAGGACTTCATAAATAATACAAAACAAAAACGAAATCGTAGACGTAAAAATCAAAGTGTGATCCCACTGTTTTTCAAGCTTATCTGGTCCCCAAAATAGTTGAATCGGATTTTAGAAGGCTTACGATATAGCCCAGAGGCAGCGGACTCAACCTCTTACAAGTCGAACGCTTACTTTATTTATTTTAGACCAATTGTATTTTTTACTGTTTCAAGGATATTTTTGTTTCGGTAGGGTTGATTTTTTTTTGGGTTTCAAACAACCTTTGTTTAGGAATTGCAAATGATTAATAAAATGTTGACTTAAAACAAAAAGGTTTACAAGGAGATTGAAATAATCTAAACCTTTATTTCTCGTGACAGTAAGTTTCAGTAACAATATTGTCGATGACGGACCACAATCTCCCAGAAATAACAAATTCATTCCATACCTTGCAGACTTTAGGCATAATATTTTAAGGAAAATCCCAACTTAGGCGTTACCAAAATTGCTGATAGTTCACTAGAGCAATTATTTTCAACTCCGTTTGATTCCTAGCCAAATAAAGATACACATAAGTAGTTTGTGTTGGTCCCCAGTTTCGTAGTTTGCTTGAACAAGCGGACATAACAACGAACTAAATTTACAGCAAATGGACTGAATTTGACCTTGGCCTATGTCTGAGGCCAATATTAAACTATCGGTCTGTTTACTGGCTGCTAAGTCAGTAAAATACTTTAATATCGAAAACAAGATCTGTAAGTCTGAGACCTTGCCTATTCCTTCGTTATAATTGTCATGATTAAATTTCTGCCTGCTCCCAATTTATTTGTGATCAGCCATGATCTCATCTTCCACCTTATCATCCTATTTCTAATCAAAGCATCATCATCTTCCTACCCTTTTCCCATGTTATTTTAAGTCAGCACAACACGTTTTTTTTCATTCTCTTCTGTTTCCTGTCACGCTATCATTAATTCCTTTTTCTTTCATATCATTCGTCTCAAAATCTATCCATCGTTTTCTTGATCTTGCTCTCCTTCTCCATCCATCAATATTTAAATTAGTAACTCTTATAATCACATGAATTTCATCCATTCTCATCACAACATGTCCATTGTCCACATCAAATAGACGATTCCGTTTCAACTTTTCTGTAACTGGCGCCACTTCCAAAATTCCTCTATTGTACTCATTACTTTACTTCCTTCTCAGTTATATCTATTCTAAACAAAGCATAAAATCAGAATCAAAAGTTTAATGTATTCAGACTAGGCTGAGAATCAGCACTCATTGAAGGTAGAAACTAATACGACTAAACCAGTTTTTCAAAACTTTACCACATTCTAGGAATTTAGCTAAAAAAAGTGGCACAAGCAACTCTATAGCAACACTCCTGTCAAACGAATTGTCAAATTCATCTTCCAAACGAATTATTATCAGTCGTTTAAGAACTTAGACCTTCCTTTCAACCTCTCTCCATTACATACTTATTAATAATGGATAATCATGTTTATTTTATTGGCCTTTGTATGTAGTTTTGTATTTGCCTCCAGATGTTTCTCCGTTCTATCGGCAAGGATTACATGTTCTGATAACATTATTATTCTGCCGATTGAATAAAAAAGATGAATAATATTCCCTCGTACATCTCTGCGGATTGCCTATCTCGGAATAAAAAGTAACTCATATTTTCTGTAAAATAAGCTTCTCCCGTTTCGCTCGTATTGATATCAATATAATCTTGTTGGAAGAGTTATCTAAAAGCACGAGGAACGTTGTTATTATTTGTTGTAATCTTTACTCAAGGTGACGCTAGGGTGCCCACGAAATTTTATTTTCTTGAGTGTTTTGCAATTCAGTTGCAGGTCAGTGTAAGATTATATCTGATTAAAACATGATTTGCAACCGTAAAAATTAGGTATGGTGCGTAACAAATATGGTTTACTGAGTAATAATTATTCAAATCGTCAGTACAATCCCATCAAGTTCATTTAATCCCATTGAATGACTTTTTCATGAAATAGTCCTACTTCCATCACTTTGGGCAGCAAAAAATGTGGTTGACTGATATGGTGGTTAGTGTCATGAAAACATACGACTAGTTGCTTCTAGCTGTTGTGAGCTAGACATATTCTAAGCAGTAAATATTCATAATGGTCTGGTTATGAATGAAGATGATAATATTCGTAATCAACCAAATGGATTGCAAACAAAAAATCCAACTGCACTCGAAAATGAATAAAAAGATAGCAGACTCCTAACCCCACAAAGAGCTCAGCGTGACTTTCTTCACTAATTAAAAACGTGGGTGGTGTATATTTCTTCCTTTACTTCAAACACAGCTTCGAACACGTCTCCTGCTGTTTGAGAAAGTCCATTGTTGAACACGTCACAGCATGTCGAACGGGTATTCTACGGTTGTTAGCAACATGAAACCGCCTTTACAACGCACCTGTCGGGTAATTATAAATTTGATCTTGCTATACATTTTCACAGTTTGATATATTTAGTGTGTGTTGATTTTGTTTGTGGAGGATTCTGACAAGATGACATGTGTTGTGGGTATTTTGAATATTTCGTTTTTAGGGTTCCGTACCCAAAGGGTCAAACGGGACCCTATTACTGAGACTTCGCTGTCCGTCCGTCCGTCAGTCCGTTCGTCCGTCTGTCACCAGGCTGTATCTCATGAACTGTGAGAGTGAGCCAGTTGAAATTTCTACAGATTATGTATTTCTGTTGACGCTATAACAACAAATAATAAAAACAGAAAAAAATAATTATTTAATTTCCCATACAAAAAAGTTTTTTTTTTCGTTTTTATAAATAGTGGTACGGAACCCTTCGTGCGCGAGTCCAACTCGCACTTGGCCGGTTTTTTTTTAAACTTGTGCAATGTATTAGTGTTATTCTATGATTGCTTTTTTTTTCGGCAAAATTGAATATTAAGCTTGATAGTAGTAGAATAAAACATAGTCTTTTATTCGTTAACATTTTAAATAGTATAAGTGTATCTGGGGACATTAGTCAAGGCAACTTTGATCCTCAAACCTAAAAATAAACAAGCTACGACAGATTTTATCACCGGATGACGATAAAACTACGAAACTGAACTACCAGGCGCTCATACAATAACAGAGCCTTAATCGAACACTGCTATTAACAGATGCAAAGTTAATGGATATTACATAGATAAAACGTCAAGTATTAGCATAATCTTTGACGGCATCATTCCAGACCATAAAATAGATAAGAACTTGGGAACGGCCAATATTTTGTGTCAATGGGTACTAGGTTGTCATAAAACAAGAGGATAGATTAAAGGTTTTGATTAAGAAGATGTTACTATATTTTAGAGAGTATCGATAGTAACAATAACATGATAATTATTTGTGAAATGATGGAAAATAGCAAAACTAACCTATGCCTTTTTTTTGTTTTTTTTTTACATGCGTAAATAAAACGCACTGAAAGGCCTGATTAGATTTTGACAAGATAAAACGCAGCTTTGGTTTTTACGAAAAAGTATTCAATTAAGTAATGGCGGTCGGAAGGTCTTTCGTCAAAACATTCTTAAATAACGTTTGACATAAATACATCAGTCTTTCATAATCAGATCAATATAAAAGATAAAACATAAATAATTTAACAGTTTTGTAAGTATTTAAAACTCGCAATAGTATCATTTTCGTTAATGAATATAGCCTTAGAGATCTTGTTTCTCACCTGTTAACGACTTTTAATAAAAATAAAATGGCCAGGTCGTCAACCGGAATTTGGCCTTCGCCAGCCTTGACTTTTTTTGAGAAAAAAAAAACTATAAATTAAAAACAAAACATACATTAAGATGAGTAGTGGATTTGACCTCGGTTCATCGTTTGTAGTTGACCAAATGGATGCCGTATCGTGTGTCGATTTGCCTTCCGAATGCTACTGAGGTTTTGTCGTAGGTATTGTGGTTCTGTATGGTGTCGGACGTAAAGAATAGCACCATCCCATATCTTCCCGTGGGTGTCGTAAGAGGCGACTAAGGGACTTGCCAGAGAATGGGCAGCAGCGTTCTCTGTGCTTTTGTAACAACCGTACTGCGATCGCCAACCCGCCTGCCAAGCGTGGCGATTATGGCAAAACCCCCCATGTTATGTCAATGTGGCGAAACTTGGGGGAGGCCTATGTCCAGCAGTGGACGTTAAAAGGGCTGAAATGATGAATGATGATGTGTATTTTTGATACAATTTGACAAAAAATTGCGTATGTGTGTAAACATTGTAATGTGTGTCTATGTTTATAACGTTAGTCTCATTTGTTAAATGACATTTCGTTTTAAAGATTATAAAATTAGATAAAACAGGTCTGTTTGATATTTTGAACATGGATTAGATGTATTTAACCTATACATAATATCAATCTTGCAAATTAGCATACTGATTTGATAACATAAATCACAGCAAACTTTTGGCAGTCTGGCTCATTTGTACCACAAATCACTGAATGCGTTTAACGTTTATTTAAAAGATCATTCGGTCTCTATCTTCTTCAAACGAGTGACTGAAATAGGACGAAATTTTAATACATTAGTTGTGAATCTTTCTAGTTAGCTTTTCTTCGCTTTAGCAATATTCATCATCATCATCATTTCAGCCCAAAAGACGTCCACTGCTGGACATAGGCCTCCCCCAAGTGTCAAATTGGCATTTTGGGGGGTTTTGCCATAAACGCCACGCTTGGCAGGCGGGTTGGCGATCGCAGTTAGGTTGTTACAAAAAGCACAGAGAAAGCTGCTGCCCATTCTCTGGCAAATCCCTTAGTCGCCTCTTACTGTAGCGTTGTAGTCGATTTTCTAAAAAACCGATTACAACGCACATCACTAGAAACGAGTGACATTCCTAAATCTTTCAAATACGAACACGTCATTGCTTGAGTAGGAGTGGCGTCCGTCGTAATGTACTATATAAGCTCACGCAAGTCATTCCACGACCTCTTTCTCCAACTCCAGCCCAGGCGTCTAAATACTAAACCCCGAGATAAACGGGTAAGTGCTCAGTGTGATTGTAACTCTTATTTGTTTTCTATGTATTGCTTTCTTTAACTATGTATGTCTGTCGGCGCAGTCCGGCAGCCATTAATACTTCTCGGCAGCCTCGCTATGACTGTCGAGATAAACTATCTTCATTAACTGCCACCTTGCACCTCACTGTGAATGCGCTCACATGCTTCTCCATCCTGCATCATGCTTGCCTCGCCGCGCAGCACCTAGCTGCTCGCTTAAATCGCTTGACCGCGCGGCAAGGAACCTTCGAAAGGCTTGAGGGGCATGTGCGCGCATAACCTCTTATTGTAAGCCGCCACGATGGGTGAGTCTTCCTTCATCCACCTTGCTATGGGCTTACGGCTGGGAGACGCACGCATCGACGGAGGCTTGCTATGTTCTGGCACAACGCTTACGGATGCACCCGCCACGCGCCGATTCCAGGGTTCCAGTCTTGGGTTACACCTCAAGGTTAGGGCTGCAGCTCCAGTCGACGACACGCGCATTGCCTACGCGGCCGCTACCGCCGCCTGTGCCTGCATCCACGTGGTTCGTGGTTACCGAGAGCCCACGCTACCACGTGCTGAGGCTACTTGCCTCTGCTGGCCCGGTCTCCAAGCTGAAGACCCTGCCTGCCTACCTGCAGGCGAGCGCGACTGACGCGTGCTCGTTCTCTTCCCTGCGTGGTGCTGCCCACGCACTGCAATGGTGACCTCTGGGGTCGCCCCTCCGCTCCGCTGCCTGCCCTGCAACCTCACGCCGGCCCACGTGCTGCGACGTAGCCTAAGCCCAGGGCAGTAACTTCCTTCTTTCTATCTTCCAAGTGACCAGTGCAAAGTGCTTAGAGACCTTAGAACTCATTCCCTGATATTTCTGTGTCTCATGTCTAATAAACGTGTAAAGTAACCTTGGGTTTCCTTTCTATAACCTGCCACGAAACCCACTTGCCACATTACGACACCCACGGGAAGATATGGGATGGTGCTATTCTTTACGTCCGACACCATACAGAGCTTAGCAATATTAATACTTAAGAATTATTATTATCAGGAATATTAGGAAAATCTCAGGAAGTCATATTTTTCCTTAAAATAATACCATTAAATTCACTAGACGAGTATCAAGCCCGATAGATGACAATAGGATCGCCCCCTATTACCTGGGACATAAACATAACCGGCGAAATGTGGATATACCATCTTGTAGACTTCTGCAACACCCTACGGGTAGAACAGGCTTGAAGTTATAAGTAGGTAATTGAATTTAGAAAACCATAAATGTTGGTTTTTAAAATTCGAATATCAAAACTGTGTAGTTTATGGAACAGGAAAACGTCACAAGAACTTAATGGAATCCCCGTTTAATTTTAAAGTTCATATAAATTTAATTAAGTTTTTGTAAATCAATGTCGACTCTTATTAAGATATAAAGGCTGCTGGATTTTATTAGTTTAAACGTTTAATAGGTATTTTAAATTAGAAGGATTTCGTTTGAAGACCTTTCAATAACAATGATTAGAAATATGGCTTTTTATCATGTTACCCTGGTAGTTCGGCTATGTTGAAAAATGCCAACTAACAATATTTTAATATTTAATAGTGATGCATATTTTGCACATATTGGTGAAGTCAAATTGAGATAAAATAAAATGTGATACGTGGGATATTCATCATCATCATCATCATTTCAGCCCAAAAGACGTCCACTGCTGGACATAGGCCTCCCCCAAGAGTCGCCACATTGGCATTTTGGAGGGTTTTGCCATAATCGCCACGCATGGCAGGCGGGTTGGCGATCGCAGTACGGTTGTTCCAAAAGCACAGAGAATGCTGCTGCCTATTCTCTGGCAAGTGGCGTGGCGTGGCGTGGGCTAATGCGAAAATGGAATCTTTATAATTTTAACTTAACTTTTAGTTTTATTTTGATACTAATCACCGGGTACGATCTATTTGATGTATCGATGATGTATTGGGGATCACCACCGTTTAAATTGCTATGTGTGTGTATTTGATTTTTAATCATCATCATCATCATTTCATCCAAAAGACGTCCACTGCTGGACATAGGCCTCCCCCAAGTTTCGCCACATTGACATAACAGGGGGGGTTTTGCCATAATCGCCACGCTTGGCAGGCGGGTTGGCGATCGCAGTACGGTTGTCACAAAATGCACAGAGAATGCTGCTGCCCATACTCTGGTAAGTCCCTTGGTCGGCTCTTACGACACCCACGGGAAGATATGGGATGGTGCTATTATTTGCGTCCGACACCATACAGAGCTAGTTGATTTTTAATAAATAATTTGAATTTGTTTTCTTTTATGTAGAAATAGTCGTAATCGAAATAGACAAAGCACACAATATCAAACGTGGAAGTTACAGACATAGCTTGCACCACACCATTTACATTAAAACACCTAGCACCTATTTAAATTGACCCAATTTCCAACACATTTATAATTAACAACCCGTTATACGGTGTAATCATTATCTGTAAAAGCATACAGAATATAATGTAAGTAATTAAATCTAACGTTACTTACTATAACAAAAAGCATTTAACTTGAGTGGGCAATTCCGTAATGAAAAGTGTCATGGCGGACTCATTTGTGTTTGAGTGATAAGTTGTAATGAAATTCGGTTAAAATAGAACACCCTTTGTTTTGAGACGTAAGAGGTGGTTAAGGGATTGACTGAAGTGTTTTGTCCACTAAGTTTCTAATGACGTAACGTCAGTAACGAAAAAGGCAAATTTCGCGTTTTTTTTCTTGTTTGTTCGTTACGTTTTATGACCGTTTACGCCTTACGATATTTCATACAAACTTTCAAGTCCTTATTTTCCGAAATGACTGAAACGATTTTAATGAAACTTCATAATCAGGATACATAGGTCTGAAAAATTACTGAAAACATTTTCGAAAAATAGTGTTACAGGTAAATTAGACCGATTATAAATTACTCAGAGAAAATAAATTACCAATTATTGAAAGACATTTCCAAAAAGTTTTTATTAACTTTTTAGACCTATGTATCCTGCTTATGCATACGCATAAGCAGGATACATAGGTAAGTATAAGTTTCATTAAAATCGGTTCCGTTATTTCGGAAAATAAGGACTTACAAATTTGTATGAAATGCCGTAAAGTGTAAACGCTCATAGGGCAAAAAAAAATATTAAGCAGTGATATCCTAGTGGTGTGACCGTCGGACTGTCAAGTCAATGTTTAAAGTTCGAATCCAAGATACGCACCTCTGATTTTTCGGATTCATATGTAAATTGTATGTTGCTTTTTGAAGGAAAACATCGTGAGGAAACCAGTATGGCAGAGATATTCGAAGGCATGCAAAACCACGTCAGAGGCCCATGGGTGGCATAATATTTCTGACACCAGGATAGGCACTGTGGTTAGCCAAACGAAAATGAAAAGAAAAATGGCAATATTTAATTAATGACTTTTTAGTGTTATTTGTAAAAATTCAAAATATGCACTCTTTTAAGAGCGTTTACACCTTTTTTTTTTTTTTTTTTTTTTTTTTTTTTTTTTTTTTCGGATGGGAAATCATCAAATGACTTCTTCCGCTCTGGGCGGAGCGGAAGGGAGTGTCAGACTTGTACTGACTAAAACCCATCCATGTTCCTTCTTAGCCCTTTGCGTTCCAGGGGCACGGTATCTCTTTCGAACAACCCGCAGCCCTGGCAGGCATCGGCCCTCTCGGACCCCTTCCGATTTGCTGACATCTCCTTGAGGCGCGCGTGGAACACGAACGCGCCGTCGGCACGGTCTGTCGTCATAAGACGGACGGACGGTGAGCTAGCCCATTACTCACCGTCCACAGGCCCGCGCCTACGGTGGCCGGGGGCCACTGGTTGCCCCCCGACGCCCGGGGCGTCTCCCGCGGCGGCTGGGACGTGAGGTTCTCTCCCTCTCACGTTCCGCCACCTCCTTCGCTAGCATGACTGCTTCGCAGAAGGAGGCGACGGCTTCCCATTCCCTCTCGCTCCGGACCATGGATTGAACCAGGGCCGGACGCGAGAGGTCGCCGCCGCCAATCGCCGCTACGAGGACACGGCGGTGCTCAGCCCAAGCGGGGCATAGCTCCACAGTGTGCTCCACCGTGTCCTCCGGCCGATCCTCGCAGTGGTGACACCCGGGCGTTTCCTCCCGCCCGATTCGGTGCAGGAACCTCCCGAAACAACCGTGTCCGGTGAGGACCTGCGTCAGGCGGAAGGTGAGGGCGCCGTGGCGCCTCTCTAGCCACTCCTCAAAGAGGGGACTTATCGCCACTATTGTGGCGTGCCCTGCACGGGGTTGCGACAGTCGCTCTCTCCATGTCCCATGTAGTAACTTTTTAGACCTACGTATCCTGCTTATGCGTATTAAGTTTCATTAAAATCAGTTCAGTCATTTCGGAAAATAACGACTTGAAAGTTTCTATGAAATGCCGTAAGGTGTAAACGCCCTGAAGACACCTGTGAGTTGTACAAGTAGGTACCCATTTCTTTATTTCAAAGATAATAACCAAAGAATAAAACCAAAGATAATAAACTTTTTATATCCAAAATCAAATACAGTAATATTGTTTTCTGTGCCTAATTTAAATCAGTATTTCATGTACACAAGAGATTTGGCGCCATTTTATTTTCATTATTTGACATTTACAGCTTGAACAACAAACAGATCCATGAAGAAGTTTTATTATCTTTCTCATTAGCATTAAAATGGTCTTATTTTATAAATAACATAATATTACACGAAAGGTGTAGGACGTAATAGTTACGCCTACATTTCACTAGAAATCTTAAATTCTATGGAATAGAGGGCGAGCCTATTGCCAGCTATAAACTGGGCACAAAGACTATGGGTACCTACGGAAAAATTCATAATAGAATGAACCAACAACAAAATGGGCATTCGAAATGAAAAATGAATGAACCTAAAGATGATTTTTAATTGTTCAATGATACCACACTTAAATAACATAGTTCGTCTACTTATTTTTTTTTATTTCTGTGTATACAATATGGCGTCTGGTGGTCGCCATATTCAATTTTGTCTACTGTCATAATTGTCTTTAAGGACACTTGCAGGATTAAGGATCGGTAGATATCTGACGGAAAATGCGTTAAGCGCATAGTATGATATATACTCAGGCCATCATCATCATCAGCCTATAACGTTCCCACTGCTGGGACACAGGCCTCCACTCTATGAGAGGGAGTGGGCTGTAATCCACCACGCTGGCCCAGCGCGGATTGGTAGATGCCACATTTCGTCGAATTTTTAGTTCTTGGACATGCCGATGAATGCCCATTTTGTTTCCTCACGATGTTTTCCTTCACCGTTTTTGACGGCAGCGGTAATGACATAAATTACACAAACTAATGTGCCTGGGTTCGAACCCACGGCTTACTGTTCGTAAGTCGGGGCTGCCACCACTGGGCCACCGCTGCTCTCCATACTCAGGTAGCGCTCAATAACTTTCGATTAACGAGGAAACTTTTATATTATTCATAACACACTTTAACCCTCGATTTCTATAAAAATATGTTTGTTTACGTATCGGAGTGCAAATGTTCGAACGTACGGACTATAAGTAGGTACTCATATATCCTTTTGACCTCCATTTGGAAATCTTGGGATATATATTTGGGTCATTTTTCCTCTGAACTTGTAAGCAGCATGTACTTTTGGTATTTTTTTTTGAGATGGATCAAATGTGATGTTCCTTAATAAATAGGTACATGAAGGACCAAGCTATGTTTTTTTTTGGACATTTATAATCTATACTTCTTTATACTATAATATAATAAAGCTGAAGAATTTGTTTGCTTGAACGCGCTAATCTCAGGAACTTCTGGTCCGATTTGAAAAATTTTTTCAGTGGTAGATGGCTCATTTATCGAGGAAGGCTATATATCATCACGCTACAACCAATAGGAGCGGAGCAGTAATGAAAAATGTTGCGAACGCGGGGAAAATGTGACGCAGACGAAGTTGCGCGGGACAACTAGTTATTCGATACTATGTGTTGCCCGCGACTTCGTTCGCGCGGAAATTTTGAGGTGTATGTGTGAGATTGACTCGGTGGTTGAGTGGTCGCAAGCGCGACTACTAAGCATTAGGTCCTGGATTCGATTCTCGTGTTGGAAAAAGTGTTATTGGGTTATTTCATCAGGAATTTCTCAGTAGTAGCTTTGAAGTCTGTATTTAATGTCGGGCCCGGTTGGTAGCAAAAGATAGGCGATTCTCGCCCCCTATTACATAGGAGTTCAACGTAGCTGGCGAAATTTGGATGTACGGTTAGTACACCTGTGTGTAACCCTTCGGGAATTACAGGCGTGAGGTTATGTTTTTTTTTAATGTGAATCTTGAACAATCAGACACATTGTTGGGCGCTGTTTATTTAATTATTCCAATACTGTTTTGCATGTATACAACAAAAAAGTACTTATTATTGTCCGTCAGTAAGTTTTGGCTTCTTAAAACACGTGAACAACCAACATATGATTGACTATCAAGAGAAGCATAGAGTGCTCGAATAAATGCCTGCCACTTTTAAGGTTTGCCCGTAGGATTTATTGATCGTCATTGCAAATGCTTATTTTAAGGGAAATTTAGGCCCCTACATGGGCCTTAAAAACAACTGTGGAAATGTGCCTAACCCTTCAGGGATTATAAGCTTTACATTTTTTGGTTCTGATACCCCTTTTTTACGGATGGGATATCATCAAATGACTCCTCCCGCTCTGGGCGGAGCGGACGGGAGTGTCAGACTTGTACTGACTAAAACCCATCCATGTTCCTTCTTAGCCCTTTCTGTTCCAGGGCCACGGTATCTCTTTCGAACAGTCCCGCAGCCCTGGCAGGGTTCTGATACCCCTCACAATGTTTTTCCTCACCGTTATGAGAGTACAGTTCACCATAAACAAAATCGGTATCAATCAAGAGAGCCTCTTTAAAACAGTTTATAAACCCACTTCCGTGACCCATCAATTACAAGCCTTGTTAAATCCAAAGTCTCACTAAGTGTGATAGCTTTTAGAGGGAGAGTGGGGGAATTAGTTTCCCCAGAAAATATGGAATTACCCCTTTCTAAGGGTAAATTTATTTTGACGCTAAAATTGTGTCCTTTGAAACACTTTGTCTTTGGAGTGACGGTGGATCGCAATTTTCGTTAGGAGATAGATAGGGTTCTTTCACTCAGATTGGGCCTCTTTATAGCGATCTTAAAGACGTTAGAATAAGGTTGCTGTTCCGTTGCTACCACCGACAGGTCTGTGAAATAATAGTGTTCTTTATTGTCATTACAGTAAGGTTGGTATTGGTTGTGGTAGATGCAGAGTAATTGTGAAAGTACTGAAGTGAAGGAACACTAATATTACGTGCTTTTGATGTAAAGTGGGTAAGTGTGATAGGCTACGGGGAAGTGTCAGTTTTAATTTACAGTGATGGCGTCTACGGTACCGGTTAGTGGCGTTTGTCACTGAATATGGCAAGTAAAAATAGGTACGCTTAAAAATTCAAAGGTTTAATGGATTTGAGGTGATAAAACAATGGCGCCACAATTTGCTACGGCCATTTAAGAGCGTTTACACCTTTCGGCATTTGATACAAACTTTCAAGTTCTTATTTTCCGAAATTACGGAACCGATTTTAATGAAACTTCATACGCATAAGCGGGATACATTGGTCTAAAAAGTTACTAAAAACATATTCGAAATGTCTTTAAAAAAAAAAGATATTTGGAAATATCTGTTCCTATAGATAATTTATAATCGTTCTAATTTAACTGTAACACTATTTTTCTAAAATGTTTTTTATGAAGTTTCATTAAAATCGGTTCAGTCATTTCAGAAAATAAGGACTTGAAAGTTTGTATGGAATGTCGCAACGCGTAAACGCTCTTAAAACTTTTTACGTGCTTTCTGAGGCATGGAGGAAATTCGGTATATAATAATGGTCACCCATCCACAAACTGACATTGACAAGCGTGGCTAAACTTTGTAGATAGCCCGTGCGGCTGTTATTATTTACCCACAAGCTCCTCTCCCATCTCAGCTCGCTCGCTTATACAACTAAATTATGTTAAACTTATTAAAAAGTAAGTAAATAATATTTCCACGAAAATCGTCTGCTAGTTTATTCAGAATTCAAAATACTTCGGACAGGATTCATCAAACTTTTTTAATTTAGATTCCATGTTTATAAAAATAATGGCAAATAGTTCTGAAAATCACAATAACGTAGGCATCAGTCTTATTTGACCATACAATTTATATGTTAATTTTCGCGATGGTACCTAATAGATGTCAGGGCATCTATGTAATGATACTATGACTCTTGGACCTAGGCATAGACAATGAGGGAGGCTTATTTGCCTTCTACAAACCCGCAAGGACCGTGATGTGGTGGATTGGAACGCTCTCTTGCACAGAGAGATCCCAGCATTGGAAAAATTGTAAGCGTGTAGACAGTGTAACGTTTTGATAGGCCCAAAAATTAAATAATTTAGTACTACAGAGTATGAAGCTCCCAAAAGATTATTGATTATCATGGTTATTATTTTTGTCATTCGAACAGAGAAAAACCCGCCTACATAATAAAAAGGAACTTGAGAAAGGCATATTGTGGAATGGATAAAATTGGTCGGCTCGCCTCCGTGGGGATCCAGCGAGGAACGAAAAAATAACAAGAATATACCACCCAACAAGCAACTTTCCCTTAAAAAGACCGAAAAACAATTGGAATTTTCCAATAAAGTAATAAAACATTGTGACTAATCAATTCTTTAGTCATCACAAAACTCCCTTTGGAAACAATTTTAACTTTACTTTCGCAGAAATAACCAAAAAAATCCGAACCTTAACCTGAAAGAAATAAGCTCCAAATTAGGACTGCGTAATTTAAAGCAGGGTTGACCAACTGTAAAATGGAATGTTGTCGTTAACTATCGAATTCGCGTAGCCGATCGAGGGAACGATTCGTTCGATTCATTCAATTCATTCAATTGAACGGTTGACCGGCGGAGCGGATGAGCGGGGCCCACCTGAACTAATTTCTATTACTTGGTCTGGTCAATCGGATGCTTGGTTAAAGAAGGTAAGCATCACGCGTTTGGTTGGAGAAGTATTTTCTATTTAGGTTTGCCTTGATTTTTAGAAATACTTTTGTATAAAAGGTTTACTTACATTCTTTTTGTTCAACGTATTTGGGTAGGCTCCTGAAACAAAAAAAAAACATGATTAGGATATACAAACTAAACCATCATGATGCTATAACAACTCATCGTAATCATTTGCTTAACCTTTTCATGAACTAAACTGGAGTCAGCTTCCAGTCTATCCGAATGTAGCTGAATACCAAGTTACGTAGAGTGACTCCTGATCTCCACAGCCCAGCTACTGGGTTATACAATACTTCTTGGTCAGACTTGGTTAGACTACCCGTAACGGTTATAAGCACGACCTTGATTAAATTAATCAATACTCTTTCGTATATTCAATCAATTAGATAATCATGCTCTTCGACCATAATTAATGAGGTACTTTGTTCAAAATCAATCAAGTTTTTCGGCCACGGGCGTTGTGATCTTATAAATAACTGTCAGCATTTAAAACGATCTGAATATCAAGATATTTAATTAATATGTGTCGCATCGTAATAAATATTTATGCGAATGACAGTAAAAGGCATAAAATTAATTTATTTTCCTACATGAATAAATATTTGAGAAGAAATCAGTAAAGGTTTTTGTGAAATAAAAAAATTGCAATCATTTTTCATTTTCAAATTCATTATTTAATCAAAAACTCGACCGAATTAAAAACAGTGTGGGAAAAACCAAATACAAGATTCGTCTTTCGATTTACGAGTATGAAGCCAAATAAAAATAGTTTTAAAAACAATAATTAAGCAGCTAGACCACTAATAAGCAAGTTTTTAAGTAAAACAAAGATGGCCTTATGAATAAATTAATATTTTTATGAATTTGTAGCAACAGACTGGCTAGCAAGAAGATTCGTATCTAAGTTTTATCTAAAACATGCCGGCTGGATTTTATGGTCAACTGAAATAAGAACAAAACATTCCACATTCAAACATAAAGGACTGCTCACGGGAAGTCCCAGCAATGAGCGATCAACGCTGGATACTACCCGCTGACATACGTGAACTGATAAACGAAAAGAACGCGGCCATCCGTGCCTACAGCAGCTTTCCCTGCGAGGCAAACAAAGCCCACATGCGTAATTTACAGCGTGCTGTAAAGGATCGCACCAGTGAGTTTCGTAATAATCAATGGGAAAAAACGCTAAGCGAACTCGAGCCTACCCACCTAGCCTTCTGGCAGTTGCAACGCAAGATGCGCTCCACCGAAGAGGCTTCGATGCCTCCCCTCACCCGACCCGATAAGAGCGTCGCATTCGACGACTCTGAGAAGGCCGAATGCCTAGCCCACAGCCTGGAGTCCCAGTGCTCCCCCAGCTCGCAACCAGTAGACAAGCGACATCTCGATGAGGTGAACGCATTCGTAGAGCCGCCCTGCCCCCCGAAGAAGACCCTGATGATCCTCTGCCTCCGGTCACAGCTGACGAAGTGCAAGACATCATTAACAAACTTCAACCGCGGAAAGCACCCGGCTCCGACGGAATCACCAATAGGGTGTTCAAACTCCTCCCCGCTCAGCTCGTCGTGTTAATGGCGGCCATCTTCAATGGCGCCCTGAGCAACAACGCGTTTCCCCAAATATGGAAAGAGGCCACTGTCATCGGTTTCGCCAAGCCAGGCAAACCCAAGTCTGAGCCTTCGAGCTACAGACCTATCAGTCTCCTGAATGCACTCGGTAAAATCTACGAGAGACTTATGTATAAGCGACTCAAAGACTTCGCCGAGGCTAAGAGTCTCATCCCCAACGAACAGTTCGGCTTCAGGACCGGACACTCTTGCATTCAACAGGCCCACCGCATCGTAGAACACTTGAGCGCTGGCTTCCAGCGTGGAGCGATGACGGGTGTGTTGTTTTTCGACATAGCAAAGGCATTCGACAAAGTCTGGCACAACGGCTTATTATATAAGCTGTACAAACTGGGAGTGCCAGACCGTCTCGTGCTCATCTTACGAGACTTTTTGTCGGATCGCACCTTCCGCTATCGCATCGGGAAGGCACTGTCTTCCCCTCACCCCATTAGAGCCGGAGTCCCTCAGGGCTCCCCGCTCTCTCCCCTTATCTTTACTCTGTTCACCAGTGACATCCCCAAGAGCAAGAAGGCACAGTTAGCCCTGTTCGCGGACGACACGGCCATCTATTACACTGGCCGTAGTCACGACGCTATTTACAGCACCCTCCAAACCTCAGCCAACGTCTTAGGCGCTTGGTTCCGGAAATGGAGAATCGAGGTGAACCCCGACAAGAGCCAGGCAGTTCTTTTCTCTAAACCGCGTAAAAATAAGCCACCCGCGCTCAGCCCGATCACTATGTACGGTAAGCCTATCCCTTGGGAGAAGCAAGCCAAGTACTTAGGAGTCTTACTTGACAACCACCTGTCTTTCGCGGCGCACATCAAAGCAGCTCGCGACCGAGCTGCCTTTGCTATGGGTAGGCTTCATTTCATGATCTCGGCAAAAAGCAAATTGTCACTCAAGTGCAAGTTGCGCCTTTATACCGCGGTGATCCGCCCCATTATGACGTACGCTTGCGTCGTGTACGCTCACACCAAGCCTAAATACATCCATAGGATGCAAACCTTGCAGAACCGGTTCTTACGTAGAGTCACGGGAGCCCCTTTTTATGTCCGTAACGACCGTCTACACGTAGACCTTAGAATGCCCACCGTCCTTCAGTTTCTGAAACGTCTTTCGAAGCGGTTCTTCGATAACGCCAGTAAACACCGTAATCCCCTGATCGCAGCGGCCGCCCGTTACGAACCCTCGCGCATTAGTACAGTACGCCGTCCTCGGCATACCCTCGTCACTCCCGATGATGCTATCACCCTCCTCCAGGAGAGTAGCAAAGAGACTAGCACTCTTAAAAAATTCAGACACAAACCGCCGTCTTTCCGACCTCGCCGTCGAGGTTCGTCGCGACGTCCCGGTCCATGCCCTCCCCGACCCTCGCTCGAGCCAGCCCGCGATGCTGTGCCAGTAGTTTTAAATCAGCCCCTAAATAATGATATCATTCAGATCCAGCCTGTCCCCATGCAGTCCTCCCCCAGCGACGCCCTGAGCCGAGGCTCGTACCCCACAGGGGGTGCCCTCAGCGTATAGTCGCTTAGTTTGTAAGTTTTTATGCCCTGGCTGGAGGCCTTACTCTTAAGGCACCCACAGGATAGTCCGGTTAAGCAGACGACAACCTCCTAGGTTGAACTGCGAGATGAGAGAAAAAAAATTCAAACATAAAATAATGCTAACCCAGTTTTTTATCGTTTTGATTCCAAAAGTAGGTTTGTTCCTGGTCTATTCATAACTGAATTTAAATGGTAAATAATAAAAAGCAAAGTTGATAACTCCCGAGTGTATGGAAACCAAACAATCCTGAATTCCTCCTACCATAGTGAGCATAACTCAATAATTCCGACAAATTACACCGGACCCGTAAAAGGGTCTTTTAAAACATGGAGAATTCGTTCACTCAGAAAACGGTGTTTGAATTTAAAAAGTCAATAACATTACTGAAATTGTTATTGTTTAATTAACCGACTTTGCGGGGCGAGAACAATGCTAATACCGCTAAACTTTGTTTAATTTCGTGTATGCTCGTGTGTTTAATAAAATTTATATTGTTTCCACTGACTGATACTGAATTAATTTTGCTTTCGGTATTTATTTTCTGATTTTATGTTTCAGGAGAACTTTTTTATTAGCCTTGTTTATTTTAAATAGGTATTTGAAATGATTAAAATGCGTCATAAATTCCGACATACATTTTTAGTAGCTTATGTTTTATTGAACCGTGTGATTTAAATTAATTATGCAACAAAAACTAGGTGTTATTCAACTTACCTAGACACAGCTCTCTACAACTTGTTTCACTCACGATATATGCTAATATATTTACAAATAATTTCGCCAAACAAATGAAACAAAACAATGTCAACTAACATTCTCAATTTAAAAAAATATTACCAAAGAATTTCGTCATCTAATTTTCATTCTCAATTCAAAAACTGACAAACGTCACAACCACGTCGCCATTTTTTTTAATGCAACACAGGTCTTGACTTTCAGCCTTATTACAGCTGAACAGAACTTTTACAAAAGTGCGAAGTAAGGGTGTCAAGAAGTTGCCGCAAAGAGGTGGCACGGCAGCGGCAGGTCAATGCATGTAATTACTCCGACCAAGTGTCGCCCTATTCGCCAGGTTTTTTAATTTGATACATTTATGTATGTTTGTGAGCAGAATTATATCTAGGACTTCTGTGTTATTTTTTGTTGGACTGAAGATAAAATCTATGATTTTGGACTAGTTAAAACTATGTCACTTTTGCACATAGGTATGCCAACAACCTGTTCTGTATGGTGTCGGACGTAAAGAATAGCACCATCCCATCATCCCATGTCTTCCCGTGGGTGTCGTAAGAGGCGACTAAGAGACTTAGCAGAGAATGGGCAGCAGCGTTCTCTGTGCTTTTGTAACAACCGTACTGCGATCGCTAATCCGCCTGCCAAGCGTGGCGATTATGGCAAAACCCCCCCTTCTTGGGGGAGGCCTATGTCCAGCAGTGGACGTCTTTCGGCTGAAATGATGATGCCAACAATCTTGGTTGAACACTACGTTCAATCAGTTGAAATTATCTTTTACTTACGTCTTCTAGTAGTTATCTTCAAATGTATAGCATATTATGTCCTTACGCAATCCATGGTCTATCCGTGTGCCAAATTTCAATTTTTGCCTTTTAGGCGTAAAATGTAACAGACAGACAGGCAGAGTAACTATCGCATTTGTAATATTAGTAAGGTAACTATGGGAATTGTATTTTTATTGGGAAATGCACCCACGATATCAGAGGCCTGCTTTTAACAAACGAAGTTCGGTTGTTCTAGTCGTCGCAATCGAGACTGCTGAGCATGGGGGTTCGATTCCCACGTCGGGGTTATTGGGTTTTTCCATCAGGCATTTCTCAGTAGCTGGTTGGTCCGTGGATGGTCAACCGTAATTACATACCGAGTTTCCTCCGTGCTTCGGAAGGCACGTTAAGCCGTTGGTCCCAGCTGTCATTTGTAGATCTTTGACAGTCGTTACGAGTAGTCAGAAGTCAAAAGTCTAACATCCAGTCTTACCTAAGGGTATCGTATTATTACCCAGTTACTGGGTTGTGGAGGTCAGATTGGCAGTCGCCCCATGTAAAATACTGGTACTCAGCTGCATCCGATTAGACTGGAAGCCGACCCCAAGATAGTTTGGGAAAAGGCTAGGCAGATGATGATGAATTTCTTAGTAGCTGCCACGAAGTCTGGATCTGTGCGTGGTTAATGGCAATAGAGACGCCCCCTATTGCATGAGACTTAAACGAAACATAACTGGCAAGATGTGAGTTACTGTTAGAGACATCTCTGCCTATACCTTCGGGATTACAGGCGTGCTGATACGTGCTTCAGTCAGGTCATTTTTTAATTATAATTGGACAGTTCGGACTGCTCCGTATGGTGTCGGACGTAAATAATAGCACCATCCCATATCTTCCCGTCGGTGTCGTAAGAGCTGACTAAGGGATTTGCCAGAGAATGGGCAGCAGCGTTCTCTGTGCTTTTGTGACAACCGTACTGCGATCGCCAACCCGCTTGCAAAGCGTGGTGATTATGGCAAAATCCCCCAAATTGACAATGTGGCGACACTTGGGGGAGGCCTATGTTCAGCAGTGGACGTCTTTTGACTGAAATAATGATGATGATGAATTGGACAGTTCGGACTATCCGAATAAAATTAGCAACAGTGGCGCCCCCATTCCCGCAATAGATCCATGCGACCACATGTTTTCAACTCTTTTTTGTTTGCCCCTAACCAACCTCATTCACAGCTAGCAGGTCAATGCGTATAATTAAAGGGGCGAAGTGTGGCCTTACCCGCACCGCTTTTAATTTCATACAATTATGTATATTATACCCTTTCGTTTCTAGGTTAATAACTTGGAATCCTGAGGGCTGTGCTGAGTAATTGTCCTCTTATACACTGGGGAACGGGTAATTCCTTATACACAGGTGGTACTATTGGAAAGGTTTATTTGTTTAGCAGAAAGTACTACGATTACGAAACGTCCTGTCGGTGATTAGTACAAAGGAGAAACGACTGTCGAAGAACGCTTGCAGAATCAGAAAACATATAATGACAAACCGTGTTTAGCAAACAAAAACCAAAAAAAAAACATACAAATTCCTATTGAACCCACTCAGAAATTATGTGCACAATTAATGAACAATAGATTTTTTTTATTAAACATTTCGATGTTACCGGAATATTTGTTAAAACACACAACACAGACACAGAACACAGACACGGTCGTGTGTTTTGCAGTCATTATCAAGTCTCCATTACAAAAACAGAAAACACCACTTGAAATTCAAGCCGCGGTTAAAAAAACTCGAAGAAAACACCACAAAAAAACGCGACCTGATACCTCAATACCTTAATTAAGTAATCCAACACTTTTATCACAAAAATATTCCTTTCCTCCGCAACTTCATAAAAAATATTAACGGGGGAGAAAATTTTCATAATGGACAAAGCAATGGAAGTGCCTTAGAGCCCTCCATTCTGAATGGAGGCCCGGAGGGACGCTGATAATGCCCTCTCCGTCAGAGGGCCTGTTGTAGACCTCTGGAGATAACGGTCAGATTAGTCTATGGGACGCCGTAAGTCGCCCTTTGAGAAGTGACACGGCGTGGGACGTTGGATAGGATATTTAATAAAAAATCCAGAGGGAAATATTTTATAAGGACGGATAATTGGTTCAATGTGGCTGGTACGTACTTCAAATATGAGACGATCGTTGAATTTCCTGAAAATGTTTAAGGTTCGGACCCGTCCGGTTCGGTCAAACCAATACGGAAAGATGGCAGACCGGCTACAGACACTGACAGATACATTATTCTGTTGGACGGACATTGCAGGTTTGATTGTGCCCTAAGCTGCTAGCGCCAAGTCACCCGCAAAATTTAAGTTTTTTTTTGCAATTTTCAAGGTCAGTGTCAGGTTCTATGTAAAACAAAATATAATTCGCGACCCTAACACAGAATTTATAATAATTAAAACACCTATACAACCTTCTTAGTTTATTTGATCCCATTCAATGGAAAAACTTAAAGGGTTGTATTGATTATTAACTTACTTTAGTTTATTATCTGTACAGCCATATTTGTTACAGTTCATTCATCATCATTCTCTTGGCCTTATCCCAATTTATTTGAAGTCAGCGCAGCATGTCTTCTTCTTCCATACTTCTCTATTACTTGTCATCTCATGAGACACCTCCTTTCTTGCCATATCATCCTTCATACAGTCCATCCATCGTTTCTTTGGTCTTCCTCTACTCTTAAAACCGTACACATTCATACTCCAAACCTTCCACTCGACATTTTCCATATTTGTTACAGTTGCGAATCATATTAAAATATGAACAAACACGTTATAAAAATAGAATTCTGCGAGTTTACTCAGATGCGGAGAAGTGGGTTAAGGCTGATTGGCAGCCCTTGATGATGAAAATGGCGACAGAACCTTCAGTTAATGCAAAAAACTTTATATTATATCAAAGACAAAAAGAGCAGAAAAGGGTTAATATAAGCTCTACAGTTTTTATAAATTTTGATGAATGAAAAATAAATAAAAAGAAATAAACGCGACAGTTAATCTATCTTTGTGACTGACGCTGCCATCGCTTTTTATTTCTCAGAGCAGAATATGCGAAACAATTTCGTAGCACAGAAGCTGAGTTATTTTTTAGTAGCAGTTATTTACTCAACTGAATACAAAATGGCTAAAAATATTTAATGTAACTTTGTAGAGAGGATGAGAAAATCATTTTATTTTACTATGCAATGGTGGATCTTTTTGTTTATAGATATTCTGTTTCTTATGTAATTTTCTGTTACATAACATGACGACTGCAAAACCCAAGGGGTTAGCAGAGGTGTTTAGCCACAATTCGACAGCTATGTTAATTACTACTTATTGCCATATTGGGCAATTTTTTTTTGCCATTAACTGCACAAATGTAAGCTCGGAACTGCTTCTGAAGAATTCCTCAATTTTTTAACTACTATTTTGACTGACTTACATAGGAAGCTATTTTGGATCATTAAACAAAATCAAGAGACCATTAATTTTAACTTTCAAATTCAACTCGAAGAAAATTTACTGAACTCTAAATTTTAATAACCAATTATTGATTAACAAAAAACGGAATCCATGTTCATATGAAAACCTCTGATTATGATGTTACTTGATCAATAGAAACATGCATAAAGCCAGCAATACAATCAAAATCTTAATAATATCACCATTCGAAGTTATAGATAGATAAGTACCTACGTACGTTCGATAGCATTGCTTCGGTATGTAAATCAGTTGATTGGAGAGTTCGAATTAATTAATTTGCATTCCACAAATATTTCTGTAATAAACTGGTATTTGGTTAAAGAAAATGTTGTGTTATCGTTTCAGTGAAATTAAAATGATTATTTGAATAAAACGTCTTTTTATTATAGCTACCAAGAACGGGTAATTCGATATGTGGACAAATTTATCGTGGAACCAGAAATTGGTAATAGAACTGGTCCAGTTACATATAAAAAGACAGGAAGCAACATTGAAGACACTTTAAGCTTTGAGAATATAAACCACATCATGAAATGTATGAAAAACTTCATAATTCATTTAAACTTACCAGAGTCAATACAAAAGAACTAAAAACAGGAAACAACAAGACATTTAAGTACGTGTACCTGACATCTTAAGCCCCTACTCACCCCATTCTCATAATTGAACGCAACAAAGATCCGACGTTTGAAACCCAAACTTATGTTAAATTTATCAGCTATCAAGTCTTCCCGCCATTAAATCCATTAGCCATGATATCGGTCGGACGGCGTCTCAGATAACAAGGCAAATGTCCACACTATTATACGAAGAACGGATAAGCCCACTCAGAAACAAGATACGATACAAAAGGGTACCCCATCAAAATTCGGCGGCCGTCAGTACCGTTATTTATCATTTTCCGCGAAATTTTCACTCAAAGAGACACATTAATGATGTGGTATAAGTTAAAAGCTTTTGTCAATTGCATGGCGTTATCGGACAGTTCTGTTTGGTGTCGGACGTGAAGAATAGCACCATCCCATATCTTCCCGTGGGTGTCGTAAGAGGCGACTAAGGGATTTGCCAGAGAATGGGCAGCAGCGTTCTCAGTGCTTTTGTAACAACCGTACTGCGATCGCCAACCCGCCTGCCAAGCGTGGCGATTATGGCAAAACCCCCCAAATTATCAATGTGGCGACACTGGGGGGAGGCTTATGTCCAGCAGTGGACGTCTTTTGGGCTGAAATGATGAATGATGGTGATGATGATTGGACAACGAATAAGGGTTAAGTTTTATGAGAATGCAAAAACGAGCTTTAAAGTTTTGTAAAACTAAATTTTTCGGTATTGTCGCTTGATTAATTGTTCATTACTCCGTCCAGTTATGGCTAAGGCTTCCCGTTTTAAGTCCAGAGAATTACGCGTTGTCAATCGAGCCACATTGTTGAGAGCAGCGGTGGCCCAATGGTGGCAGCCCCGACTTACGAACAGTAAGCCGTGGGCTCAAACCCAGGCAGGTGCATTACTTTGTGTAATTTATTTCGTCACCGCTGCCCTCAAAACGGTGAAGAAAAACATCGTGAGGAAACCGGCATGTTCTAGAACTAAAAATTCGAAGTATGACACTTACCAACTCGCACTGGGCCCGCGTGGTGGATTACAGCCACCTCTCATAGAGAGGAGGCCTGTGTCTTAGCAGTGGGAACATTATAGGCTGATGATGATGAATTGTGTCACAATTTTTAACCTTTGTATTTTCTGCTTTTATCTAGATTCTCAAAGGTCAAATTCCTAGAATAAACGGGTTTAAACTATGTCATTAAATTAACACAATAAAACTACAGGAGTAACCTTTAAAGGACAAACAAACTGAAAAGGTTATCAATAATTAAAATAGAATTTGAATTTGAACACACAAGAGAATAATAGGTCATCTAAATGTAATTTGTTAAAAGCCTATACTTAGCAAATTTATTTACTCGTGTGATGGATGGTAATGGCATTTACAAAAAAAAAACCGCCCAAGTGCGAGTCAGACTCGCGTACCGAGGGTTCCGTACAAACTTGTATAAAAATATTTTTATAATATAATGTAACTAAAAATTTACGTGTTTCGCAATTTTTTCTTTATCTGTGTTATAAGACGTTGCTTTGTACCAAATTTCAAGATTCTGAGTTCACGGGAAGTACCCTGTAGGTTTTGATTTCCTTGCGAGTGTCGAAAATTTGCGGAATTTTGCGGCATAAACGGCTGTATCTTTTGATTGCGTTGGCTTAGAAGTTTGATTTTTTCACGGCACTAAGGGACAGTAGACTTGAGTATTTGATATAAATTCCAGCTTGATACCTCCACGCGTTCTTGAGAAAAAGGGTCTAGACAGACAGACAGACGGACAGACGGACGGACGGACAACAAAGTGATCGTATAAGGGTTCCGTTTTTACCTTTCGAGGTACCGAACCCTAAACAGGTTGCCAAGGATAAGTAGTTGCTAGGGCTCGACTTCACAATTAAAATGTTATCAGGTACTGAAAAGAACATAGAAACAGCTAACACAGCAGTGATTCGTGAAAAAAATGATGGGTCTAGAATTGAAAAAAACAAATTAAGATAGTCTTTAAGTGAACAAACGACAATGTTGCTACGTTATCACTTCAATACGCAACACCATAACTACGACGAGACTGGCATTGATCTTCTTTAATTATGCATCATCACATTTCAGCCTAAAAGACGTCCACTGCTGGACATAGGTCTCCCCTAAGTTTCGCCACATTAACATTTTGAGGGGTTTTGCCATAATCGTCACGCTCGGCAGGCGGGTTGGCGATCGCAGTACGGTTGTTACAAAAGCACAGAGAACGCTGCTGCCCATTCTCTGGCAAGTTCCTTAGTCGCCTCTTACGACACCCACGGGAAGATATGGGATGGTGCTATTCTTTACGTCCGACACCATACAGAACATTTTAGTTCAGCGATAGTCAAATATCACAAAAAAAAAACGTCACGTGGGGCTGTCAGTGACAACCACTGTCTCCACTACAGGAATATTGTCTGCAGCTGTTGCCACCTGACAGTCAGGCTTTCAAGTCACCATCTCATCTGCGGAAGCGTGTCTATAGACTTATAAACAAATCAGTAGTGTCCCTAAGGTCTGTCAATTAGTTTGGGTAACTTTGTCGTTGCGGTCTGTGGTGGCCTTAGAGAAGTGCCTTGAAGCACTCCCAGTTCATTGGTATAAATAACTCTTCACCATACCCCATTATAGACTTACATGTGTCACGAATGTTCCGTGTAAGAAACAGTTACGTATCAAGTCTAATGATGTACAAATGTAACAGCTTGCTCACTCAACCGACGCGCGACGTACTTAAGGACCATTAATTGACCCAATTTACTTGACACTTACAATCTGCTTTGCTTTCTTGGTGCTCTTATTTACACCTTAGCAGTAAATACTTATGGAATTATTTCGTATGATTACTTACTTTATAATGATCTTGTGATTAATATTAATCACTAAACACGTACATTTATATTTTATCGATTTGTTATGTTTTCAAGTGAATTGTGCTCAAATTAAGGACAAAAAAGCCCAATACAGAACAAGGAAATTAAACCTGTGTGCTTATCAAATAAAGTTATAAATGATGTACCTAAAAAGGAATAATAAAGATATAGGTAAATAATGAGAGCAGCGGTGGCCCAGTGGTGGCAGCCTCGACTTACGAGCAGTAAGCCGAGGGTTCCAACCCTGGCAGGCGCATTACTTTGTGTAATTTATTTCATCTGCTCACAAAAACGGTGAAGGAAAACATCGTGAGGAAACCGGCATGTCCTAGAACTAAAAATTCGAAGACATGTGACATCTACCAACCCGCACTGGGCCCGCGTGGTAGATTACAGCCTACTCCCTCTCATCGAGTGGAGGCCTGAGTCCCAGCAGTGGAAACATTATAGGCTGATGATGACGAAATAATGCCTCAATTGAAACCAGTCACGTTCAAATAATTTGTAATTCAACTTTAACTCACACACAGGAACACGTCAATTTGTTTAAAATATATAAATCAGGTTTAATTAATAATGTCCTGGCGTCAAACAGCGAATATATTACTGATAATGAAACCGGTTAATGAAGTGACGACATTTAATTATCTTATAATAACCTATTTATTTATCTTGAAAGTTCAACATACTGGAATAATATGTGTTCCTTTCATAAATGATATAATATAATATATTATATAATTAAGAGAAAAAAGCTTTCGTTTAGATACTTTATAACATTAATACAGAAAATGGTATATTTAACGCACGGCACGGTTGGCGCAGTGGCTGATCGATCGACTGCTGCGCTGAGCGTCGCGGGTTCGATCCCCGCACGGAACTAATATTTTATGGTCTACAGATAGTTGTTCCGGGTCTGGCTGTTTGTAGATGTGAGTTTATATGTTTGTAAACGCACCCACGATACAGGAGAATTTCCTAGTGTGAGGAAACTTTTTTTTTAAGAAAAGACAGAAGAATAGATTTACTAAGTGATTTGTTGTTGTTTACCATGATGTTGTTGTTGCTATGTAATATCCCGTTGTCAGTGTAAATGATAGGGTAAGTGACCATGTCAGTTTAAAAACTTTAATTTAGATGTTGCTTCACACATGCACAAGCACTGTCTGCTTCCAAAAAATATAAGTCACAAGTTTTGAAACATAGAAATACAAAAGATTTACATTAACTATTATAGGGCACGTTAAAAATGTGAAAAATATGGCATTGGTGGATTCTGTGAGGAATGATGTTAAATAAAACGAAGTAAATGACAGCATGCAGGTTCACAGAAGATAACGGAAGAGAGATACTTATAGTGCCGACCCCAAGTACGATGAAACAAGGGCAGAAAGTTGATGATTTCTATTCATCATCTGCCTAGCCTTTTCCCAAACTATCTTGGGGTCTGCTTCCAGTCTAACCGGATGCAATGCCAGTATTTTACATGAAGCCACTGCCTATCTGACCTCCACAACCCAGTAACTGGGAAATACGATACACCTTGGCAAGACTGGATGTCAGACTTTTGGCTTCTGACTACTCGTAACGACTGTCATCATCATTCTCTTGCCCTTACACGACTGTCAAAGATCTGCAAATGAAAGCCGAGACCAACGTCTTAACGTGCTTTCCGAGGCACGGAGGAAACTCGGTGTGTAATTATGGTCACCCAACCACGGATCAACCTCGGCAAGCACAGCTTAACCTTAAAGATCGACCCGAGCGGCTATTATTATTTTGCCACGAGCTCCTCAAAGCTGATGATGATTCTATTAAAAATCCTAAAACCTTAAAAACATAACAAGATGCAAACCGGAAGAAATAAAAAAAATGCAAAAAAATCCGGAAACAGAAAATAAACCAACGTTACCCGCTAACGCCTATGACTCAGTTCAGTAAAAGCTCTAGTATTCTATACTAGTATACAGTGAAACGTGACACTTTATGAGATAAAGGTCGATAAGATGGCGCATGTACTTTTTGCCAAGACGTGGCGTGCTCGAACGTGCTTGACAAAGCAGGCGGGCCAAGTAAAAGGGGTTTTATTGAAAGTTATAAGGGTGAGCTTATCTAATTTGTATGGATGTGGGTTACTTTTTGAGTATTTGATAGGACTGCACTATTGTGAAGAGCATGGCAGCCCCGACTTACGAGCAGTAAGCCGTGCGTTCGAACCCATGCAAGCGCCTTACTTTGTGTAGTTTATTTCATCACCGCTGCTCTCAAAAACGGTAAAGAAAACATCGTGAGGCATCAAACATCATGTCCTAGAACTAAAAATTCGAAGACATGTGAAATCTACCGACCCTCACTGGGCCCGCGTGATGGATTACAGCCCACTCCCTTTCCTATGAAATAGGCCTCCACTCTATAGAGGAGGCCTGTTTCCCAGCAGTGGAAACATTTATAGGCTGATGATGATGATGATGCACTATTGTTACTTTTAAGTTGGCATTTTTTCGTAACGTCTTTATAAGTCTTTATAATATCAGTAATACTTCTCTATTAGTCATAATTGCAGTGCTCACCCCATCTAGCATTTCATCTTTTACGCGTCCATCCATCGTTTTTTTTTTGGTCTTTTTATGCTTTAATACTCCTGTACTATAAATAATTAAAAAGGGAAAAAGGAAAAATACTATGAAGAGAAATAACGTTGAATGAAGATTTGATCTGTTGGATTTTGCAATTACTTGTTAGGACAAAGTGCCAACGTGGTGTGAATTTCTAATAGTTTGATACCACAAATTCATACAGCTCCCTGTGAATTTTAAATCTTGGGTAGAATTGGTTACATTTTATCATTCAACAACAAACAAAGACCTTTGACCAGATAACGCGTTAATCTACACTTGGGAGTAACCCTATAAAATTTTGTTTCCTTTCCAAACATTAGTACTATTTCATCCGATCCCTTCATTTATCCTTCAAGCAAAAAGGAATAGCATGAACCCCAAAAAACATTAACAAGTTAATTAATTAAGTTAGGAGGAAAAGAATTGCTTACTGAGGGAAATACATTCTTTACATTGAATGAAACTGTCCTGATGGCTGTCTGTCTAGTTTAGAATAGAAGAAATTTATTAAAAATATGAACTAATGACTAGTACTTATCTTTGACGGAAACGTCTCTAAACAGACTGAAACCGCTTTCAATTAGAATAAGTTTCTCTGCTCCAGCAAAAAACAAAATGGACAGAGTCAACAGGCCAACTTCACCACTTTTCGTTTCGTTTCGTGAACTACATTTAAGTCCTTAGGTCCCTAGCGCAAACCTTGAATAAAATAAAATCCGTTGAATAAAGTCCTATTTTTGTACGACTCATGATTGCCAGTAATATTTGACGTTCCATTCATGCATCATAATTTATTTCCCATTAAACTGTTTATCAAACCAAAACTACCGAGATTTCAATCGTAAATATTTACCAAGCACTAACAGCAGTAATTGATGAACCGCTCCATCAATAGTACCTAAACGAAGACATTTAACTCAAACAAACATTTGCCGTAGACGATCCAGAAATAGACCAAACCTCAACCGAGGTCGCGATCTAGTATAAAATAAAACTAAAGAAAACCCACGGAAAGGGATGGGAACTAATGGTCGGTCCATTTACTTCTTTTTATCCCTACACTCACATCCCTCAGTGAATCATCCCGGTCGGGGGCGTTTTTTTACACGAATAGACTTTTATTATCCATATAGGTATTTCAACGCTCATCGAGGAAAGGAAAACGTTGTATCAGCTGGTTACGAATTGTAAGGACGAGAAAAAAAGGCTTATTAGAATGTCAAAAGAAACGGGAGAAGGCTATGGAATTTCTCGGTTGAATTTTTTGGGCTAGATGTATTTTATTATGTACAGATACGTTTGGTATGTCGATGCCTACAGCTAGACAAACCATTCGATAAATTGGAAGCAACTTGAGAAGGTCTAGATGAAGAAAACGTGATACTATTTTAGCTAAGGTTAGGTCCGATGCAATTAATACTCCGATCAAAACAACCCCTTTACAATTTCTTGGAATCTTCGACGCTTTTGGAGGAAGAAAAAACAAAACCATTCAACCGTTTTGGGATTCAAACTACCCTTTGCCCAAAAAGAAAGCGCGAAAACGGAAACATTGAGTACAATTAAAAAATTCCTAACGCCTTCCGCGGAGGCGTATTCCCAAAATACATTAACGTCGCTCTCCGAAGACGAAGGGATTTTGAAGCCCTTAAATATTACTTAGGCAAGCTTTAAAATGTCCGCGTGAAAAGGTCGTAATTAAGTGTGATATTTTCTGTACAGTTAAAAATCTCGGGAGAGGGTAAATTCGTTTCACAAAGGTGTCTATGGAAGAGTTTCCTTAGAATTTTCATTTTTATGACTCCCGTCTGTTTGTAGGTAGAATCTTGATGAATTAATAAAGGAATTTTCCTTGTCAGAGTTACTGACAAGATAATGTCTAGGTGTATTAACTTCCTTTCATAAGCTTTTAGTCAAAACATCATAATAAATTATCTTCTTTTTTGGGTGATGGTTTTGATAGAATGGTTTTGCTTCTCCCTTTTCCCCCATAACTTCATCCTTTTCTATTATTTTATCATTAAAAGCCTTTGCTTCCCTTAAATCAGTTTCATCTATGAAATCTTCCTTGGTATTGAGCAGAATGCAAACAGTATTTACCAGCTAAATGCGCCGTCACGGCGCAAAACCGCACCAACTTACATCTTGGGTTTAATACACGTCACCATATATCATGATGTCTACTAGCAAACGTTCCAATTCCGAGACCATGTAAACTAACTAACTGTGAGATGTTATAGTATATAAAACAATTCGCACGATACATAACAGTTTGGAACTATTTACTTCTGGTATGTGCCTTCTTAGAAAGACCGCAACTATTTCCATAATTCAAATAATATGGTTTGTCTTTCAACCCTATTCATTTATAGAAAACAGGCATACCTGTTTCCTCACGGTGTTTTCATCCTGTTTCTAGAAACTGAAATTTCGAAGACATGGTACTACCAAACACCCAGAGAAGCTCGTGGCTAAAAAAAAACAGCCGCCCAGGTCGATCTTTAAGATTAAGCCGTGCTTGCCGAGGTTGGTCCGGGGATGGGTGACCATAATTGCATATCGAGTTTCCTCCTTGCCTCGGAAAGCACGTTAAGCCGTTAGTCCCGGCTGTCATTTGTAGACAGACGTTACGAGTAGTCAGAAGCTAAAAGTCTGACATCGAGTCTTACCAGGGGGTATCGTATTACCCAGTTACTGGGTGGTAGATGTCAGATAGATAGTCGCTTCATGCAAAATACTGGTACTCAGCTGCATCCGGTTAGACTGGAAGCCGAACTCAAGATAGTTTGGGAAAAGGCTAGGCAGATGATGATGGTACAACCAAACACCCACACTGACCCCGAATGTTGGATCACGGTGCGTTCCCTCATAAAGAAAAAAACTTATGTCCCAGCAGTGAAAACATTTAGGGCCGATTTTGTTATAAGGAAGGTCATGGAACTTCTCCGTATGGAATGACTTCTTGAAACTAAATAATTGTGACACCTTTTTCAAGCTAGGAACCTTGTTTATTCTCATTCATTCATTCGTGTTTGTTACTCTTTCACACAAAAAATATTTAATAGATCTATATTAAATTTGGGACAGGGATAGATAATTCTATCCTGGTAATACGATTCCGTGGGAAAGTTATCCAACAAAACGCGGGCAAAGCCGGGGGCATAGTAAATTGTGGCGTGAAAAAGCGTAAAGCAACGCTTGATTTCATAACTTCAGCTAAAAAACCTTTCAAAATACAGAGAATTGCGTGAAAATTAATAGAAAATACAAATCATTTGTACATAGATAAGTTAGCAAGAACATATTTCACGCTAAGCTCCGCGGGTTCGTTTCCAGTTGAATATATCTCTCCGAACTGGGGCAAAACTGTAGTTTTCAAACCTTGTTTGGAGTAGGTGCGACCTTTTGCGGAGTATTTGAAAGCAGGCAATAAAATTTTGTCATAAGCGTTTTGGGACAAATAAAAAGTAGGAGTATGTGTCTTATTCTATTATTGGTTGCCTTTTTTTTGGGAAAAATATTTTCGGTGTTAGATATTATCTAGTTTCAAGTTTGGGTCGGTTCTGTATTAGATTGTAAACTTTTTGGCAGGAAAAAAGGTAATTTTCTGTGGTAAATGCCATAATGCGAATTTCCATAAAGTAATGCTTGATTCCCTTGCCTTAGCTGACATGACAAGTAATAAAAATAATCGTTAGAAAATAACTCAGTGCTTTGGACTTATAATATGAGAGAATTTTCTTTTCGTTTAATAAAAATAAATTATCAGCAAATGTTCAATCACTAACACACATATTTTAAGAGCCTTCCCAAATCCATTTTTGAACTAAGTCGACCGTTGTTCCCATGACAACAGTTGAAAACATTCACCAAATCTTATTCCGAATATTTCTTGGCCGTAATTGGCGGATCTTCGAATAAGGTACCTCCTCCACACTAGCTATCTATCTCGGTCAAACCCATAGTTGCATTCTGCTTCAATCAATGCTAATGATGTGATATGTTACTTTAATTGTGATGTTTTATTTTGTTTTGTTTTATTTTAATTCTTACTTTATTTTTATTGCATGTACATTGACATTTTTATTTGTATTGTTGTGTAACCAATATGGGTCAATGACGATAAACGATTTTTTTTAATTTTTTTAATCAATGTTAAATATGTATGTAATTAATAGTATCCCAGTACTTAAAATTTGACAGATGCAAAGTTGGCGTTTATATGTCAATGTATAATTACTTAAACAAACTGGACAGAATGTAGGTAGGCGTGGTTAGTCCGACTTAAGTTCAGTTCAAGACTAAGAATACCAGTGTTAGTTTGTGACAAAAATAATCTATAAGTACTAATATTAGAATCTATACTTAATATTATAAAGCTGAAGAGTTTGTTTGTGTGTCCAAACATACAAACAAACTCTGCGCGTTCAAGCATGAACGCGCTAATCTCAGGAACTACTGGTCCGATTTGAAATGAAAAATGTTGCGAAAACGGGAAAAATGTGACGCAGACGAATTTGCACGGGACAGTTATTTTAATATAAGATACCATAGAAAAACTAAAATACTAACCTAACCTAACAAAAATAGGTGCCCACGTCACCGTGGAAGTAGAAAACTAAACCTTTTTACTAGAACAACAAAATTTGATTAATTCGATCGCAAAACAGAACTATCAAATCAAAACTCGGCACATCAATCCATTAAAGGTTACTAGAAGGCTTCTGGAAACGTTGGACGCAAAGCATCGCGCAATCTAAAATAGACACAATATTGATTTGATGTAAAATAAAAATTGGTATGTTGCAAATAGAGTACTACAAAAAAACTAAACCTGAATGTTATTTTGAAACTCATCATCTGCCTAGCCTTTTCCCAAACTATCTTGGGGTCGGCTTCAAGTCTAACCGGATGCAGCTGAATAGCGTATTTTACATGAAGTGACTGCCTATCTGACCTCCACAAAAACCCTGTAACTGGGTAATACGATACCTCTTAGTAAGATTGGATGTTCGACTTTTATAGCTTCTGACTACTCGTAACGAATGTCAAAGATCTACGAATGATAGCCGGGACCAACGGCTTAACGTGCTTTCCGGGGCATGGAGGAAACTCATTATGTAATTATGGACCAACCTCGGCAAGCACGACTTAACCTTAAAGATCGACCCGTGTGGCTGTTATTATTTAGGCACGAGATCCTCCTCCTCCTTATTTTGAAACTATCATGCAATTATAAAAAATCAACAACCCCATCACTATCTTTCTGCTCTTGTCCTATGTTGCTTGGAGTCGACGCAATACGACACATCATTTACTACTTTTTCTTTTATGGCATTCCTCACAAAACCCATCCATCGTTTCCCAAAAATCACTTAAATCAAACGCTAACAAAACACAAACACAAAACAGTTCCAACTACCACCTGATCCAAAGATAAATCAATCAAAAGCCCACAAATCAATCCTCTGCAAACCCAGTTGTAAAATCCAAGAAGAGGGTGCTAATACCACTCCAAACACGGAACAACCCCATATTTTTCGTCCCAGAAACCTCTGGAACCACAACCACTAACAATAACCATTCATATCGCATGTTATTGCAAAGTAACGCATATTTATTGGCAATTGTGCTCCCCTTTCCCCCCCAGAATAATATATTACATCCCCGGGGAGTTTAGAACTAAATTGGCCAGATGTATGAATGTAAATATATTATTGGCATATATAGGCTTGGAGTATAGAGGCGTTGTTTATCTGGGCCTTTATTAGTGTGCTATCACACACACACACACATTCATATTGATATCTTCAACGTTATTGCGCCCAAAGTAATTTCTATGCCAAATTAGTATTGTAATTTGTCGCAGCTATATTTCGTACTAAGTTCTAGTAATTGGGTGTCTCGTTCAAAGATGGCTTCTTTTAATAATTATATTTTTCGCCCGAGTGGTGGAAAATTATATTATAGCGCTATTAAGATTATAATTTGATTAAATGTAATATTTTCGTTTGTTAAGAATTTCGTAGAACACTTATTACAGTTTATTGAAAGACCGGTTTGAAGGATTTATCACTAAGGAGATTTTATAAAGTAATTCTACAGAATTGGAACATAAATTTAGTAATGAAACGACAGTTGTAAGGTTTTTGTCGATTTGAAATGTAATCGTTCGGAGATAATTTTATTTCAAATCACTTTTTTCCTCTGTAATTACCTCGAATTATTTTGGTTTCATCAATATTTTGTGAGACCAAGGAAACTGAATAATTTATAAGTCGACAGGATTTTTTTTAATTTAATTTTGATCAAATCAAATAAGCAAAGGAAACATTCATCGTTGTCAAGGAAAAACTAAAAACGGTAAAATAATGAAAAATTCAATCTATCCGGATAAGAAATGCATCAATAAGAAAAGGTAAAGTAAGCAGGCGGAAACAAGACGAAAACCAATAACATTCAATGGAAAACAATAAATCCCAATTCCCGAAAACAACGTAAGAACCATCTATCCAATTCATATCCAGAAGCGATACATCCAATCCCAAACTTTCCACTTTTCGCTGAACCCAGAAATCAAAAAACGATAGTCAAACAACAACGCAATCCCATCCCTCTATAAATTCAACCCTTCCAATCGTTAATACAGGGTGAGCAATTAGGGGTTTGGATGTTGCTCCAAAATGGGAACTAAATGGGATAACGCAGAATCCGGGGGCCAAGCCGGGCTATTTGCATATGCAAGTTGTTGATTGGAAACCGTCCGTGTATTCGCATCATTAGCAAAGTTCCCGTAACTGTAAGTGGATTATTGAGGTAGAACTGTTGTGGTTTCCACTCACCTATGGATGTTCCGGTCTTGGAAGTCAAGGATTAATGGAAATGCTGGAAGATATTGGATGGTTTCGAAACCAAAACTGGTTTTGGTTTTTGGTCTTGTCGGAATTGCACTGCAGGTGACCTACCATGACGTCTTAAAACATTATTGTTTTACTCCTTTTCCAGTGTCGGAAAGAGATGGCACTAGACATCCTGTATAGCTCCGTCTCTTTCCCACACTGGCATAAGAGTAAAACAATACTGCTTTAAGACGTATGGTAGGCCAGCAGATTATGTTAGTAAAGCCTTTTTAAAGACCTTTATTCAGATAGTTTTGGTTTTCTGTCAATACAATCATGTTTCATTCGGTATTTTCTTTTTTTTTTTGTGATCTGTGTCAAGCAAACAGTTATTTCAAGTCTATTTCTTATTTCCTCTAAACTTAGGTTTGTACCTATTTCCTATCCTTTGTAAGGATAAATTGAGCGTGAAATGAAAACAATTAAATGTTGCAGAAGTAAGCCTAAGCTATAGCAATAGTAGGTCCTAAACTTCGCCGAAACGCTTGGTAGTTGTATAAACAGCGCGACAGCGAAAACCTCTTCCTACCAGATGGAAGCTTGTTTACAAATGTCACCCGAATCAGAACCCTCAAACCGAACATCAGAGTCCACCCATAAAATCTAATTAAATCAATACCCATTTCAAAAACACCATTGGCCCTTAATTTTGCTCGCTCATGTATTCCCATGTTAATGTAACCTTGTTAAATCAAACATGCAGAAACACGCTCTGAAAACATTTCAATAATGAAAAAAAAACTACGATACGATACGTTCAAACAAAGAATTTAATCAATCCCAACGAACATTTCATTGATATTTTTAATTATTAAAATGCCATGGAGACCGAAGGACGGAATTTTTCGTATCGTACTCGACATTTACACAAGTGTCGAAATGTCAGAGTAAAAGGGAAAAAAGAACTATAATTAGTTTTTTCCTTTGTGTTTTTTTTTTCGACTTAAATATGGACGGTTCATTCTGTGTCGTGAATATTTCAGTGTAGTGACGTATCGATAATGACGTTATAAGTGTGACGTAAGCATTGATATATAATTTGGTAGGTAAACTTTTGATTGCGTACCTCTGTTAATAATAAATGGTACCTAATACGTACTTCAAATGATAGGTTATTTGTTTTAGGAGTTGTCAAGTACCTTGTAATGGGCGTTGTACACAATGGTCATTTGGTTTACTTTCACTTGTATAAAGCTTGGAACACACGAGTAGTAGCTCGTCTCCGGTTTCTGTACTGTTCGAACCGGCTCAAAATTGGGTGGAAACAGAAGCACGCGGTATCGCTCGTGTGCACTAGCTTTTAAAGGATGGACTGATTGACATTTAAATCAACACGGATATACATATATCCACAGACCACGGATATACTTGGTCTTGTTTTTGTAAAAATAGAACTCAGTATGTACCTATTTTAATGAATTTAGAAGACAAATAAATTAAGACAGCATCTTTTGGTTGATAAATTTCATCATCATCATCATTTCAGCCCAAAAGACATCCACTGCTGGACATAGGCCTCCCCCAAGTGTCGCCACATTGACATTTTAGGGGGCTTTGCCATAATCGCCACGCTTGGTAGGCGGGTTGGCGATCGCAGTAGGGTTGCTGCTGCCCATTCTCTGAAAACCCCTTGGCCGCCTTTTACGACACCCAGGGGAAGATATGGGATGGTGCTATTCTTAACGTCCGACACCATACAGAACGATAAATTTACAGTTTAAAATTTCGTCAAAGATCAAAAACAAAATTGTTGTGAATAGAAATGATGTGGGCTGAAAACAGTCTATTAGTCGTCATCATCATTCTCCAATTCATTTGGGGTCTTCTTCCTTACTTCTCTATTACTCTTCTTCTCACACCAGACACCTCCGTTCTTGCCATATATGTCATCCTGGACACATAATTGTATGCAATCATCGGGTGACATAATCTTCATAGCAAAAACCCCATAAATAAATAAAGAAAGAAAAAACCTTCACCCAGTCCCATCGTTTCTTTGGTCTTCCTCTACTCTTAAGCAATATGCAAAGAGCAAATGAAAACAGTTTATTAGTATAATCACATAAAAAAAATCCCAAGTAAATTAACTACACCTTTTCAAAAATTAACTGCTCCAATTTCCCCTAACGTTAAATAACCATTAAGATCTTATAAGACACAAAATTGCAGCAATCTCTCCACAAAGACACCCTCAATGTAGAACCCTCTCAGAAATTTCATATTTTGCCAATAAAGCGTCTTCAATGGCAAGCCGATATTAAAATGGCTTACATCTTAAATATCAACGGGCCTCTTTAAAATAACGTTGAGGAGGAACGTAATATCTTTTAAGTATGCGCACTTCGGGACTGGCGGTATAAAAGTACTGAGTATGAGGGTAGATGGATATCTGTTCCCGGGGGGCTCTGGAGTGCACTAACGTGAATACGTCACGAGTTTACGAGATAGCTTTGAAAAATTAAGTGTCAAGTACTAGAACTGGATAGTAAAGTTTTGTGTGCGACTTGCACAAGCAGGTCTTCTAATATTAATAGCTATTCTTAGCATTATACCCTTGACACTACTTGGGTCGTTGAAAACGTTTTTTTTCTTCTCGCTCGTCACGTTATCATTTACTCCTTTTTCTCTCATGTGAGTCCCCCACACAACCCATCCAAGTTTTCTTTAGTTTGCCTCTACTTATACATACATCAACATTAATATTTCATCTTTTCCCAAACTATCTTGGGGTCGGCTTCGAGTCTCACCGGATCCAGCTGAGTACCAAGTAGTTTACATGAAGCGACTGCCTACCTGACCTCCACAACCCGGTAACTGGGTAAAACGATACCCCTTGGTAAGACTGGATGTCAGACTTTTGGCTTCTGACTACTCGTAACGACTGTCAAAGATCTACAAATAACAGCTGGGACCAACGGCGGCTTTCCGAGGCACGAGGGAAACTCCGTATGTAATTATCGGCACCCATCCACGGACCAACCTCGGCAAGCACGGCTTAACCTTAAAGATACCCGCGGCTGTTATTACTTAGCCACGAGTTCCATTAACATTTATTGAAAATTTTTGTGTCAATTACTAAACTGTATAGTATAGTTCTCTCAATTTTGTTGGGGTCGGCTTCCAGTCGATCTGGATGCAGCTAAATACCAACATTTTACTAGGAGCTACTTACTGTTTATCTGACCTCCAGAACCTAGTTGGTAGGTACTGAGTAATATGATTACCTGTAACAACCATCAAAGACGGACGAACCATCAAGGACCAGCGATTTAACGTTCTTTCCGAAGCAAGGAGGAAACTCGGTATGAAATCAATGATCACCTAGCCACGGACCGACCTTGGCGAGCAGTGCTTATCCTTGAAAATCGATCCGCACGGCGGTTATTATTTAGCCACAAGCTTCTAATATTAATTAGCTACTCTACGGCAGTGAAATTAGGTCATTCATTCAGAATAGCGCGACGAATTCGGATGGCCTAATAAAGACATTCTAATTAGCTTTTAGCTGTTCGTCACATGCTATTCTTGTCGCTGCCAACTAAACGTGAAACGGTAAGTTCTATCTGCGGACACAGTCATCTGCAACTCTCAGTCAAACTAGTTGGAACTTCCTGGAATCGGACATGGAAATAGCCAGACTAACTTCTGAATTAGAGAGGCTGTATTTGCAAATTATTGTCAGTTTTCACTATGACTAGACGAATGCCTAGATGTAAAAGGTACTGTTGGATTGTGAACGTAAGGCTTACCGGTGAAGGTTGAAAATGACATTTGGTAATTTAGGTGTCGGTTATTGGTGGAAACGGGTATAACTGGAACTCCTTGAAAATCTAACTTTGACGCAGCTTTTCGAATCCCCCTTAATAGGGAGTAGCTCAACAAACATCAGTGAAAGTCTTTTGGCTTCGGGCACTTGCAGTGCCATCGCAGATATGACAGTTTCTGCAGTAGTTCTGCAATGTGTCTGTAAGTTCCGGTTTTCTGTAAACTTAAGTGAACAACGACGTCTACCAAATTTAATTCACACAATGTCTGTAAAATTAGAACCCAAAACTCGTCCACGAGGAAAACAAGTCAAAACACTTTTCTTTCACATCCAGAGTTCCATGAAAAAAAAAAATAGATATATCTTTTTAAACCCAACTTAATGGACTTTCGCTTTATTCCCAAACACAATGGGGAGCGAAACAACAGATTTCACGGTCTCATTGTTTAGAAACGAATTCTTTAAAATGCCAGGGATTGACCTCAGAGCGTTTATGGAGTAAAACGCACGCCCACATATATTAATGGTAATGATTGCGATCGCAATGTTGTTATGCCTTGAAAGCCGGACGTGGTATTTGAATTTTGTGTTAGCGAATTTTTCGAGCCGATTCTCAGGTGGTACTTAATTGGTACATTAAACTCTATGTAGATGATAAGTCTATGTTGTGTCATCATCGATGTGAGATTCTGGTTCTAAATTCAGTAAATTCAGAACTTAATAAAAATACAGAGCAGCGGTGGCCCAGTGGTGGCAGCCCCGACTTACGAGTAGTAAGCCGTGAGTTCGAACCCAGGCAGGCGCATTACTTTGAGTAATTTATTTCATCACCACTGCCGTCAAAAACGGTGAAGGAAAACAACGTGAGGAAACCGGCATGTCCTAGAACGAAAAATTCAAAGACATGTGACATCTACGAACCCCCACTGAGCCCTCGTGGTGGATTACAGTCCACTCCCTCTCACAGAGAGGAGGCCTGTGTCCCAGCAGTGGGCACATTATAGGCTGATGATGATGATGAATAAAAAAATAAAAACTCGAGTCACTGTGTTGAAATCTAAATTCGTTCTTTGTTAGAGGTAATGACTAATTAAGGAAATTCGTGACAGTGTGCTACTGACAATACACTTGAAAAAGTAACGTATTTGTTGGTTCTTCGGGACGTTGAGAATAAAGCCTCTGGTTATGAAAAAGAAGTGGCCTTACAGTACCGACTGACTTTCAGTAACAAGCATAAAAAAGATCCAGATGTGATACTCGTAACAGAAGTGAAGCAGAGTTTCTTGTAGAATTCTTAACAAAATTCGCCAGAATCTACCGACACATGAAACTAAACACTCTTTCCACCACCAGCCATTCTAAATCGTAACCAAGTACAACTAACAATTACAGCGGAACACCCTAGACTGTTCACCGGTTACCAACTGGCCAGTGGACGTCACTCAGTAAAATAAAATAAAAAAAGAAACAATCAGTGTAATGTCCACTGTCGGACTCGCCCGGCGGAAAATTGCTTGCTTGCCTAAGTACAGCGCAATTATTTTGTTTTCTTAATCATTGAGCTGTTGAGAAAGAAGTTTGTAGTTGTTTTGATGTTGGCGGATTGTTATTGTCATATGGTTTTTGGTTCATATTTCGTAAAATATGGCTTGCTTACCACTTTTGTAGTAAAGCCTTCATTGGATTTGTACTTCTTTTAGAATACGGTAAGTAGGTTTCTGGGCGCTTTACTGGCAATCATTATCATCAAATCAGTCGAAAGATCAGTCCATCTTGTGCACCAGCTAACGGACCCATCCTTTCGGCCATTCGTTCTGCGAGTAATGTGCATACAGTGTGCTAATTCTTCGGACTATGTCGGTTACTATGGTTCTCCTGCAAATCTCTTCTAAATTAATCGCACAGAGAAATTCCAAGCAGAACACTCATGGCAATAGCAAATATGTATAAAATTAGACATTTAGAAATCACTAAAATTCTACCTACCATAAGTCTTTTCCGAAAACTGACTAATTAACCTACATATTCTTATATTTATCTTCTACCATCACCTGCTTCAGTTATATTTGACCCTTATACCACACCTTCCATAAAGAGAATAATTAGAATCTCCTTTCCATCCTTAACATCTTACTCCTCAATCGTCCATTCACTCATTCGTGAGTGAGCACGAACGAACACTTACGAAAGATACTCCGACCATCCCCGAGCTTCGCTCTAATCGTGTAATAATCCTAGAAACATAGTACTCAGTACTTTATCCCTAGCAAGCCCTTGGAAACCTTTGGTACAAGACAGGTGGGGTACAAAAGGACCAGTTTTATGTGAGGACCTGTTAAAACAGAAGAGTAGTTGGCGTCTTTTAGTTCAAGATTTGTTGCCTTGTTGGTCTAGTGACCGCACCGGTTTGGGCAAAGAGTTATTGGATTTTCAATGCGGAATTTCTTATGTAGGTATTTCAAAATACTACCTTCTATAGGTAATTAATTCGAGATCACTGCCACTGACTACGGCATCTCAAACCACATCAACCATGGATATAGTAAAGTTTAAGGCCAGTAAACCATTTGGTACCATACCAAATTGGTTGCATACCATTTGGTAGATCCATTGATAGTTTTTATTATTTGGTACTCTGTGCCAATTGGTCCTTCTGCTAGGTCCTACACAACCCTGTCTTTGAACTAGCTCGCGGCAGACCCCACTCGCTGGGCCCATTACCTTTTAATCACACCCTTTGTGTAATTAATTAGGGTCAAAGGTACCCGTGTACGATAATAATTTAAGCGGTAAGCGGATTAGTTTTATATTAATTTTAATTAGAGCCCTAAAAATATTCTGTCAGACCTAAATGCCCCATCTTTTAGGCTAGGATTTTATAATCACTATCATGACAACCAAAACGCGTCCACTGCTAAACATGTAACTGGTCCTACGCAGCCCTCATCTGGCCGCGATACCAATAACCTTCAACAGGTCATCAGTCCACCTAGTGGGTGGTCTACCAAAGCTGCGTCTTCCAGTACCCGGTCGCCACATAAGAACACTTCGGCCATCTGTTCTTCAAGTAATGAGCCTTGCCCTTGTCACTTAAATTTAGCAATTTTTTGGGCTATGCCAGTAGCTCTGGTTCTTTTGCGGAGATTGACAAATTGTTTTTTTTTTTCTAGTTCTTAACCTACCCCGCCATCGGGTCAGATTTTCGGTTTAGGAAATAGTTTAGGAATAATCGGTTCTGTTTCGATCTCGCGAAGAGACTCCGAGAATCGCTTCTCTCCTTTTCCCTTTGAGTGATCTTGAGCTTTCTTATTAGGCCCATAGTGAGCGACCACGTCTCATTGCCGTAGGTAATCTCTGGCCACACACACTACTTGAAGAATTTCATCATGGGACTCTGCTATATTTTTTAAAAGATTATTCGGAGCAGGTATGACAGCCAAAGTCTCTCACCGCAAAGATTATGTTTTTAAGTCATAAGGATGCCTGTCTTAAAGATAAGCTTGTGATCCAGCAATAGAAACTTTATAGGCTGGTGAAAGGTCATAATATTTCTTAATAAATAATACCGTACTCATGACCTTATATCAACACAAGTACTTGATCGTCATTACATAATATCACAATCAAGAACGACAATTACTATTGACTGGAAGTGACAATCGATGTAGATAATCAAGACTGTCAGTGATATAATACAATACAAATATTATAAATACTGTGACTATAATAAGTTACAATATTAATAATGCCTTTTTTAAACTATTATTATAGAGACGAAAGATTTGATTGTTTGTTTGTTACGATTTAACTCAAAAACTAATCGATCGATTTTAAAAATTCTTTCACCGTTAGAAAGCTACATCTTTACCGAGTAATATAGGCCATATTATCACAATTTTCGCGCACGAAGTTGCGGGTGAAGTGCTAGTGGCTAAATAAATGGTTAATTAGTTTTTGAGATAATAAACTTGAAGTGCGCCGTGGCACGGGTCGAAAAATTCCCGAGTTTAAAAAATGCGTAGTGTACAAATAATGAGGCGTATTTTGTTGCCGTTTCACCGGATGTTGAAACAAAGAACATTAAATCATACATCTTACCGCTAAGGAGTGAGGCAGAGCTGGACCTCCCATAGTGCAGGTCCACATTACATCAGTTACGTATGTTTAAGTCCCATATAATAGGGCGTGAGATATCAGCAGAGCCTAAATTCAACCTAAGGCGGTAACTAGAAAAATCTGACAGCAAATAAACAATGCTGTCTTTAAGAATTGTTGTAATTTAAATTGAAACCATTGTTTTAATTGATTAACTTAACTGTATTATCATATTATGATAAGTGATAAAACAAGTAGAACACTTTATTATACATAAATAAAATGATAAATAAATTTCTTTATGCCATAAAAACAGGTTACAGTTTTGTATAGCTCTGTATGGTGTCGAACGTAAAGAATAGCACCATCCCATATCTTCCCGTGGGTGTCGTAAGAGGCGACTATGGAACTTGCCAGAGAATGGGCAGCGGCGTTCTTTGTGCTTTTGTGACAACCGTACTGCGATTGCGAACCCGCCTGCCAAGCGTGGTGATTATGGCAAACCCCCCCAAAATGTCAATGTGGCGACACTTGGGGGAGGCCTATGTCCAGCAATGGACGTCTTTTGTGTTGAAATGATGATGATGATGACAGTTTTGTGAGACCCTAGCTCAAGAGCTAGGTACTTGTATTTCAGGAGCCAGATTGATATAACCAACGTTGACCTTTTTATCTAAATCTGATATTGAAACCTTAGTTACTAGAATCACAAATGAACTTTGAGTGATGTTTAAATGAAATATGTATTATACTCGTATTGTGTAATACCTAGAAAATGAAGGTTAGGGGTATTATAGGTCAGTTATAGGTCAACTACTTATTGGAGATTTCTTAGAAACGTACGCACAACGACCAAGCTATGCATAACCAGTATAAGTGAATCTCTCATTGTACGGAAAATATATACAAAGCGAGGCCATATTATACTATACTTGATTTTTTATGAAATTACACGTTATTCAGATTTTAAATAAATTTTTAATGTAAGGTGTACCTCGTAAACTGCTTTCCCACTTGTGACAACACAAACACAACACTTAATTTGAACTTCAATAAGCGTCATTTTAAGATGTGTAATGGATATTTAACCTTAGGGCGTTACATCAAATCACAAAGTCGACTATCCGACTGCCTAAGAAAACGAAAGTTACCGATGACAATCATCGAAGCTCAGCTATCAATCAAGTAAGACATCATTCACACCACAACATAAACACTTAATGGCTAACAAAAGGAAAACCCAAAACTAATTGCTTGTCAATACAAACTGACAGCATGTCTTCAAGTTAAAAGTCAAAAATCTTATTACTTTACAACACACACAACGTAAACCCAACCTTACCGTACCCAGGCTAGAATCCACTTTCAACTGTCAAAAACCAAGTATATAACATATTTTCGATTGTCAAAAAACAACCATATTTAACCAAAGATAGAATACATTTTCGATAGAGGAAGACCCATGGTGTTGGTGTCATAAGTGAAATCAAAACATTTATTCAGGGGGCCCGTACAATGGTTAGTTGACGAAGCAAGGTCTGTATGGGGAAATGTCGTCGTTTGCATATCGCTTCATATATTATATAAAGTTTATGGTTATTTACATTTGATTGGCGTCATTAATTTTGTTCTGCACTTTAGAGATAGTGTCTGGTTATATGACTTCTTGTTTTATGTTAAATCAGTATGATGGGTATAAATAGGTACTTCTGTTTATCTTTATACAGACAGACAGACAGAAGGATAAACAGAAGTATCTATTAATCCCCATGCGCGAGTCAGCTAGTGTATAGATTCTATACACTAACTGACTCGTGCAACTTCGTCTGCGTCGCATTTACCCCGTTTTTGCAACTTAAATGTCTGTTTGTTGGCTTCGGCTAATCTCCGAAATGGCTGGACCGATTTTGATGGGGCTTTTACTGGCAGATAGCTGGTGTTATAACGATTGAAAAAAAACGTTGAAATTGAAAACAAAATTGCCGATTAGACCTGATTAAAATTGAAAAAAAAAAACGATTTCAATATGGAAGTAATATTTTTATAATGATTTCACGTCAAAAAGTTACTTGAGTTAGTAAATTGTGTGGTTTGTTAATGCCTTAGATGTATTACCTAGTTTGGTCGTATCGATTTTCAATTTGGGTAATCACGATTAACTAGGTAACGGTCAGCCCAATTGTTGGAAACTACCAGCGGGACGTACTGGGCCGTAAATATTATTCACCACACTTAGAATTTTGGGTTTTAGGATATGCCGATTTCTTTCACCGATTTTTTTCATCACAGTTTCCCTTTTACATGGGACTTGAACATAACTGGCGAAATGTGGGTGTATTAAGTACACCTCTGCCTAATCCTTCGGGGATTATAGGTGTAATGTTATGTAAGACAAAAGAAGCAAAGTGTATTTATTTTTAGATGTAAAGATAAGCAGACTAATCGGTGGATACTTAAGTTTGGATGGTTATAGCAGGTTTAGGGGTATCAGGAACAGGGTGTAAAGTTCCTCATCTCCCGTGGTAAAGGGAGGATCCTCCAACCAGACAGGTGTTGTGTCTGGAGGGCAACTGCCCGACAGTTGTTGTCGGGTTTTTGTATAGTCTTAAGTCGATGTAAACTTTGCTTGCGAGATGTAGGAAATTGATTTTAGTTCTTCTGCCGTGTCATAGATGGCGCTGTAGTACTTTTTGTAGTAAGTTGCTTTTTGTAGGTCGCTACACAGGTCACAAAATAGTTAGGTATCATCATCTGCCTAGCCTTTTCCCAAACTATCGGCTTCCAGTCCCACCGGATGTAGCTTCATATAAAATAATGGTACAACCATTATTTTATATGAAGCGACTGCCTATCTGACATCCACAAAATCAAAATCAAAATCAAAATCAAAAGTCATTTATTCAAATTAGGCTGATAATCAGCACTTTTTGAACGTCAAAATTACAAGAGACAGTCCCCCAAAACGCCCGCCCTTCGCCACTTCCTAGTGTTTTAGCTGGGAAGAAGAAGTGGCGGAACAAACTCCCCAGCAACACATCTGTCTGTTAGGTTAGAAGAACCAGATTCTACACAATAGTGTTCAAGTTCATATAAACAAAGAATCTAATTAATGTCACATGTCAGCTAGCACACACCAATAATAAAATATAAAAAAATAAAGAAAAAAAAATAAAGCCTCTAGACTAAAGGGCGTGCCCGCTTACACGTGCATACCGACAAAAAAAAAAAAAAAAAAAGAAGAAGTACACAACCCAGTAACTGGGTAATACGATACCCCGGTAAGACTAGATGTCAGACTTTTGGCGACTACTCGTAACGACTGTCAAAGATCTACAAATGACAACCGGGACCAACGGCTTAACGTGCTTTCCGAGGCATGGAGGAAACACGGTATGTAATTATGGTCACTCATCCACGGACCAACCTCGGCAAGCACAGCTTAACTTTAAAGATCGACCCGTGCGACTGTTATTACATAGCCACAAGCTCCTCAAAAATAATTAGTTAGGTATACAGGCAAAAAAATCTATCCACTACTACTAAATTATTCAGTAATTTTTCGAACAAACAAACATAAGATTAGGGTGTCCTAGTCTTATGTTTCAAATGTTACTAAAGACGAAATATTAGTGAATATTTTAGAAGCATTTTTTTCTTGTAACCTAACTATTTTGTGGACTGTACATTTCAAAAACACAAAACATCAACAATTTATAGTACGCAGATCGGCGACCAATCAAGCCAATTTATGTGGGTCTCTCTTTGTATTGTATTTGTATAGCAAATCTATACATAGCGATCCCATGTTGTAATGGAATTGTGTAGCTTCATGTGTCGTCTTTTATACCCGTTGACGCAGACCAAGAAGGACTTTTTAAGCAATCATCATCAATCAATTAACAATATCCATAATGCAATCTTACAAATTATTACAGTGTTGGAAAGATAGCAAGATAAACTAACTATCGTAGAAACCGTGTGTGGTCGCAACGAAGAATAAGCAATCTATCAGTTCTCGTCAGTGTTATCAAATCAGATTTATTTATTGCAAACATGAGTCACTGTGACTCGGAATCATTATTCATTGTACATTGTAAAAACAGAAATGTATAAAAAGTTGATGAGGCAAAACTGATTTTTTACAAACGGGTTACTGTTATTTGAACTAACTTGGCTGCTTATAATCAGAGATATACTGTTCAGTGTAACTTAAAAATAGAATCTTTGGCACAAAATTACTTTCTCTTTCTTTTATCTTGGTCACTCTTATTATAATTATCTGGATGGGTCTAAGAGTGGAGGGAGCCCAAAGAAATTATGGATAGACTATGTGAAGGATGATATGGCCAGAAAGGAGGTATCTGGTGAGATGACGAGTAATAGAAAAGTATGGAAGAAGAAAACATCCTGCGCCGACCCCAAAAGAATTGGGATAAGAGCAAAATAATGCTACTTATTATAATATACTCGTAGTTTCCTTCGGTCGACTAATCCACTAATCAACAACAAATAAGGGTGGGGTAGCTCGAAAAAAGTTGTGGCTACTCAGACACCCCCTTTTGGCGCAATATGTTGAGGCTTCAGAAAAGCTCCCAGTGGGACACCAACTGCCATGGCCCACCTAGAAGACTCTGACTCCAATTTCGAAGCCAGGTGGGCCGTTGCAGGTACAACTTGGTTCGGTGGTGGACACCGATTAAGCATAGTCCCATCCCGAACCATTACCCACTTTCTGACCTGCTCTTTGTAAAACTCCAGCTGAACTTTAAGTGTACTGACCGAAGCCACTATCAACGCCGATGTGGCGGTCGGTTCTGGTCGAAACAATTTTCATTAAATGAGATGTCATTCAAGAGAGAACTAAAAAAAATGCTTTTGAATAAGGGATACTACAGTGTTACGGAGTTTTTGGATGACAAATTTTGAATTTATATTTAATTTTAATTCTATTAATGTTATTGTTTAAATTTTTTCTTTATTGACATTATTTTTCTATTTACTGTTATTATGTATTATTTGAATTGATTGAATTTTGACTATTGTAATTTTTTTGACTATTGTAATTTTTTTGACTAATGTAATCTAATTCTTTCTTATTTTGTAATTTCCAATAAAGTAGGTATTATGAACTATTTTGTACGCCGAATCTGGCAAAATATGTTGAACCAGCAATCATCTGAACATCTATGTATCATGTCACACATGTTTATACAAATAAATGCATCTTTATCTTTATCTTTAAATAATAAAATAATGGCAATAGAAACAAAGAAGAAGACAACATAGTTAAGTATAAGGAACTGTAACATCAAGTTCAGTATTTCATTTCAGTAATAACAACTCATAAGTCACCAAAGCTAAACTTCAATCAAATCAACAAAACAGCGTCAAAGCTTAACCTTATACCAAAATCATAAGTTCTAAGTTCACATGTTACATAACAACTTCATAAATCCCTTAGCAACAAGTTACGTAACCAGAAAGTACCACGTGTCATGACGAAGCGAATAACTTTTTATATTAAAAGAATGAAGCTCTAGTTTATTTAAAAAGGTTATGTTAATCTACACACAAGCTTGATATTGAAAAAGGAGTAAAGTAAGCAAGGGTACATTGATAAAAGTTCTTAGGCAGTGGCGGCTTTACCAGTAGGCTGAGTAGGCTGGAGCCTAGAGCGGCAGATTTTTGGGGCCGCAAATTTGGGGACGGAATTTATTTTTTTCTTGCTTCCTCATAGAAATCAAAAAGATTTCTGCATGACGGTTTTCTGATGTTTGTACATGATTGAGCTTTGATTAGCTCAAAAATAAACCCAAAAATTATTTGACGTCTAATTTCAACGAAATTGTTGGATTGTAAAAATAATATAGGTTATGAAAATTGTAGAGGCAAGTACGGCTAAAACTTTGCAGCCTATACCTTGAAAATTTGTAAATTCGCCACTGTTCTTAGGTTGTGATTGTTCTTCTATCTTGGCGGTATTCTTGAGTATAAGGCCTTGGGGTCGAGCAAGGGGTTAGATTAGTTGACTTGGACATGTGATGCGGAGGAATGAGGAAAATGTCGTGACGAAATTTTTGATTTTGAACGTGTTCCATAACACGTTCATTTCAGTTCAGTTCGTGTATGAGAGTAGAGGAAGACCAAAAAAACGATGGATGGACTGTCTGAAGGATGATATGGCTAGGAAGGAGGTTTCTCATGAGATCATATTCATAGAGAAGATTGGAAGAAGAAGACATGCTGCGCCAACCCCAAATAAATTGGGATGAGGGCACGAGAATGACGATGATGAGTCGAGCAAGGAGTTATCGAGTTGTTCTATCAGGAAATTTTCAGTAGCAGCTCAGTAACATAAAAAATAACTGGTAAAATATAGCTGTACTACAGGCACACCACTGCTTTCCTTACCCTTCAGGAGAGCAATCAAGATGTTATTCTTTCCTCTCTTGTCAGTGCAAACTTAGAAAGCGATTAGCTCATGCTTTAAGCGCCAAATTAACCAGCAAGCTTTAAAATGGGACCACTGCTTCTTAAATCCGTTGAAGTACGATTAGTCTGGCTTTATCTGCTGTGTGCCCAAGGAATGAATAGCCAAGTTGACTACTTTTTCGAGCCCTATTACAGCCAGATGCGACTGTATCAGTACAAGTTAAAACAAATTAATGCAGATTAGCCTTAGATCGCAAGAGCTGAAAGTTCTAGAAGTCATGGCTGGCGGTAGGTCTTTTCTAAGTTGCACCTGCAGGCTGCAGGCTGATAGTAAGCAGTATCATATTTTATTCAACTAGTCTTGATTTTTTTCCTTTTGTCGTGAGTAATCATCTGCCTAGTTTTTTTACCAAACTATCTTGGGGTCGGCTTCCAGTCTAACCGGATACAGCTGAGTACCAGTATTTTACATGAAGCGATTGGCTATCTGACCACCACAACTCTTGACTCTTCACAACAACTTGGTAATACGATACCCCTTGGTAAGACTGGATCTCAGACTTTTGGCTTCTGCTTTGGCTAACCTTACAGATCGACCCGTGCGGTTGTTATTATTTAGCCACGAGCTCCTCTTCCTTTTGTAATGAGTTACTATAAGACCTAAGGAGCTCCATGCTCTACGTTATTATTGTACACATGTTATATATCAGTATTTTTTCTATCAAAATAAGTATATTTATATATTATTTTATTTGATTTCTAGTAACTACAGATTGGCCAATTATTGAGATAATAGATTCCACTTGTTGAACTAATAGTCATCGATTTCGTAAATACATACTGGTTTATTATATTTTTCTCAGAAGTTTTCCTAGTAAATTATTGAATGAGAAACTTCTTTGAAATAGATAGCACACTCTGTTGCTTTCCTGATTTTTTTGCCTGATTGATTTATATATCTGTAGACTGTCATTAGCACGGACTATGAGTCGAAAGCGCGCCAAAGGTCAAGCGACCTCCTTACCAGTCTACCCACACCTAAGCGCGCTTACTACAGAGTCGTGATGTTTCGAGTACGCTGCGAAGACGACAGTCTGTGTCTGACCGCGGCGGTGACAAGACGTCCCAAAACTGTAACCCGATTCATGGTGCCTAGTGTTATTGTGTTGGATTGTAATTTCAAGTAATTTGTTAGTTCGTTTTAAGCAGTGTACCGTGTGTGTGTGTTTCCATTGCACGAAACCCATGTTCTGCCCACATGATAACCGAGTCTAACGGAATAAAATCATCAAACTGCGACATATCTTTATTTTTCAAAGTTTTTTTCAGACATTTCGGTTTTTTGTTTTCTGATTCATTTCGTTTAGGTCCGAATCTAAACGTAAGCGTTACAAACACTGATGAAATATTGATGCTGCTATATTCATGATAATTGACAGACAAAATGTTAATCGTAGTTTTAGTAATCAGATGGAAAAAAGGCAAGCATTTTCTTTATATAATCTTAAAAATATAAAACTCGGTCTTTACGCAAAACTCTGGCTTTGCCAACAAGGGAGACTAGAGTAATCAGCAAGAGAATCATAAAAATTCGATTCAAAAGTTTTGACGACACGGTTGGCGCAATGGCTGAGCAATCGACTGCTGCGCTGCGTGTCGCGGGTTTGATCCCCGCACGGAACAAATGTTTGTAAAGCCTACAGATAGTTGTTCCGGGTTTGGCTGTTTGTGTATATGAGTTTAAATGTTTGTAAACGCTGGGTGCGTTTACATGAGAAATTCCTATTGTGAGGCAACAGGCTACGTTATAAATATTGTAGTCACTGACACCATATTCTTTAACCAACATTTAAATAAATTCTCATGGCAACACCAGTCCAGCTGTACGATGCAAAAAAATAACAACACAGCTTAAGATTATAATCAGATTAAACTCCAGTTAATAACCCCTAACAAACGTTAATGAGTAGGTTTAAACTTGTTCCATTACGCGTTATAACTGGACGGAAATTATTTTAAATGTGAACGAAATATTTGGACCCTCGAAATTATCTTAATCCGCATAGGTAGGGTAAAAGTTTGAGTTTCCGGGGTCTCACCAAATTCATGCTACAATTATTGGGGATTAAATGTGTTTTTGAGAGCAGCGGCGGCCTAGTGTTGGCAGCCCCGACTTACGAGCAGTAAGCCGTGGGGTCGAACCCAGGCAGGCGCATTACTTTGTGTAATTAATTTCATCACCGCGTGTGGAAACCGGCATGTCCTAGAACTAAAAATTCGAAGACATGTCATCATCATCATCATCATCATTTCAGCCCAAAAGACGTCCACTGCTGGACATAGGCTTCCCCCAAGTGTCGTCACATTGACATTTTGGGGGGTTTTGCCATAATCGCCACGCTTGGCAGGCGGGTTTGCGATCGCAGTACGGTTGTTACAAAAGCACAGAGAACGCTGCTGCCCATTCTCTGGCAAATCCCTTAGTCGCCTCTAACGACTCCCACGGGAAGATATGGGATGGTGCTATTCTTTACGTCCCATACAGAGCCGAAAACATGTGATATCCACCAACCCGCACTGGGCCCGCGTGGTGGATTACAGCCCACTCCCTCTCATTGAGAGGAGGCCTGTGTCCCAGCAGTGGGAAAATTATTATTTATTTATTTATTTAACACTTCAAGTACAATGTACAGTGGCGGACTTAATGCCATAGGCATTTTCTACCAGTCAACCTTTGGGCGATGCAGAGACAAACAGTGGTAGGTGTCTATCGGTAAAAAAATAATATTTTAATAAGACAAACTAAGGATATATAAAATACTATAAATATGTATCAAAATACTATAAATATATATCAATATAAAAATTCTTAAATATAAAAGGACAAACAATGAGGAAAATATCAACGCTGTGACGATACTGCTAACTTCTTTCGAATGTACTCGCGTACTTTTATTTAACATTATAGGCTGATGATGATGATGATGATGATGAAATGTGTTTTGTTAAACGCGGTGTGTTTTTGGAAAAATATGTGGAAAGTCAGTATAAAGGGAGTCTTGGAATCCAGTGGTTATAAGCAGTGAAAGCCAAGTAATGTGACCGTTGGACTGCCAAGTCGTCTCAAGTTCGAACCCCAGACACGCACCTCTGATCTTTCGGATCCATGTACGTAATGTTTAATTACCACTTGCTTCGGTGAAGGAAAACATCGTGAGAAAACCAAACTAGCATACCTGAGAGATATTTCTCGACGGCGTGTAAAGCCAAATCAGAGGCCCATGGGTGGCATACAAACTCTGACACCACGTTAGGCACTCACCACATGATAAAGAAAGAAAGGAAAGAAGAAAAAGGTGGTTACTTTTAAGGGGGCGAAGTACTCACCAACATTATCATGTTTTTCTAGGGGACCAACTTGGAAATACCCAAAATCATCATCATCTGCCTAGCCTTTTCTCGAATTATCTTGGTGTCGGCTTCCAGTCTAACCGGATGCAGCTAAGTACCAGTATTTTACATGAAGCGACTGCCTATCTGACCTCCACAAACCAGTAACTGGGTAATACGATACCCCTTGGTAAGAGTAGATGTCAGACTTTCGCCCTCTGACTACTCGTAACGACAGTCAAAGATCTACAAATGACAGCCGGGACCATCTTAAAGTGGTTTCCGAGACACGGAGGAAACTCGTTATTTAATTATGGTCACCCATCCACGTAACAACCTCGGCAAGTACAGCTTAAACTTAAACAGCGACACGTGCGGTTATTATTAGTTAGCCACGAGCTCCTCTCCTTCTCCTATTTTGAAATATCAAAAATATAGAACAGAATAATCAAAGTTTGTGAAAAATTCATCTATTTACTATTTCTATTTATTTGTGAGTTCTTTCACTCTATATATTGGAAAGATTTTACACTGTCCCTTGTAGCATAGATCTCGTCAGTTCCCAGCTAACGCCTGGTCAAGGAAACGTTTTGCTTGTAACAACCGACTACAAATTGCTTCGATTGATCGTAATTCTGAACTGTTGGTTAACAGGAACCAATTTTACCGTCCTTTGGATGAAGCTGAAGGCTGGATCTAAACTACTCGCCTTAGACGGTACTACCCAGTTCATTGATGGTCACTTTTCAACCTTATTCCTAAGAGCATAAGGGTGAAATGGGGCAGACCGACAGTGAACTTGGTAGAACAAAATAATTTGTAAGTAATTATTGGAATAGGGTGGTAAAAAAGGTATTGGCAGACCAGTAACCAGATGGGTGGATAACATTTCGAAGGTCGCGGGTAAGACCGAGTTTAGACTCGCGCGTGCGAAGGAAGTTTGGAACAAAAGAGAGCGAGGCTAAACTTAGCAGTGGGAGGAATAACACGGCCGATGATGATGGAGATAATGATGATAAACGATCTGTAAAATATCTATAGAAACATGTCGTAATTCATCATCATCATCATCAGCCTATAATGTTTCCACTGTTGCGACACAGGCCTCCTCTCTATGAGAGGGAGTGGGCTGTAATCCACCACGCCCAGTGCGGCTTGGAAGATGTCACATGTCTTCGAATTTTTAGTTCTAGGACATGCCGGTTTCCTCACGATGTTTTCCTTCACCGTTTTTGAGGGCAGTGGTGATGAAATAAATTACACAAAGTAATGCGCCTGCCTGGGTTCGAACCCACGGCGTACTGCTCGTAAGTCGGGGCTGCCACCACTGGGCCACCGCTGCTCTAGTCGTTATTGAGGGATTCAAAACTAGGATAATTATATTGCATCCATATCCTTAATAACATAACATTGCCCGTTCTTCTCCATAGGAAACGACCAACCCCAACCCAGCACCTTTTTGTCGACGTTTTATAAGTGCCCCTGAAGGCCTATGTAAAATAAGAATATTTTGATTTTGATTTTTTGATTTTGATCAGCATGTATGTATGCCGTGAAGGATTAGGCAAAGGTTACACCCACACTTCAACAGTAAAATTTAAGTCCCACGTAATAGGGGGCGAGCTATTGCTATCAACCGGGCACAAACCCAGACTCCGTGAGTGCTGATCCTTGAATCCCTGGTCGAAAAACACAATAACACGTGACAGACCCGGGAATCGAACTAGGACCTCATTTTGAGCAGTCGCGTTTGTGACCACTAGACCAACGAACCAGTATTCCCTAAATTGCTCGGTCCTAAAACGATTTAGTAAACCTGAAAAACGAATAGGTACAGAAAGCAAATTCTATTTTATTTAACAAAGTGCTAGACCTAAATAATGGTTATCCGATTCTAGGAAAAAACCTAATAGGATTAATCACATTAACCCAAGCGTTACCATCGATTTTCTATAAAGCTTAAACTTAGTTGCTTTACCTAGAAACATTATGTTACGGTTAGTGATGCCTTCGTAAACAGATAAAAACAAAGTACGAGTAAAAACATTACCTTGATTATGAAATAAAAAACCGACTTCTAAAAACCCCAGGAGCACTAAACAGTTAAAAATAATACTGTAACCTACCTATTTTAAAACATCTAACCTAACCTACGATAAATTTTATAATACTTTGGAGTCTGTCAAATCGGTTGGCAAGCGACGGAGTTATGCGTGAACAAACATAAAAAAAAAACAAAACATCTGAATTGAGAACCTCCTCCTTTTTTAGAAGTCGATTAAAAATTAACTATTGTGTAAAAATTTACCATCATAACTGAGCCTTTTCCCAACTACGATCGTCTCAGCTTCCATGATATGGCAAGAAAAGAAGTGTCTGATGAGATGACGAGTAATAGAGAAGTATAGAAGAAGAAGGCATGGTATGCCGACATAGAGACCGCCAAATAGACAGGCATAAGGGCAGGAGTTTCCAGTCTTCTCAGATGCAAATCTGGCTCCTGAAATACAGGCACTCTAACCTAACTCTTGAGCCAGGCTCTCGCAAAACCTGTTTGTTTGGCAATAAAGATTTTTTTATTATAAATGAAGAGAAACTTTCTATGCGACTTCCAACAAGGTTGCGTTAAACGTTTAACGCTACTATGGAGGGGGTATGAAAGCACTGTTGCGTTAAGTTTCACTTCTTCCGCGCGGAGGGACTCCAAGCACTATTTTTTATTCATGAATGAATATCAGAATATTACATGAAGCCACTACCTATCTGGCCTGCACAACCCAGTCACTGGTTAGCACTCAAAATACTCTTTGAAAAGTCTATTATCAGACTTTCGTGCTTCTCCCTACCCGTAACGACTGTCATAGAACTAGTAAAACGTGACAGTCTGGACTTCGGGAGCAAAGGCCAGGCGTGTCAAGGTGCTTTCGGAAGTATAGAGATGTTTTATTGTCCACGAACCAACCTCAAAGGATCGACCTCCACGATAGGCGTTGCTTATCCTTGAAGATATATACACGTGAGGATGTTATTACGTAGCCACAAGACATTAAAAACTTCCAAATTATACAAAAGATTAAATTGAAATGGAAAGTTTTGGTTTCTTAGACGGTTTTTTAAAAATGCCCTTGATACGTTACAAACATCTTCTAAAGTGAATACTTGCTATCTATCTTTTTTCTATTTATTTCCATTTTAAAAGACCTTGACGAATAACCAATAGAGACCTTCGCGGATCCCGAAAAAAAGGGTAAAAAGTCGGGAAGGGTCGACGCCGATATTTACATAGATCCCGGTAATTCTGTAAGTTTGCTTTTTATTCAAGCCAAACATGCGAGAAAGGGTGTATTTTAATATTAAGGGTAGGTTTTGTGCTTATGGGTCGGTTGGATTATGGGATCTTATGATGATAGGATAGAATAGTGTTTGCTTACGTAGACGGAGGATGGGAACTTTTTCGAGGAGTTTGAATTGAATTACGAAGAGAGTAGTTTTGTTACAACGTAAGATCGAAAGACTACCAAGAATATTAATTGAAGAATTTGGATAAAAATCGCTCAGCTAACTACAAATAAAGTTACATCTTATTAGATAAGATTGGCAAGGTATTTTGAAAAGATAGCTTGCGGAGGATAGACGAGTTTGTGGCTAAACAATAACAGCCAATCAGATCAATCAGGTTAAGCCGCGTTTGCCTAGGTTGGTGTATGGATGGGTGACCACCCATTGCATAACGATTTTACTACGTGCTTTGGAAAACATGTTAAGCTGTCCTTGCTGTCATTTGTAGATCTTTGACAGTCGTTACAGGTAGTCAGTGTCCCAAAAGTCTGACAACCAGTTTTGCCAAGGGGTATCGTATTACCCAGTACTAACTGATCTAGGATCAGATAGGCAGTCGCTCCATGTAAAATACTGTTATTCAGCTGTATCCGGCTAGACTGGAAGCCGTCCCCAACGTAGATGGGAAAACGCTAGGCAGATGATGACTTCAAAAAGATCAGGTTAGTAACCACATGCAACCGGCTCACCCGTACCGTGTTTATAAACGTGGACTGTAAAGCAAAAGAAGTTTGTAAGAATTCAGAAGAAGGAAATCTGTATGAAAATCACACCTGCGAGCGAGTACGAAACTAATTTCAAGGTATAAGAAAAAATGAGATACAGTTAGTTTTTATTACAATAATATATTAATTACCTCTTAAGAACTTTTAGCATGGAACATCATTCCATTCTGTATTTGGGAAAGGGCGTTGTTAGCTGCGCCACAGTTTATACTTTTGCAGCTACCATCGTTTTACTTGTTGTACCTAGTCTTATGTTTTTGTTCCGAAATAAACTTTTATTATTATTATTTTATTATTATTAAATAATAAACGCCCTCATTTTCCCGTAAAACCTTCCACGACGAGCTTAAGGCTACACTATCTAATAGAATATAATATTGTGACACTCTGTCGCGAAGAAGATTATTTACACGTCGGGCCAAACACACTTACATCCCGAAGCCTATGTACACTTGAGGACAGAACAAACAGTTTTCTACCAACATGTTTATGTTGAAACATAATGTTGAACAAAGTAATTAGTCGGAAAATAAAAAGTTTTTCTCTCGTGTTCATTCATTAATATCGGTCGACGGTATCGCGGTGATTGATCGACGCCATGATTAACTTAAGTTTTAAATAATAAGCAGTAATGAGATCGATGTTTTGTTTAGTCATTTTAACGTACTATTACGGCTGTGAGTAAACCACAGGGTAGAAGCAGACATGTGTTAGACTAGACCCACATTTCGCCAGTTCTGTTTAAGTACACATTTGAACGATGAAGAAAAACATCGTGAGGAAACCGACAAGTCTTAGAATTAAACATTTGAAGACATGTGACATCTACCAACCCGCACTGGGCCCGCGTGGTGGATGACAGTCCACTCTCTCTCAGAGAGGAGGCCTGTGTCCCAGCAGTGGGAACATTATAGGCTGATGATGATGATGACACACTTAAAACTAATTGGGGTAATGTGGCTACACACCTATCTCCAGCAATTGAGCTCAGATTCAACACCAATATTCAAAGTTATAACCTTGAAAGACTGCGAGTGAGTCTTTAGTAGTCGTGCTTGCAACTACTAAAACAAAGAATCAATCAGCTATTTTGTTTATCTAAACTAACGATGCGAAGCGATTTGCCGTAGTGCGTTCGATTCCAGCGCGGAACAAATATTTGTATGACCAGATAGTTGCTTTGCTCCGGATGTTTGTGCATCTGAGATTCATGTCTGCAAACGCTACCGTGTTTAAAATGAAAACAAAATTTAAGCACATGCACGTTTGCCATGTCATTGACAAAAGTATTTACTTATTATTTTTAATCGGTATTTTCTACCAGTCAACGATGATTAGTTTTCTTCTACTTAATCAAAAGTGTGGCATCATGCCTCCTTGATGGACAGCAAACCACTTGTTCTAGAAGCATGACATTTTACAAAGGAAATTAGCACTAAGGAAGCATAGTGAAAATTAATTACCAAGGATTCGAACTTTTATAAAAAAAAGAACAAGTGCGAGTCGGAGTCGCCCACCGAGGGTCCGTACAAATTCACTTTTGTAATGTGCGTTACTTAAATCATTTTTAGGGTTCCGTACCTCAAAAAGAAAAAACAGAAACCCTTATAGGATCACTTTGTTGTCCGCCCGTCTGTCCGTCTGTCTTTCTGTCAAGACCCTTTTTCTCAGGGACGCGTGGAGGTATCAAGCTGGAATTTATATCAAATACTCAAATCTACTGTCCCTTGGAGCTGTGAAAAAATCAAAATTCTAAGCCGACGCAATCAAAAGATACAACCGTTTATGCCGCAAATTTTCGACATTCGCAAGGGAATCAAAACCTACAGGGTACTTCCTGTGAACTCAGAATCTTGAAATTTGGTACGAAGCAACTTCTTATAGCACAGATAAAGGAAAAATTGCGAAAACCGTTTTAGTTACATCATATAATAAAAATATGTTAATAATTTTTGTACGGAACCCTTGGTGCGCGTAGTAGGTACAACTCGCACTTGGACGGTTTTTTTATAGGTTTTAATTTCAACTCGATATCTCCACGCGTTCCTGATATTTGACAGACAGACAGACTGACAGACAGATAGACAGACGGACAACGAAATGATCCTATAAGGGTTCCGCTTTTTCCTTTTGAGGTACGGAACCCTAAAACAAACAAAACCCTAAACAGGTTAATTTTAAGTAGATATGGATAGGTTATATGTCAAAGTTCGTTTTTATCTGATAGGCATCCCGCATCAGGTTATTTTTCTCTCCAAATCAATATTCCCAATTTCCGTTAAACCAAAATTTACAGCTCTGCCTACCAACTTCCCTCCCACATTTCAATAAAACCGTCAGCATTACGACAGCACCATCAAAATCAATTCTTCAATCACCTTTCAAATATCAACAATGATCAGACACTTCACACAGTCATCATTCCGTGATTCTTGATCAAGAAAATTCTAACACATCAGTTAAGTGATAAATATAAAAAGGTGAAAGCCAATCAGAGCTCGTTTGAATATCACACTATCACATATCGTTATGACTTTATTGGCAAAGGTATTCCATCATAACTTGGTCTTTCAACATGGCGCTGAATGTGAATTCAAAAATCACTCTTAGTACTTTGGTAGTTAGTTCGCTGTTTTTCCGTAGACTAGAATATACTGGCGTAAGTAATGGAGATTGGTATGAAATATTTGACGTAAATGCACGTTAGGTTCGTCAAAGCAGCAAGAAGAAATGTTACCTCATTGGTGAAGTGCTTATCAGTATGGCAGCTTTACATTAATTCAATTCCCAGACATAGTAAAATAAAGTTATTGAACCCGAGAAATAGCTGTGTGCTTATTCGTAGTTGTAAGTTGGACGTCATTGTTATGAGACTTGCAAAAAATAGACGAGACATTGCAGTTGACTACCCATTCATGAGAGCAGTGGTGGCAGTCCCGACTTATGATTAGTAAACCGTGGGTTTGAACCCAGGCAGACGCATTACTTTGTTTAATTTATTTCATCAGCGCTGCTCTCAAAACGGTGAAAGAAAACATCGTGAGGAAACCGGCATGTCCAAGAACTAAAAACTCGAAGACATCTACCAACCCGCACTGGGCCCGCGTGGTGGATTATAGCCCAGTCCCTCTCATATAGAGGAAGCCTGAGTCCCAGCAGTGGGAACATTATAGGCTGATGATGATGATCTATTCATATTTTATTATACAAACCAATATTATAAAACCAGACCACCAGAACCATGCCAAACCAGAGAACCAGAGATGTCGAAATAAGTCACAGTAATAAGTGTGGCAATGGGCCGCCCATAGCCGTAGAACCGATGACCGTTGGGGTAGACGTATTCTTGGGTGGAGACCGCGAATCGTCCAGCTGGAGAGACCTATGTCCAGCAGGAACTGTAGGCTGATGATGATATTATAAATTGGAAAGTGAGTGTCTGTTAGTGTGTTACCTTTTTAAGACATATCAACGGTTTATGGTAGTTTACGACCTGGGTTAGAATATTTTTTTTCTCAGTAGAACACAAAGATTCATTTTCGAACTACACGAAGCCCCGGGCAAAACATAGTACCTAACTTCCCCCCCAATATCGAGTTCTATGTATAATGATACATTTTACGCACTGTTATTCCAGTTTTATATGTAATTAATATGCCAAATGTGATAGGTTGAAGCCCATAGCCCCCGGACGTCGTTACCGAAGTCGACCGGAACGACAATCAGCTGCTCGTTCCCATACATTTACTTTAGCGGATCGTGTTTTGATGTACTACGGTAAATATTTATGTATCCGCTGAAAGATTAGGAGTGATGTTTTGGAATGATGAAGCTGTGTGATGAGATTTCGTCGGTTTATGGAGAAAATGCATTTTGAAAATGATTGCTTGAAATCTATATCTATGTGTGAAGTTTGGGGTTTGGTTGTAGAATAGATACTCATCATCATCAGCCTATAATGTTCCCTCTGCTGTGACACAGGCCTCCTCTCTATGAGAGGGAGTGGGCTGTAATCCACCACGCGGGCCAGAGTGCAGGTTGGTAGATATCACATGTCTTTGATTCTTTAGTTCTAGGACATGCCGGTTTCCTCACGATGTATTCCTTCACTGTTTTTCAGGCAGCGGTGATGAAATAAATTACACAAAGTAATGCGCCTGCCTGTGCTTACTGCTCGTAAGTCGGGGCTGCCATCACTGGGCCACCGCTGCTCTCCTATAGATAGATACTCACTGCAACATTATTAGTTTTAAGTTATATTGTTGTGCACTAACAGGGCCATGTACTCACCAGTTGTAGCTCTAGCGTGTAACCATGTGCATTAAATACCACCATACCATACCATTGTGCATTAAATAGATAAAAAGTTAGCTATAAACGGCAAAATGTAGGTGTACCAACTCTGCGTTTTGGTGATTACAGTTGTGATACGAAAATTGTTTTATCAAGTTTTCCAGTAAATAAGAACCATTTCCATTGTGAAGAAAATAGTTAATCTTTGATCTTTTCTAGATGTCTTTACTATTATTGTGAAGGCAGGAAATAAGGCAGGCTGCTAAATCCCAATAGGAACTAGACATAGTGAAAGAGAGTCTAGATAAAGTGACATTTTACTAGCAATATATATGATAAGAAAATGAAATGTATTGGACTATCTTAAACCACAGAATATTTCAAGTTAAAGTCGTAGTACAAAAACGAAACGTTTTGAGTCATGTGTCCCCAGCTCCAATATTAATTTTAAAACCTAAACCACACACAATAAAAACGACTATTGGCTTGGCAAACATATTATTATCATATTGAATTCTGAGCTAACACTACTAGTTTGCTATTCAATGCCAAATACAATTGATATAGGTACAACACGTCTTTAGATGGACGTGGCCTAAGAGGTCTTACAGGCATAATTCAGACACCAGCTATATACCAGTTATGTGACTGATCTACTCGAAAAATCATCACATTATCATCATTTCAGCCGAAAGACGTCCACTGCTGGACATAGGCCTCCCCTAAGTGTACATAAGGGGCCAAGCGTGGCGATTATGGCAACCCCCCCCTGGGTTGCCATAATCGCCACGCTTGGCAGGCGGGTTGGCGATCACAGTACGCTTGTTACAAAAGCACAGAGAACGCTGCTGCCCATTCTCCTGAAAGTCCCTTAGTCGCCTCTTACGACACCCACGGGAAGATATGGGAAAAATCGAAAAATATTTGATAATAGTTACTGTCTCATTGATAAAGTGTTCAAAAGAGCTACTGATGAGTATAAGTGTGATTTAAAAGTTGGGCAAAGTGCTATTGGGTTTTGACATCAGAATTTCAGCAGCCTGGAATTTAGACGTGTGTCCGGTTGATGCCAATAAATTTGCCCCCTACTTTACATGGTAGGTACTTTAACATAACTGGCGAAATACGGTGGATGTATGTAGGTAGTCTATACTAGTAGCCACATAATATTTTTATTCAACTCCTTACTACTGTGGTCCTGCTACGCGTGCTGTGCCCTTCGGGAAGAAAAAGCAAGTTAATGTTAATTGGCAGAAGATTTTTCGGAATTTTTACCTCTAATATGGAACGATATTATCTTTAATGGACATCCTTTGGATGCTGAAAGTATTTCCTCAGTCATAACGATGATTGGAGAGGCCTATGCCCAGTAGTGGCAGTATTTAACACATTCGGAATGTAGTCAAAATCCATAAGTCACGGCAGATTTGTCACCAATTAAAAACCCGATCAAAGCGTGAAATTCAACCGCCTATATTTCAAGTTCAAATGTTTATTCATAACGTAATATTAATCTGTTGGTTTTACTTAAAATATACTTTTAATTATAAATAAACTAGTTTGATAAATTTGCATATTGTTTACGTGATTTACAAGAATCTGGAATTTTGTAACAACAAGTTCAGGGGCGTAGTAATTACAACACTTTGATGTTATTTCCTCAAAGGTTAGAGGGCAAGTGTTTTCTTTACATAAATTCAATGATAAAGATTTAGATTATGATCTTGAGACTGATTTTTACAATTTTCGAGAGCTACAATTTAGATGAAAGATTTTACGGAAAGTGTTTTTTGTTTGCTTAGCAAGATATATCTTTTATTCAATTATTTTTTTATTTATTTAAAACGGATTTCAATGTTTGAAAGCCCTTTCTAGGTGTTAATAAAACGGAAAACAAACCAGCAGCCTAATAAGCTAATAGTAAAGAAAATGCGGAGCTAAGAAGATTATGCGTATGCCCTTGACAGTCTGAAAACCTTAGGAACTGGAAAACACCTGAGCTCAAATAAGACCCGCATTTAATTAAATAAACTAGGTATAGGGTTAATAATACCTTAGTAATATCACAGAAGAGAACCACAGAGTCTGAATTTGTGCCCAGTTGATGGCAATAGGCTCGCCCATGGACGCTACATGGGACTTAAAAGTAACTAGTGAAATATGGGTGTACTATTAAGTTCACCTCTGCCTCACCCTTCTGGGATTATAGGCGTGATTTTATGTTATGTCACCCTCCCATACTTAAGTACTAACGCTGTAACATTCAAATATTGTAAAACCAAATGATTTTAAAAGAGTAACCATGAAGTTTCTTGCCGGTTCTTCTCCATAGGAAACGACCAACCCGAACCGAGCACCTTTTGTCGACCCTATCGCCATTCACTGCTCGAAATAGGCTTCCTCAAAGCTGTGCCAAAATAGGGGTCCAATTAGAAAAGAATAAAGAATAATTTCCACCAGGGACTTAAAAACACCTTCGTATAGGTTACAGAATTATAAGTGTTACATGTTGAATCGGTAACAGAATCACATGTGTAACAGATATGTATCTGTAACAGATAAATAATTTAAAAGTGTTAACAGTGTTAATAAGTGTAACTGATAAACGCAGCGTACAAAATCTATAATTATTTATTTCAGTTACACTTAGTGACACTGTTTTTAAAACAGTTTTAACAGAAAAACACACATAAAAGGTTACAAATTGATTTGGTAACAGTATTGTATCTGTTACATTTAAAAGTGTTTTTCTATTGAAACTGTTTAAAAAACAGTGTTAAAAACACCTTATTACGGTTACAATTTGAGTGATTTCCACTTCGATATCAGCAGGAGACATAATTAAACAAGGCCAATAGACACAAAGGAACATTTCAACTGACTAACAGATTATCTCTTTCGAAGGTACTTTATGGGAAACTAGCTGTCCGGCGCATCTTCGTTTGCGTCACATTTTTCCCGTTTTCGCAACATTTTTCATTTCTGCTCCACTCCTATTGGTCGTAGCGTGATGATATATAGCCTATAGCCTTCCTCGATAAATGGGCTATATACCACTGAAAGAACTTTTCAAATCGGACCTGTAGTTTCGGACCCTATTCAATGCAAACAAACAAACATACAAACAATCAAATCTTTCCTCTTTATAATATTAGTTTAGATACCAGTCAATTGCGACCATCTGCCAAAGATCGCAAAACATTATGAAAGCATAATCACCGTCACAATCTTCATAATACCAAGCAATTAAATTATTAACATCATACTTGACCTTTGGGTTTTACAACTGATGTCAATATTTTTATCGGATTGATCTTCCGGATCGGTCAGAAAAACGTATTTTTTAACATAAATCATAGTGGTTTGATGGGCAGACCTGTTTGACAGTGCTTTGGTACTTTCAACGATTTATCGTCTGACGGATTTGCGTGCTTTGAAATTAAAGTGTATTTTTAGAACCGAAAGATAAAACACTATTAATTTGCGATTGACAACAAGATGTTGACGTCGATGAAAAGTAGGCTAGGACGACTTTTTCCTTTCGTTCACGTTGCTTATTAAATACAACACTTTATACAATTCCATGAAACAACTTTACTGTGTTAGCAAACTGTGACACCCAATGAAATTACAATATACATACTCTCATCCCTATTTAACGCCTTCAGGTTTGGAATTTTTTTTTTTCATAGTTCTTACTTACGTTACACAAGAAACTCAGCCCCAGTGTTTTAGACTTTGTGTTTTCAGTCAGTAAATAAACAAATGTTCAGTATTTTTTTGGTTATAAATGAGTTTGATTAAAAAGAAAAGCTTACCTTTACTACTAGTATTTTTTTTGAGTTTGAAAATCCTCATGGATACCCCCATCTGGGGCAAGCGCAGGGTTATGTCGGACTCTAACGGACTAAAAACCCACAGTTCTACTAACTCCTAACAATTATTTAATATTGTCAATGAAACCGCAACGGAACGTACCGCAGTACAGACAAAGCCAGTCGTCTAGTCTGCGACGATTATAAATAATGTACCAATTACACGTTTCACTCCGTTGGTGTTTTATTACCTACTTTCCTAGTAAACAGTAAGCTAGTAAACAGTAAGCTGTAGTCATTCGGATCGATCCATAGCCTTGCCATAAGTTCAGACTAGAACCTAGGCAAGGTTGAAACGGTTAAGTCGAATTTATTAATACATAAAATTACTAAATAATTACATTAATTATTTCTTGCATACTATTTTGGTAAACTAATGGTAAAATAAAAATACGAGGAACTTTGAATTTTTGGAATTTAATTAATGGTTTTTTTTTGTCGAAACTTCTAATTTCGAAATTGGTTTTAATTCAGTAGTTAGTAGTTAAAATCAACAAGCGACAACAGACAGGTGATAATTCGGAAATTTTACTAGTTTAAATGCGTCAAAAAAGCCTTTTTTAACAGTTTTTTTTTATATTTTGGATTAATAAATAGGACATTATAAACCTAGGCAACACAACCAAAGCCTACGCAAAAAATCACAATTTACAAAATATTCTCTAACCCAACCCAAAATATCTTCCAAACATCACCGTGAAAACCGTAACATACATAAAGCTCACGACGACTATATACGCAAAATCAGCGAAAATACATAAAGAAACGTCCTTAGCAATTACCTATTGTAATGTAAGTACGAATGCTCTGAAGACGTTCCCAAGTGGAGCCTTCTTATCCCCCAGACATGCAGATGAAAGGAACCTCCCTAGCTTATTATATTTGTACCTACATATTTTTTTAATATACCGTTGAATTTGTATGAAAAAAGGCTGTATAATGTCGTTGGTAATATGAAATTACTCGGAATATTGCAGTGTTGTGTCTGGTGTTATTGGGGGTGATTTAAAAGGTTATTGACGTGTTTAATTGTAGATGGTAACTTTTTGTGTGATTTTCAGGCAACGTATTACACGTCTAGATAGTCTCTCAGGGATAACATAGTTAAAAGGCCATTTAAATAAGACTAACTTATGACATTTAATTCAAATAAGCTCATGGCTAAATAACAACAGCCGCACGGGTCGATTTTTAAGGTTAAACCGTGCTTGCCGAGGTTGGTCCGTGGATGGATGACCATAATTACATACCGAGTTTCCTCCGTGCCTCGGAAACCACGTTAAGCCGTTGGTTCCGGCTGTCATTTGTAGGTCTTGGAGAGTCGATACGAGTAATCAGAAGCCAAAAGTCTGACATCCAGTCTTACCAACGGGGTATCGTATTACCCAGTTACTGTTGTGGAGGTCAGATAGACAGTCGCTTTATGTAAAATACTGGATTACTTATACTGGAAGCTGACCCCAAGTAATTGAGATGATTCAGATAAAGCAGTCACTATGATATTTTTAAAGAACCTGGGCTCATTCTAATTACATTGGATTTAAAGATAGCTAAAGATTCCTCTAAGATTACCGGCGAGATGTAATGTGTGTGGTTTAAAATTTAAAGAAAACACCGATATAGAACTCTCGCTAGTCTAAATTATAGTCTGTTTTGTCTTCTAAGACGATAGCTGTCTCAATAAATTGTTAGAATTCTCTTAAAACTCAAAATTGACAGAAAACATCCCATAAACAAGAATGGAAATGAAAATAGCTGCAGTGCCAAATCTCCTGAATTTAACAGGAATTAAATGCCATAGCTACTTAATTCAACAAAATCAGACCATTTCAATCTTACGGAAAAATCTCGAAAATGTAAAACACGAAAATATTCAAATGCTTCACGGCTTCCATTATTTCGGGGGTCCGTTAATTTCATGATAAATCTCCGGGGATTACCCTTCGAGGGGCACTAATTATGTTTTTATGCGGAACGCGGAGAAAGGAAGATTGTTGCTAAATAATTAGGAAGGTACCAGGAGATTATGAAGCTTGCGAGTAGTCAGCTGTATTGTGTTTTGGTAGCGATACATAAATTATGGGAATATGACCCGTATTTTTTCTCATTTAAGTCATAAAATGGGTTGTGAATTGAAAATAGCATATAGAATGAAAATATTGATACGAAAGTAATGCTTTCTCGTTATGATGAGAGTTGCCAAGAATTGAGTTAAGTAGCGTGCAATCGAAGAGGCCTATGTACAGCAGTAGATTGTTGTAAGCTGATGATGATGACGTAAATTAAATAAACAAAATTAATTTCAAGGAAACTTATTATAATATTAATGACGTAATTTTGAATAATAAAACAGCAGATTTTTATTCATTTATTTTATTGTACACTACCATTAGAACCTACTGCACTGTAGGTGCCCAAAATGGAATAGAATTGAAAGTTTATATTATTCCCGATTAAGAACTAAGCTAAAATATATTATTGTAATAAATTTTGATGGGTGGTCAAATAGGAATATCTTTGGTGCTCTAAGCATTGGTGCTCTTAAAGGTGCACAAATCCATACTAATATTATAAATGCGAAAGTCACTCTGTTTGTTTGTTTGTTACCCTTTCACGACTAAACGGCTGATCGGATCTTATGAAATTTGGCAAGAAGATAGATTTTAACCTGGGGAAGGACATAGGCTATATATCATCGCGCTACGACCAATAGGAGCGAAAGAGCAATGAAAAATGTTGCGAAAACGGGGAATATATGACGCAGACGAAGTTGCGCGGGACAGCTAGTGGGAATATAAAAGATTTGAATAAAAAAAACAACCATAACTTCACTTTTGCAAGTCACGGTTTTAGATTCGGGTCATGGAATGCATTATATCTGTTCACGCGTTCACATAATAAGGTAGACACAATGATTATGATGTCTTGCGCCTCTTCATAATGCGCTCACCGGAATTATGCTATCACATACACATATCACCACAAAGCGGCACCGGTACATGATATCTAAAGCACACCAGCTTTTATTAAAATGAAAAGATTTATCTGTCAAAGAACGCATATACAAAGCTTAAGAGTTATCTCGTGAGGAGACTATTCTGGCTGCCTTGTCACCAGAACCAAGGGTGGGCGCAGAATTTCAAATTCTACCAATAGACACAACCAAACTAATTGACTAAACAAGAAAAGTAAAATAAAAAGCTTATAAAATTGTATTCTAAACCGTGAGTTGACCATCCGACACTACAAGTTTTAGACATGAATGTTTTAGAGAAGAAATTAGCATAAGGCTATTTCCTAGTCCACTTTACCAGTAGCCGAAAAAAATTGTGCCCATAGATTGCTCAAGGCACAAAGGTCACGATCGCACGAGAGTATAAAACAACGTCTTTACAAACATAACCCTTTCACTTGTCTTTAAATATTTGTCTTCCATTTCAAGTTCAGTGTCAACTCGGGGGTAAGGAGTTCCCATGGGCGTTAATTTACGGTTATTTACGTGGTGCGTTTAGCTTAATGGAAAGGACAGGTGGTTTTATGACTGTGCTAAACGCGGTAGAAGGGGGGTTAAAATTATTGTTTGTATTCTTGTCTGTGTTGAGGATGGTTTTTGATCTGATAAGGTAAATGGTTGTGTTTGAGGAGACTGAGATAAGATTATGCTTCGGTGAGGCAAAATTGATTGAAATAGGAGCAGAAGGTCTACTAGACAGAGCAGTCATTCTAAGTGTGACCTATCGAAGAGCTTTTTAGGGTTCCGTACCTCGATAGGAAAAACGGAACCCTTATAGGATCACTTTGTTGTCCGTCCGTCTGTCCGTCTGTCTGTCTGTCAAGACCCTTTTTCTCAGGAACGCGTGGAGAGATCAAGCTGGAATTTATATCAAACACTCAAGTCTACTGTCCCTTGGAGCTGTGAAAAAATCAAATTTCTAAGCCAACGCAATCCAAATATACAGCCGTTTATGCTGCAAATTTCCGCACATTTTCGACACTCGCAAGGGAATCAAAACCTACAGGGTACTTCCCGTGAACTCAGAATCTTGAAATTTGGTACGAAGCAACGTCATATACCAGGCCCCTCAGAATGTATTGCGAAAAAAAGTTTTTATATATGGGAGACTGGCCAGTTATTATGTTTTTCGAAAATATGATTATTTATAAGTAAAAATAAGTAAGTTCCAATTTCAAAATTTCCCTCCACATTTTTTGCGAGTTAATTCAAAGTATTGTGTCTCACTGAAATATGGATCTGCGCCGGGAACATTTTAGAGCTATGATTTTATACGATTTCAAGTGTCGCCTGAAACCGGATGAATCGTACGATAGACTTCAAATGGCATTCATGGATGAAGGCCCTTCCAAGGCAACCGTGTATCGTTGGTATAACGAATTCAAGCGCGGTCGACCAACTTTGGGGGATGACGAAAGAAGCGGTCGCCCTTTGACGGCTGTTACCGAAGAAAACGTGCTAGCAGTGAAAAATTTAATCCAAGACAATAGGCGAATTACATATCAGGAGATTCAACACATATTGAAGATTGGATCGGGAAGCGTTCACGAGATTCTACACAGCCATCTTCGCGTGAGGAGGATAGTATCACGCTGGGTGCCGCACAACCTCACCGATGCTCAGAAGCAGGCCCGGGTGGAATGGTGCCGTGATATGCTTAACAAATTTGAAGCAGGCTCGTCTCGGCGTGTTTACGACATCGTTACAGGTGATGAGTCCTGGATTTATCAATACGACCCAGAAACCAAGCGCCAGTCGACTGTTTGGGTGTTTCAAAATGAGCCAACGCCTACCAAAGTGAAGCGATCTAGAAGCGGGGGTAAGATTTTGATCGCTAGCTTTTTTAATTTGACTGGCCACTTGGTATCAATTCCCTTACGGGATCAAAGAAGCATTAATGGCGAATGGTATACTTCCAAATGTTTGCCAGAAGTTTTCTCTGTTATAAGCAACAAGCGACCAAACACAGGGCTCCGCGGGCTACTGCTCCACCACGACAATGCACCTGCGCACACCGCACTCAAAACGAGGGACTTCCTGGACAGCACGCCAGTCAAACTCCTGGGTCACCCTCCTTACAGCCCTGATCTAGCACCGTGTGACTTCTTTTTATTCCCAAAAATAAAAAATCAGCTCAAAGGGATACAATTTTCGTCGCCGGAAGATGCGCTGGCTGGGTTCGAGCAGGCTGTAAACGAGGTGTCTGCGGCGGACTGGAAAAAGTGTTTTGAAAACTGGTTTAGGCGCATGAATCTTTGTATAGAGGCTGGTGGAAAGTACTTTGAAAAGATTTAATAAAAATATATGTACGTATAGAACAATTTTTTTTAGTTTCGCAAAACTTTCTGAGTGTCCCACGTAGCACAGATAAAGGATTAATTGCGAAAACCTTAAATTTTTAGTAACATCATATTATAATAAAAATATATTATTTTTAATATTTTTTGTACGGAACCCTCGGTGCGCGAGTCCGACTCGCACTTGGCCGGTTGTTTTTCTGCATAGACTTGCATATGGCCGCAACTCGCCTGATGTGAAGCGGTGATGCAGCCTAGGGTGGAGCACGCTTGCCTAGAAGAAACTGATTTACTCGAACTTTAAAGAGACCCAGATTATAATGATCAGGGAACAGACAAGCCGGCAGTGAATACCCCAGACTGGCCGTTCGAACAATAAATGTGGAAGCATAACGCTTTGTTCGGGGAAACTTATGCCAATCTTAAGTTTTTAAACTGACATGGTCACTAACACTATCAATAACACTTGTAACGTGATATTTACAATGTCTATTAGTTGTTTTGAGTTCCCGATATTTCGGCGCTGTTGCAAACGCCATGATCACGGATAAACTGAAGTTATTGCGGGTGGGTGTCTATGAGCAGACAAATCGGTCTACCCTCTTTCTTGTTCGTTTTTTGTGCTCCGTAGCACTACCACTGTCACTCACAACTCGATTCTGTTCCCGACAAACGAAACTCACTGTGTCCAATCGCGAACTTAAAAAAACAAAAAGGAAAAAAGGTTAAAGTAAAAAAAAAATATTACTATAATTGTATTTTTTGGTAAATATCCCGTTACAAGTGTTATTGTTTATGTCAATCTCGCTGAAAAGCTTTGCAGTACTAAGAAATGGTTTGAAATAGCCGCTTAAACACGCAGGAACATGGCAACTACTTATCTTATCTTACAAAAGGGTATCGTCTTACCCAGTTACTGAATACAAAAGAGATCATAATATAGGCAGTCGTTTCATATTATATACTGGTAAGTACGCACGGCAAGTCATCAATCTATAAACAACCAGTGTTTGCGGATCTCTCATTGTACGGGAACTATACAAATCGAGACTAATTAAACTGGAAATAGCTTGATGTGTCGCTGGATGGACTCAGGTGTGTCTGTTAAGACTGGAGACCCATCTTAACATAGTTGAAAAATAGCTGAGCAGATTATGATAACAAAGAACAAGAATTAAAATAATATTACAATTAAAGGAAAAGGAATAATTAACTACTCAGTCTAGGGAAATAACTCACTGCATGGAAGTACGATAAATAGTTGACCTTTCTATAGTTGACGACTGTCGTAGAAATTACGTCAAGACGAAGACAGTGGCGTAGGTGGTTTCAATATCAGTTGGTCCCTTCCCTCAAAATGATGCAAATTATAATTATCAAAGTGGCCTTTTAAATAACTTTACAACTTAGACTTAGAGCTTTTTAAATAACTTTAGCTTTAGAATAAAAAATATTTCTAACAATTTCTTGTATCGCCAAGACTTTGGTCTACTTGGTATGACATTAGAAGAAGATAGACACACAACATGACGCATGCTAGTCCACGAAGGGCAACTTAGAGGTGTACCTACAGAATTCCCATATGTATTAGTAGTAAAATGACTTGGTCGCACGAAAATCCAGGTTTTGCAGATCTCACTTTGTAAAGGAAATCTATACAAATCGAGACCAAGTTATACTGTAAATGTGTGTACTGTAACTTGATGTTTTGTGTGTTCATGAATAAAATGTACGAGCATGTAGAGTTTACAGTAAATTCTCTGAAATTTCAGTAGCCGTTTGCTTCCCAAATGGGAGTCATTCCTGTGCCTTCATCACTAACGTTTCGTGTGCCCTGACCTACGCTACGGCGAGTTTGTCTATGTTCTAGCTATTTTGGTATGTGCCTTCAGGTAGGTATGTCATGAATGGTATGTATTTCACCAATTTGTTTATAGTTATCTACACTATTATCATCATCTGCCTAGCCTTTTCCCTAACTATCTTGGGGTCGTCTTCCAGTCTAACCGGATGCTGCTGAGCCAGCATTTTACATGAATTTGAAATGTACCAGTATTTTATATGAAGCGACTGCCTACCTGACCTCCACAAACATAGTAACTGGGTAATACGATACCCCTTAGAAAGACTGGATGTCAGACTTTTGGCTTCTGACTACTCGTAACGACTGTCAAAGATCTACAAATGACAGCCGTATATACCGCCATACATACTGTCAAAGAATGGTATTTGTTTTTTTTTAATTATAAATTAATTAAGTTGTAGCCAATTTGTTAAACAGTTAATTGTGCACAGTACCTACGCATTAAAGTATACACCGTGCTATTAACCATTTTCAAAAAGATAGAGAATTATCTGCATAATCAACGTTTCCTATTTGGTTTGATCTGACATGAAATCTAAAAAAACACAGTCTAACATAAACAAACCTAATTAGACATATTTTCTCTCAAAAGAAACTCATATCTTTTATTATTTTCTTCAAAGAAACTTGCGACAGTTTCCCAAATGCTGGAATTATATTCGCAACAAAAGATTCAGCAATTAAATTCTGAATTCGTAAGTCGGTCAAGGAATAGTAGTTAATTGGAGAAAATGTCGAAACACGATCTAAATTACGTCGAAACTGAAATTGCTAAAGCCAGGTGTGAAATGATAATATTGGTATTGGTAATGATAATATTGGAGATCTACAGAAGGGTGGTATTCTGGGTGGAAATTTTAATAGGTATTTTGTAAGTCTCATTTAAACAACTTCTTTTCTGATGGTCCTCAATAACTTCTACAAGGAATCTATAATCTACACACACTACATCATCAACAGCCTATAATGTTCCCACTGCTGGAACACAGGCCTCCTCTAAATGAGAGGGAGTATAATCCACCACGCGGGCCCAGTGCGGGTTGGTAGATGTCACATGTCTTCGAATTTTTAGTTCTGGGACATGCCGGTTTCCTCACGATGTTTTCCTTCACCATTTTAATCTCAAAATGGTGAAGGAAAACAATGGTGAATGGTGTGTAATTTATTTCATCACTGCTGCTCTCAGCAGTGATGAAATAAATTACACAAAGTAATGCATCTGCCTGGGTTGGAATCTACGACTTACTGCTCGTAAGTGGGGCTGCCACCACTGGGCCACCGCTGCTCTCACACACACTACAGATAATAAGAAACGGAAAATAAGCTGAGATGCCAACAGGATAGTCTGCGATATTCTGGTTTTCAAACTCATACATTAGTAATTTGATCAAAATGATTTTCGTCTACCTACCCGTCCTGGGTCGGCATTTGTGGTTTACGGCCTATTCCCTCTGACAGAAAAGAGACCCGAGTTCCAGCACTGGGAAAATGATATGTGGGGTAATTGTTTTATTCTCCAGAAGATGAAGAGGTAGTATATGTATACAGAAGATTAGGAGGAAGTATACATTATTCGTATATACTAAACATATTTTGCATCGCCAACAACACCAGTACATGAAATAGGCGTCGCAAGCCTTCGAAATCCTAGAAGTCAACTAGCCTCAATTGGGTCCAAACCTTTCTAGCTTAGTTCCTAAATAATTTATTTTCTACGCTTACTGTAACACATAGGTACCGTTTGCTATTGACTTCTACCCTTATAAACCAATTATTTTACAGGTCAAGAAATTCTACCTTAAAAAAACAGCTAATAGCTGAAATCTAGACAGAACTGGCCTAAATTAAGGTCTATGACCATAAATAATTATGGTTCAATGCCAACGAACGCGTGACAAAAAACAACTAGAAATTGCCTACACTTTAACTACGACCAATCTAAGCTTTGTTGGAAATAATGGTGATTCGTTTTCGTGTAGGTACACCTATTTTTTTTTTTTAACATGACTATCTATTTCGCCATCACTTAGCACGAGTGAACCGAGATACCAAGAGATAGACAGGAAGAAACGCGTAGTCTAGCGCTACTGCTCCAGGACTAAAAGTTAAAAACCTATAACTATTGGCGAATTTACTTTCAATGTATGGAGTTTTCAAAAATGTGACGAGTTTACTTTGTGATAAATGTACAACAACCCCTACTAACGTGTTTGGGATAGGACAAAAAACAATTGAAAGCTGTGCAACAGTTTTGTAATCTAGAAACAAGATTAAAAGAACTGTTGCATAGCTTTCAGTTGTTTTACTCAGTGCTTTAGTCCGGGGCATTTAGATTTGAACCCTGCATTAAATATAAACAGCGTTTTTTTTCTTGAATCGTGTACTTGACCTTAGCTCTTCAAATAATAAAAAAAAATTAAACATTTTCCGAGACCGGATCAGGCTGAAAAAGACGAAAACGCGTTTTTGTGAATAAAAACATGGGAAAAAAAGTTAACAGGACAAATTAAGTTACTTTAAGTAAAGAATTGGTGACAGTAATATATTTTTTCAGAATTAAACATTTTCGTCCACGGAAATTACGGTAAAAAAAGATTTAAGAAATTTTTGGATTGTACTTAAGGCAAAAATATAAACAGCGGTTTTTTTACATAAAATAACTTTAATTAATATATTACACCGCCATTAAACAAAATTAAACAAATTGTACTACCGGAAGTTATTATTACCAGTTTTTTTTCAATAGCGGTTGAGGCAAAACTGTAAAAGGGTTTAATTTAGTTTAACTTTCATCTAAAGGCTATTTCTAACCTATTTACACGAAAATTAAACACTTTAAAGCAAATCGTGAAAAAAAATCAATTAATGTTTACGTAAAATACGTCTGCAAGCTTTATTCTTGTATTTGGCACAGCACTTTCATAGGAATTTGATCTTTCCGAAATAGAAATAAGGTGTACAATCGCGTAACTCAAGAAAACACCGACTCTCAATCAACAACAGGCATTCGCACACAATGAACGCAGCGCTTATCTTGTTTACGCACACTAGCACACGCCGTACGCCGCACGCTGCTTAGCGCTGACACCGTGCATCGTAATTTAATTTTTACTTTGACTATATTAATTATCGCTCTAATCTGTTTAATTTTGGGGGATTAAGGTTTGGATTCATATATTTCTCATTATTAAATGAATTTAAATCCTGTTACATTTTTGCCGTAAGTAGTATTTAAGATTTTTTGATTTTCTTGATTTTCTGTGAAGTCCGGAGCAGAATTTGTTTAATTTTCATAATAATAGTTAGACATGGTGACATAAACCATTTTAGCACTATTTTTGTCCTGTTAATATTTTTGCCTTAAGTACGAAGTCAAATTATAAGTTTTAAAAAAAAAAAACGAATGTTCCGTGGACGAAAAATGTTTAATTTTCTGACCTACTTGTAGTACTTACTCAATCTGTTCTACAAATACTCCAAATAAACATACCTGTTTATATTTTTTTCCACCAAGTTAAATACATATTTGACGTTTTCTTAAAAAAAACATATACGCGGAGGTGAACTTTTCGCGGGATACAGCTTAATATACTCTCCTGTCCATACCCTACACGTTCAATGAAAAAAATCGCTGTTTCTAATTAATGCAAAGTAAGCCTAATATTCGGCGTAAATTCCCCGGACTACTTTACCTACTTGCTTTGTTTTTTTTCAGGCAGTGTCTATAGTCTGATAAAAAGTTGCCAGTTGAAGTAACATAGAGATTTATATTCATTAAATAATGACATTTATTTTCTAATTAACCAAACATAACATCACGCCTATAATTCCCAAAGAGTTCGGCAGAGGTATACCTAGTAGTACACGTACACCCACATTTTGTCAGTTACGGTTAAGTCCCTTGTAATAGGGGTGAGCCTATTGCCATCAATCTGGCACAAATCCAAACTCCGTGGCTGCTACTGAGAAATTCATGATGGAAAAAAACAATAATACTTTGCCCGACCCGGGAATCGAATCCAGTCTTACGCTCAACCATCTTTTTAAACTAATTGTGAAAACAAGTTTAGACAAAAGCATAAACCATTTAACTTCTAATAACTGTATTTTTATACAAACGATAGACGATACCTACCTACTACTCCTGTTAACCCATAATTAAGTACTAACACCGTAACATTTCAATATTGTAAAACCAAATCATTTTAAAAGAGTAACCATGGAGTTTCTTGCCGGTTCTTCTCCATAGGAAACGACCAACCCCAATCGTGCACCTTTTTGTCGACGTTTTATAAGTGTAGGCCTATGTAAATAAAATATTTGGATTTTGATTTTGAACCTCTCTAAAACAAACATATCTGTACATTAGTACACATAGTGCCTGGTGCGAGTACTTAAACAACATGAGCACCAATCAGCGGTCAGCAGACAGGCACGTCTATTGTCACTTTCCTACGCTACCGCTTTGTCACGTGCCGCTCCGTATGTTAGAGCGACAATATTCATAAACGCCTTACGAGTTATGGAAGGCTCAATTATGAATAAACTCTCGTTTACTCTATGTTAATTTGGAGCCACCCTAACACCAGTAAAGTCGTTAGACTGCTAACTAACCCGCTATTAAACAGTTTTACTTGAAAAAATATCTGTTTTTCTTTAACTTGATGTTAAGTATCGTCTTAAACGCAGCCTTTAGTGTATTGAAAAACACTAAAGACTACAACGAATATACTTTCGACGAAAAACAGAACTAGACTTTTAAGAAAATAACCTAAGGTTAGGCTTTGCTTGTTCTTTAAACTTCTACTGATTGAAAGACTTCCAAATAACCTTAAAATATCTAAGACCAAGTTAAAGATAAATTGTTGCAAGAAAAAAAAAGACTTCAACAAAAACACAGAAGCGATTTTGCCACTCGTTCCTTAAAAATCATCATCATCATCATTTCAGCCGAAAGACGTCCACTGCTGGACATAGGCCTCCCCCAACGCCACATTGACATAAGGGGGGTTCTGCCTTAATCGCCACGCTTGGCAGGCGGGTTGGCGATCGCAGTACGGTTGTTACAAAAGCACAGAGAACGCTGCTGCCCATTCTCTAGCAAGTCCCTTAGTCGCCTCTTACGACACCCACGGGAAGATATGGGATGGTGCTATTCTTTACGTCCGACACCATACAGAACCTTAAAAATAAGTAGGTAGATAACATGTCATTGTCAGGAGGGAAAAAACTATACTCTACATAACTAGTAGGTATACTAAATTCAGTCTAACTCAACAATATGTAAATCTCAATATATTGATTAAAAACTTTCTCATGTAATGAAATAATTTAACGGTAATAGCAGAGGACATAGAAAAAAATAATAGCAAGTGTAAATATTATTCTTTAACCTAGCACTAAGTTACTCGTCACTTTCAGTCTAAATAATTATATTGGTCTAATTCAAGTATTTCTGGATCTGAAAATCGTTTCAACCTTTCACTGGAGCTTACTTTCCTTTGCTTTCATTTCTATTCGAAGACACAGTGTAAATTATTAAAGTATTGACGGCTATAAAATTGTCGTTAAACACGGACCAATTAAGTATTAATTATCAAATTCGAACCTTTCTGTTTCAAATAAATACTATTAAAACATTATTATTAATAGTAGGTTTATCTAACTAGCCAGTCTGTTACAAGTCTATAAAATGGTCGATACCTTTTAAATATTATACTCCATACATTATTTACATGACCTTTAAAACGAAATAAACCAAGCCTTACTCAATAATTAACTCTATTCTATACCAGCGGATATCTTATTTTTTTCATTCAATGACAATTCGTTTGAAATGTTCCGGCAAAAATCATTAAAAACACAATAGGTAGCGGTCATTATTTTTTTGTGTAGCCTCACCTTTACGAAAACAAATGATAGGCGAAAAAAACAGCCAAGTTAGCTGATTGGTTTGTGCAAAAAATATGTTTTGTTATACAATGACATGTTGGTCGATAAATAAATAGATCAGATTAAATATATAATGTATCTAAACCACGAAAAAAAATAATGGCAGCCTGTAATTGATACTTAAGATTTTTATTAATTATTTTTTTGCATATTTCAATTTAGTGAAACATATTCGCCTTAATTGCAATTAGCTATTGATTTTTAATTAAAAACCAATATTACAAATTGATAGCCCGATTCAATTGAATTTAATTGAAACGTTAAAATCAATGTCCCAATTCATAATATTCCGGTTATCATCGGTTCAGAATCAAACCGTGTCAATAAATTAATATTTACCATACATAATATATAATTGAACTTATACTGGATTACGATCGTTATATCAATGATAAGCTTCAGTAGGTATTATGAATTTTCCAAATTACATGATCCTAAAAATATAGTTTATACGGAAAAAAAATAAGGAAAAATAAACTATCTCTTAAAACTTACTTGCAATAAACTTCCGAATCCCACAGTAATTAAAATCAAAACCATTCACCAGTTCACACCTGTGCATTCATTCACAAAAACCAACAATAATTTGTTAACACTCCATCCACTGAGTATCCTAAAAATTCACTAAACACACGAAAATATCCACAGTTTTGCTACAAGTCAAAATCCAACTGAAAATTTTCCGGTAATTTTCTGGTCGCGAAAACGTATTTCGTTCGTTCGCGTTCGGAGCGAGGAGCGTAGCGACGTGGTACGTCGTTCGCAGCCCGATGGGAACTGAGGACCGTAGCGTACCTGCAGCGGCACGCACACAAATGCATCCCACGCATACACAAAAGCGCTAGAGAACTTGCGCTTTAAAGCTTCGTCTCCACGTGCCGATGTTTTTTTCTTTTATTTTTGTCTTTTTTTGCTTACTTCTTTTTTAGTTAAACATTCGACACGTTTGGTAGCATCTGTAAATTATGCCGTGCACAAAAACAAGAGGGTTTTTGTAGCACTTCCGTAAAGTGGTTTATGGGGTCTTAATTTTGCGGAAGATTGAGATGTTTTCTTTACGTGACGTGTAACTTCGTGTGTGCTTTTCAGGGTTTTTTACCGGATGCTGTCTTTTAGGGTATTTTTTTATGTAGAAGCTTGAGTTGTGAAATGATCTTGTTATCTTTTCATGTTTAAGTAGTGTGTTGAAGTAACATTTTGCTTCTGGCGATCTGTTACATCATAAACTACCATATTTAATAAATAATGTGTATTTTGTGAGTTATATCTTACTTTGAAATTAAATATATACATCCCATCAGCAAATAATTAACTTGAAAATCCAGAAATGATTTATGTGGACTACATACAACATTTTTTAATTTGTCTATAACATAAAGAAAAAAAGAAAAACTTTTACAGTAAACAATACAGGAAAAAACTCTCTCACGAGAAACATAAAAAAACTGAGCAAAAAATAAACAATCCAAATTATTTACTTTTCCATATAAAATTACAATCATAATTGTTCGGTACGGGCTCACGTCTTATTATTCCCGAGAGTCGCGTTACCTCACATCAAATTAGTGTGACACCGCCTTTATGGTATGCCTACGTAAAGGAAGTCTTTACTTTGTCTTATTTTTGTTATAAACTTTGAGGTGGGCATAAAATCCAATGATTTTCATGGAAAAACGAAACGATTATCTTTGGTTTTCCATTCGCAATTTAAATAATATACTCATAGCATGAATGGTCTTTATTTCATTTATAACTACGTCTCTCACTTTATATTTTTTTAAATATAACATAACTTAACTCGAAGGGTTAGGCAGGGGTAGAGAGGCGCCACGGCGCCCTCACCTTCCGCCTGACGCAGGTCCTCACCGGACACGGTTGTTTTGGGAGGTTCCTGCACCGAATCGGGCGGGAAGAAACGCCCGGGTGTCACCACTGCGAGGATCGGCCGGAGGACACGGTGGAGCACACTGTGGAGCTATGCCCCGCTTGGGCTGAGCACCGCCGTGTCCTCGTAGCGGCGATTGGCGGCGGCGACCTCTCGCATCCGGCCCTGGTTCAATCCATGGTCCGGAGCGAGAGGGAATGGGAAGCCGTCGCCTCCTTCTGCGAAGCAGTCATGCTAGCGAAGGAGGTGGCGGAACGTGAGAGGGAGAGAACCTCACGTCCCAGCCGCCGCGGGAGACGCCCCGGGCGTCGGGGGGCAACCAGTGGCCCCCGGCCACCGTAGGCGCGGGCCTGTGGACGGTGAGTAGTGGGCTAGCTCACCGTCCGTCCGTCTTATGACGACAGGCCGTGCCGACGGCGCGTTCGTGTTCCACGCGCGCCTCAAGGAGATGTCAGCAAATCGGAAGGGGTCCGAGAGGGCCGACGCCTGCCAGGGCTGCGGGTTGTTCGAAAGAGATACCGTGCCCCTGGAACGCAAAGGGCTAAGAAGGAACATGGATGGGTTTTAGTCAGTCAAGTCTGACACTCCCTTCCGCTCCGCCCAGAGCGGAAGAAGTCATTTGATGATTTCCCATCCTAAAAAAAAAAAAAAAAGGGTTAGGCAGGGGTGTAGCTATGTTACACCTACTTTTTGGCCAAGCCCCATGTAATAGACGGTGTGGGCTCAAAGCCGAATATGATCTGCTGTTGAGTAATTCCTAAAGGAAAAAACCAAATAAAACGGTGTCGAACCTGGAAATCGATCCCACGACCTCATGTACTTTGGACCAACTCGGCAATTTCTTTTATTTCATCCTAAAGAATCCATTTTTTTCGGTAGCCTTATTCTAAAACTTACAATGATTATATTTATAGTGCTCTACATAGATAGCACTTTTAAAAACTTAAAATAATTCAACCTTCTCAAACAAGATGATTTATTGCTCATCAAACAAAAGAAAACCTGTTGGGACTCTGATGCCCAAATTAGCTAGCTCGCTTGGCGGATATTCTCCCAGGGATTCATCAAGCTGACAGACAAAACTAGACAAACTAATAACAGGTTTTTTCTAACAAATAAACCATTTTTAAACAATAATATCTCACCTGTATTCCCAGGACAAATGCGTTCAGGGGCAGACAGAGGAGTAAAGTCAATGCCCTGCATTTCTTGATCTCTCTCTAAAAGATAGTTGATGTAATGGAGACGAGCTTTAATTACATCAGTAACTAGGCACCTTTCTGTACTCTGGGTTGCTATTTAATAAATCCTCAGACACTGCCTGATGATGATGACAAAGTGTAATAATAATCTTTTTATAATTTTTTAAATTCATAATTAAAATTTAATTCAATTTTATAATTTATTGTTTTAATATTTTTTTATAGTTTGTGTGAGAATTTAAAATGTTTTTGCTCTGTTTTTTGTAACAACTTTTCCTACGTATTGTATATTTGTATGCCACAAAGGCCGAACATGATGGATCTTTTTTGTTTATGAACAACCTGCATGCTTTGTTTGTATACTCATGTTTCCACCAATGAATGTCTTGTCTTGTCTTGCCTTGATGTCCTGGTGAAAATAACGGGATCCTGCTAAATGCTAGAAGCACAGAATTGGTCGATGCGGGAGTGGTAGTGGTTTTGGCTTTATGAGGCTGATGACTGCTTGATACGAGGATCGAAACGAATATTTTATCATCGGACCAGCAGAGATACGGCGAAGCATCACTGTTATACGGTTGAAGTTCCACGATCCCGAACAAAGCGCAATGCTTCCACATTAACTGTACGAACCGCTAGTCTATGGGATTCACTGCCAAAGTCTCTGTTTCCTGATCATTATAATTTGATTCTATTTAAAGTTTGAAAGTGCAAACTGGAAGACGATGACCTGGTGAAGGTTGCGGGGATGCGCTGGATGCAAGTCCCACGGGACCGGTCAATGTGGGGACACTTGGGGGAGGCCTATGTCCAGCAGGGGACGTCTTTCGGCTGAAATGATGATGATGATTTAAAATTCACATGAATCGCTTTCATGGCAAGGGAGCTCAACCCTAGGTCATCCTCGCTTCACATCAAGCGAGTTGGGGTCCAACGCAAACATGTACAGTATACAAAAGAATATCTCTTTGGAAAGTTCCGTTGCAGTTGCGTTTGCCAACGCTAAAACAACAAGGCATCGTGCAAGGCCATCTTCATTTTAATAATATTTTTATATAAGTTCTAAACTGGTAATATAAATTACCAACTACCCAAGCTACCATTTGTCCTCGTCCTCAAACATGCAACACTGCATCATTACAACCAATAAAAACAAACATTGGCGACAAACATTATTATAACAAAGTCTTGTTTGCCCAATATTTGTACAATCGAGTGGACATGTCAGTTGCTGGTCGCCGGTGCTGCCTCTCGACCTAGTAAGGAATGTTTAGAATTTATTTTTACAACGACATTTTGAATTTTCGTTGTAGTTTCTTGCGTTTTGTGTTATTGTTGTTGGTTTTTTTAGGTATCTCCCATGACGTGATTGAAAATGGAAGTTGGGAGGTAAGGTTGGGATGGTAAGGCCAAATACTCCTTTAAATTTGCAGTTTCTATGGATAAATGCTGAGTTTATATGTATGGGCTATGAGGAAGATGATCGATCTGTCTAAAAAGAAGTTGAACGGCTGAGATGATGAATAAGAGACGAGTATGCAAGAAGAAAACTTACAGGGCCCGCCCCAAAATTATTTGAGATAAGGGCTATATTGTTGAATTATGTGACGACGATAATGAGTTATTATGGTTGTCGGTCTGTCATGAATACTGCATTCAATTTGCTAATAATAAGATACCTTAGTAAAATTCAAGTACATACCTACATTCGCATTTATAAATTCACTGACAACAAAGACTATTTATGAGCCCCTTAATCTCATAACAACATCAAAAATAACCGTTAACAGAATTTACAAGATATTCTTGGACTCTTAAATAATGTAACGTTGTTTACATCCCACGTGAGTCGCCTCTTCGTTAAAAAGTCATGATAATTTACGCGCCCAGCTCAGTAAACGTTCCTCAGGGGATAATTCTATATTCGTTAGGTACGTTTGGAGTGTATTGATCGCTGAGTTTGATGTTATTAACGTGTAAGTGAGCGCTATTGAGTTATTTTATAAACACTTAAATAATCAGTACCGGGAAAAACCTGAAATTATTTTGTTCGAAAAAGTACAGAAATTACTGAATAAGTTTGCAGAGTGAGCAATCTGAAATGGCACAGCGCTGGGCCTGTCTGTCGAAAGACCGAAATCCGGTTGGGCAAACGAGTCTTGAAGTTGTGACCGTGTCAGCAACCACACCTTGAAACGCCCGTGAAAGCGGATTGGACCGACTACATTTAAAAAGGTTTAGGGGTATGAGGAACAGGGTGTAAAGTTCCTCGATACTCCTAAGAAAAGGGAGGATCCTCCGGCCAGACAGGTGCTATGTCTGGCGGGCAACTGCCCAACAGTTCTAGTCGGGTTTTTCTATATGCTCTTAAGTCGATGTAAACTTTGCATGTGAGATGCAGGAAATTGATGTTAGTTCTTTCGTCGTCTCATAGATGGCGCTGTAGTGCTTTTTGTTGGTCGCTACATCACTCCCCCCCGGAGACCGGAGGTCGATAGTCGAATGAGTCTTGAAGTATTTTTGCTTTGCCAGTTTTTTTTTTAAGCTCGTTGCCGCATTGTTCACGGTGAGTCGGAACAGTCTGCGGTGGTGAGGCGAACCCCAGTGATGTGAGCTTGTGTGCATGTGAGATGCAGGAAATAGATGTTAGTTCTTTCGTCGTCTCATAGATGGCGCTGTAGTACTTTTTCTAGTAAGTTGCTTTTTGTTGGTCGCTACAAAGGCAACAGAGACAGACTGAATGCAAAAGGCGGAAGACAGGGTGCTAACTGGCACAGCTTAGGAGAAGTCTATCCAACTGTGGACTGCGATAGCCTGCGTTAATTCAGCATCATCTGCCTAGCCTTTCCCAAATATGTTGGTTCGGCTTCCAGTCTTACCGGATGCAGCTGAGTACCAATATTTTACAAGAAGCGACTGCCTATTTGACCCCCACAACCCAGTTATACTGGATAATATGATAGTCTTTGGTCAGACTGGTTGTCAGTCTTTCGGGTCACTAGCTACCTGTGCGTTTATCAAAAATCTAACAAATAACAGCCGGGACCAACGGCTTAACGTGCTTTCCGAGGCACTGATTAAATTCGGTATGTAATGGGTGGTCACCCATCCACAGACCAACCTAGGCAGGCGCCGCCTAAACTGAAGATTGATCGGAGCGGTTGTTCATCATGCCATGCTCCTGCAACCCATGCTATGGGTTTTGCCATAATCGCCACGCTTGGCAGGCGGGTTGGCGATCGCAGTACGGTTGTTACAAAAGAACAGAGAACACTGCTGCCTATTCTCTGGCAAGTCCCTTATTCGCCTTTTATGACACCCACGGGAAGATATGGGATGGTGCTATTCTTTACATCCGACACCATAGAGACGCGAGCGGTTGATTGATTATGGAAAATCTAAACAGCTTGCAAAAACCCTTGCTGGACTAAGAATTAATCTAAGATGCTACTCCTATTTTGACTATCATTATAGCATTTAATTGTAAACTGGAAAATGAGACTATTTAATAGATAGAGGGTGCAATGCAGTGACACGTAGGGCACATCTTTAGTGGGCGTGACCTACAGCATACTGCGGAATGAAATAAGCGTAGGTGGGTGCTTAGCTCGTGGAAAATTCATGTTTGTAAACTGAAATAGATAAAAATATCTATGATTATAACCGTATTTAAGCAAATATATTTCTAATGATTGTCGTTATACTCATATATGTCGATGTTTACCTTGAAATATCTCGGAAACATGACACTTTGGGGTGCCATGTTACTTGTTCTTCTATGTGTCCTGTACCACATACATACCACTTTCATCGTGCACCGCGATTTCGAAAAAAAAAACAAAATGGCGGTGGGTCGATATGCCAGCTTCCATACAAAAAAGTTCGAACCCCTTTCGATGGTTCAGAATTATGTATTAATTAAATTAAATTAAATTCATTTATTTCAGATAACTTGATCCATAGTACATTAAAATTAACATTAAAAACACACAAGATATTAAAAAATAAATTAACATTAGAATCAGTATCAAAATTAAAAATAACATAAATTAACATTAAAATCACAAATTAAAATAAAATACCATTAAAATCAAAACTAAAATCAATATACGAATTAAATAGGATATTAATTAAAATAAGATATTGAACACGCGGTAACGTTTATGCATCGAAGACGCTTTGACCCTGTAGATATGTCTTTCCTAAACCAAACCCTTCAAAGTTCAATACTCCCACTCAATAGCCTCCTTGCTCCCAATTCACCGCAAGTCCCACAACTTTCCATCCCTTCTTCATTATTTACATGACAAACATTGCCGGTTACAATATTAGTGTGAGGGACTATTGCAGGTAGTCCGAACTTTGGCAGATCGCTGTAGTTCGTTGTAGCTTGTAGTACAACCTACACGATCCTGCTCGAAGATGTTTTGAAGTTAGTTTTGGTTGAAGGTTATTGATATCTTGAGGGTTATAATTAGGAAGGAGGTAAAGTTAGGTAGGAAACGGGTTATGTACTTCCTGTATTTTGAATTAGACTGCATTGGTGGTATTTGAATGTTTTCATTGAATTTGAATTCATTCCAAGAAGGATAGCTGTAGATGTTTACCCAAATGTTAGACTAACCATCATCATCTGCGTAGCCTTTTCCCAAACTAACTTGGGGTCGGCTTCCAGTTTAACCGGATGCAGCTGAGTACCAGTATTTTACATGAAGCGACTGCCTATCTGACATCCATAACCCAGTAACTGGTTAAAACGATACCCCTCGGTAAGACTGGATGTCAGACTTTTGGCTTCTGACTACTCGTTACGACTGTCAAAGATCTACAAATGACAGCCGGGACCAACGGCTTAACGTGCTTTCCGAGGCACGGTGAAAACTCGGTATGTAATTATGGTCACCCATCCACGGACGAACCTCGGCAAGCACGGCTTTACCTTAAAGATCAACCCATGCGGCTTTTATTACTTAGCCACGAGCTCCTCGTAAATGTTAGACTAACCGGACCTTATCATATTAGCAGTAATAGCCTAGTGGTCTAACCATAAGACTGTCACATCATAGGTCTGGAATTCAAACCCAAGCCCCCTCTGATTTTTTGGATTACGAGTGTTTTGTATAATTATCAGTTGCTTCGGTGAAGGAAAACATCTCGAGGAAACCAGCATGCCTGAGAGATATTTCTCGACGACATGTACAGCCAAGTCAGAGAGAGGGCCATGGGCCTCATACAAACTCTGACAGCATGTTGGGCACTACACACGCGATTTCTTTTCTATTTCTTTATTTTGTCTTTCTATGAAATAAAAAATAATAACTCAAATATAAAAATAACAGGGCGATCAACTTTGATGTAACTGAACTACTGAAGCGACTTCCATAGTATAAATACACGCAGTAAACACGAAATTGTAATACACAAATTCAGATTAAGTAAAACTAGCAAGTTATTCTTATAAACAGTAAACGCTTTTAAAAAGTTGCCAAAGTCAGTTACAGAACTGACCGATGGAAAGTTTAAAAATTATATTAAAAAACGTGTTCTTACTAAAAAAGCATATTACAAAATTAAGGACTACGTTGAAGTTAGAAAAGTTTGGCCTTAGTCCCTTTGGACATGCGGCTTCCCTGATAGCTCATAAACGGCACAAATGTGTGGATGTCTCTAACTATTCTCAATCTTATTATTTTTTTTCCATTCTTTTTAATCAGACGTTTTACAATCGCTTTTAAATCATTACACCTTTTGTTTAGAATATTTACAGCACGGATGACAACATTTGTGTCACTTGTTTTATCTAGCCTTTTTGTGATATTTTGTTCTCTTTTTGTTTTTGTATAGACTCTTTTTTTATTACTTAACCAATTGTTTGTAAATGTGTGGACATTGTAGGCCTTATAGATTCCTAGATCCTTGGTAACTTTTTATCTCCTTCCACGTTTTGTAGTAAGCAACGACTTATTGTCGGGCCTACGATGTCCTCCCATACTTAAGTACTAATGCTGTAAGAAATATTGTAAAACCAAATGATTTTAAAAGAGTAACCACGAAACTGGAGTTTCTTGCCGGTTCCTCTCTATAGGAAACGAGCAACCCGAACCGAGCACTTTTTTGTCGACGTTTTATAAGTGCCCGTGTAGGCCTATGTAAAATAAAAAATATTTTGATTTCGAAGGATTCGATTGGTCACAGTTCTAACCTAAACCATTATTAAAATTAAGTCAGAATGTCTTATGGTCGTACTTTTGTAATGAGCCTTAAGGCAAACACAAATAAACAAATCGCAATTGGTAGCAATTGCAATAATATGTTTGGTAAACCTTTTGTTCTTTTTTAGGTTCATCATCATCATCATTTCAGCCGAAAGACGTCCACTGCTGGACATAGGCCTCCCCCAAGAAGGGGGGGTTTTGCAATAATCGCCACGCTTGGCAGGCGGGTTGGCGATCGCAGTACGGTTGTTAAAAAAGCACAGAGAACGCTGCTGCCCATTCTCCGCTAAGTTTTAAGAGCTTTTTAAGGGCTTTTTTAGGTTGTTTTAGTATAATTATCCTTTCTGTCAAAGGCAGACTATGTACAGAACCATTCTGCATTAGGCAGTTACACACTCTATAGATTTTAATTCACTAGAAAGAATTCTACTGTGCTATTGCTGTTGTATAATTAACAATAAAAACATCCATCTTTCATTATCTGGATAACATATTTAAAATACAATAAATAAAATATTCGTAGTACATGAATATTGTACCAAAAACAATGTTGGCCCGAGGCAAATATTTTAACGATGATCTATTTTAATTACAAATCAGTTAAATGTAAACCATTTTTGTTTATTTTGATGTATTGTATCTGTTTATTCATGAGTTTTAAATAGCTGATTATAATAATGTATTAATATGTGTATTGGGACTTCATTAAATACCCAAATTCAGATATAATTTTTAATTATTTCCTTCTCATCAAACTTTTTGTACCTACCTAGATAATAAGTAAATGATGTGGTTGCCTATAATTGGAATAGCACACTTGTATTGTCCTTGTATATGTTAGCATGCATGTAATTGTGTAGCCTCTGTTGGCGATCCAAATAAATAAATAAATTACTAACACTATGAGTCTTGTTGCTCGAAATAAATAAATAATAATAATAATTACTTACACAGTACTTATTTTTATTTTAGTATTTACACAGGCATAACCAAGTAGCCACGATTATTCACCAGCAACTTGCCTTGAAATATGAGCTTGTGGATTCTGAGGTACCGTACTACAAGTATGTGCCCGACCCAGTTCTCGAGAAAGACCATGTCACGCTGTACTGGGATCGGCCTATCAATACTGACAGGACTATTGTCGCCAATAAGCCTGATATAGTGGTGATAGACCGATCAACGCGCCGCGTAATGATAGTCGATGTTACCATCCCGCTGTGGCAAGTGGATTCCGTGACAGGTTATAGAAAGGAAACCCAAGGTTACTTAACACGTTTATTAGACATGAGACACAGAAATATCAGGGAGTGAGTTCTAAGGTCTCTAAGCACTTTGCACTGGTCACTTGGAAGATAGAAAGAAGGAAGTTACTGCCCTGGGCTTAGGCACGTCGCAGCACGTGGGCCGGCGTGAGGTTGCAGGGCAGGCAGCGGAGCGGAGAGGCGACCCCAGAGGTCACCATCGCAGTGCGTGGGCAGCACCACGCAGGGAAGAGAACGAGCACGCGTCAGTCGCGCTCGCCGGCAGGTAGGCAGGCAGGGTCTTCAGCTTGGCACTGGTCAGCAGAGGCAAGTAGCCTCAGCACGTGGTAGCGTGGGCTCTCGGTACCCACGAACACACGTGGCTGCAGGCACAGGCGGCGGTAGCGGCCGCGTAGGCAATGCGCGTGTCCTCGACTGGAGCTGTAGCCCTAACCTTGAGGTGTAACCCAAGACTGGAACCCTGGAATCAGCGCGTGGCGGGTGCATCCGTAAGCGTTGTGCCAGAACATAGCAAGCCTCCGTCGATGCGTGCGTCTCCCAGCCGTAAGCCCATAGCAAGGTGGATGAAGGAAGACTCACCCATCGTGGCGGCTTACAATAAGAGGTTATGCGCGCACATGCCCCTCAAGCCCTTCGAAGGTTCCTTGCCGCGCGGTCAAGCGATTTAAGCGAGCAGCTAGGTGCTGCGCGGCGAGGCAAGCATGATGCAGGATGGAGAAGCATGTGAGCGCATTCACAGTGAGGTGCAAGGTGGCAGTTAAAAGAACATAGTTTATCTCGACAGTCATAGCGAGGCTGCCGAGAAGTATTAATGGCTGCCGGACTGCGCCGACAGACATACATAGTTAAAGAAAGCAATACATAGAAAACAAATAAGAGTTACAATCACACTGAGCACTTACCCGTTTATCTCGGGGTTTAGTATTTAGACGCCTGGGCTGGAGTTGGAGAAAGAGGTCGTGGAATGACTTGCGTGAGCTTATATAGTACATTACGACGGACGCCACTCCTACTCAAGCAATGACGTGTTCGTATTTGAAAGATTTAGGAATGTCACTCGTTTCTAGTGATGTGCGTTTTAATCGGTTTTTTAGAAAATCGACTACAACGCTACAGTACCCCGGCTGCTATGAAAGGATTTTCCCTAGGGGAAATCCGCTAGAAGGCCTGAACCACTAAACTGACTACTGATACGTTCATACATCCCATTCATGTGCTTCTATTCCATCAATCATTCATCTACTCATACTATGTCCGTCATTGACTTGGAAGTAGTCCTAAGTCAGTGACTTACTGTAGCATTCAAGAGGTAAACTAATAGTTGCTAGTTTAACTCAAGTCAGTCAGTTGGAAAAACAACAAGATATCAGCAAGTGTTCCTCCATAGGGTTAGGTAATCAAGGTTTTAAAACGCAGGGTAATGTATCTATTTGCTAGGTAAGAGTTTAATCCGTTGTTGATTGTTGTACGTTAAGACGCATGTAGTAAAGTTGAAGTTCGATTGAAAAACTACAAAATTTAAGTTTTATTCAAAAGAAAAAATTCTAAGTTTTAATTTTATCAAAGGAATACATTTTAAAGATATTTATCTTAAAATATTATTTATTTATTTATTTAGCAATTGCTTAATAGAATTAATTTAATTTTAGTTAAAGTTTTAGGAAAACAAGCTTTATTTTTTTTTTTAAATTTTGAAGCTAACATTGATCTAAGTCTCGGTCTAAGATCAATGTCTATGGTAAAATTATTCTAAGTATAAGATTCGGTACAAGTCCTATGTTAATGACGAAGTTGTTGTGTGCGAATATCCGAACGTAATTGACGACGTTCAAAAACCAATAGTCCATGACCATGACAACTGTCAAAATTTAGTTAGTGTCAGTTGACAGTCAGTTCTTAAACGTCATCTGTCAACAACACCGGAATAGAATTACTTTAGGTTATCTTAGGACATGCTGACCGACTAATTTATCTAGATATTTAGCTTAATAAGGTTAAGGTTAAGGTATTAGTTAATTGCAACTAAACTTACGCCCATTGTGTTATTAGTAGTTGAGCGAAGTTATAGAAGTAGTAAGCAACTTTTTTGATAGTTTAGTTTTAAGGTTATGTTTACCGAAAGTTTAGTTTTGGTAGGTTTAAGATACATGCGTTCAACAATCATACGAAGTGATAAAGTTAGATTAGGGTTCAGATTGTGTGCTTTGGTGAAAGTACTTTAGTTACTTATCGTTTTTTGTGTATATTTTTTGATTATTTTTAGATAATAGTTAATTATTAGGAAGTTATACGCAGTAGGCTATTTTTTTGAGTTGCGATCCGCTCATAGTTAGTTTGTTTATAGTTACTAGTAGTAGTTTATGTAAATACCATAGTGATATTTACCAAGGAATGGTTTAGAGCCAAATCCTTTAGGACTTATTACCAGGGTAGACTGGTATAAGATATAACTGGGCAGCTCCAGTTTACTAGTAGTTTAGAAAAATACCATGTAGTGATATTTTCCAGGGAATGGTTTAGAGCCAAACCCTTTAGAGCTTATTACCCGGGTAGACTGGTTATAAGATTATCTGGGCAGCTCCAGTTTACTAGTTTTAGTTTAGGTAAATACCATGTAGTGATATTTTCCAAGGAATGGTTTAGAGCCAAATCCTATAGGACTTATTACCAGGGTAGACTGGTTATAAGATTAACTGGGCAGCTCCAGTTTACTAGTAGTTGTTTAGGTAAATATCATGTAGTGATATTTTCCAGGAATGGTTTAGAGCCAAATCCTATAAGGCTTATTACCAGGGTAGACTGGTATAAGATTCAACTGTGGTATGTAGTACCTACAGTTGTTTGCATAGTTATTTTAGACTATGCCATTTTAGAATTATTTTATAGTTCATGGGAATTGAAGTTAGAAGTTTTTGATAGTTTTAGGTTGTCTATTCTAGTTTAAAATCTCATTAGTGAATAAATGCAGTTATTTAATTTGATTATTCCTGCTTTAATCTGTTTTTAGTTAACCGTAGGAAGACAACACAATACTACGCGGTAGTATGCCATACAGAATTACTTTGACCTCCAGAGTAGCCTTGGGGTCAACAGTATCTCTCTATAGGTACGCCTTTACTGAGAAAAGTTGTAATATTGCCCCTGTAACCCTTGTGGCATAAGCCATTAGAAAAATAAAGTAAAGAGTTACTGGATAGGCTGGATGAGACAGAGTATCTATGTGATGTGTAGTGTGTGTGTAAGTGTGTGTGTGTGTGTGGGTCAGCAGATAGTTCTTGACTAAAGCGGCTTACAACCATGCGGACCATGGCAGTACGCTAAATAATTTAAGTTTTGTCAATTGATAGTAAGTAATAGTAGTTTGTTTTAGATTTAGTTTTAGTTACTTATGTATTGAAGTTTATATATTCATAATTAGATATGTAGTTTATTCAGCTATGTTATGATTTTCTTTTGTCATGGCTGGGTAAAAGTTTTGTTGAGTTAGGTTTTGATAAATATTCAAAAGTTTTCTTAGTAAAGATTAGTTAAATGGTTTCTAAGTTTGATGTATTTTATTTAAATTACATTTAATTTGATAGTTTTTAGGCTCTATTAGTCTAGTTTATTTTAAAAGTTACTTTAGTCTTTTTTTATTTTAATTATAATCCCACACAGTAGACTGGCAAATGGTGTGCCATTAGTATAACTATAAGAACGTTATAGCTATCTTAGGTAGATGGCGAAAGCGGTAGAGCTTGTACGCCGGGGACTAGGGTTACCTAATCTCTGGTGCAAGTTGACCTCCTACAACAGATGGAGTAAAGTTGTAGGTGTGTAGTTCCCTTGGCATCGTCTGACCCAATATTGAGCCAGACACTAGGTAGTATTAGCTAGGCCTACGGGATTTATGATGGACAGCTCCACCTTAAATCCTTGGCATGCTTAGTTCCTGGTGGTTTTAAATTTATCGGGTGAGAGCTCATTGTGATTTAATAGTAATTGATTAATTTATCAACTATAGCTAAAAAATACAATTCCCGGTCCTAGCGGCAAGTGTTAGTTAACAAACCAGGATGTCTGCACCTCGAGAACAACTGGTACAGACGGAAGATAGGGAGGAACAAGGTAGAAGGAAATAGTTTTACTCACTGCCGGTCAAGCAGACTCACAAGACCGTGGTTAGGCTAAAGGTGTCTTGGCCGCAGTAAGGGGATAGCATAGTTTACTGGATTAGTAACAACAAAAGGTACTTACCGCCACTATGGAGAGTATAGGAAAGAGTAACCAGTGCAAGAACTTAGAGAACCTTTACCGAGTGGGCGCCACTGTGGAAAGTGGATTCCGTGACAGGTTATAGAAAGGAAACCCAAGGTTACTTAACACGTTTATTAGACATGAGACACAGAAATATCAGGGAGTGAGTTCTAAGGTCTCTAAGCACTTTGCACTGGTCACTTGGAAGATAGAAAGAAGGAAGTTACTGCCCTGGGCTTAGGCACGTCGCAGCACGTGGGCCGGCGTGAGGTTGCAGGGCAGGCAGCGGAGCGGAGAGGCGACCCCAGAGGTCACCATCGCAGTGCGTGGGCAGCACCACGCAGGGAAGAGAACGAGCACGCGTCAGTCGCGCTCGCCGGCAGGTAGGCAGGCAGGGTCTTCAGCTTGGCACTGGTCAGCAGAGGCAAGTAGCCTCAGCACGTGGTAGCGTGGGCTCTCGGTACCCACGAACACACGTGGCTGCAGGCACAGGCGGCGGTAGCGGCCGCGTAGGCAATGCGCGTGTCCTCGACTGGAGCTGTAGCCCTAACCTTGAGGTGTAACCCAAGACTGGAACCCTGGAATCAGCGCGTGGCGGGTGCATCCGTAAGCGTTGTGCCAGAACATAGCAAGCCTCCGTCGATGCGTGCGTCTTCCAGCCGTAAGCCCATAGCAAGGTGGATGAAGGAAGACTCACCCATCGTGGCGGCTTACAATAAGAGGTTATGCGCGCACATGCCCCTCAAGCCCTTCGAAGGTTCCTTGCCGCGCGGTCAAGCGATTTAAGCGAGCAGCTAGGTGCTGCGCGGCGAGGCAAGCATGATGCAGGATGGAGAAGCATGTGAGCGCATTCACAGTGAGGTGCAAGGTGGCAGTTAAAAGAACATAGTTTATCTCGACAGTCATAGCGAGGCTGCCGAGAAGTATTAATGGCTGCCGGACTGCGCCGACAGACATACATAGTTAAAGAAAGCAATACATAGAAAACAAATAAGAGTTACAATCACACTGAGCACTTACCCGTTTATCTCGGGGTTTAGTATTTAGACGCCTGGGCTGGAGTTGGAGAAAGAGGTCGTGGAATGACTTGCGTGAGCTTATATAGTACATTACGACGGACGCCACTCCTACTCAAGCAATGACGTGTTCGTATTTGAAAGATTTAGGAATGTCACTCGTTTCTAGTGATGTGCGTTTTAATCGGTTTTTTAGAAAATCGACTACAACGCTACACCGCATGATGAGAACCTCGTGAAGGCTGAGAAGGAGAAACAAATAAAATATCTCGACTTGGCACACGAGGTTGTCAGCATGTGGAATGTGAACTCGGCTATCATTGTGCCGATTGTCGTAACGGCCAATGGCCTTATGGCTAAAAGCTTCGACGAACATCTCTCGAAGCTCTCACTCGGCAGTTGGATCAAGAGCCAGATTCAGAAGGCAGTACTCCTTGACACGGCCCGCATTGTGAGGAGGTTCCTGTCTCTGCAGCCCTAACCACCGGTAGCTTGGACCCTGCTCCCGACACCGGCGGAAAAACCTATTTTTTATATTTTTAAATGTTTTTTTATATCTTTTTGTAAAAATATTTAAAAATGTAAATGTAAATAATGTAAAGTTAATTTAATGAATAAACGGAATAATAGATAATAATTAAATTACCTTCACAACAAGTATTACATGTACGATAAAACCTAAAGCAGTCACCATTTAATTTTATTCATCATCTTGCTAAGCCTTTTCCCAACTTTGTTAGGTTGGCATACAGTCTAACCGATAGCAGCTGAATTTCAATATTTTACATGGAGCGACTGCCTACCGGACCTCCACAACCCAGTTAGTACTAGGTAATACGACGCTTTCTTTCTTTTTTTTTCGGATGGTATATCATCGAATGACTCCTCTCGCTCTCGGCGGAGCGGAAGGGAGTGTCAGACTTGTACTGACTAAAACCCACCTATGTTACTTCTTAGCCCTTTGTTTTCCAGGGCCACCACGGTATCTGTTTCGAACAGTCCTGCAGTCCTAGGTAATAAGACCCCTTTTGGTAAGACTTGAATCTTTTTTTTATGTTATTATCAGGCAATAATGTTCCAACTCCTGAGACACATCTTCTCTATGAGAGGGAGTGAGTCACATAATCCACCATGTAGGCCCAGTGTGGGTTGGTGGATATCACAGGTTTTCAAATTTTGTTTCCAAGACATCCCTGTTTTCTCTTCGTGTTTTCCTTCAAGAACAATGCATAAAGTCCTCATGTCTATCATTATACTGACCAGTATCCTCCGATGTATTTAAGTACATATGAACATAGATTACAACCCTGCAAGCTCAGCTTAACCTCACGAATTGGTTTAAAGTTGCACACAGTTTCATAATTATGTAGTAAATCCCAGATATCGACTACCAGAACACGACGTCAGAAGTAAGTACCAATCATCAAAGGACTGACCGCGACGACCCACTTACAGTGTCACGGTAATGATGTCCATATAGGGCCAGTAATTGTCAATACTTTACCGGAACTTATATTTCACGCTATGCCATTAAAAACACGACTATAGATTGCATTACCATACTAAGGTTGAAAGTTACTTGCGCATAGAGTTACGTCAGTTTTTCTGCTCGTGGCTAAATAATAACAGCTTACCTAGGTTGGTCCGTGGATGGGTGACCACGCATTAAATACCGAGTTTCTTCCGTGCCTTGGTAAGCACGTTAAGCCGTTGGTCCCAGCTGTCATTTGTAGATCTTTGACAGTCGTTATAGATAATCCTGGGCCCGAAAGATTGACATTAAAAAAAAAACAATGGTAATTTTAGCCAAAAGTAGTAAAGCAATTACGGGACCGACTATATGATTGAAATCAAGGCAAATAACACGCTTTGTAATAATGATCACTGGCTTGTTTAATAATGATATTCCATTTGTAGTCTCTTTTATGTTCTACACGGTTCTACACAACACACAGCTAACTTAATCTATCAAGTTTACTTCAGTGCGTATAGTCTTGGTGGTTTTGTGGTTTGAACTAACTTGAAGTAAGGTTGTGGGTTCAAGACTTTCAAGTATTAAAGTGACTTTTTCAATAATAAAAACTTCTTTTATTATTAAGAATCTTGAACTCACTCATTAAGATCAGCCAGCGTGGAGACACGTGTCTACCGAAGAGTTGGCAGAGCTGGACACAAATCCAGCTTCCAAAAATCTTCTGAGAAATCCGAATTGTCTTGACTTGGTAGCACTTGGGGGAGGTAAGTCCAGCAGTGGACGTCTTTCGGCTGAAACGATGATGACAATGAACCGATTTGTAAGCAAGGAGGAGGTTATGTATTCCAGCATCTTTTTTTTCATGTTTGGATTACTTTTTCTTCGTGATTACTGAGCCGAATTTCGTGTTTTTTTTTCATTTGGTAGAGGAAACACGAGTGTTGGTCCCACCACACCACAATTGTATTCGCTTTGCTTGAGAAGTACGAGTATATGAGTCAGCTCCTTTAATACGTATTTTTCATTCATTGCGGGTGTTGATAATGTCATAATAACTTCTATTTACAGTGTACAGCAATTTTCGCATGATAACAATTTATGTGGAATATCACAACCAAAAAGAATAATATTAAAAACCTTTTTATAAAATGAAAATCCAACTCCAAAAAAAACCACATCGTTGGAAAAAAAGTCTTTTACAAGATTTGGCGTTCATATCAATGCCTACTTGTGAAACAGGATTAAGCCATCTTTCATAGCACATAACAGCTATTTTTTGGGAGACACGGGATCCATAACATACTCAGAAAATAAATTCAGAATTCTAGATCAATCTAAGAGAGAAATTCAATCAATTCCTATACCTACGCAGTGCGTAGGAAATATAGAAAACAGAAACACTTTCGTTTTCTTTCTGTATGAGGAACAATTTGTCTGAATGTATGTGAAATAGTAAGACATTATGTACAGGCTGACTTATTGTACCATTTATTTTTCTTGTATACGTGTTTGTTGGCAACAAAAGGTAAAATATTTTTCAAAACTATTTAAATTTGATATTTTACATTAACCTATTTGAACAAAAAACAATAAAATATTTAATAAGTAAGTGTCTGAAAAAAGTGTTAACTTTGAATTAAAAAACCTTTATTTTTGGAACAAGATTCAAGAATAATATTCAAGCATTATAATATGCATTGCTCGCAGAACGAATGGCCGATGGGGCCGAAAAGTTCGGGAATGGCGACCGCGAACCGGAAGCCGATGCAGTGGAAGGCCTCCCCACTAGGTGGACCGATGACCTGGTGAAGGTTGCAGGGATCCGCTGGATGCGAGTCGCACGGGACCGGTCAATGTGGTGACACTTGGGGGAGGCCTATGTTCAGCAGTGGACGTCTTTCGGCTGAAATGATGATGATGATTATAATATTTAAAAAAAAAACTAAAAGATTTTCCACTCACGATCCAACAGTATACACACCTGAAATTACAAGTCACCCTGTAGGTAAAAATATTTACCAGCAATCTTGGAAAAAAGAATGTTGATTGAAGACCTGAACGCCGAAATATCTGGCCAATCTCGAACGGCAGTAATAGAAAAGTTTCAGCGCTATATTTACACTTAGTAAATGAAAGTAGGTAATGTTGGTTAAGTTAGAAGCGGTTACGATAAGGTTTTTTTTAATATTTTGTCTATGAATGGATGCACAGTCAAAATGGAAGCCAACCCTACCTACAGATAGTTATTCCGGGTCTGGCTTTTTGTGTATGTAAGTTTAAATGTTTGTAAGTGCACCCACGATGCAGGAGGAATTCCTAGCGTGGGACAGTGTTTTTTTAAAAAAAAATCCCAACATAATTGGGAATGGGCTAAGCAGATGATACTTGTCTAACAAAGTGTTTAGCCTCGACAATAATTAATTACTTATTATTTTCTTATCAAAATAATGGGACTGTTAATAGACACATAGGTACACAGCAATAAATTGAGTTTTTTTTTTTTTAAACAAAATGGCATATTCCTGCGGCCTCACACGACGGTCGGGATAAGATGACAACGCTATATCAGCGATAGTAATGAAAACGTCAAAAATGTGTTGAACTCACCTAGGCTACTCGTACTAAAAAGCTTAGTGGTTCCAATTTTTTTTTATTATTATAATATTGACAATACTTAATTCAATAATACAATTTTAATGGGATTATCTGTTTAATGAGTGCATGATTTTGATCAATAATTAATTTAAATAAAATATGTAACTTTATTATATATTTGCATGCCGAAATTCATCATCATCATCATCATAACAGCCGAAAGACGTCCACAGCTGGACATAGGCCTCCCCCAAGTATCTCCACATTGACATAACATGGGGGATTTTGCCATAATCGCCACGCTTGGCAGGCGGGTTGGCGATCGCAGTACGGTTGTTACAAAAGCACAGAACGCTGCTGCCCATTCTCTGGCAAGTCCCTTAGTCGCCTCTTATGACACCACGGGAAGATATGGGTTGGTGCTATTATTTACGTCCGACACCATACAGAACCTCTCCTTCTTCTTCCTTCCTCCTTCTGTACCTTATTTAGGCAAATAAATGCATTTGATTTTTGATTTGAACATAACACAACATCACGCATGTAATCCCCGAAGGGTAGACAGAGATTTATCAAATAGTAATCCAATTTTTTTCTAGCAATCAGCTCTTAAAACTACCCTAGAACAAAAATCACCATTTCTCTTATAACTTGAACCCCCACAGAATAAATAGGTTTAACCGGTGGAAACAGAATGCCCGCTCCGGGCGATCTATCAACGTCCCTAAAAACTGGCAGTAATCGATAACTAAACGACATCGGGACATTCTACAATAGATCAAAGTTCAAACTTAAATGGTAAAGATTTGGTAATGATTGTGCCTTTAAATTGTGGTAGCTGTAAGTTGGAAGTTCAAAGACTTTTGACCTTTAGGGTGTGTTTAGAAGTTAGTGGAACTCCTTGTTTTAGAATTGGGGTAAGAACGTACGTTTAACTACTAGGAAACAGCCAGTAGTGTAGCTTTTATGTTGCTCGTCCAATAGCAAACTGGTGAGCTGGTCAGAGAAAGAGTTGTTAGGTTTTGGAACGAAGTTCCTTATCGCGCGTTGCGAAAGGGCGGAAAACACTAAGACGAAAAGTTGTAACGACACATTTTTTTTCCTTTCGATTAATTAGTGAAGGAATTGTAATATTTTTTTTAAGTTATAATTAACTTTAAAAAAATCTTTCTTAAATGAACTTCGTTTCATCCGGGTATACCTCTCAAGTTTTTTTTTTTTTCTTTCGGGAACTTCTCAGTTGTAGGCACGGGGTTTGGACATGCCCACGCTCGATAGCAATGGGTTTGCTCCCTATTACATCATCACCAGCAGCCTAGCCTTTTCCCAACCGTGTTGGTGTCGGCTTCTTGTCTATCCGGGTGTAGCTGAATACCAGTATTTCACATGGAGCGACTACCTATTACATGGGACTTAAACATAACTGGTGAAATGTTCCAAGAAGAAGAAAGAAGTGAATGAGAATGTAAATGGAATTTCCCCCTCACTTAATTTTTTAGCTTCGTCATGTTTTCGAATTGATGATACGAAACGTCATGTAGATTGTGGCTTTAGGACTACTGTCCTAACGTCTTCAAACGTTTTACGTCTTCAAATGTGCAGGAAAGACGATCCATTGCATTGAGTCTCGAAAAGATTATGTATAATCCTACTTCCTACTTGAATATTATAAACGCGAAATTTTGTAAGAATGTATGTTTGTTACTCTTTCACGCAAAAACTACTAAATGGATTTTGATGAAATTTGTTATGTATATAGTTTATACTCTGGATTATATGCTATTATACGCTACTTTTTGTCTCGGTCTGCACGGGTGAAAACGCGGGGCGCAGCTAGTCAGCACCTCCATAATGCCAGATTGATTTTTTTGCTGTGTCTAGTTTACAACTACATGTTATATTAATTCAAACACATAGGCAATTCGTCAATATAATGGGCGTAAAAAGACCCTTAGTGAAGCCAAAAGATACTTGTTCTCCTCTCAAACATTGTTGGGGTCGGCTTTCAGTCTAACCAGATGCAGCTGAGTACCAGTATTTAGTACCTGAGTGACAGCATACATGGCGACTTCAGTAGTACGGAGACTTCGGCAGTTGACGTGACGGCTGGAATGTTGGTAGGGCGACCCTATGGTGGGGTGGCCTTATTATGGAGAAAGGGTATATTTAATGACGTGTCAGTCATACCGAGTGATAACCCACGAGTGTGTGCAATACGTGTTAATACGAGTGAAAGACCATTCCTAGTGATGAGTGTGTACATGCCCACGGATGCAGTCGGTAATCTACCCGAATTCTCCCATTGTTTGGGCTTGGTAAGTGCGATTATTGAAAACAGTGACACAGAGGCAGTATATTGTCTAGGTGACTTTAATGCGCATCCCGGGGAGTTGTTTTATAATGACTTACTGAGCTACTGTGACGAAAATAATTTGACTTGTATGGATGTAAATATGCTTGGCGCGAGCTCGGAAACACATACTTTCATAAGTGATTGTAACGGGGCAAGACGATGGTTAGATCATTGTCTTTGCACAGAATCTTCTGCAAAAACGGTTAGCAATGTTAATGTTAAGTATGATGTTATGTGGTCGGATCATTACCCCTTGCTGATTGAATGTGATCTCAATGTAATTAGGTCTAAATTAACCAGACGACAGCCTAGTGGCAATAAAGCTGTGTGGGGGGAAAAAAGCCCGGAGGCAGTTAGTCTTTACATGAAGGAATGTCACCGCCGTCTGCGAGAGATTGACTTCCCCACAGAGTTGTCTGAGTGTTGTGATCGAATGTGTAGTGATCCGGCTCATAACAGGGTCATTGATTGTATGTACCGTGATGTTGTTTGCGCTCTTAGGGACGCCGCTATTATTAGCAGGGAAACTCGAAAGGGCAATGGGTCGCGAAAGCACACAAACAAGCTCAATTATAATTAACAATTGGTAGGTACCATTAAAGTAGTAATTAGACACAGACGTACCTTTATCTAGACAATAAAAAGTTTTAATGATAATTTCAATTAGTTACAGCGACCGTAAATCCATTCCCTACATATACTCCGAAAGATAATAGACAGAAGGATAACGATATCAGAAAGGGTTGATTTTTGAAATCATAAAACTTCGGGGTATGAGGAACAGGGTGTAAAGTTCTTCATCCCCTATAAAAAGGGAGAATCTTTTAACCAGACTATTACAGTTAGACAGTTCTGTCTGGCGGGCGGTTGCCCGACAGTTGTTGTCGGACTTTCCTATAATTATAGTCTGAAGTCGACGTAACTTTGCTTGCGAGATTCAGACCATATTAATTCTTCAGTTTTGTTCATAGAAGGCGCTGTAGTACTTTTTGTAGATCGCTACAAAACAATAAAAAAAAACTGACCCATTATGTAGATGCAGAAGGTGTCTTTGCTTTCATAGTAGTTGCATAAATAAGACTGAATAGAATGGACCAAAGAGCTAAAGATAGCGGTGAAGAACGAATCCATTGCGGGATATAAGACGAAGATAGTTGAGTACAGGTCTACTACTGTTCATTTTTGATAAGTGTAATATTTCTATTGCACAAATAAAACAGCAGCAGGCACCAGAGAGCAGCGGTGGCCCAGTGTTTGGCAACCCCGTCTTACAAGCAATAAGCCCTAGGTTCGAACCCAGGCAGGCGCATTACTTTGTTTAATTTATTTCATCACCGCTGCTCTCAAATACGGTGAAGGAAAACATCATGAGGAAATCGGCATGTCCTAGAAGTAAAAATTCGAAGACATGTGACATCTACCAACCCGTACTGGGCCCGCGCGGTGGATTATAGCCCACTCCCTCTCATAGAGAGGAGGCCTGTGTTCCAGCAGTGGGAAAATTATAGGATGATGATGATAAATAAAACTGTCTGCTGGTGAGCCAAAGAGTCCTATAAGTAAATTATGCTATCAGCCATAGATACTACAATATGTATTGGTTTCACGTCTTAAGCTGAAAACTGACTGTAAACCTTTGCTCTAGCATTACTCACTACAAGAGGCTCTAGTATGAGCGCGCGATGTAAACGTAGCGTATATAATTGTTTTAATTGGTTGTCTGTAGAGTCGGTTTACGGACGATAGTTTAACGTGACAACGTCATAACAAAACATTAATGAAATGATTGCATACTACATTTTTACATATTACATTTATGAATAGCACGCCGAACGCTCAAGCCAATTGTGCCTTTTGCTTGGTCGTGCAACGCTCTCGCTCCGATCTTAACGTTACAATGAGACATCCTTTTTCGAGCGTGTGGCGTTCATCGATTTGTTAGACGTTCTCACACACACGTTTAACATGCAATATTTTCATGATTTAAATAATTTATTCATATCTATGGATGATACTGAGTGTGCTGGCTTTAAACAATTTAACAAAGATGCTATAAGATAGTTGTGTTTTCGATTCAATAAGCGACGTTCAAACTTTACTCATGCTAGGGTCTCAGATCTTTCGATTTTGAGCTTTTATGGGGCACTAGTAGATAATTATGTCCAGCAATCGCAATCTTGTGCAAAATTCGCCTTCTGTATTTCATTTTCCTGTAACAAAGGTCCCCAAAACGTTGTTTTTCCTTCACATTAAAAGTAAGATAAGACAAAATTTCACAATTTGGTAACATAAAAACGTTATCTCCGAGCCACTGTTTTAAGAATTTGAATATTTTATGCGACTGAATGCTAAATCAACATTTTCTTCGTTTTAATCGTAATTTGAAGTATTGTGAGGGTTATTAAACGTTTTCAGATGATTTTTTAAAACACTCTCTCTTCACTTCACTCACTTCTCTCTTTTATTGCTCATTTGAAGCATTGAATTTTGTAAGGACGTCGGTGTTGTCTTGTTAGATTTTTAGGAGTAGGAGAAACAGTGTGCACAGTTCCTTGATACTCCTTAGTAAAGGGGAGGATCCTCCTACCAGACAGGTGTTATGTCTGGTAGGCAACTCATAACTGCCCGACAGTTGCTGTCGGGTTTTTTCTATATAGTCTTAAGTGGATGTAAACTTTGCTTGCGAGATTCAGACCATATTACTTCTTCAGTCCTATCCTAGTTGGCGCTGTAGTACTTTTTGTTGTTAGTTGCTTTTTGTAGGTCGCTACAGGTTCAATTTTTATGTTTCAACCAGACAAATTTTGTTACGCCAAATGATTGCCACCCGAAGTACCTGCGTACCCACTTTTATCTTCAACGAAATTAATGTAACAATTTGGTCAGCACGTCATCAGATCCTACTAAGTTATCAAAATAGCTAATCAAAACACGTTGTAGACTAACTTTCACTAGAAATTCACGGGTTAAGGATAACAATTTGTGGTCCCGACCACAAAATGGAAAAACACAGTGGTCCGGCTCACTACAACGAGCCAAAAACAGGTGCATGCACACAGACTCGTACGTATGGCAATCTCAAACAAATGACAGTCGTGAGTACGCTTGCACTCGCTGTACTTGAAGCATGTATATGTGTGTGTGTGTTTCCACTAGTTGTCTGACCTTCTGTTTTCTATCTATTCTGTGTCTCAACTCTGAGAAATACTAATTTTATTATTCACAAATTTTCCTGTGACTGCTAATTAATTTCTGAAACGGACCGTTTTTTGATAAGCCTCCGTGTAAACATTTTGTGCTTGTTACGCGTTGTCCTGGCAACGCAGAAAATTTTCCGTAGTAGGAAATGGGGGATATAATTGTGTTTCCATTGTGAGTTTTTTTTCTGTGATTGAACGTTGCTGCTGGCTATTAAATAGGCTCGAGGGGTAGTAGTTATAGTAAGCGTTTTTCTTTCAGTATTTGGCTGTAAATTGATTGGACCTTGTGTATCCTGAAATAGCCTTCAATTATCTTTTTTTTTCTTTTGCCAGTACTCCATCCTGTAATCCTGTTTATTGTCATCGCAGTTGACTGCGAAAAAATGTGTACCGAGTTAGACCTCCATGCTTTACATATTTTGAAGTCCAAAACGCTTTAGAATACATTTTCTTTACAAAGACTGTATCCCCGAAGATTTAGGCAAAAGAGTACCTAGAGTACCCAAAGAGGGCGAGCTCATTGGTATTAACCGAGCACAAATCTATTTTTTGGGTTGCTACCGGGAAATACCTGATGGAAAAACGCAAAAACACATTACTCAAACTCAAATTACTGATGTTGCTCAAAAAGCCGCTAAGCTGACGTGGAACTGGACTGGCCACGTCTGCCGCATGCCCAATGATCTCTGGGCCAAAATAAGCACTTTCTGGAGCCCTGACACAGCCAGAAGGCATCGCGGTAGACTTCGTAAAAACGGGCGGGACGAGTTAGACTAGACCAGCGACCAGTGGTCCACATTGGCCCTGGATCGAGACAATTTGGAAGTCACTGGGAGAGGCCTTTGCCCAGCAGTGGGATCACGCAGGCTAACAGTATCAGTACATTACTCGACGTAGGTATCAAACCCAGGCCCGTATAAAACTCAAACTCAAAGCATTTATTTCAATTAGACCTTTACAAGCACTTTTGGAAGTAAAAAAAACAAAAAAAAAACGCGAAGCTTCAGTCCCAGTCACAAGGCATTATAACTTGAGAAAGTACTGTAGTTGCCTATTCAAACCGGTATACTCGGTATTAGCGCAAATGCTACCAATAGGAAACAACCTTACTATTTCTTATACCATAGGTCAATACGTATGTTTTTGATTTGACAATCTTGTTCATAAACGCACAACAACACGAGTCAACAAATCCAGTGTATATCTGCTGCGTTTATTAAAACCTGGAAAAAAACCCTTAATTATTTTAAATTCACACCCAAAACCAAAAAACCCACACGTCACTTTAAAATTCATCACACAAAACAAAAAAGGGGCCCTACATTCACGCTAAAACGAAGCGGGTGAGCAGTTAATAAAGTATCAAGCTGAATCTCCTTAATCTCAGCGACGGGCGAACCGGAAATTAAAATATTCATAGCTGAACAGCTTTGTGAATATAAACATCTGTGTTTTGGTCTGACGAGTGTCGATATAAAAATGTTTCATAATCTTGCTCGAATGGCAACGTGTGGCGTATTTCCAGTAGATACAGATAGCTTTTCGTACGGAATCTGGTCTTGTAAATGAAAGATGAAGAGTCGATAAAGGCGTTCTTGGTTATGGCTTTGTTAACCGTACCAAGTGCATAAAACCTAGTCAGTAAATTTGGAACTGCTTTTGATCGAACATGGTCGAAAAATTTAAAAGAAACCAAATGTAGGGGATACGGACCTAAATAAATTAAAAAATTAATTGCTTCTACTGCTAGGATAATTAAATATGTATAGCTTATAAGTCCACTTACTAAGATTTGTGATGCTTCATCATCATCATCATTTCAGCCAAAAGACGTCCACTGCTGGACATCGGCATCCCCCAAAAAGGGGGGGTTTTGCCATAATCGCCGCGCTTGGCAGGCGGGTTGGCGATTGCAGTACGGTTGTTTCAAAAGCACAGAGAACGCTGCTGCCCATTCCTTGGCAACTCCCTTAGTCGCCTCTTACGACACCCACAGGAAGATATAGGATGGTGCTATTCTTTACGTCCGACACCATACAGACGTGTGCTTTTGTGGTGCTTACTCCAAATATTTTGTCATTTTCAGAATAAATATTTATTTACTTAAGAAATACTGCACCAGCACGAACGTAGTCTATCCTTACATTTTTCATAGGTTATTAAAAAAAATACATCTCATCATTTCATCATTTGCCTAGCCTTTCCCAGAACTTTGTTGGTGTCGGCTTCCAGTCTAACCGGATGCAGCTACGTATCATCATGAAGCTTCTTAAAAAATATAGCTGTTCCCTACAAAGGTGCAATACCTACACGGTAAAATTTAATGAAATAGCTGTTTTTTTTTTAAATTAGGTACCTATATGAATTATACAACTTTAGATTCGTCTTCGAATGTCTCCTGAACATCGGCACTACAGTCTATGCAACAACTCTTTCCAACAAATAACATTTGTAAAATGTAAACTTGAAATGTAAAGATAACTGAATTAAATAAGGGACAGTTACTCATTTAAACTTTTACGATTCTCCTTGTCCTCTAATTACAGAGGAGGTTATCAAGGGCTGGAGAACACAGAGTAGTGAGGCACAGAAGGTTCGCACCAATACTCACGCACACATAGACACATGCTTCACGTACGATGAGGCCAAGCGTGTATGAAACTTGCATTAATTTCAGATTGCCGAACGTATTTATAGTTCAACGCGATTGGAATCGCATCGTCCGAACCGAAACGAATCGAATGACGATTTTTTCACTTTTATAGTGTAAGTATCCGTCCGTTGACTGCCTCGTTGATCGAGTGGTTGCAAGCGCGATTGCTGAATATGAGGTCCTGGGTTCGGTTCCCGGGTCAGGCAGTGTTTTTGAGTTTTTCCATCGGTTATTTCTCAGTAGCAGCCACGGAGTCTGGATTTGTGTCCGGTTGATGGAAATAGACTCGCCCCTATTACATAGGAGTTAACCATAACTGACGAAATGTGGTGTGGTGTACTATTAGGTACGCCTCTACCTACCACTTTGGGGATTACAGGCGTGATGGTATGTATGTCCGTGAACCTATTTTCGCTCATGTATGGAACCCGTCTGGCCTTCTGTACATACCTATTTTATGTCGGGAGAATTATATTTTCTTTTTTTTTTGTGGCACAATAAACACTGGCCTTGGTCCGTTTTTAACGTGTAAATAAAATAATTATGGCGTTCCACTTTTAAACGCTGTGTTTGCAGTCTGTTTAGAGAATTTTTGATGGGGTCTAAAATGTTTGGGGAATTTAGAAAGTGTTGACGGTATTTAGGTGACACGGATGCTGATAGAAATAGGACACGGCTATGTAACAATGTTCTGTAGTTTTATAGGAACTGAGACATTAGGACACTTATTTGTCGGTCACGGTCACGTGTCCTGACGCCGGCTTAACATTTTTTACCCATCTCAAAAGTGCACAACGCCGCTAAAGAAGTTTTCACTTAAAAAAATAGACAAAGAAGTTCTATTATTCTAATCAACTAATCTTTTATTATAGTCGAAATGCAGATCACCAGAAGAAAGTTTCCAACCGTCTTATGATCTGATGACAAACGAACAGTCAGCACTTTTGTAACGTCTTCAAAGACAAATCCTATCTTGGAAACTTCACTTTACAATTTGTCAGAAACTCCTTATTATTGAACGCTAGTGCTGTGTCTCTCTAAGTGGTAGGAAGTGAAAGGGAGGAAAGTAGTGATATTGCAAAGTAAAATAGTTTAAGAAACGCAGCGGCGGTTTAGCAGATCTTTAATTTTATAGGATTTTTAAATTTCGATCGACGACGGCTAGGAATAGAATAAAATTTGTCTTGAGTCGTAAATTATAATTTATTGATTTTAGTGCAGTTTGGAAAATTGCCTTATTTAGTGAGATGGCAATCAGACGCTAGGTCGTTTGCTTTATAAGTGGCAATAACTAAAAACTTATGACTACTTTTCAGTAACATGGATTTATCCATGTTACTGAAAAAAAACACCCTTATCGGAACCGACCATAGGTACCTGAATCTCCTAGTTACGGAGGTACTGAAGGTTAAAGTTCCGACTCTCGCACACGATTTTTTCCAAATACAAGTTTAAAATGTTCTAAATTTACTGTACCTAAATACGTCCATACCTCTGTACCATTTAATGCATCAGCACTATTTTTTGAGTGCATAACATTAAGCCTACCGTTACTCGTAAACGTCATTTTTCACACCTAAATAAAATGTCGGCCATTTTGGCGTAGATTTTCATAGTTCTATGTACGAAGCTTGTTTCACGGGAACGTGAAACAAGAGTCCATTTACACCTTGCATATCAATCTTATACATTTTTGAGAAATCCACCATCTTGACAAAAATGCCACTTTGTCTAGCGATTCAAGCAGAAGTATTTCAGACAGGAAATCCTAACTACTCATTTGTATCTTCTATATCGGGTTTTAGTAGCAAAAATCAAGAGAAACTTCGTTAAGATACTTTTTCTATCCGTTAAATGTTTACCACTGCATTTACCTATTCAAAAATACTACACTACTTAGCTGTCCCACGCAACTTCGTCTGCGTCACATTTTCCCCGTTTTCGCAATATTTTTCATTGTTGCTGCGCTCCTATACAGCTCCATCTATTGAATACTTACTCAATTCAGTCAACAGATACCGCTATCTGTTGGAATCGTTTGGAGCTAACAGATAATTGTGACTTAATTTGCAATAAACTAATATTGCGACTAATTGAGATGTAATCTATCCTATCTTTTAAGTTGGATCAAACTGCACACGGTGTGCAAGTTTGATTAAAAGCGGTTAAGTAGTTTAGGAGTCCATACCCGACAAACAACGTGACACGTAATTTATATATATTATATATTTACCTGCTCACACATACACATTTAAAACTACACCAAGAAAATGTCAAACCAAGCCAATCATCAATTACAAAGTCGAGGCAAATACAGAGCTAAGCCATCGGACACTCGGGTTCCGTACAAACATAGTTTCCAATATTTATTTAGGGGACGAAGAATCTCGAACTTGGCCAGTCGATCCCTTACTGTGATACGTCACATATTCGTTTATCGGTGCAAACACGCTCTAAGTGGGTAGTATTTGATGATATGGTGGGGTCGGGAAGATCTTGAATCCTCGGTCACGACCTCGGGAGATATGACTCGCGCGTTTTTCACTTGTAGGAAACACGCGTGAGTGAGGACCGCAAATCACTTCACAAGGCAACCATATTTTGTCACTCTTAAAAATAACAGTACGCTTGTAATCCCTGAAGGTTCAGAGGTGTTCCTTATAGTATGTTTGATATCCGTGTGCGAGCCTAGTGCCATCTACAGGGTACACATCCAAACTCCGTGGCTGCTACTGAAAAATACTTGATAGAAGTACTTTGTCTCAGGAAAGGCAAAGTATTTTTTTATGGTCATCAGTCGCTTATGCTATCACTAGACGAGTTACTCATTATTATGTGGCGACCAGGTGGCCTACCATAAAGGCTTAAAACAGTATTGTTTTAACCTTAATCCAGAGTGGGAAAGAGATGGAGCTATACGTCCTCTATAGCTCTATGCCTTTTCCACTCTGGAATAAGTAGTATGTAACAATATACTAAACCTAAATAAATTCAAATCGTTTATAAAAAGGAAGTTATGCTTGAAAGCCTACTATCATGTAAATTACTATCTCGAAGATAAAAAGGCTTGGGATTAAACTGCTCCAATGAAATTTGCTTTGTGAATGTCGAAATTTCGGACTTCGCTTGTTTATTGTTGATTCCTTTGTTTATTGTTAATTCCTTTATTTTATTTTTATACACTGTGACATTTTTTATTTTAGTTTTACCTTATTTTTTACATTATTTTTTATTATTTTAGGTGACATTTACCGATTTGACATGAATACTTATTTCAGTATTTGATTATTTTTTTACTTTACTTTTTATTATTTTGATGTGACATTTACTGATTTTACATTTATTGATTTGACGTAAATAATTACTTTTTTATTATTGTTGTGACATTTATTGATATTCGTGATTTTTTAAAAATTCATTTCGTTAATTATTATTAATTACATTTGATTATTGTGAATGTGAGGACCATGTAGGTCACATTTTATTTTTTCGTAATTTATTGATCTTCTCCCACCACTATCTGGCAGTTTGAGTACTTTAAGCGACCTACCCAAATGTCCTTTCTTTGGTATTGTTCGTCGTTTCGTTGAGCTCCTTGAGTTATAAGTCGAGCTACACGATAACTGAGAAATGCTTGCACTGACTGGACAGGTCCACTCAAATCTGTGTGGTTCTTTCTTCAAAAGACCATTTCAGACACGTATCTGCATAGTCCTCATGTGAGTTTGCCAAGATTTTGTCTGGACCTTAAAAGAGACTGTGACCTCTGAGTTTGTTTCGGCTGTTTCTTCTCAGAGCAGTCAGGTACGAAACACCGGCCCCATCTAGTTTAAAAAAATTGACGTGTAAAAGAGTTTGTAAAAACCTACTTGCAAAATAAACATCATTTATCATTTATCAATACTACGTTAAAACGTCAAGATAATACACTTGAGCTACTTATTTCATTTGTTTCCACTGCAGTAGCTGTCGCTAGACGCGTGACGCTTAAACGTGCAGGTTGTGGGCTAGCAGTAAGGCATGTGAGGGTATGCTGTAAGGGTATTTCGTTGTAAGGGTGAGAAAGCTTGACGTGGGATTGGAATTTTGACAAGGACTTAGTACTTTGTGTTGGAAATTGTGGTATTTCCTTCTTTAGGCTATTCACTTCACGGTATTTGTACAATTTGTTTTACTGTTATATTTTATCTTAGGAGTTAGGGAATGTTCTAAAAATATCATCAGGGTTTGCATTCAGTCTCAAAATAGTGTTAAAAATACCTCTAATTAAATACAAGCTTTGACTTAGGTTTTATTAAAGCTGAGATTAGATTACGCTTAGAATTTAAACGTTTCTAAACTTGGGCTTTGGGAGTTTTCTTTTTTCTGTACAACTTTTCTAGTCACAATGTCATGCATTTAACATCGTTTCATTTTTTTTATTCCTTCTTTTTTATTTTAATTCCATAATGTCCGTTCAAAGGTTGTCTGGAAGATATCGCTATCAGCGATAAGACCGCCGTTGTAACCATAAAATTATTAGTTTTGTAAGCCCGTTATGTTTAATTTTTGTGTACAATAAAGTTTTATTCTATTCTATTCTATTATTTTCTTTCCCTTAATTATATCAGACATAACACCCCTCTTTTTTGGTCGGGGGTTAAAAATACAGTCCACCACATTCCTAAGACAACACATAAACAAACAATTTTTTAAGGTAGACACCTTAAAAAAATTGTCTGTCTACATATTTATTTATGTAACTGCTGAAAACACGTAAACACGCTAATTAAGTTCAAACACAGACGGTTCGTAAGCGCGTCCCAACTAACGAAACACAATTAATTAACTCATAATTATGACTTCGTGTCTTTATAGTGTAAGACATTAAAGTTTTTCAAGTATTTCTTTTTTGTTTAAAAAGGTTAGTTAGATCACCTGCCTGCCTTTTCCCAAACTATTTTGGGATCGGCTTCCAGTCTAACCGGATGCAGCTGAGTACCAGTATTTTACATGAAGCGACTGCCTATCTGGATGTCAGACTTTTGGCTTCTGACTGCTCGTAACGGTTGTCAAAGATCTACAAATGACAGCCGGAACCAACGGTTTAACGCGCTTTCCGAGGCATGGAGGAAACTCGGTATGTAATTATGGTCACCCACCCACCGACCAACCTCGGCAAGCACGGCTTAACATTACGACCCGTGCGGCTGTTATTACTTACCACAAGCTAGATGTAACAAATAATTACAGCCACTCGGGTTGTTTTTCAGGTTAAGTCGTGCCGCGTATCTAGGTTGTTTCATGGATACTGAGTTTTCTCCGTGTCTCGGAAAGCACGTTAAGCTATTGGTCCCGGCTGTCTGTTATAGATCGCAGTCGTTACAGGTAGTCATTGGCCCGAAAGTCTACCAACCAGTCTTACGAACAGGAATCGTATTACCCAGTACTAACTGGGTTGTGGAAATCAGATAGGCAGTCGCTCCATGTAATATACTGGTATTCAGCTGCAATAATACCTACCCAGGACTTACTTTTTTTATTTCATTTGACTCAAGAGACATGTTCAGATACTGAATGTAACCTGGATTGTCCTAAGAGTTACTGTTCAATGTTTTTCACGCAGCCAAGTTAACGTTTCTGTCACTCAAACTAAACTAAACTCTTAAAAATCATCATCATCATCATTCCAGCCCTAAAGACGTCCACTGCTGGACATAGGCCTCCCCAAAGTGTCGCCACATTGACATTTCGGGGGGGTTCTGCCATAATCGCCATGCTTGGCAGGCGGGTTGGCGATCGCAGTACGGTTGTTACAAAAGCACAGAGAACGCTGCTGCCCATTCTCTGGCAAGTCCCTTAGTCGCCTCTTACGACACCCACGGGAAGATATGGGATGGTGTTATTATTTACGTCCGACACCACACAGAGCAAAAACTCTTAAACGTTAGGTTCTTATTTGCTCCTTATCCAGAAGTCATGAAAGTACGATATACAATCAAGAAACTATCTTTTATTCGCGGCGTCGCTCGCGTTATGTACAGAAATTAACCCATGGGAATGTATTTAATTGTAGCCCATGACATTTGGGGATAATGTAGTTTCCCGTTATTGAAAGAATTTGCGGAATCGGATCAGGAGTTCCGAAGATTACCCCCTATATACAAATAAATCCGGTTTATAATGTTAGTGTAATATTACCACACAACTTTTATAGACTCTTCTTCAACATCGCTATTTCCCATGATGGGTAGTATGCGAAGTGCGTTCACACATACAAAAAACTCAACTCTACACTATTATAGTAGGAGCGTGTTTACCTTTAGCGTAATCGTATAATGCATTAACCAAATAAGAGTCTGATGTGCTGTCATAATGCATGAAACCAAATAAAAGCTTGATGTGCTGTCCACCCCACCGTAGATATAGATATCTGCTAAAACTTCGTCACATGACCCCCATCCAGTCTCCAAAAGTCATTGGCTTTAGACCAGTGCCACCAGTGCGAAGCCGGAGCGGGTCGCTAGTTGGTACTATAAACCTTATAGTCATCATCAGCTAACTACTAACTATAATGGGGTTATTTTCTCACTGACTCCCTAGATCTGACCTCTACAAGCCACCTACTGGGTAATACTAGACACCTTGATAAGACTGGTTGTCAGACTTTCCAACTTCTGACTACTCGTAACGACTGTCAATGATCTACAACTGACAGCCGGGAACAACGATTTAACGTGCTTTCCGAAGCACGGATGATTTTCCTGTAATCAATAGTCACCTATCCCCGGTCCGACCTCAACAGGATTAGCTTAACTTTCGATTGACCCGTGCAACTGTTTTTGTTAAGAAATAACCATACTATCTAGAACCTACCAAAAAAACTTTTCAGCCCAGTTGCCTGCTGAACGAGCGTTTCCCAAAGATATACGATCCGCAGTACATAACATACACCGTTTAGAGAAACATCCTCAAATTGGTCCATTATTTTATATACCTACCCGCATTGCGAACTTCGTTTCCTTTCCCGGATATCCTGGTTTACCTACCCTGCTAACATAAACAGAACTCACGTATCGAAACTTTTAAGTCCTTTCTTGTTTAATCACGTAATTATCCTCACTTCCTTATTTGGCTACTTTTAAAGTTGGAAACTTGTAATTGCTGATTTGAGTTGTAAATTCGTTAAATTTTACGAGTACTTTAAAAAAAATATAGATCAGTGATAAATAGAGAAAGCCGATGATGCTAATTCGCATTTATTTGGGGTGTGTTTGAAACGTCTTATATCTGGTCCCTATCTAACTTTGCAAAAAAATAGGTAACGGCAAACACAAAAACTTCGCAGACTGACTGACTGAGGAGCAAGTAGTTTCAGGCCCCACCGCCGTGGCTGAGGCAGAAACAATGCTTGCTGCATGTTGCATGCCTACAAAGATCAAAGATCTGTAAATTACAGCCGGGACTAACGGCTTGACGTGCTTTCCGAGGCAAGGAGGAAGCTCGATATGCAATGGAACCTTCCTCCGTGCCTCGGAAAGAACTAGCAGAAGTATTATTGCAATTTTAAAAGGATGTTCAAAAATTAACCCATTACCCTTTTACAAAAATCAAAATCAAAAGTCATTTATTCAAATTACTGTTTGAACGTGGTAGAAATCTCTTGAAATCCTTGCTTTCCAGTCAGTATAGAATCGCAAAATGTTTCCTTGTCCACGACATCGCTCATCCGCATCCCTACTATTAAACTGTCGTTTGATATTCTGTAGGGATGGGCCTGGTCGGTAGCTTATAGCAAAAGTATCACAATACTCGTAGATCTATGTGTCATGACAGTTGTTACAGGTAGACAGTGGCCCTAAAATCTGACAACCAGTCTTACCTAGGGGTATCGTATTTTTCAGTACTAACTGGATTTCGGTCAGAGGTCAGATAGGCAGTCGCTTCATGTAAAATTAAATTAAAAATTTTCTGTCTGTCCGCTTTGTTCTGTGCTCTAAGCGGCCTTCTTAGCGGTCCCCCGACGCTACGACGCTTGGTTCTTTTTTTTTGGCTTTTTAAAGGTTTTCTGTGTCGGGGGTTTTTAAATTTTTAATTTAATTTTTTTTCATTTCTCATTTTCTTAGCCTTGACTGTCCCACTCCTGGGCACAGGCTTCCCGCATTCCTTCCAATTTTCTCGGTGTCTCGCTAATTAATGCAGACAAGGAAAGTTGTAGTGTCACTGACTCTGGCAGGGCCACCATCAGGGATTTTAATTTTGAAAACACAAAAAAATTGTCGCTAATTAGTCGAAATTTGTCGCCAAATATCAGAATTTGTCGGTCACTGGTTCAAAAGATATAAGGGTTTATAGGTGGCCGATCTGGAGAGAGTCTCCCCAGCAGGGCCACAATTATATCTCAAAAACTATGGCACCTAGCTAAGATCTGTTTTCTCCCATATTTTGTCGCCAATTAGTCGGAATCAGTCGCCAAATATCAGAATATGTCGGTCACTGGTTCAAAAGATATAAGGGTTTATAGGTGGCCGATCTGGAAAGAGTCTCCCCAGCAGGGCCACATTTATATCTCTAAAACTAGGGCACCTAGCGAAGATCTGTTTTCTCCCATATTTTGTCGCCAATTCGTCGTAATTTGTCGCCAAGTTACAGATTTAGTCGGTGTGTAATTAAAAAGATATTAAAGAATTCAATTTCCCCATACAGTGGTACAAGCGAGTACAAAATACTTTATGTAGTTTCTAGACAGTATCTATGACGTCTTATGGAGGAATGTTTGTTTCGAATTAAATAAATATAAACTTATTCTATAATTTCAACCCATCATAGGGAAGCTGTATTCATTACCTATAAACAAATCTACAATAAATATACGTAATTATTTATCTTTTAACACAATGTGCACTTACCACTTAGTCGCAGGCAGATAGATCGCTGCGCTCCGTTTCATTTACGGTAAGTAAGAAAGAGATAGATGCGCTTGTACAGACGAGCTGCTTAGAACGAGTTGCCCGTCACGTAAGTTTAAGTCAGCCAGTTTAATTAAAGTGGAACTTATTATGAATAGTTACGAACTCGAGTATTGTTATCTCTAGGTATTTCGAAAATACAAAAACGGAGAAAAGAGCGAGATATAATAAAATTTATATTACATATAATAAATATTTGATAACAATTGACAATACGTTTTCAACGTTTAAGTATTTTAAACATTTTACTAAAGGTACGGTATTTTTTTATTATTCTAACGTTATCAGAGCTTAACATTGCAAACTGGTAAAACAGTTGCATGCGACTGTACATCTTGACACCAAATAGACCAAGAGCAAGGTTTAATGTTTTCAAAGAAGTTTAAGCCACTCTAACCTAGCAATTTAAAACATAAAAACATGAATTTAATTAAGAATTTATCTCTCTCGGACATTTCTAAGAACTTTAGACCGATAAAAGTAGAAGTATATTACACATATTAATAGATTTTTTTTTTCTTGGTAATTTTTCGTGAACTCTTCAATCTAGCTCTTGGACTATACCTTACTAATTGAACTCATTATATCTCCTAGACTAAGAACCGATTAAATCTATGACTTGGCGACAAATTGCGACGAATTGGCGACAAAATATGTGAGAAAACAGATCTTCGTTAGGTGCCCTAGTTTTAGAGATATAAATGTGGCCCTGCTGGGGAGACTTTCTCCAGATCGGCCACCTATAAACCCTTATATGTTTTGAACCAGTGACCGACATATTCTGATATTTGGCGACTGATTCCGACTAATTGGCGACAAAATATGGGAGAAAACAGATCTTTGCTAGGTGCCCTAGTTTTTGAGATATAAATGTGGCCCTGCTGGGGAGACTCTCTCCAGATCGGCCACCTATAAACCCTTATATCTTTTGAACCAGTGACCGACAAATTCTGATATTTGGCGACAAATTTCGACTAATTAGCGACAATTTTTTTGTGTTTTCAAAATTAAAATCCGTGATGGTGGCCCTGCCAGAGTCAGTGACACAAAGTTGTAAATTAAAAAAAATATGATAATTTTGGGGGGAGGGGTTTGGTGCAGCCCCCCCCTCGGCAATTCCCGTGGTGACACGTGACAAGATTTCAAATTTCAAATCGACTAAACCAGGAAGTTGTTTAAATCCCTTCATCAACTAGAAAAGAGGTGATGATCTTCAAACGGCTGAGCAGATTTCCTCGAAACATAGCTAAGAACACTCTCGATTAAAATACCTTTCAAACGAAACCAATTTAATCAAAATCGGTTCATCCGTTTAGGAGCTACGATGCCACAGACAGACACACAGATACACAAATACACAGATACACATATACACAGATACACACGTCAAACTTATAACACCCCTCTTTTTTGGTCGGGGCGGGGTTAAAAATACTGGTATTCAGCTGTACTGCGATAAAGATGATGGAATAATCAAAAAAAGTATTGAATTGACTTTGGATTGAAAAGCATATTTAAATTCTTTAGAAAGTCGTTGTTGCAATATAAGAGCTATAGGCACCATGATCACGAATAAACTGCGGGTGGGTGCGGACTGCGGACAGGTGGTAATTTTTTTATTTGTTGTTATTGAGAGTATTCTTCCAAATACTCGCTTCGAAGCCTCATAATATGTATCAAGGTTACAATTACAAATATGAGTATAAATTATATTCGTATTTGTTTCGGCTAGCATACTAATCTTATACGACTCACACATATCACACAATGTCTCATCCCTATGCCGCCATATTTGCGTGACGGGTTAGAACCTACTTGTAAACTTGTCCCGACGAGTCAACATGTGTTGTGTTAAGACCTTTATCCCCGGCCCGGATTCTCTATTCATAGACCCGGTTTCTAATTTTTTTGTCCTTTGCCTGTTATATAGCTATAAATAAGTAGTGGTGTAAGCTTTTTTTTATATCAGCCTACTCTGCTTTGCTGAGCAAAGGCATCCTCTAGTCTGTGGCTTTCCATTGTTTTTAGGGTTCCGTACCTCGAAAGGAAAAATCGGAACCCTTATAGGATCACTTTGTTGTCCGTCCATCCGTCTGATCGTCTGTCCGTGTGTCTTTCTGTCAAGACCCTTTTTCTCAGGAACGCGTGGAGGTATCAAGCTGGAATTTATATCAAATACTCAGGTCTACTGTCCCTTGGAGCTGTTAAATAAAAAATCAAACTTCTAAGCCAACGCAATCAAAAGATCGTCACGCCAGCATATCTCGGGGCTGCCTCGGATACGTCGGTAATCTTCAGGCGGGTGCCTGAAGATTGCCGACGTATCCGAGGCAGCCAATGGGTATTGCGTAACTATCTTCGCCGATAATTATGTCCGGCTTCATCCTAGAAACGTGAACGCGCCCAGTCCATTTTAACCTCGCAAATTTATCGCCAACATCTAGGATGCCTGTCTTAGACCGTATTAAGGTGTTGCGCATTTGATCGGAGAGTCTAATATAGAGATTGTTACGTTCCATCACTCGTTGGCAAACGTTCAGTTTGAACTTCTGAGCTTTTTTTTTACGGATGGTAATCATCAAATGGCCCACCCGCTCTGGGCGGAGAGGGAAGGAGTGTCAGACTTGTACTGACTAAAGCCCATCCAAGTTCCTTCTTAGCCCTTTGTGTTCCAGGGCCACGGTATCTCTTTCGAACAGTCCCACAGCCCTGGCAGGCAACGGTCCTCTTGGACCCCTTCCGGTTTGCTGACATCTCCTTGAGGCGCGCGTGGAACACGAACGCGCCGTTGACACAGCCTGTCGTCATAAGACGGACGGACATCTGAGCTTCAGTCGAGCATCGTTCAGTGTAAGCACCTAGAAAAAATTCAAAGACATCTTTTTCAATGCATTTTGTATTATCTTTAGTTCCTGTCTTGCTTAGAAGGTGAGTACCTAGCCCATATGTGACCCTCAATGGGTGAACCATAAACATTAATTACTTTTATAACCAATACAAGAGATAACGCTGGAGTTGACTATGTTGTTACAACTGCTCGCAATTGACTAAAACCGGTAAAAAATAACAGTTCCGTCCCCAAACTCCCCAATCCAACAGGAAAACTAAAAAATAACATTCGGGAATAGAGGAACTCCACTCTGTTTTTTTGGTCAACATTTTATTTATATAAATTCTAAAAATATAAACAAAAACGGTTGCAGCAATAACGTTCACACAGTTTTATGTGCACCAAATGAAATTAACCTGCGCGTGGAGTGAAATTTCTAGAAATATCTAGATATTTCCGGATATTTCCGCCTTACACCGGCTAGGAGTGGTTCAAACCGGCTCGACTCGCACCTGAACGGAGCTCTAATTGAATTCGCAGTGAAACCTGGACTATTAAGTTTTCATCCACTAAGCAGTTAACTTATATTTTCAGTTAGAATATTTCTCGAAACAGTTTAATAATGGTTCAAAAATCTTTTAATATTTTGGTGGGAAGTGGGAGTTCTTTGGAGGATTTTATGGCCGGGCTTTTAATGACTTTTATTTTCACTTAAATATTCAATTTCCTCTTCATTCCCAGTACATACAGACTTACGATGAGGAGAAAATCGTGGGATAGTGTTTCATTTTGAAAACGTAGTAAGTAGAAAATAAGAGCAATGAATGCTCGTTCTTTCTTAGTATGAGAATTAGTCTTTACTTCTGGACTGTAACAATGAGAGGCCACTTTAACGTGGGTGGTGGCGCAGAGATGAACCTATGTTCTGCCCAAATTTCGCCAATAATATCGTTTTAGTTCCCATGAACACGACCTGTCCGTGCTAACTTTTGAAAATAATCTTGTTCTAAAATAAGCAGCACCAACCATACAAAGCAAACATGCAAAATACTCGTACCCAAGTACAGTCACAAACACAAGTGCATGCACTCGCAGCCAACTGAGGACATATAATATATCTCACACACGTGCACTATTCAGCGTAACCTGTACCAATTTACAAAGAACATGTTCGGAATAATTCGGGAATTCTCGGGGAGCGTCGTACTGACGAGAGCCTGAAGCGAGTGCTTTCTTTCGATTAGTAACATTCGATCGCTGAGCTGGAATGTACTTCCTTTGCTGAATTGAACTAGGAACGGTTAAGGCTCAATTTGTTGTATTTATTTTGCTTCTTACATTGGTGAAGGGAGATGTTCTGATAAATGGAATATCACGTATATTTTAACATACTTCTTTCTACTGGTTTCCCGCATTGTTAAATGTAACATCATGCAAGCGTGCTCCACCATAGGCTGCATCATCGCTTCACATCAGGAGAGTTGCGGCCAAACGCAAGCATTTAGTATAAGTAAATGAAAAAAAAACCTCCTGGCTCTAACCCAATTTATTTGGTATCGGCACAGAACCCAATTTATTTGGTATCGGCACAGCATGTCTTTTCTTCCGTTATTTAGTCATTATCGCAGTCCTTTCTGGCCATATCATCGTTTAACACAATACAATCTGTCGCTCTTCTATTCCTCTTCTCTTACGTCCATCCATATTCATATATGAAACTTGTAAAAATTAGGTGTTAATTTAAAAAAAACTCTATTTTTAACCCCCGACCAAAAAAGAGGGGTGTTATAAGTTTGACGTGTGTATCTGTGTATCTGTGTATCTGTGTATCTGTGTATCTGTGTATCTGTGTATCTGTGTATCTGTGTGTCTGTCTGTGGCATCGTAGCTCCTAAACGGATGAACCGATTTGGATAAAAATGGTGTCGTTTGAAAGGTATTTTAATCGAGAGTGTTCTTAGCTATGTTTCATGAAAATCTGCTCAGCCGTTTGAAGATCATCACCTCTTTTCTAGTTGATGTAGGGATTTAAAAACTTTCACAGGTAGTCTATTTGAAATTTGAAATGTTGTCGCTTGTCACCATGGGTATTGCTGAGGGCCCCCAATTTATATTTTGTTTAATTTATATCTTTCCTTGGTTTCGTTAACTAGGAGTAGGACAGTCAAGGCTAGGAAAAAATAAAATAAGTTTAAAAAGCATAAAAAAAATTAAATTAAAAATTTAAAAAACCCCCGACGCAAAAAACGTCTAAAAAGCCAAAAATAAATTAATCCAAGCGTCGTAGCGTCGGGGGACCGCTAAGAAGACCGCTTAGTACAAGCACAGAACAAAGCGGACCCCCAACGCTACGACGCTTGGATTAATTTATTTTTGGCTTTTTAGACGTTTTTTGCGTCGGGGGTTTTTTAAATTTTTAATTTAATTTTAGGACTACTACATTACTTTTTCCAGTGCTAACTCATCAAATACGTTAGTAGTTACCTACTTACCAACCTACATTTCTCAGAATCACATCCTTATGAGCGTTTACGCCTTACGACATTTCATACAAACTTTCAAGTCTTCATACTCATAAGCAGGATACATAGGTAGGTCTGAAAAGTTACCAAAAAACATTTTCGAAAAATAGTGTTACAGCTAAATTAGACCGATTATAAATTATCTATAGAAACAAAAATTTGTAATTATCCTTTTTTTTAAAGACATTTCGAAAAATTTTATTTAGTAAATTTTTAGACCTATATCCTGCTTATGCGTATTATGTTTCATTAAAATCGGTTCAGTCATTTCGGAAAATAAGGACTTGAAAGTTTGTATGAAATGCCGTAATGTGTAAACGCTTTTAATCAATTTATTTACATCCAAGAAACAGTAACATTGACCTTTTGTTTTCTCAGTAACTGACTTAAAAGGTAAATAGGTACAATAATCATTTGCCAATTCACGTGTAAGGGATTAATGGATAAGGTATATCCAATTCAGTATTTGGAATTTAACTTTTATATGTTTTTTTTTCCTGGAACACTGTAATTTGATGTGAATGTATATAATGTTTATGAGATGAATTGACAGCCGGGACCCACGGCTTACCGTGCGTTTCAAGGCACGGAGGATACTCAGTATGTAATGTGGGAGCACCCATCCACGGACCAACCTAGAAAAGCGCGGCTTAATTTAAAGGTCGACCCGAGCCGCTGTTATTATTTAGCCACGAGCTAATAAAATAATATTAATTGTGTCACATGGTGCAATACAATACAATACCACCAAATACCTCAGAAACCAAAACATTACCTGCGGTCCAAGAAAAAGCCAACCTATCAGAACAGAATCTTTAATTACAGATGATGCTAGTCGCCTAATTAAAACAACGCTTAATCGTCTCAGCGACATCCGACAAACGATTTGCATCCATTGATTCTGAGACTGATTGAGACTCAATTGGATTATTTACCTTTAGCTAAATAAGTCTGTAAGACCCGATTTAAGCGCAGGCCACACTGGGAAGCAAGCGAAACGATGCTAATTTCGTTGAGCTTAATTATTTTTGTTTTTGCGTCTGTTTAACCGACTTCTACAAAAAGAGGAAGTTATCATACATAACTTCCTCTTTTTGTATCTGGTCGGTTTAGTTAACTACAAATCTAACCTAAATCAGCGAAGCGAAGTGCTTCCGGAGTCAATCAACTTTGTTTAGCTCGCTTCGCTCTCCTATTTCGGTGACATGAGCGAAGCTAAACGAACTTAGCTTCGTTTAGATTGCTTGTTTTGGGTTTCTCTTACGGAGACGATCAGAGCGGTGAGAAGACATGTAAGATTCGATCAATCACAGAAGAGACGAGAGATGAGATGTGCATTTTAATTTTAATTGGCTGAAATTGAACTGGACCGGCCACTTCTGAGCTCGCAATTAGCCGTGGGCCAAAACAGCAACTATGTGGAGCTCTGAAACAGCCAGAAGGTGTCACGGTACACCTTGTATAAGATGGTGGAGGGCCGAGCTGGACAAAATCAACAACAAGTGGTTCACATTTGGGTTTGAAGGAACTGGCAGCCAAGAGAAGAAGACTTTAACAAGATTGAGAACATTGGTACTTCCCACACGACTCCTCTTCGCTCCGCTCATCTCTGCTTTGATAGTAACCTTGCCTTAGAGCGCGGGGTTGCAGTGTCCTGTTAATTGGAAGGAACAGGATAAAATGTGTATCGGAAAATCTCATTAAAGATCAAAGGTGATTTCCGTGCATATTTGTAGGAGATTTTGATCAGCAATCACTCGAAAGTTCGGTATTTGTTCTTTGTTTTTAAAAAGGATTACACGCTGGATTTTTTATTAGTTTTGATCTAGCGAAATCTTTGTGAAAGAGACTGGACAAAAGAACTGAAAAGTCTTTGACAATAATGATTTTTACACCATACAATCGTGTGGCCAAAAAATCGCAGTCGTCCATGCCTCGCAAAGCACATTATAGCCGTTGGTCCCGGTTGTCATGCGGCTGCCCGAAAGTCTAAGAACCAGGTTTACCAAGGGGTATCGTATTACCCAGTAACTGTGGAGGTCAGATAGGCAGTCGCTCCATGTAAAATACTGGTATTTAGCTGCATCTGGTTGCATAACCAGCCCCAACATACATAGCTTAAATGCGTATATCCAGATTCAGCAGTCATACTGCGACTTCCTTAGCTTGCTTCCAAAAAACATTTCAAATGATTCCAAACAAAGCGTCACATACACCACCTATTGTATCGTACCGTCCGTATCCATAATCTCGTTTGAAAGGAAGCAAAACTTTCGAGTTCCGATATCGCGATCCCAGGTGACTGTGACCCGATGAGGCATGAAATCATCCACATGGGAACGTCACACCCGAACGCTTACAAAAATGCTTTGCATACGAAGAAACTCTGTAACAATGAAGTTCTTGTTTCACTTTTACGGGGTGAATGGGGTTGAAAGCTACTTATTGTGTAAGAGGTTGAAATAAATTGACCGGAATTTCGTAAATGAGGCTGTATGGAAAATAATAAATATGATTTGTGTTTGTTTGAAAAAGAGGAAAACAGGTCATTACGTTTTTGGAAATTGGGTTGTGGTTATAAAAATACCATTTCATCACTTTTCGGGATAATCAATTAAATTTAATGAAATATAAGACGTAAGCAACGATATCGAGTCTCGTTGTGGCTCTGATGAATGGCCTGAATTCACGGAAATATAAAATCAAATCGTATCCAAGTTTTATTTTTTGTAAAGTTATTGCGACACAATTTACTTTACATTGCAACTATTAGTGACAATAGGCTTGCCCCCTATGTTATGGGACGTAAACAAACCTAGCAAAATATGGGTGCCCTGTAGATGCACCATTGCTGCGTCACGTTTTCCCCGTTTTCGCAATATTTTTCATTGCTGCTCCGCTCCTATACAGCGCCTTCTATTGAATACTTACTCAATCCAGTCAACAGACACCGCCATCTATTAGAATCTTTTGGAGCTAACAGATAATTGTGACTTAATTTGCAATAAAATAATATTGCGATCATAAATTGAGATGTAAGCTATCCTATCTTTCAAGTTGGATCAAACTGCACACGGTTTGCAAATTTGATTAAAATCGGTTAAGAAGTTTAAGAGTCCATCCCCGACAAACAACGTGACACGTTATTTATATAAAAAATTTGAAAAAGATATATATAGATATAAAAGATGCACCACCTATATTAATGAAAAACAATTTGTACCTCGACCCCGACTCCATCGCAGAAAAATTCAAAATAAATTTTCCACCCCCGAAAATTGACGTCGAATTAAAAATTCATCCTCACCGCCACGTCACATGAACTTGACAAAAGATTTCCTTAACTTGTCCAACTTGAATCTCTTGCCGCACTTAACGTAGAAACTTTGCACAGATATTTTTCAAGAGTTTGAAAATTAAAGCCATTAAACGCAGAACGGTGTATAATTCAGGGGAGCGCTGTACCGTGAGCCTTTGATATGGGGTTTTAAATAAAATATTGGTCTTCCTCCAATTGGACACGCGCTTTTTGAGTGCCGCGCTGGGTTGTAGGGGGTGAAATATTATTGTCTGTTGCTGTAATTTTGGTCTGCTGGGATTCTAGGCAGCGCACTGGGGTGATTTGTGTTGTAAATTTGTATTCATAGTGTATGGTTTTATTGGTAGAGTTAATGTTGTAGTTTATAGCTGTCTGTGGCCGTTTATGATTTTATTTGCATGATTTGTCTTTTAATTTTAACCAAACAAATGATATGCCTAGTTTACACCAAATTGAAAAAACTTTTTAGCCTAAAATTCATTGATTACGCATTACGCAATAGAATAAAATCTTAAGTATTATGAAATCGAATCAAAACTTTCCGTGCCTCGGAATGCACGTTAAGCCATTTGTCTCGGCTACCATTTGCAGATCTTTACCAGTCGTCTTAGTCAGTGGCCCTAAAATCTGACAACCGGTCTTACCAAGGGGTACCGTATATTACGCCGTACTAACTGGGTTCTGGCGGTCACATAGACAGTCGCTCCAACTAAAATACTAGTATTCAGCTCTAAAATACTAGTCGAGAAAACGCTAGGCTGATGATGATTAAGTATTGTGAAATCCTTGTATTTTTTTGATTTTGTGTTTCATTCCTAATAAGTTATTTAATGATGATGCAGATAATGTTCTGTATGGTGTCGGACGTAAAGAATTGTACCATCCCATATCTTCCCGTGGGTGTCGTAAGAGGCGACTAAGTGACTTGCTAGAGAATGGGCAGCAGCGTTCTCTGTGCTTTTGTAACAACCGTACTGCGATCGCCAACCCGCCTGCCAAGCGTGGCGATTATGGCAAAACCCCCTTATGTCAATGTGGCGTCGGAGGAGGCCTATGTTCAGCAGTGGACGTCTTTCGGCTGAAATAATGATGAATGATGATGCAGATAATTGATTCCAATAAGTACAAGAATATCCTTCTTATAATTTATTGTGTATGTATGCAAAGAAAAAAGAGCAGTATATGCCCTTTTCATATTTAGGAGTACATTTGAACTAGACGTTTTGTCAAACTAAAATATTCACCTTTTAACAATAATTTCCGTGGAGTAAAACGTTTAAAGTAGGTACCTCCTAAAACTACAGTAGCGTCACTTTTTAGTTGTCTTAAAGAAACTTACAATGTAACACACACACATCTACCTAGCCTTTTCCCAACCTTATTAAGGTTGGATTCCATTCTAACAGGATATAATATATGCTGAATGGCTATATTTCACAAAGACCTATAGATGCCTGTCTGACCTCCACGAAAATTAACAGATATACGATTCTGAAATACGAGTATCTGACAGTGTGCGGTGTTAACAGTCAGTCCGAAATTGTCTGTTTAGTTTTTTGTTTAATCGTGGCACTAGTAATCCTGATGCATTTATAAACATTTAAACTCCCATAAACAAACAGCCAGACCCGGACGAACTATCTGTAGGGCATGAGATGTTTGTTTTGGAGATCGAACCCGCGACTTGCAACGCAGCAGTCAACCGTTCAGCCACTGGCCCAATCTTGCCGTCATTGACTGATCCTTAACCATATAATGCAATAGGTAGGTTGTAAGACTGTATATCAGATTTTCAAGCTTCTGATTACTTACAACTTCTGTCAAAGATCTACAAACGACTCGGCTTGTCGTTGGTACAGTACACAATGTGTAGTTAATGAAAAGAAGTGAAACAATTTATGGAAGCTGAGGTTTTTTTTTGCTAATATAGTAGAACTTAAACTTATGCGAACGTTATTATTCCGTAAAGTTCCTGCACTTAAACTGCTCACCCATAAGCGAAGTTGTGCAACTTAGATGCGATGAAAACTGTTGTTAAGGAAAAGTAAAGTTGATAGCTGTTATAATTTCACTATAACTTGAACTTATTAAGTGATTTAGATTGTATTTTTGCTTATATTGGGTTTTGTTCTTTGGTATTTGCTGTTAGGAGATAGGCAAATCGTCCATATGATGTTAATATAAATAATTATGTCAGAGTTTTTATGCAGCCTATAGTCTATTATGTCTATAGTCCTCTGGCATAGCTCAAAATGCCGTCGACAGATATATCTCAGGCATGCTGGTTTCCTCACGATGTTTTCCTTCACCGAAGCAAGTGATAATTACACAAAACGCATATGAATCCGAAAAATCAGAGTTGCTTGTCTTGGGTTAGCACTTGAGACCTTTGACTTGGCAGTTCGACGTTCATCGACGACGATCACTAGGATATCACAGCTATTGTGGCACAGCAAAGATAGATTTTGCGCCATGAATAACAACCCCTGAGTCGATATTATTAAATTCAAAGTAATTTAGAAAGGAAAAAATTTAGAGAAACGGCTGGACTTACAAAATTAAAGTAAGGAGTACTTTACTTGCTTTTCATTACCTATCTACATAACAACAAGGAATCAAAAATACCTTAATATTTTCAAAAAAGGTCTATCTATGACTTTATTCTCGAAAGTAACTACAAAGGAGAAGACCATGCACCATAGCTACATCTATTCTGCATAATTACCTGCACAAGCATTTTAAACCAAACTCGTGCGTTGTTTCAACAAAACAGCACTGTAATAAGATTAAAACAAAACACTGTGTCTGTAGGTGGAAAACAGAAACGTGTGACACTGTACTATTATAAAGGTGACCATCCAACACTAGCTTTTATTGAGCGTTCGGTACTTTATTATGTGAGAGATTTTTTGACAAGTTCAATTAGATATTGACTGCCTCTATAAACTAGTGGTCTCAAGCACGACTGTTGAGCGTGAGGTTCTGAGTTCGACTACCGGGTCGAGAAGTCTTTTTCCATTATGAATTTCTCAGTACCCACGTAGTCTGTATATGTGCCTGGTTGATGGCATTAGGCTGGCCCCTTATTACATGGGACTTAAACAGAACTGGCGAAATGTGGGTGTATTTACGTACTATTAGGTTAGGTGGAGAGCAGCGGTGGCCCAGTGGTGGCAGCCCCAACTTATGAGGAGTAAGCCGTGAGTTTGAACCCAGGCAGGCGCATTACTTTGTGTAATTTATTTCATCACCGCTGCCCTTAAAAACGGTGAAGGAAAACATCGTGAGGAAACCGACATGTCCTAGAAGTAAAAATTCGAAAACCTGTGACATCTACCAATTCTCACTGGACTCGCGTCATGGATTACAGCCCACTCCCTCTCATAGAGAGGTAGCCTGTGTCCCAGAAGTGAGAACATTATAGGCTGATGATGATGATGAGGTTGACCTCTGCCTAATCCTTCGGGGATTACAGTCATGATGTTAAATATGTTTAGTTACATATTTTATTTGACATATAGTAAACATACATTGCGTCATTAGAAACGTCAAAAGTTAACGGCTCCTATCAAAAAGCTCCTCGGTTACTCAAAGTTTCGGAATAGTACAATAGCTAGTGTGAAAAAAAAATCACACAATTAATAATCATTATTTATTTATTGTTGGAAACCGCTTCGCTGCTTCATGCAGTTGAATATCAGTACTTTACATTAAGAAACTGCCTATCTAAACTCCGCAACCCAGTTTGTACCGGTTAATATGAAACCCTATGGTAAGACTGGTTGTCAGACTTTCGGGCAACTGAGTACCTGTCACGGCTGTCAATTATCTGCAAATGACACCTAGAAACAACGGCTTGACGTCCTTTCTGAATTACAGAGGAAACTCCCGTCCGCAGACTCATCCACGGACCAGCCTAGGTAGGCGCGACTTAACCTAAAGATCAACCTGAGTCATCATCATCATCAGCCTATAATGTTCCCCCTGCTAAGGACACAGGCTACCTCTTTGAGAAGGAGTGGGCTGTAATCCACCACGCGGACCCAGTGCAGGTCACATGTTCATTCATCATCATCATCATCATCATCATTATCATCATCAGCCTAAAATGTTCCCACTGCTGGGACACAGGCCTAACCTCTATAAGAGGGAGTGGGCTGTAATCCACCACGCCAGCCCAGTGCCGGTTGGTAGATGTCACATGTCTTCGAATTTTTAGTTCTAGGACATGCCGGTTTCCTCACGATGTTGTCCTTCAACGTTTTTGAGGGCAACGGTGATGAAATAAATTACACAAAGTAATGCGCCTGCCTGGGTTCGAACCCACCTGAGTGCCTATTATTATTGAGCCACGATCTGATCTTTGTCCAAAAGCCAATCAATATTACTCTCGTATTTTTTTTTCAATCTCAGTAATCAATAACATTTCTCGCTTCACCAATCTCTCGCTCCGCTTACACAGGATGCGAGCCGCTTTTACTAGAGGAAAGATGAAATTTTAAGGTTGGATAATAGCCATGAATGCGTTGAACGGGGAACTTGCATTGAATAAGTTATTAGAGAAATTCTGCCGTTTTATTACTTCTACTTTTTATAAGCGTTTTATTTAAATTTTACAAGAGCGAAAGATGAAAACTGTAGAGGTTTGTTCGTGAAAATAGTATATCTTGTTTAGCTCGCGGTTAAATAATAAGAGCCGCACGGGTCGATCTTTGAAGGTTAAGCGGTGCTTGACGAGGTTGGGCCGTGGATGGGTGACCATAATAACAAACGGCTTAACGTGCTTTCCGAAGCACGCTAAGCCGTTTGTCCCGGCTCATTTGTAGATCTTTGACAGACGTTACGAGTAGTCACAAGCCAAAAGTCTGACATCCAGTCTTACTAAGGGGTATCGTATTACCCAGTTACTGGGTTGTGGAGTTCAGATAGGCAGTCGCTTGATCTAAAATGCTGGTACTCAGCAACATCTGGTTAGACTGGAAGCCGACTCCAAGATTGTTTGGGAAAATGCAAGGCAGATGATGATGGGTATTTTGTTTAGTTTTTTTAATTACGTCTATTTACTGTTGTTGACTTCAGTTGGTAATCTAATGTTCGGCTTACAGGTTTTTTAAGTCATATAAAAATACTAGCTGTCCCGCGCACCTTCGTCTGCGCCACATTTTTCCCGTTTTTGCAACATTTTTCATTGCTGCTCCGCTCCTATTTGTCGTAGCGAAGAATTTTTCAAATCGGATCAGTAGTTCCTGAGATTAGCGCGTTCAAGCAAAGAAACAAACTCTTCAGCTTTATAATATTAATAATAAGTATAGATTAGTATAGATGAGATTATGGTTATTACTATGGTTGATTGTGTTGTTAATTGGCAATATTTCTTTCAAGATACATTACGTGTTTGTTGCTATGTAATGTTTGTTTAGATTTGCTCTTCTCTGTATCTTACAAAAAAAAAAAACAGTCAGATGTTTGATCGTGTATGAAACTTACGGCACTGCATAGGTGACGTGTGTGTAGGTATGTCTCTGCAACCTCCGAAAAAAGCGTGACTATAAGTAGAAAATAATGACTTTTATTTTAAACGCATAAGCATTGTATGGTTGTGACTGTTGCTTTCAAAGATCTCATGCATCGGCTAGATAGATTCTTAATAATGTAAAAACGTTCGTAAGAAAATCGAAAAATTACTAATATCTTAACATGTATTTTTGCTTGTAACTCATTACAATAACATGCCTAAGAAATTCAATTATGATAAAACATTTATACCTTTAAGACTTTACAAGATAAACTTAATTATTTGAATACAACCTTCAAAGTTAATTCTAAGTAAAGTTTTAAACAAAAGGTTAACTCTTTAATCTTTCAGCTGTCCAAACTAGTTCGGGTTAGAGGAGAATTCATTAATTCAATTTTAGAGAAGAAAACCGCAATAAATAGGTAGGTACTAACGTAAAAGAAATCTGCAAATTGCATTTTAGTGAAGTAGTGACTGACAACAGCTTATGTATTAGAGATTGCTGAAAGACATTATTTAAATTAAATTATTAACATTAACTGGAGAAAACGCTGACGGCATTAAGTCTATTTCAGTACAATTGAAAAAATCCATACTAAAATTATAAATGCGAAAGTCCCTCTGCTTTTTTTGTATGTTTGTTTGTTACCCTTTCACGACTAATCGGCTGATCGGATCTTAATGAAATTTAGCAAGAAGATAGATTTCAACCTGGGGAAGTACATAGGCTATATACCATCACGTTACGACCAATAGGAGCGGAGCAGCAATGAAAAATGTTGCGAAAACGGGGAAAATGTGACGCAGACGACGTTGCGCGGGACAGCTAGTATGAAATAAATACATCCTAACTAATATTATAAATACGAAAGTAAGTTTGTTTGTTTATTACCTTTTCACGCCTAAACCACTGAACCGATCATCCTGAAAGTTTGCATATTATGTTGCCAGGTGTACAAAAGCGGGCATAGGGTACCTTTCATCCCGAAAAAAAGTACTGTTCTCGAGGAAACAACAATAAAGTCCTTATATACGGCGCCTCATGTCCTAGTCGCATTGTCAAGTTCTAAATTAACGCGAGCAAAGGCGCAGACAAAAGCTAGTAATTTAATAAATACATTCAAAATGAAGAACTTGACCATTTACAAATAAACAAATCATCATCAGCCTATAATGTTCCCACTGCTGGGACACAGGCCTCCTCTTAATGAGAGGAAGTGGGCTGTAATCCACCACGCGGGCCCAGTACGGGTTGGTAGATAGGTAGATGTCTCATGTCTTCGAATTTTTAGTTCAAGGACATGCCGGTTTCCTCACGATGTTTTCCTTCACCGTTTTGAGAGCAGCGGTGATGAAATAAATTACACAAAGTAATGCGCCTTCCTGGGTTACCTACGATTTACTGCTGGTAAGTCGGGGCTGCCACCACTGGGCCACCGCTCTGGTCTCATTAATTAACAAATAGTAGAAATTAAAAAAGGGTATAAAGCTGTGTCTTATGTCACTGGCACTATATTTAAGCTCACTTAAGGCGAAGATGTCAAGGAAAATATCATCAAGAAATCTTCTTAGGTTACAAACAACAGATAACTACTGAGCTGTCGAATCCCGCGAGTGACACTCGCCAATACCGTTCTTATTAGAAAAAGATTAAACAAACACTATTTAAAATCATACAAATTTAATACACAATTATTTCCTCGGATGCAGCATACCTAGTTTAAACAGCATGAAATATTCCTCATCGTCACAAGGTCCATACCTGACGATGGTTACTGCAGAGTCCCCACATCCCACGCACATTTCATTGCTGTATGTCACCCCGTCTGATCCACATACGGGCATATACACATTTGTGCATCCACAGTCTGATTGGGGCACCATGTAAACTATGTCAATAAGATACAGGCAAAGGACAAACGCGAAAAGTATTGCTCTCATATTTGACGAATTTTTTTTTTGAAACATGTTACGATCGTTGCCGTTTTGAATTTCCTGATGCAGGCGATCTCCTTTTATTTTTGGTGTGTATAAAACCATCTAATACTTTTAATGTTTTTTTTTTTTTTTTGTAGATATACACTAATAAAAGACACAGTCAAAGCAACAGTCTACATAGTTTATAGCCACACTGCAAACTATTAAAATAATGTTGGTTATTAACGTTTCGTCAATGTATATGTAATTACTTTAATGAAATGCGATTGTTTTAGACATTCTACAATATTAACTGATAAGAAATAAGAATTAGATATGGTTATAAAACTAATTTCTATGCCCGGTTGTTGAGGTATTCATACAGTGTGATAGATGCAAAAGCAAAGCAAATCTTCTTTTTTCGATCATTGTAAAGTTTATTTCTTTTTTTTTATTATTAAAAGCTTTTATTTAACTTGCAATGTATGTGTAGGATCCGGTCATTAGTACGGACAGAAAATGAATCGGCAAGCGCGCCAAAGGTAGCATGCGACCTACTTACCAGTCTACCCACACCTAAGCGCGCTTTACAGAGTCGTGATGTTTCAAGCTAGCTGTGAGGCGGACAGTCTGTGTCTGACCGCGGCGGAATCAAGACGTCCCGAAACTGTTCCCCGATTCATGGTGCCTAGTGGTATTGTGTGTGTTGGATTGTAATTTCAAGTAATTTGTGAGTAGTAAGTGAGTTCGACAAAAGCAGTGTACCTCGTGTAGTGTGTGTTTTCATAGCACGGAACCCATGTTCTGCCCACATGATGACCGTGTCTAACGGATTAAATCAAGACAACTGCGACATATGTATGTATGTATGTTTGTTTGTTACGGTGGAATCTTGGAAGCTGAATTAGAACCACTTTCCGATGTCTGATTGAGCTGAAATTTTGCACACACCTTTGGTTTTAAAGACAATACATTCTTATGTCAGACGTAACTTAATCCAGCAGCCAAGATCATCTCCTCACGAGGGAACTCCTCAACGGTTAATAGCGTGGACACGAAACTTTGCATACGATTTCATATTTGATGGATAATTACAATTTGTATCATAAAGTCAACCTGCAGCCAGGATCGTCTTCTCACGAGGGAACTCCTCAACGGTAAATAGCGTGGACACGTAACTTTGGATATGATTTCATATTTGATGGATAATTACAATTTGTATCATGAAGTCAACCTGCAGCCAGGATCGTCTTCTCACGAGGGAACTTCTCAACGGCTAATAGCGTGGACACGAAACTTTGCATACGAGTTCATATTTGATGCATAATCAGGATTTGTATCATGAACTCAACCTACAGTGAGGATCGTCTTCTCACGAGGGAACTCCTCAAAGGCTAATAGCGTGGACACGAAACTTTGCATACGAGTTTATTTTTGATGGATAATCACGATTTGTATCATGAATTCAACCTGCAACCAGTATCGTCTTCGCACGAGGGAACTCCTCAACAGTTAATAGCGTGGACCCGAAACTTTGCGTACGAGTTCATATTTGAAGGATAGTCACGATTTGTATCATGAATTCAACCTGCAGCCAGGATCGTCTTCTCACGAGGGAACTCCTCAACGGCTAATAGCGTGGACACAAAACTTTGCATACTGGTTCATATTTGATGGATAATCACGATTTCTATCATGCACTCATCCTACAGCCAGGATCGTCTCCTCACGATGAAACACCTCAACGGTTAACAGCATGGATATGAAAAAAGTGTTGAGATTGAGATAATAATGTGTTCAGAAACGATTACGGCAAAACTAAAAATCTTAAAATAAAATTATAAAGTAAAAAAACCTTAAAAAAAAAAGCTTTTATTTAAATGCTCTAAAAAGAAGGAAAATAAGATTTTTCAAGTTATTACCTCATTATTTACAATTTATATGATCATAAAAGCTTGTGGCGAGGTTTAATTGTGTAAATAAATAAACTAGTACCTATTTAATTGAGTAACTTAAGTCTGCCACTTATAAGTCTTTTTTTTTTATTTCTGTTTAATTAAATACTTATAAGTACTTACGCAAACCTCGCGACAAGCTTTTATGTTCATATAAATTGTGTATAATGAGGTTATAACTTGAAAAATCTTATTTTCCTTCTTTTTAGAGCATTTAAATAAAAGCTTTTTTTTAAAAGGTTTTTTAGGTTTATTAATTTGGTTTTTGCTGTTGCTGCCATGATTTAACATGTTAAAGCCATTTTTTTCTATTATAATGAGTTTATTATCGGTTCATAAAGACAGGCTATATTTTTACAACCATTTGCATGTTTATTATTAAAAAAAAACATGGTCTCTCTCTCCATTCATCCAAATAATATGGGATAAGAGCAGGAAGATGATGATCATCATCATCATTTCAGCCCACAAGACGTCCACTGCTGGACATAGGCCTCCCCCAAGTTTCGCCATATTTACATTTTGGGGGGTTTTGCCATAATCGCCACGCTTGGCAGGCGGGTTGGCGATCGCAGTACGGTTGTTACAAAAGCACAGAGAATGCTGCTGCCCATTCTCTGGCAAGTCCCTTAGTCGCCTCTTACGACACCCACGGGAAGATATGGGATGGTGCTATTCTTTACGTCCGACACCATACAGAGCAGATGATGATGATGGTGATTAAAAACGGACCCGCCATCAAATTAATATTAATAAATACCTAAACATCAACATAACTCTACCAACAACATTTTAGTATACGCATACGAAAACCCCCTTGAAGCATTGAATAGTTTACGTTAGTCGTTACAGAAAACGGTCGGGTTGTCCGGATATGAGATCCAGCTGGACATTGAGCGATGTTCGGACACTCTCGGACGCACGGACAACCTTCGGACACACTCGGGAGCCCCGCTGATGAAATTCTTATGTTAATATTAGGGAAACCTTTTCATTTTATGTTTGGGTGTTTACGTTATAAGGATAGTGGAAAGTACGTTTTTGTATCGCGTTTTTAGTTATAACTAAACTTAAGTGGGATGAATAAAGTGTATTCTTCTTTTATGCTTATTCTGGCCTTAGAGTTGCGAGGAGCTATGAATATGACAGTTATTACGGGGTACTTAAAAGAGCACACGATTAAAAAGAGAGGTTATATGATTTTACAAAATGACAATAAATAAGAATATGGATGGATGGATGGGAAAAGAGGAGCTCGTGGCTAAATAATAACAGCCGCCCAGGTCGATCTTTAAGGTTAAGCCGTGCTTGCCGAGGTTGGTCTGTGGATGGGTGACCATAATTACATGTCGAGTTTCCTCCGTGCCTCGGAAAGCACGTTAAGCCGTTGGTCCCGGCTGTCATTTGTAGATCTTTGACAGTCGTTACGAGTAGTCAGAAGCTAAAAGTCTGACATCCAGTCTTACCAATAGGTATCGTATTACCCAGTTACTGGGTTGTGGAGGTCAGATAGGCAGTCGCTTCATGTAAAATACTGGTACTCAGCTGCATCCGGTTAGACTGGAAGCCGACCCCAAGATAGTTTGGGAAAAAGGCTAGGCAGATGATGGATGGGAAAAGAGGAAGACCGAAGAAAAGAATGATGGATTGTGTGAGGAATGATATGATATGAAGCAAAAAGGAGTAAATGACAGCGTGACGAATGGCAGAGAAGAATTTTTTTATTTTTTATTTTACTTTATTTTTATATACTTTTTATTTTATTTCGTCTGTATGCACGTGTAAGCGGGCACGCCCTTTATGTCTGGAGGCTTTAATTATACTTGAGTTTTTTTTTAATATTTTATTATTGGTGTGTGTTAGCTGACATGTAATATTAATTTGATGTAATGGATTCTTTGTTTATATAACCTTGAACACTATTGTGTAGAATCTGGTTCTTCTAACCTAACAGACAGAAGTGTTGCTGGGGAGTTTCTTGCGCCACTTCTTCTTCCCAGCTAAAACACTAGGAAGTGGCGAAGGGCGGGCTTTTTGGGGGACTCTTGTAATTTTGACGTTCAAAAAGTTTTTGCGATAGTAAAAGAATTCGTTACGAATTGTCAAAATGTGAATGCAATTTACACATGTTCCTTCACGATAGCACTTAATCCTTTTTTTTACGGATTTGTAATCATCAAATGACCCCTCCTGCTCTGGGCGGAGCGGAAAGAAGTGTCAGACTTGTACTGACTAAAACCCATCCATGTTCCTTCTTAGCCCTTTGTGTTCCAGGGCCGTGGTATCTCTTTCGAACAGTCTCGCAGCCCTGAAAGGTTAAAAACAATCCTGATGTAATGTTTATTTTCTTTAACCAGCCTCAACATAACCTATTTAATTTCCCAACTAATCGCGCCGCTCCCCAAATTGGTTCGAGTATAGCTAGAAAATGTTTTCTTTCTTAATAGAATGACAAACACCCCGTGGAGGGATGCCTCGTCATCTGTCAGCATCCCTTTTCACCCGACCTTTGCCGGATGTGGTGCGGAGAGAAACGGTCATAAGTCTTGTTTGACGAATTTTCGAGGTTCAGTGTGATTGGTTGATTTTGAAGGGTAGCATCAAGTCTTTTGGCATTTTTCAATTCAACATTAATGCTATGTGTGCTATTTATTGTAAAACCGCATAAATTCAGTAACTGTTCATTGAAACAACAACTGTCACTTCTTGGAATGGCAAAATTAAATAACGTCCCACTGCTGGGATAAACACTACTCTTTCAATTTCTAACGGTGGTGGACTAGTATTGACCGTTCTCTCATGAAGGTCATCATTATCTGCTTAGCCTTTTCCCAACTTTATTGGGATCGGCCGATCCAGACTTACCGGATGCCAATATTTTACATGGAGTGACTGTCTATCTGACTCCCACAACCCAGTTAGTACTGGGTAATTGGACACCCCTTAGTAAGACTGGTTATCAGACTTTCGGGCCACTGACTACCTGTAACTCTCTTGAAGGTATCCAGTTTCTTTGAACGTTCTCTCTTAGGTCTTTAACGGCGTCTCTCCTTGTTTTGGCCACCCTTCAAATGTCATTTTTTCCGAGTCGTCTATTGAAAGACTTACAGTTATGACATCAAACTTCAAGATTTTTTCATACATTACCACGCAACATCAAACCAAAAGACTCGAAATCAGGACATACACCATTTTGCTACTAGCTACAGCGTTGATGTTTTCCAAACAATTTCTTGTGTTAGATAATGTCGTAATGAATTACGCGATACGATAGGGGGGAAGGGGGGAGTTCGATCACGCGGGAAGCCTTTTATCCCCACCGTCGTGCGCCGATAAGTTCATAATATTGCCAGTGTTTATATCTAATAAATGGTTGTAGTTCTACGGGTATTTGTGTCAAGAAAACTGATAGTAGGTTAGAAAAATTGGTGAAGGAATTATTGTGCGCGGTAGGTCGAAAAAATAATGGTAGGATTCTTCGTATTTAGATTAAACTCGCGACCCACCCTTCACACGGATGCAAGTACAGGGCCTCAAGTCTGCTATTTTTATAAACATTGTCATTCCAACACGATCCCATAGTCATTTTGCTAAAATTTCGTAATCTGCTAAAGTGAAAGTAAGTTTCTGTAAAGTGTTAGTAAACGCTGAAGAAAAACATCGTGAGGAAACCCTCACGATGTTTTTCTTCAGCGTTTTTGAGGGCAGCGGTGATGAAAGAAATTACACAAAGTAATGCGCCTGCCTGCGTTCCATCCCACGGCTTACTGCTCGGAAGTCGGAGTTGCCACCACTGGGCCACCGCTGCTCCAATAACCAATTATAAAAAAAAAGTTAAAAGTGTTGTACAAAAATAAAATAAAATTTAACCAAGAAATTATAAGTAATATCGAAAATTTAAAAAAAAAATGTAACAAAATAAAAGAATAGAAAAACCAGGACTGAGATATCTCCTAAAATAGTGTGCATGTGTTTGTGTATATGTGTGTATTTGTCTGTAGTTTTAGCCCCCAGCGGATTTAGATATGGAGTCTAAGTAAGTATATATGTTCACCAAACTCCTTTTCTTCTATCCAAAAACATTGGAATCATAATTAATTAAACCTAAGCATGTACTTGTTATTTCCAGATCACGCCATAATCTTAGTTATTTATGTTTCTTTTTAAAAATAACAAAAGTAAACAGAAAGTGTTTTGTTATCACTCAAATTATATTTGTTCTTGCTTATCAAGTACAGTAGCTACCTTCACAATGTCATATTCTAGTTAAATACATAACGCTAAAAACGCTATATTACCCAACGCTGGATTTGAGTAGGAGAATACATTATTCTTCATTCATAATGAACACTGAAAAGTTAGATTGATTAAGCTTTTCACGAATTTTTGCCAACAAATGTCTAAACATAAGAAGTTTTAAAATTAAAATTTCTCAGTACAAACAGGGGTGCGGAGGTCGGATAGGCAGTCGCTCCATGTAAAATGCTTGTATTCAACTACATCCAGTATGACTGGAAGCTGACCCCAACAAAGTTGGAAAAAGGCTAGGTGAAGATGTTTTAAAATTTAGTTCGAGATTTCCCAATTGAAAGAAATTACCTCATATTATTTTTGTATGCTGGAGGAGTTACCAGCACTACCCCACAGCTGAAGGCCGTACATCCAAATAGGTTTCAAGATCGATACACAAGTAATTTGTTGTCTACTGACAGTTTCTATTTCGGTCTAGCAACCACAGGAAGCTTTTGTATTTAATACTAGCTGTCCGGCGCAACTTCGTTTGCGTCACATTTTCCCCGTTTTCGCAACATTTTTCATTGCTGCTCCACTCATATTGGTCGTAACGTGATGATATATAGCCTTCCTCAATAAATGGGCTATCTAACACTAAAAGAATTTTTCAAATCGGACCAGTAGTTTCGGAGCCTATTCAATGCAAACAAACAAACAAACAATCAAATATTTCCTCATTATAATTATTTAACTTAATTTATTAATTTTATATTCAGTTCATCTCGTTTCTTCTTGATGTGCTCAGTCCATGTCATACGTCTAACAAGATGACGACTGAAGTATCTGACAGAGTCTGGTGAAGAAGAATGGCGATTTCTAGTTTCACCGAGGGGCAGATGCCCTTGCGTGGTGTAAAAGTAACCTGTACTGATTTTGAGATACTAGCTTTAATCCACCAATTTTGAAGTCATTTAATGGTCTCGTCTAGGCCTCCTGCAAGATTTTTGAGGGTATTACTGGGTCTTTATGACTCGCCAGGATTGGCGATTGTAGTTGTAGTTAATTTTGCGCAGTTGACTCAATTATTTTTTATTTTAGAACCATCAAAACTACATAACACCAGCAATTAAACTCTTACCTAACAACTCTACTGTTTCGACTACTTATCTCCACAAAATCTCGGCATAAGTCAAAACAAATGTATCATTTGATACGTCATGGAAATCTTATCTCGATGTAAAGTAGCGAGTCTAAATATTCTATTATTATACATCAAAGTTTATGAGAGACATTGCGTGACAGTCTGTTTGTCCATCAGATCTATTTCTGGAAGATAAACAATTTCTATCGCTTACACCTGCCAAACAACTGATTAGAGATCATTAATGGACAAATGCAGCATAGGTCATCATCTTCAACACGCCTTTAATATCCGAAGGGTAAGGCAAAGTTGTTCTTAATAGGACACCCAAATTTCGATATTGCGTTTTGTGTATGTTCCATGCAGTACGGGCTTGTCAAACATAACTGGCAGTGGGCAGAGCACATTGCTCGCAGAACGGATGGCCGATGGAGCCAAAAAGTTCTGGAATGGCGACCGCGAACCGGAAGACGATGCGTTGGAAGGCCTCCCACTAGGTGGAACGATGACCTGGTGAAGGTTGCGGGGATCCGCTGGATGCGAGTGGCACGGGACCGGTCAATGTGACGACACTTGGGGGAGGCCTATGTCCAGCAGTGGACGTCCTTCGGCTGAAATGATGATAATGCATAGGGGCTTGCCTATTGCTACGAAGCGAGCACAAATCCCAACTCCGAGGCTGCCACTGATAAATTCCTGATGGAAAAACCCAATAACACTTTGCCCGACCCGGGAATTGAACCTAGAACCTCAGCTGTGCAGACACGCTACGACCGCTGGACCAACGAGGTAGTCTAATATTGGTAGTCTCTTGGGCCAGATGCAGTGATCACCACTATATCTGGCCTGGCCATCACTGGATGGGTGGTAGAGCGCCTGCCTGGGTTCGAACCCACGGCATACTGCTCGTAAGTCGGGGCTGCCACCACTGGGCCACCGCTGCTCTCATACTATTAATCTCAATAACAAATTATGAATAATATTGATATAATGATGATGCTTTATGTTACTACTATGTCTATAGCTGTTGTCGTGTATATAAATAGAAGCTGGATGCAAGTAGTCGAAGATCGAGCAAGGTGCTCATCTTGTGTCACCGGGACGCTTTACCGAGTATCGTTACTCATACAAAGGAAACAACTGACTGCCTGGCCACGAGGTACATACCTACAAGCCCTAAGTCCAGCGAATAAAATGATGTTCAGTTATTAAAACTAAGGTGTTTATCTAAGAATAATATGCGTTATTATTCTTAGGTATTTATTATATTTACTGACTGACGTGTTGGTTTGGGAAAAGGCTAGGCAGATGATGACTGACTGACGTGCCTGTGTGAGACAAGTAACGTTTATCATTTGTTTTAATTAAATCTTGAAAAAAGAACAAATATTAATAAAATCTCTTATCAAAGCTAGATGAAGATAAATCTACAATAATTACCATTGAAAATCTCGTAGATATCATATCAGTAGGCGGTGGCTTTGCGAGAATGTTAGACATTGCGGACTGCTTCATGGTTGCTGACGTAATAGTACGATATTTGTGCTTTTGGACCAGTTTACCAGTTGACTACAAAACTACTTGACAGGAGGTAAGAGATCTTTTTTAACATTTTTTTTCTTCTGTTTACATCTATCTGGCCGTTGGCCAAAATTTAATTGTAAGGTTTAAAGTTTTTTTATTTAGTTTTTAATAACTACGTGATGTTGTTAGGTCTTTCATATTTATGTGCACCTTAAAGCAAATGTTCATAAATATGAAAAAATATACTACTACACTAATAATACTACTTCACTGTAATTCGTTGGTTTTAAAACAGCTACTCTTGTTGCACCTTAAGCCAGTAACAGACAAAATTCACTGCAAAAAAATTTGGTAAATGCGCAAAAACTGCAGTAAGACGTGCATGGGTGGTGCCACAATTACTAAAACGAATTATGGTAAATGGTATGAACCATACTCAATTACTTTTAAATGCACCCAAAGATGATACTCCGTCTACAGATTTCATTTCATAAATGAAACAGTCCACACACAGTGTTGTAAAGAAAACATATTTCCAAATGTTTCAATTTTCCGTGCAAACTGTTAGGTTTCACCTTCACTGCAAGAGTGTTCCTGAGAAACCATCCAACAATGTTTCAATCGCCATCGAATCGAATCAAATTCAATGGAAATGTTACTATATCTTGCTAGCAAAAAACCCTGTACTCAAAGCCGATACAGATTTTCTAGGTACTAAACAGTCCATTTTCAATCCAAGTTCTGTATGGTGTCGGACGGAAAGAATAGCACCATCCCATATCTTCCCGTGGGTGTCGTAAGAGGCGACTAAGGGTTTTGCCAGAGAATGGGCAGCAGCGTTCTCTGTGCTTTTGTAACAACTGTACTGCGATCGCCAACCCGCCTGCCAAGCGTGGCGATTATGGCAAAACCCCCCTTATGTCAATGTGGCGTTTGGGGAGGCCTATGTCCAGCAGTGGACGTCTTTCGGCTGAAATGATGAAACAATCCATTTCATATGTTTCCAGTTATTTGTCAGATAAAGATTTATATGTCTTGTTTCAGCTTTAAACAGTCATGAGTGAAAGCAAAGATCTGAAATGTTTAAGTGAAGATTTTGATGATACTGAAGAAAATTCTGTAATTGAGGCTGTGTTTTTAGAACCAGGAGTTTATTATCCTAATAACAGTAAGTTTTAAGTTATAAAATAATGTAATAATGTAATAATGTTAAGGAAATCTCAGCTGCTCTATGTACAGTTTCAATACGTACTCGACCCAAATTAATGGAATATTCACGCTGAATAATTATTAAACGTATGAATTTAAAAAAAACCGGCCAAGTGCGAGTCGGACTCGCGCCCGAAGGGTTCCATACCATTATTGATGAAAACGATATTTTTTGTATGGGCGCCCCCCTTAAATATTTATTTTTTTCTGTTTTTATTATTTGCTGTTATAGCGTCAACAGAAATACATAATCTATAGAAATTTCAACTGGCTAACTATCACGGTTCATGAGATACAACCTGGTGACAGACGGACGGACGGACGGACGGACGGACGGACGGACAGCGAAGTCTCAATAATAGGGTCCCGTTTGACCCTTTGGGTACGGAACCCTAAAAATGTGTTTAAATAAAAGCTGAGAAATTATAACGTTATTGTTTCCTAAAACAGGTTATCGTGAAATAACATAGGTAACTTATAGTATTCATGATAACTATTTCATACACAAATATTTACCCAGTTGCATCTTTCGACATGATATTAAATTCTTCATGTATATTGACTTTTGTTCAAAGACTTATATATTATGTAACGACCTATGTCAACTGTGATATGATCTTCGTCCCACGATTGTTATTAGACAACCATGTTATTGTTGGAGGAACTCGTAACTAAATAATAACAGCCGCATGGGTCGATCTTTGAGGTTAAGCCGTGCTTGCCGAGGTTGGTCCGTGGATGGGTGACCATAATTACATACCGAGTTTCCTCCGTGCCTCGGAAAGCACTTTAAGCTGTTGGTTCCACCTGTTATTTGTAGATCTTTGACAGTTGTTACGAGTAGTTAGCAGCCGAAAGTCTGACATCCAGCCTTACAAAGGGGTATCGTATTACCCAGTTACTGGGTTGTGGAGGTCAGATAGGCAGTCGCTTCATGTAAAATACTGGTACTCAGCTGCATCCGGTTAGACTGGAAAACGACCCCAAGATGGTTTGGGAAAAGGTTAGGCAGATAATAATAAACCATGCTATTGTTACAGGGCCACTGCACAGTCAAAAGAACCGATCCCGTTCCACTCAACAAACTAAAAGATTCGTCTTCAAGAACGGCGACTTCAATATTGACCAAGGGAACACCAACCACCAAGGCTTCTTCTCACGATGGTTCGTCACCATGGTAGAAGCACGCTGGAGGTGGACCCTTGTGCACTTCTTCCTTGCCTTTACCGGGGACTGGCTGTTCTTCGGCTTCATTTACTGGATCATCGCATTGACTCATGGAGACCTGACTGAAGACCATCTACCTCCATACCAGAACGAAACCAACTGGACACCATGTGTCGAAAATATTTACGGGTTTACTTCTACATTTCTCTTTAGTGTTGAGGTTCATACAACCGTGGCATATGGTAAAAGAGCTATAACGCTGGAATGCCCTCAGACAATTACAGCTATGTGCTTACAATGCATGGTATGCTCAATTTTTCAAGCGTTCATGGTGGGGATCCTGTTCGCGAAACTGACAAGACCTAAAGGGAGAACGCAAACGATTTTATTCAGCAGACAGGCAGTAGTCACTTTGAGAGACGGGAAGCTGTGCATGATATTCAGAGTAGGAGACATGAGAAAATCTAGGATACTCAATATCAAAGCTTCAGTCTTCGTATTGAAACTTGGGGATGAATACGATGAAAATTATGAACAAACTGAGTTGGATGTTGAAATGGATGGCTGTGAATCTACGTTCTTCTTATGGCCTGTGTCTGTTATACATACAATAGATGAAAAAAGTCCTCTATACAATATTTCTGCTGCAGATCTGTTGATTGGAAAATTTGAAATTTTGGCAGTTTTTGAAGGAGTTATAGAATCAACAGGACAGCAAGTGCAAGCAAGGACTAGTTACACAGAAAATGATATTCTATGGGGTCATAGATTTTTACAGATGGTTAAAAGTGATAGTACGAAGAATATATATGATGTTGACTTTTCGAAATTATGTGAAACTGAGAGGATTGATACACCATTGTGTTCCGCCAGTGAGTTCCGGTCAATGTTGTCTTTGCTTGATTTAGACTCGATATATTATAAATAGACAAGAACGATACTGGTAGACTGCTTAACTAGTCATTAACAAATAAACGATTTAATATTTTTTATGATATCCTTATAAATAGTAAAAACATCACTATACCATAAGTGTTTAAAGTCTGACGAAGAAAACTGACTGGAAAGTTATTGCTGAAATTTATGAAAAGATAGATATCTATATCTTATATCTTTTGGTTACACATCCATTACAAAAAACGTATAAATTCACAAAAATGGTTCCTAGCTAAGTTAAAATCTTTGTTTCTAAGTCCCACGTGTATGGAGATTAAATTAAAATTCCTAAAACAACGTTTTTCTCTACAAATTTGAAATAATTGTACGAAAAATAAAGTATGTTGTGTAAATATTTTGTTTCATTCTGAATTAATTAATTTTGTTTAATAGTTCTTAATTGGTTCTGATCTTCATAATATTACATTGAGAGTTTGCCCAGAGTGAGAGGCTTTCGCGGGTGATAAGCGAGAGTATCTGTGTATCAAACATTGGAATCCGTTGCAACCAGCGTTCACAGTGAAGTTTCTTTTGAGAGGAGTGTGCATAACACGTTGAGCCATAGTTTTAAACCTGTGTGTTTAGATGTCCGACACCCAAAGCCTGTCCATGCCCACCTTCTACCCATACCTTGGTTCAATGGTTCTACTGGGACTAGAGAGCTCTCTCTCTCTCTCTCTCTCTCTCCATAAGTAGCTTCCTGCCTCATTTCGTGTTTTTTGCGACAGCGGTTCCTCCCAAAAAGAAGTGAAGGCATCCCATGTTTGATCCTGACCATAGACTAAACCATTATCGGTATCGAGAGATCACCAACACCACCTGATTTTCCTTTTTTTTTTTGGAATAGAGTGTGGGATAGTGATTTCTTGAGTATGGGAAAAGCCTGTGGCTAAATAACAACAGCCATTAGAGATTAGCTGTCTTCGATTGCATAGGTTGGTCTGTGGTTCCTCCTTGCCTTGGAAAGCACGTCAAGCCAAGCTATCAAAGATCTACAAATAAAAGCCGGGACCAATGTCCCGGCTTTCATCTTTTATAGCCGTTGCAGACAATCAGTGGCCCCAAAGTCTGACAACCAGTCTTACCAAGGGGCAGCATATACCCAGTACTATCTGGGTTGTGTAGGTCAGATAGGCAGAGGCTCCATGTAAAATACCAAACATGGTTGGAAAAAGACTAGGCAGTTGACGATGATGAGTGTGTGATTCTTACCTCACTTAGATCATCTGCCACATCGCCAGCTACCGCATCTTCACTCAAAACGAGGCTTTAGGTTCAATTTCAACAATAATTGTTTTAAGATAATTTAGTTGTTGACTGTGTTTGAGTAAACAGGTTTTAATTAAATGTCTGTTAAATTAATTTGCAAATTGAGATGTATTAATTTAGTAGATTAAAGTGAGTTGTGTTTAAGATATAGTTTGTTAATTATATCTATTAGAAACAGATTATAGTTACAGGAGCGAGTAATTACTAGTGATTTTAAAACTGCACCTAATGTATTTAGATATTTGTTTTAAATCGAAACCAGCTTTTTATCAAGTAGTTGAATCGTGTCGATTGAATTTCATGATTTAGAACCAAAATGATTAAACCTTAAAATTATTGTCCTATTGCAGTTTCACAGTCTTCCTAGAAAGAATATCTCATATTGAAAAGTGTCAATAATGGAAATATTAAGTGAGGTAAGTTTTAAGTATGAATGTGAGTGGGATAAGAGTAGAGGAACACCACAGAAACAACGGACGAACTGTGGGAAGGATGATATGGCAAGATAGGAGGTAAAAGAGAAGTTTAAAAGAAGAAGACATGCTGCGCCGACCCCAAATAAATTGGGATAGGGGCAAGAGAATGATTTTTACCAAGACGTTAATGTCAATCCTGTTAAAAATTCTTGTGAAAATACCAACCTTTTTGAAAGCGATTTTCATTTGTCTTTTCTTTGTCTGATCCCTCAGATACTTACTAGCCCCGTAATTCGCCTCAACAAGCCCATAATTACTAGACTCGCATCTCAAGCTAAGAAGCCTGAACTAACTCCCAAAACTTCCGCCTACAAAATAGATGGATAAGCATAACTCCACTTCACCTGTTTTAGACTTTACCAACTTCGGAAGTACTAACAGCACTAAGATAAAGTACTACCCAATTTATTAGCAAAACTTAAACTATGACAGTGTAGAGTAGATGTAGAAGTTTAAATTGTTTCTTTGCGACTTAGATCGCGGACGAACAACAGAAATATTTTGCTAACTTTTAGTTGGGCGAGACGGAAAAAAATTGTGACTGCACAATGCAGAACGTAATGCAATTTTGTATATTTGTGTTTGTTTATGCCACGCTTTTCTCGTGTTTCTGGTATTCGTTGAAAATATTTGACATAAGCTGTTTATTAACTGAGACACGTTGCATGCAAGCATGGTGGCCCAGTGGTGGCAGCTCCGACTTACGAGCAGTAAATCGTAGGTTCGAACCCAGGCAGGCGCATTACTTTGTGTATTTATTTCATCACCGCTGCTCTCAAAACGGTGAAGGAAAACATCGTGAGGAAACCGGCGTGTCCTAGAACTAAAAATTCGAAGACATGTGACATCTACCAACCCGAACTGGGCCTGCGTGGTGGATTAAAGGCCACACCTTCTCATTGAGAGGAGGCCTGTGTCCCAGCAGTGGGAACATCGGCTGATGACGATATTGTATAATTATCGGACTGGTAGCAATAACTCCACGTCCAAAACGCGTATTTTGCGTACTTGTAGCGCATGTTCGGTGAGGTTTGCTCTTTAATAACCCTAGGTCCTCTTACCAAGGTATTTTCTATTTCAAAAACGATTGAACCGACAGGTTTGCTGATGAATGAATGACGATAATGTAAGAATGTTTGTGGTTCTGTGACAAGACAAAGTAAAAGGATTACTTAACTTAGTAATATTGGCTCATGCTAGGTTCCATTAAACATTTTGCATTTTCCTCTTTTCTGCCACTAGAAATAGTTTATCCCGACTGTAGCAAAACCTAAAAGTTATTATCCTTTACTTTTACGTTTCATGAAAAAAGCGCCTGTTCAAAATTGAATCACTGTAAACTACGTCATGTTTAAACTATGCTCAGGGAACTAATTAATTGTGAAATGGGGCCTCCTCAAATCTAAACGTTGATGAAATTGAAGGACCTTGTTATCATTGCTAATGAGTGTTGCCAGTGTATTCTCGGTTTGTTTAGGTTGTCCCCGCTAATTGGGCCCGCAGTGTAATAGATGAAGATGTGCGTTATTTTTTTGGATTGCCAAATTTTTATGGTAATTTTTTGGTTTGATGTTTTATTTCATGGTGTAGCTCACCCGACTAAACTACTAGAAACAAATCTAGCAGATTATGTAAATTATAAAAAGCATAAAAAAAATAGAGCTTAACAGAAAAATCGCAAAATAACACAAGAGCTAAACAACACAACAGAAAACTTCAAAGAAACCGGCGAAATTTGAGTTTACTAATGGTTACAACTCTGCCCAACCCTTCGGGATTTCCCTTTTTTCCTAACTCACATCATGTCCCACTGCTGGGCAAAGGTCTTCCATTCTCCTTCCGTATCTCTCGATGTTATGTTAAAAATATTATAGCAACGTCGGCGCCACCGCGACCGCGCCAATGCCTATTAAACCTACTTTTAATGAACTTTTTAAGCACCCATTCATGCAATAGAATAACTGATCACCAAAAACAAGCCAGCAAAGACCTCAATCATAAAAAATATAAACCAATTTTGTTAAAGTAACGATAATTTTGACGAAATCTAATTAAGAATCGTGGTTTTTTGAAGATCATTAAACGCCTCACAAAATTTACGGAGCAAAGTTTTAATTATTCAAATTATTGCTTTTGACGCAGGCACGTCGTATTCAATCAAATGGAATTTATTTCTAATTCTTGTAAGATTTTGATCTTTTATTTAAGTAGTTGTAGTTAAATCTGGTACTCAAGAGATTATTGAACCTGTATTTTATTTCAATATTCTAAAAGCTATGTAATGTAACCAAATTCTCAAATTTAACAAAAAAGTGACAGTCCTTGATTAGTAACTTTTTCCTGATAAAATGTACTTGTAAAAACATTATATCTGTAAATAACACCTTTCTGAAGACAAAGCTTACTCATATCCTAAAAAAGTATCGAGTTCCAGTTTTTATCGCAAACAAAATTGCCTCCACTCCAGTTTTTAACCCTGATTCACGAATTTTAAACAACCCATTCTGCAGAACTACAATTAATACACCCTGTGACATTTAAACTTAACACATTTTAACCAAATCGAAGTAGGTGTCGCATCAGGTGGGATGACGTCACGCAAGCAATATTGTACGTGACTGTACCGAGGGATATCCGCGTTCGTTTTTATATGTATAGTGTATGGGCCTAGCTGTCGGATTGTAGTGTTATTGTGGGCAGGGGTTTATGAAGATAGTGAAGAAATTCGGTTCAGTATAAAATGACATCTGAAGGAAACTATTAGCCGAACGGGCTGGCAGTACTAGTGTGGTGTGTAGTACAGAACCCTGCATTACTTGACCCATCTTCCCCTCTTTAGCTTTTACTGACCGTACTAGTATGAAAAATAAAAAATATACTTTATTGAACAAAGAGGAAATACATTTAACACTTAACACAATATTATCACAAGTACAGTAATTAAGTAAACTGATCAAAATGAACCCTAACGTCTAAACTAGGCCGAGCCTTTATCTTAGGCGTTAGTCGCTTCCAATGTTGTTACAATCAGAGTTATGTTTATTGTGATTAAACATTACATGGCAAACATTTTATATTAGTAAATAACATATGTGTTCTATATGGTATCGGACGTAAAGAATAGAACCATCCCATATCTTCCCGTGGGTGGTTTAAGAGGCGACTAAGGGACTTGCCAGAGAATGGACAGCAGCGTTCTCTGTGCTTTTGTAACAACCGTACTGCGATCGGCAACCTGCCTGCCAACCGTGGCGATTACGGCAAAACCACCCTTATGTCAATGTGGCGTTGGGGGAGGCCTATGTCCAGCAGTGGAAGTCTTTCGGCTGATGATGATATGTGCTCAGTACACAATATGGGTAGACAAGTTAGTTACTCATCTGCCTAGCATTTTCCCAAACTATCTTGGGGTCGGCTTCCAGTCTAACCGGATGCAGCACCAGTATTTTACATGAAGCGACTGCCTATCTGACCTCCATAACCCAGTAACTGGGTAATACCCTTGGTAAGACTGGATGTCAGACTTTTAGCTTCTGACTATTCGTAACGTATTTAGACAAATCAACGTATGAGTGCTTACTTCTTTTTTTCTCAAACTTGTGTATGTGGATGTAATGAATAACTAAAACTATTACTGTAACTTAGCAGCTTTTGCTGCACTTACTAGTTCTATATTACTAATTCTGTTCAACCACATTCTGTCAATTTTATGTAACAAGAGAATAGTGTCTTTTTTCCATAAACTCTTCAACAGTATTTTGTTGTTCTACGACTTTCAATAAGATCTACTTAACTTTCAGTATCATATGTCAATAATATAATTGTTTTTTTTTGTTTCAATTTCCATTTTCTTTCTCTTTAAAAAATCTGCTGTTTCCTCCAAATGTAGAATACCTACATAGTCAAAAAGTACGGAACAAATGTTTAAAAAATATATACAAAAAAAACCCCTGACGCAAAAGACCTCTAAAAAGCCAAAAATAAATTAATCCAAGCGTCGTAGCGTCAGGGGTCCGCTTTGTTCTGTGCTTGTACTAAGCGGTCTTGGTCTTCTCAGCGGTCCCCCGACGCTACGACGATTGGATTAATTTATTTTTGGCCTTTTAGAGGCCTTTTGCGTCGGGCGTTTTTTAAATATTTAAATTAATTTTTTTTCATGCTTTTTAAACTTATATTATTTTTCTTAGCCTTGACTATCCCACTCCTGGGCATAGGCCTCCCCCTTTCCTTCCAATTTTCTCGGTGTTGTGTCTCTTCTCCCTAATTCACAAAACCAAGGAAAGACATAAATAAAAAAAATAAAAATTTTTTGGGGGTTTGCACCCCCTCCCCCCAAAATATTTCCTCCACCCTCAGCAATTTCCATGGTGACAAGCGACAATATTTCAAATTTCAAATCGACTACCTGTGAAAGTTGTTTACATCCCTTCTTCAACTAGAAAAGAGGTGATGATCTTCAAACGGCTGAGCAGATTTTCTCGAAACATAGCTAAGAATAGTCTCAATTAAAATACCTTTCAAACGACAGATACACAGATACACACGTCAAACTTATAACACCCCTCTTTTTTGGTCGGGGTTTAAAAATAATATTGGGGGGGGGGAGTGATGTATCTTCCACCCTGTATAGGCTGATTATGCAGGACTAATATTTTAGTATCCATAGGATATTATCAAAACCTAATTCCCTACTACAATTATACTAAATTACAAAAACAAACAAACATCGGCTATTTACCATTCCCGTAATTTACCATATTGTTTTCCGTAATAATATATAATGCTGGCAGGCTGGCCGAAAACTAATTTGCTTTTAAATTTATTACAGCTATGTTTAAATGTTTTAGTTTCAATTTATCTCCCTAGAGACCCCTAGAGACCTAAATGGTTGGAACATATGGGCCTTAGGGATTATAACTCATTTGTTTATGAAGTCAAATTGTCATAGTTTTTGTGGGTCAGCAGCGTTGTATGTGATGTTGTGTTTTATTTTAACCGACTTATAAATGATGACGTTATGTAATCCACCGAAACCTTTTTAAATGTGTGTACTCCGATTACCCCGTGATTATTGGGCCGATTTACGTGATTCTTCATTTGGTAGAAGAAGCCAGCGAGGTTGTCACATTTTCTTTTTTCACTTTGCTTGAGTAGTTCATGAGTTAGTTTTTTATTATGTATTAGCTTCTGCCCGCTTCTTCGCTCGCGTTAATTTAGAATTTGACAACCGGCTCGGACACGTGGCGCCATTAATTATCATACGAACGTTATTTTGGTTTATATTTACTTTTTTTCGTGATGAAATGTACCCTACGTCCGTTTCTGTACACCTGACAACATATATGCAAAATTTCAGGATAATCAGTTCATTGGTTTAGGCATGAAAAGATAACAAACAAACTTACTTTCGCATTTAAAATATTAGTTAGGATTAGGATTTTGTCTTCTTCTTTTTTCTTCTTTTGTTTTCTTGGATTCACAAAAGATTCAAGCGATCATAGGGACACGCACATGGCAACATTCTTCGTTTGTACTACCTATATAAAGATAAAGTATCCTCATACAGATGACAAACACCCTCTCCTTTACTCCTGTCAAGTCAGGTCGGAACAGTAACTACATAAACTATCAGTGGTCGTAATCTATACCAAGTGACAGCGTGAGAGGGGTGTCGAATGATCTCACACACGTCGAGGCCCCGTCTCGGAGCCGTGTCGGACCTGACTCGTAAACTGGACGCCTAATGCATCTCACGTGGAGGTAGGAAATACTATCACAAATGGGCAATGAAGTAATGTTAAACGCCAAGGCCGGGACTTTTGACATCTCTCTTCTCTATAGGCCAGTGAGAGTGACAATTTAAATGTGAGCATGGTTTGATCCCACCATTGTCTACGCAGCGAACAGCGGTGGGCCAGTGGTGGCAGCCCAGACTTACGAGTGGTAACCTTCGATCAATATTATTGATCGAAGGTGGTAACCCATAAATTAGAACCCAGGCAGGCGCATTACTTTGTGTAATTTATTTCATCACCGCTGGCTTCAAAAACGGTGAAGGAAAACATCGTGAGGAAACCGGCATGTCCCAGAACTAAAAAATCGAAAACATGTGACATCTACCAACCCGCACTGCGCCCGCGTGGTGGATTACAACCCACTCCCTCTCATAGAGAGGAGGCCTGTGTTCCAGCAGTGGGAACATCATAGGCTGATGATGATTGCCTACTCATTGCCGTTCATCGTAACTGATTTCATCGGTTCTCTAACATGAGCCCATGTTTTCGCATAAGTGGATATCGGGAGTAACCCCACGGGAACCTTCATTTGGGATTTGTCCTACAGGGATAGAAAGTATTAATAGTGTGCATCAACCACTATGTATAGCCGAGGTGTGAGGAGTAAACATTTAAATTTAACATGACATCACCTATACCGCCATATCCTTCTTCCCGGCTTAGTAGCTCCGTGCACAGGACGTTAGGTGGACCACGTATGCTGTACGCAGCTTTGCACTCTGGCTAAGAAGCGCTGCGAATTAAAACGGAATACTCTGGAACGATTTATCTGTTTTGCACGTTGGGTGCTACAAGATATATTCTGTCGGTCCTCCAACCCGTGTTATAAGAGTAACGTATATGGTTCCTAAAGATCTGTTTTTCATTTCATGTTAGCTTTTGCTCGCAGTTATTTCGAGGGGCTTTCGGGACTGGGACTACGGTCCCGGATTTCACCAATAGATACAATAATTTATTTTTGAGTAGAATATTATGGGACCACAAAAAAAACAAATATATGTCTTGGGAAATTACAGTCAGCCAAAAAATAAAAAAAGTTATTCAAATAACGCTATTTTAATAAAATGATAAAATATTGCTTTATTTTGGAAGCCTTCTATTATTCGCTTCAACAATATTGTTTATTTTGTGGTCCCCATCATAACTACACCATAACTTTGAATAAATATCATTTTTTAACAAACAACAACTCATGGTGTTGACAATATAATCGTTTAAAGATGTTATTTCGCTGGTCTTCCGACTTTCTTCCATTATGTAAAGCCAACCCTCACTGATCAAATGTTGCGGGAGGTGAGAAAGTTCTGAACACAACTTCACATGTATTTTTGCAAGTTTCTAATTGGTTGTACCCAAATTTTTTGCATAAATATCTTGGAAAATAGAAATATAGCCACCAAGTATCTTCTCACCTTAAATAATTATTTTTATTTATTGATGGAATCCGGGACTATGGTCCCGGACCCAAAAGCCCCTAGACCCGTCCGCCCGCAGGGTGGTTCAAAGTTATATCGCAACGTAACTGGGATCACAAGAATAATACGTCTTAACCCATATGATGGTAAGATTCCATCCAGTAATATTAAAGAAACAGCTTTTGCTTGTGTTTTTTTCTGTTTTTTAGATTCTTTTTCTTATTTACCGATTGTTTGTAAATGTGTGGACATTGTAGGTCTTATAGATTCCTAAATCCTTGGTAACTTTTTATTTCGTTCTACGTTTTGCCCGTGCCCGTCTAAGCATAGGTAAAATAAAAATATTTTGATTTTAATTTGTCCTGTATACTTAACCCTCTCTCAAGCTATATTTTTTATTGCGTGATTTACCTTCCTTTGACCTCGATCTCGTCTGGTGAAAAGAGACGATTACAATAAAGTTATGATGCGAAAACGCAGTAGTTCCGTTACGACCTGTCTTAACAACACTCATCCATACTAACAGAACAACAGTCCCATCCAATTTTCATTCATGAAAGTTTAATCAATCAGAAAAAAACAAACTACCCTCGATTACACCCTCTAGGTTCATCCGACGTTCGGCAAATGTATTAGTATTTACTGACCCATCCCCTTACGAGGGCAATCCACCGTTTCACCCCCGTAATATCTATGTTAGGCACCCCAATGGGCAGATGCTTTTACCTATCTGTGTATTCCCGTCGATATTTCCCCCAATAATTCACAATCGCGTCTTCCTTACACAACAATTCCATCTATTGGAGATATATATAATGTTGCAGGCAGTGTTTTGAACATGTTATATTCAGATTTTCTGGAAATTATACAGAAGAAGGACTATTTAGAGATTTAAAGTGAAGTTTCTTTAGTTGTGGGATTCATAATTTATCGATTTCAAGTACTATCGAGCTAACGTTTTCGAGCAAGTGTTATTCGATCTAACGTCATTCGATTTCGAGTAGGGAACCCGTTCCCGGGTACTATTGCGTGACTCGATTAGATGGTCGGTCGAGAAATGATGTTTCAAGATAATGAGCTTCGCGATGCCGATGATTCGAGCTTATGGTTATTCGAGATTTTGATGCATCGAGGTAGTGAACTGTCGCGCTCATAATTTATCGATTTCAAGTACTGTCGAGCTAACTTTTTCGAGCAAGTGTTATTCGATCTAACGTCAACGTCACGAAATCGAAATTTCGAGTAGAGAATACATTGAGAACCTGCTCTATGCCTATTGCATCCATTGTTTTAAATGTAAACTGTATTTGTTTAACATAACATAACATCAAAAAGAAAAGTTAAAGTTAAGGTTAAAATAAAGTATGGCGAGTAAATACTGTAAAAATATGACTTGTATTTTATAACTTTCCATGCGCGCGCGGCGTGCGCGCGGGGTAGCCATGGCTACCGCGGACATTTCACCGGATAAGATGATTTAATAAAAAAACACCCCTGGTAATCACCGAAGGGTATGACAGAGGTATACCCATTAGTATTCTCACATTTCGCCAGATATGTTTCATCATCATCATCATCATCATTTCAGCCGAAAGACGTCCACTGCTGGACATAGGCCTCCCCCAAGTGTCGCCACATTGACCGGTCCCGTACGACTCGCATCCAGCGGATCCCCGAAACCTTCACCAGGTCATCGGTCCACCTAGTGGGAGGCCTTCCAACGCATCGTCTCCCGGTTCGCGGTCGCCATTCCAGAACTTTTCGGCCCCATCGGCCATCTGTTCTGCGAGTAATGTGCCCTGCCCACTGCCACTTAAGTTTGGCAATTGTTCGGGCTACGTCGGTAACCTTGGTTAACCAGTTATGTTTAACTCCCATGTAATAGGGCGCGAGCTTCTTGCCATCAACCGGGCACAAATACAGATTCCGTGGCTGCTTCTGAGAAAGGCCTGAAGGAAAAACCCAATAATACTTTTTCCACCCTGGGAATCAAACCGAGGGCCTCATGCTCAGTCGCACTTGCGAGCCATAAACTAAAGATGTAGTCAAGTATTAGTTCAAGTATTTGACTAAATGTATAATTAACGTTGACTAAGCGAACTGTCAACCAGTAATCCCGTTGGAAATTTCGCGAATAACCCAAGAGCTAGACTGACCCAACACTATACCGAAGACATCCCGGACATCAGCCTGTACGAGATAAGGATGGCTGTGAAACAGCTTAAAAACAACAAGGCACCGGGTGATGATGGAATTACGGACGAACTTCTGAAGGCGGGTGGAAACCGGTACTTAAGGCCCTCCAGATGCTGTTTGATTCCGTCATACTCGAGGGTAAAACGCCACAGGCATGGTGCAGGGGTGTGGTGGTACTCTTCTCCAAAAAGGGCGACAATGCCCGGTTGAAGAACTATAGGCCCATCTCACTTCTAAGCCATGTCTACAAGCTGTTTTCACGAATCATCACGAATCGTCTCGCGCGCAGGTTTGACGATTTTCAGCCTCCCGAACAAGCCAGATTCCGAAAAGGCTTTAGCACCGTAGACCACATACATACGCTGCGACAGGTTATACAGAAGACCGAAGAGTTCAACCTACCTCTCTATTTAGCGTTTGTGGACTACGAGAAAGCCTTCGATTCGATCGAGACTTGGGCTGTACTGCAGTCTCTCCAACGGTGCCAAATTGACTATCGGTACATCGAGGTAGTAGTAGGCCACCTTGTCAGTCTCCAGAAGGACCAGACCTCGGAACCTATCCTTTTGCAGTGAGGTGTGAGACAGGGAGACGTCATATCTCCGTAACTTCACCGCTGCACTGGAAGATGTCTTCAAGGTTCTGGACTGAAGAGACATCTTTCACCTTCGATTTGCCGACGATATAGTGGTCATGGCTGAGACCATGGAGGACCTCAGTACAATGCTCGATGACCTCAGTAGAGCTTCCGGCCGTCATTCAGTTTATGAAATGTCTTTCGAAGCGTTTCTTCGATAACGCCATTAAACACTGTAATCCCCTGATCGCAGCGGCCGCCCGTTACGAACCCTCGCGCATTAGTACAGTACGCCGTTTTCGGCATACCCTCGTCACTCCCGATGATGCTATCACCCTCCTCCAGGAGAGTAGCAAAGAGACTAGCACTCTTAAAAAGTTCAGACACAAACTGCCGTCTTTCCGAACACGCCGTCGAGGTCCGTCGCGACGTCCGGTCCATGCCCTCCCCGACCCTCGCTCGAGCCAGCCCGCGATGCTGTGCCAGTAGTTTTAAATCAGCCCCTAAATAATAATATTCAGATCCAGCCTGCCCCACGCAGTCTTCCCCCAGCGACGCCCTAAGCCGAGGCTCGTACCCCACAGGGGGTGCCCTTAGCGTATAGTCGCTTAGTTTGTAAGTTTTTATGCCCTGGCTGGAGGCCTTACTCTTAAGGCGAGGCGCACGGGACTGGTCAATGTGGCGTCACTTGGGTGAGGCCTATGTCCAGCAGTGGACGTCTTTCGGCTGAAATGATGATGAAGCAAACTGAGAGAGCAGCCGCGGTGGCCCAGTGGTGGCAGCTCCGACTTACGAGCAGTAAGCCGTGGGCTCGAAACCCGTCAGGCGCATTACTTTGTGTAATTTATTTCATTACCGCTGCCCTCGAAAACGGTGAAGGAAAATATCGTGGGGAAACCGGCATAGGACATGCCGGATTCCCCACGATATTTTCCTTCACCGTTTTCACCAAAAATGAACCGAAAATTCGAAGACATGTGACATCTACCAACACGCACTGCGACCGTGTGGTGGATTACATCCCACTCCCTATCATTAAGAGGAGGCCTGTGTCCCAGCAGTAGGAACATTATAGGCTGATGATGATGATGATGAAGCAAACTGAATATGAAAGATTCGGAACAGGTGGCATTCAGTAATTAGTGCTTACCCCCATAATAATAATTCTAAAACCTCATGGTTATAAGACGCAAGTTTATTTGTGTATGCATGTGACAATCATCAATCCACACTTTTCGATATCATCCTTCAACCAAAACCATACATAGCTTGACATAAACCTCCTTCAAATGTCGCGTCTTCTAATCGACTGATCATGTGCTTTCGAAAGCTAGTCAAAACACTCATTAAAATAAGTCAGCATTTTAACCCAAGAAGCTTTACCACATATTGATGGAGTGTGTCCGGAACGAAGACCTTAGAGATTTTTTAAAAACTAAAATTAATGTGATTCTCACAGATGTGGGCTGGTGTAACAGCGTCCTTCCCTTTGTCAAGGGAAGCCAGATTGCTGTACAAACTCGCTCAAATGGGCATCAAAAATAGAATTATTTAAGTAAACTGCTGTATGATTGCAATTGCTATTTCGAAATTTATGTTTGTTGTTTGGATTTTGTCATTTGTATTATAGGGGCGACATCTTCATATTGAAAAAGCCCCTTTAAATAAATAGAAAAAAAAACCCAAGAAGCTCCATTTCCATCTAACACCTGCACTCAAAAACGAAATGAAAGAATTCTCATTTGTGTAACAGTACAAGTTTGAGATCGCCATTCACTTTACGTAACTCAGCAACTGCTACAAATTGGATCGAAAGCCTATTGTATCGAGCAGTTGCGATTCCGAAGCCTGCAGCCGATTGTTATTAAGTGCGCCCTTTTCTTTAGTTAAAGTCTTACGGCGAACCATAAATACTTGCTGCTTGGAACAATTTTAAGTCTAGTTTGTTTTCCTACTTTTCCTTTGTTAAGGATTGCAAGTTTAGATAATAGTTTGAACGATGAGCGCAGAGTTTTATAATTTTACCGACTCATCATTTTTGGATAGTTAAAGTTGAGGTTTATGAGTTTGAGTTTAATTTCGTGGATATTACTTTGCTTGGTTTGACTGTCTCGTTGACCTAATGATCACAAGTGCGACTGCCGAGGTCCTGGGTTCAATTCCCGGGTCGGGCAAAGTGATATTCGGTTTTTCTATCAGGAATTTCTCAGTAGCAGCCACGGAGTCTGGATGTGTGCCTGGTTGATTGCAATAGGCTCATCCCCTATTATATGGCACTTAAACATTACTGGCAAAATGTGAGTGTACTTTTTGGTACACCAATACTCACCCCTTTGGGGATTACAGGTGTGATGTTATGTTGTGTCATAGCAGAGACGAACGAAAAACCCTTTTGTAAATTCTGAATGACAACCCTTACAATAAACTGGGTTTAGGTAATGTAATCTTCTTCAGGAAGGACATATTCATAAGGCAAAACTCTAATAATACAATGTCATACCTACTGCGAAAACTTAGTTTCCCCTAAAGGTTTCAGAAGTCGCACAGAATATATTATTCGTTGTCAAGGTAAGTTTGGAAACTGCTATGCTACTATTTAAAGTATTCATGTTACACCAATCAGAGAAACAGAGGAACTCGTATTTAAATAAAAACCAGTCAAGTGCGAGTTGGACTCGCGCACGAAGGGTGCCGTACCATCTAAACTAATATTATAAAGAGGTAAGATTTGATTGTTTGTTTGCATTGAATAGGCTCCGAAACTACTGGTCCGATTTGAAAAATTCTTTCAGTGGTATATAGCCCATTTATCGAGGAAGGCTATAGGCTGTAGATCATCACGCTACGACTAATAGGAGTGGAGCAGCAATGAAAAATGTTGCGAAAACGGGGAATGAAATGGGGAATGAATGAAAATGTGACGCAAACGAAGCTGCGCCGGACAACTAGTTACGAGTATTTATAAAAACGAGAAAAAGAAACTTTTTTTTTATGGGCCTTTAATATTTATTTTATTCTGTTTTAGTATTTGTTGTTATAGCGGCAACAGAAGTACATAATCTGTAGAAATTTCAATTGGCTAACTGTCACGGTTTATGAGATACAGCCTGGTGGCAGACGAACGGACGGGCGGACAGCGAAGTCTCAGTAATAGGGTCCCGTTTGACCTTTTGGGTACGGAACCCTAATAACAGTCGCTCGGATCAATCTCTTGCTGAAGTTGTGCCGTAGACGGGTGACCATTTTACATACCGAGTTTCCTCCGAGCCTCGGAAAGCACGTTAAGCCGTTGGTCCCGGCTGTCATTTGTAGATCTTTGATAGTCAGGACTGGACGGTGGCCCGAAAGTCAGACAGCCAGTCTTACGAGTACCCAAGGAGTATCGTATTACCCAGTAGTAACGGGCTGTGGAGGTCAGATAGGTAGTTGCTCCATGTAAAATACTAGTATTCTGCTGCATAGGGTTAGACTAGAGGCTAACGAAAAATTTTCAATTTAAAGGTTTTAGAAGAAAAAGTAATAAGCGTCTACACCTTACGGCATTTCATACAAACTTTCAAGTCCATGTTTTCCGAAATAACAGAACTGATTTTAATGAAACTTAAAACGCATATAAGCAGGATACATAGGTCTGAAAAGTTACTAAAAACCATTTTTGAAATATCTTTAAAAAAAAGATGATTGGAAATTTCTTCAATCAGTTCAGTTATTTTGGAAAATAAGGAATTGAAAGTTTGTATGCAATGTCGTCAGGCGTAAACGCTCTTAACATTTACAGCGCATCATGCACCGACTGAATCCTAAACTATTCTTTTGCTCTTTATCTTCGTAAAAGACAAGAATTTTAACTTAGCCATTTTGCAAAACGCCCGATACTTCCCGATCGCTCGCAACATAGTATGTTGCTGCGCACATAGCCGTCTTTATTGCGTCTATATTTCAGTCGGTTCACGGTACGTCGCGTCATGGTATTATTTATGGGATACGCTCTATGGAGCCCTACGGCTGGCCGACAACATCTTAACGTTTCTGATCGATGATTACCGTGTGTACTTTCTGTAAATAGTGTGGAAATATCAGTATTGTTCATCTTTTAAGGGAGGAAGGGGTCGGAATTGTTTTGAAGGGGTTAACATTTTTAGAAGTTAAGAGGTTGTGCAGAATGGAATACTGTTGTTGATATTCTAAGAGGTAGGAGGAGTTTAATTTGTATTGATGAAAGAGGGTGAAATACTTAGTTGTGCAGTACTGTTAAGACAGTGTAGCTGATATTGAAGATCAATTCAATTCAGTATGTAAGATGTTCTTTTTTTTTGCTGTCACAAGTAAAGCCTTTAAAAAGATTACTTTATCCAGGCTCTCCAGCTAAGTTATCATCATTGGCTGAATATTTTAACAGAATTAAAACAGAACCATATTCCCCCATTTTCAAACCAGATATTTTAATAACTTACCAAAGAAAATCAGAAAACATTCGCATGCAAAAATTTGACCAACACACGAATTAGCACCAGCAAAACAAATAATTAAATTCTCTTTGAAACAGCTCCTAACTTATAAATACACGGTTTGGAAGTTCGTTACCTTTGCGATAAGCTTTGCTGATATAGTTTTGTAAAGGGCAAAGTTGGCGGGAGTCCGCAAAGCAATGTTAATATCTACCTGGACTGCAGCTTGTTTGAGCTACCGTGGTCCAAGCGAGGAGGCCTGGTGCATAGAGGTCGATGCAGAAGGTTCATTAAAACTTTACTTGAAAAGCCTATGCTTTAAGCAAATATTTACTAGCAAGTAAGTTGGTAGTAGGATGAACTGTCCAGATTTTGCCTAGATTTACTTGAATTATTGTCGACTTGACCTAACCTAATTGAAAATTATTAATTATTTACTCTTGAGTATATTTTTTTTAATATTTTATTATTGTTGTGTGCTAGCTGACATGTGACATTAATATGATGTAATGGATTCTTTGTGAATATAAACTTGAACACTATTGTATAGAATCTGGTTCTTCTAACCTAACAGAAAGATGTCTTGCTGGGGAGTTTGTTCCGCCACTTCTTCTCAGCTAAAACACTGGGAAGTGGCGAAGGGCGGGCGTTTTGTAGGACTGTCTCTTGTAATGTTGACGTTCAAAAAGTGCTAATTATCAGCCTAATTTGAATAAATGACTTTTGATTTTGATTTTTGAATCTTATCAGTGAATAAAAACTGCCGTATAATCCTTCTAACCCCAAGCTTTTTAGATTTATTTATTTCAAGAAAAACTTTTTTTTTCGTTGATCGTACACCAAACAGACCTTCCATTCACATAAAATGTATTCTTATTATTTATGTAGGTTGTTAAACACAGTACCTACCTGTACAGATATTGTAATAGAAAAAGATCCCAAATTTTTCGTTTACCACATTTTTTTTCATGTCACCACGTCTTCATAATTTCTCGCTCCACAGAAGTTCCATTTACCGTTGCACCCTTGTTTACATTAACCGTGATTGGTCTTCTATTTATTTATTTTAGACCCCGACTTGGTCCCCAAGAAAATTGGGATCCGTCTCGTTTGTTTGGGTGACATGTTTCGTAATGAATGTTTTTATTTGCTTCGTTTCTTCTATTTTGTCGTATTTTTTTTTTGCTATTTTTCAAATTGAAATATTATTTTGATGAATGGTTGTTGATTTAGGGTGGATGAGTCTCTCCTCTTTTTATGATTGCTATTGTGAAACATTTAAGGCTTAAACAGTTTGTTTTGAAGTGCTCGTGGCTAAGATCCGCACGGGTCCATCGAAGGTTATACTTTGGTTACCGTGGTTAACCTTTGGATGGGTGACCCTCCATTATTTTCCTCGTGACTCGGAAAGCACGTCAAAACAATTCTCTCTGCTGTCATATGTAGATATTTTAGCAATTTTAAGGGGTCAGAAGCCTCATCATCATCATCATCATCATTTCAGCCCAAAAGACGTCCACTGCTGGACATAGGCCTCCCCCAAGTCACATTGCTTGTCACATTGCAAGTTGCATTGCAAGTCAGCTCTGTATGGTGTCGGACGTAAAGAATAGCACCATCCCATATCTTCCCGTGGGTGTCGTAAGAGGCGACTAAGGGACTTGCCAGAGAATGGGCAGCAGCATTCTCTGTGTTTTTTGTAACAACCGTACTGCGATCGCCAATCCGTCTGCCAAGCGTGGCGATTATGGCAAAACCCCCCAAAATGTCAATGTGTCTTGGGGGAGGCCTATGTCCAGCAGTGGACGTCTTTTGGGCTGAAATGATGATGATGATGAAGTCACATTGACATTTTGGGGGGTTTTGCCATAATCGCCACGCTTGGCAGGCGGGTTGGTGATCGCAGTACGGTTGTTACAAAAAGCACAAAGAACGCTGCTGCCCATTCTCTGGCAAGTCCCTTAGTCGCCTCTCGACTCGACACCCACGGGAAGATATGGGATGGGGTTATTCTTTACGTCCGACACCATTTACAGGGTGTAACGGAAAGGGTATATACGTACTTAAGGGTGTGCTACAGACCATCAAACTGAACATGTTTCTCCATCGGACCAACATCGTCATTGCGAAAAAAATATCAGCTGCCCCATACATTTGGTCGAATAGGTATTGAAATTTTCTATAGGGCAGCAGCAAATTTTTTCGTTATTATGATGTTTGTTTGTGGAGAAACATGTTCAGTTTGATGGTCGGTAGCACACCCTTAAGTATGTATATACCCTTTCCGTTACACCCTGTAGAGCGAGGTCCATACAGAGGTCAAAAGCCTAAAACACGCTATTACTAAGTTTCAGAGTATTGCTGATAAGTTGCTCCATGTAAAATACTGGAATGCAACATCCGGTTATACTGAAACCCAATTCCAACATAGTTCAGAAATGAATAGACAAACTGACGATGAAAATATTAACTTAGCAAATATTGCCAACTGATCTCTTAAGGCACTTCGAATAAACTCCAGACCAAACATACCTAAATAATATACCAATCCTTAAGATATAATTGAAAATTACTTATTTACTAGCTGATTAAGTATTCAAATGTACCAGGAAGGGTCGACAAAGACCCAATCAGACCGCTTGAAGTCCGTTTTCTGGTAAATTCGGTACTCTCCACAATTCTACTAACGGTTGGGCAGAACGTCAGTCGTTGGGTAACCGAGGTCGAAGCCTGTGCTGCCGGGACTTTGAGTTTGTGGTGCTAGATGTGGTATGGAATTAGTAGCGTAAGTTATTTGTTTTAATGTTCATTACTAAGGTTTATGTTTTATTAGACGCATTTGAACGCGGAAATACCGGCAGCTGAATAGATGGATCTCCAAATCCTTAAAAAGCGACCTCCGCCGCTTTAATACCGAGCGTATTAAAGATGCAATTGAGCGAAATAAAGGCTCAAAGGTATTTGCAAGAGATCTGGCTATTGGGCAAAGCCAGCTCACGAAACTGAAGACCGACGATGGCAGGATCGTATCCGCCAAACCGGAGCTACTGAGGGAGATCGAGAGATTCTATGGGCAGTTGTACACGTCAACCAGGAAACCCGTTGTAAATCTAGCGAATGACCCAAGAGCTAGACTGACCCGACACTATACCGAAGACATCCCGGACATCAGCCTGTACGAGATTAGGATGGCTCTGAAACAGCTTAAAAACAACAAGGCACCGGGTGATGATGGAATTACGGCCGAACTTCTGAAGGCGGGTGGAAAACCGGTACTTAAGGCCCTTCAGAAGCTGTTTGATTCCGTCATACTCGAGGGCAAAACGCCTCAGGCATGGTGCAGGGGTGTGGTGGTACTCTTCTTCAAAAAGGGCGACAACGCCCGGTTGAAGAACTATAGGCCCATCTCACTTCTAAGCCATGTCTACAAGTTGTTTTCAAGAGTCATCACGAATCGTCTCGCGCGCAGGTTTGACGATTTTCAGCCTCCCGAACAAGCCGGATTCCGTAAAGGCTTTAGCACCATAGACCACATACATACGCTGCGACAGGTTATACAGAAGACCGAAGAGTACAACCTGCCTCTCTGTTTAGCGTTTGTGGACTACGAGAAAGCCTTCGATTCGATCGAGACTTGGGCTGTACTGCAGTCTCTCCAACGGTGCCAAATTGATTATCGGTACATCGAGGTGTTGAAGTGTTTATACAAAAACGCCACCATGTCAGTCCCACTTCAGGACCAGACCTCGGAACCTATCCTTCTGCAGCGAGGTGTGAGACAGGGAGACGTCATATCTCCGAAACTGTTCACCGCTGCACTGGAAGATGTCTTCAAGGTTCTGGACTGGAGAGGGCTAGGCATCAACATCAATGGCGAGTACATCTCTCACCTTCGATTTGCCGACGATATAGTGGTCATGGCTGAGACCATGGAGGACCTCAGTACAATGCTCGATGACCTCAGTAGAGCTTCCGAAAGAGTGGGTCTTAAAATGAACATGGAAAAAACCAAGGTCATGTTGAATGCCCATGTAACACCCACTCCTATCAAGATCGGAGACTCTACTATCAAAGTTGTAGACGATTATGTCTACCTGGGACAAACGGTCCAGTTGGGTAGGTCTAACTTCGAGAAAGAGGTCAATCGTCGAATCCGACTCGGCTGGGCAGCGTTCGGGAAGCTGCGTGATATCTTCTCGTCCAACTTACCGCAGTGTCTCAAGACGAAAGTCTATGACCAGTGTGTGTTGCCAGTGATGACATACGGGACCGAAACATGGTCGCTCACAATGGGCCTCATCAGAAGGCTTAAAGTCACCCAAAGGGCAATGGAGAGGGCTATGCTCGGAGTTTCCTTGCGTGATCGAATTAGAAATGAGGACATCCGCAAGAGAACCAAGGTCACTGACGTAGCCCGAAGAATCGCCAAACTTAAGTGGCAATGGGCAGGGCACATTGCTCGCAGAACGGATGGCCGATGGGGCCGAAAAGTTCTGGAATGGCGACCGCGAACCGGAAGACGATGTATTGTACTTTCATTCTATATTTGAAATATAGAATGAAAGTGTTTCCAGTTTAAAGCAACAACAACTACTTTTTGTTATTTTCACATCTCAACTGCCAACTTGAGCCATTGTTAAACTTTGGTAAATAGGTGCAAATAAATGAAAAAGAAGCAGGAACAGGTTATCTTTAATTTCCTATGGCGATAATATTTTTGGCTGGATCTTCTATCTGAGAAGAACGAAGCATAATGTTGACCATGTACATATTTACTAAAATCCCAAGGTTCTTTTGGGGGATCCAGGAAAATTTACATTCACACATACCTACTCCTAAATTTGCACACTTACTGCCACATCTAGCAGTTTGAAACTTCTGAATCCGTGTCTTTCGTGTTCATCAGTCTGTTACAGTTGAAACAGAGCAATCTGTACTTACTTAGATTGTAACTCGATACTAGATGCTAAGAACGCTGAGTTTACTCGACGATTTAGATTTAAAGCATTCATTTATTTGGTTGAGTTCTCGCTCATCGTTTGACACGATCTACTGAATTTTGTTTTAGTTTTGTTGGCTGTACAAAAATGGCTTCAATTATATGGAAGAGTGCAAAACATTTAGGAGTTAGGTGCTTTTTAATTGTGACACTATCATGTTTACTAAACAATCTTAATTAGTCATAACTAGTTGTCTGATATCATCATCTGCCTAGCCTTCCCAACTATTTTGAGGTCGTAACTGGATGCAGCTGAAAACTAGTCTAAACTAATATTATAAAGAGGAAAGATTTTATTGTTTGTTTGTTTGTTTGTTTGCATTGAATATGCTCCGAAACTACTGGTCCGATTTGAAAAATTATTTCAGTGTTAGATAGCCCATTTATCGAGGAAGGTTATAGGAAGGATATATTATCACGCAACGACTAATAGGAGTGGAGCAGCAATGAAAAATGTTGCGAAAACGGGAAACATGTGACGCAAACGTAGTTGCGCCGGACAGCTAGTATTTTATATGGAGCGACGGCCTTTCCGACTTTCTCTTTGACGACGGGCCGATGACGGCCTTTCAGACTTTCGGGCCACTGACGACTGTGAAAGATCTATAAATGACAGCCGGGACGTAGAGTAAACATACTTTCCGACGCCCTGAGAAAACTCGGAATGTAATGGGTGGTCACCCATGCAAGGACCAACCTAAGCAAACGGGGATTAATCTGAATATTGATCGGAGTGGCTGTTATATTTAACTATGATCTCCTCTACACGAGCTAGTTTTCCGAAGTTTCTAGAGAAAAAAATAAGTTCTAAAAACACAGAATCAAGAAAAACTGCTGGGCTAAACTCACCCACCCACCTTCCAATCTCCACGAGAGATATACATTTATCATGAATAATTGTGTATTATCACTTCCGGGAACTTTAATATCCGGGAAGATATTAAAATATTTCACGTCTTAATTGAAAATACAGGTTTATTGATCAGTAAATAATTATGAAAAACAATTTTCAGTGAGCAAAAAACATGTTTATGAAAGAAAATGTAATCGCAAATTAAGAATTTACGTAATATGACATGATTTATTATTGCCTTCAATTGAGCATAAGTCCAGACTCCGTGGCTGCTTCTGAAAAATTCCTGATGACAACCCAATGGAACTGCTCGACCTGGAAATTGAAGGACCTCATGCCAAGTAGTCGCGCTTGAGACCACAACACTAACGAGCCCAAGGCAGCCCTTTTCAAATTAACCTGCATTATCTGCATCAATAAAAGGGTTGAGTGTTTTTTCATAGCTAATTGTTTCATCGAATTTCGTTTCACACAAATTGTTTCTCAAATTATCATTTGATAGATTAATAAATACGCAGAATACTTACTTTGAAGAAATTTAAATCATCAATTTTTGTTTCAAATAAAGTTTAATGTTAGAATATTCATATTATAAAACAAGAAATCAAATATTCTTTATCCATATATTGTTTATTTCAAATAAAACTTATTACCAAGAATAACATTTTATCGAGTGACAGTTTTAAAAATTCATACCATTTAAAAATGCATACCCTCCTATAAAATTACAACACCGCTTTCACAAAAATAATGCGGGTAAATTCAGGCAGGAAAACAATCTTGTTAATCTCACTAATAGTGTCCATCCCTGTTGCATATTGCATGCAGCATGCAACATGCAGCGTGCAAGCAAGCATGCAGCATGCAAAATTCAGCGTGGAAGCAAGCATGCAGCATGCAACAACCATGGTTTCTGTCACGACTCCGGCACTGCGGGGCTCCGATGGTCACACACGAGCTTAAATTACACTGTAGGGGTAGGGCAGACAAGACTACTTGAAGTCGGTTTTGCAGCGATTCGTTTATGTCACTAAATTTTGTAGCACAATATATGCCTAAAAACAACCCCCGAGTTTAATGCCTTTTAAAGATAATATTTTAATTTTAGGTTAATAATTTCGTAGAAATAAAATACCATAGAAGCATGCAAAAAATAATTGTACTGTTTGAAAAGTTTGGTAGGTAAATAAATAAATGTGATTATAAAATTCATTGAGTTGTGTTTCTGTAAAATATGTTTCATTCAAGTAAATAATAGTTGAAACAAAAATATTCGAAATAAAATTATAATAACCAAATATTATGAGAAATATTTTCTGGGAAACGAAATTCTGTGAAATTTCTGTCTGCGAAACAAGGTGACACCCAATAACAGAGTATACTAATATTGTTACAAAGTTCTTTATAAATACAACTAAACAGAATCTTTTTCTAACATTATATTTCTTTGAAAGCAAACATTTCCTCACAACACTAGCCTCTTTATCCTTTCGCGCGAACAGTAAAGCCCCGCGTGTAGCCCTTCGGGGGCCCCTTGATTACGCCATCGCGCGAGTCATCCGATATCGTAAAGATAAACACTTATAACTCGAGTTATATTAGCTCTAATCTTAAACGGTAAACAGTGTCGGGTTCGTGATGAACGGGGCCATTTATTAATAATAAACAACTCTTTTAGAACTACTTGAGACTTATACATATCCCATATATATGAGAGAGGTCGCAGTAAATACGTCTGTTTTCGTTGCTTATTTTTGTTTGGTAAAACTACTCATTCAATTTACACGAAAATTTATATCTAACATCACAAATATACAAGTAATCTAATGACAGTGTTTTTTAGGAGTCCTTCATACATTATTCTTATAAGATCCTAACTCAAACTTCTTGTTAGAATCGGCCATTTTAGAATTCCGCTGTTCAAAGCATGAAAATACTTGAAATATCAATAAATATGAATAGATATGCCTCGAATACATGAAATAATGAATTATCACTATTTTTTCTTTGCTACTATTGTTTCCAAGACCATTTTACATGGTTAAAGAGTCAAATTATTTTTGTTAATTTCGACTAACAAACTTCACAACAAAGGATTTTTTGTTGGCTCAAATCATAATTTTTTGTTATTTTTTCAAGCAAATGACTATCTAAAAAGTTGCATTATACACTTATAACATACTATACATTTACTTACCAAAGTTTTACAACGTATATCTCACAAAAACAACACTTTTCCGAACATAATAACACGGGTTGCCATTGTCGTTTGACATTCGACATAGACGAGTTTCTATATTTTTTTTAATAATGTTGTGCCGTTTAGTATTACTAACGATTGGTTTTGTTTGAATCGACTACTAGTTGACCATAGAGGTAAATTTTGACAGAACGATTTAGAAATTTACTTTTTTTTATATTAGCGTTTAAGGTCGCCGGTGCGCCGTTGATCCTCGGCGTACCGAATTCGGTACGGCGAGGATCAGCGGTAACGCGGGACGGAAAGGCTAGTTTCAATTTAACATGTAACAAATAAAGGATATAGGCTCTCTTCACACAAAGCGGGACAACTGTTGAAAAAAAAGGCTATCTTGTTGGAATTGGGATCTTCTCAAACTGAGGCGATGGTTTTTAATTATGTTAGGATCTCTATCAAAGTGTACTAAGGGGTATCGTATTACCCAGTACTAAATGGGTTGTGGAGGTCATATAGACAGAAGCTCCATGTAAAATACTGGGATTCAGCTGTATCCAGTGAGACTGGAAGCCGAACCCAACATTTTTGAAACCGTTTCTCAAAAATGTTGGGGTAGGCAGATGATGATGAAGATCTCTTAGAAAAGATGTACAAAAAACATTACATATAGATAATGGACAACATAAAGTATTTCGTAGCTCCTATAATTACAATTACTGCAACATGCACAATAAAATAGACAACTAAGGTAACAAGAAAGTAGACAGGTTAGTGAAGTCAGTACTGATTTGGCTATTAATGTGTGTAATAACTAGTGTGTAGGCCATGGCGTCCGCTGTTTACAAGAGATGATTGTAATCTTAGGTTATAAGTAATTGATATTTTTTGTAAGCTGGAAAACTTGATATGCTTCATGATTATATTAAAAAAAGGGTTATTTTGTTATACTTTAATAATAAAAGGGCAAAGAAAAGATGGATGGATTGTGTGAGAAATGGTTATGAAAGTGAAAAGATTAAATAATGCCGTGACGTGACAGGAGAAAATGGAAGAAGATAATGTGTTGCGCCGACCCCAAATAGAATTTTACAAGGGCAGGTTTCCATCGAGCATAGCAACTTTCTAAAATATCTCGATGTGTTACTTTAGACAGGTCATTAACTTTCAGCAAGAACTGCGACAACATCAAGCAGAAGATGCACACTCGCAATATTCTTTTTAATACAGTTGCTCAAAAAGTGGCGTATTGCAGGGACGTATAGCGTTCGGGATGTGAGCTATTACACACTCGAGCTTTTTCTTTACCTTGTCCGAACTCGTGCGTTCTCTTTCCCAAATGTCAAAATAATGTCTATTAAAAAGAAAAAAAACCAACCACGGAGTTTTTACTAAAAAAAAAACATAGAAGTTTTTATGATTCATGCAAATATTTCTAAAAAGAAGCTACTAATTTGTTTCAATATTAGATTTAATGGCTTGATTCAATGAGTTAGGTTAGGTTTCATTTCACATACATTTCATATCAATTAAAAAAAATCTACTGAAGACTTGGCTGTATGGGCATAGTTCCCTTTGCCTACCCAGAATGGGTAAAGAAAACAACAACAAAAACTCTGCTTATATTCTTTTACGGTTGGCGCCATTTTCCAAAAATGTTCTTTATTAAATTGCTTCATTTTTTCGCAACTGTATTAAAAATAGTTGTTCAGTACACGTGCGGAACCGTCATTGCAACTTGTTCCGACTGTCAACCCTCACCTTCGGCTGCGCCTCGGCTCGGGTAGACATTTGTCGGAACTCTTTGCAATGACAGGCTTTCCGAACTCGTAATGAAATATACTATTACAGCGTCTGGTTCCGTCAAAGTGGGGTGCTTCGCCTGACGTCATGCGGACTACTGGGCGGGCGCTTTCTTTCTTTGCGGGTGAATTTGCGTGCCGTGTGGAGTCGCTCAGCCCATGCAAAGTTAAGGGATGCAGTTCTAAATGAAACGGGCCAGATCATCACTGGTTGCCTCAAACCGACCCCAGTACAGATGCTGGATCCACTTGCAGGCATAGCGCCACCTGAAGTTCGCAGAGCGGTGGCAAGTTCTCGTGAAAGACCCAAAGTGGTTTCCGACGCAAAACACTTAATAACATCTTTGTGCACAAAGTCAGAAAAACCACCACAGTTTTTTAAAGTATTGTATCTCCGCTCACTGGCGAACGCTCTGAAGAAAGACTCAAGCTGTGGCGAGAAAGTGTTTCCCTATCCAACCCATTTGTGCCACCAGCTAAAAATCTCCCACCTGGACACGAGTTGCCATGGCTGACCTGGAAGTCTTTGAATAGGTTCGGGACTCACACAGGTTGGGTGAAGCAAGGGAAACCTGTTCAGGTGGAGCTTCATAGATGACTCTGCTCTGGAGTGTAAATGTGGTGCTGCCCCACAAACGATGGGACACCTGGTATTGTGTCCTACCTATCCTGTTGCTTACACAGGCGCTGATGGACGCTACTGAAAGTGCCAAACTCATCGCCAAATTTTGGGCTGACTCAATTTAAATTCATCATGATCACGCTAAAAGAAGAAGGGCAGGGAGATGATGTTGATTACTAGCAGCGTTTCTAAACAACGCCTGCCATCTAGGGCGGCTTAACCGCCTAGTCAGAATCAGCCCTTATACTTCCAGTAAAACCATACAAATAATTTTGCAAAGGTTTGAATAGAAATGTTTCCTTTTCTCGACTAAACATGGCTTTTTCGTTTGCAATTCTAGTTATTCTTTTTGTGGTCTTGCTTATAGAAAATGGAGTAACCTGCGTAGTAAGAGGAAAGCGTTGTTGTAAAATAATGGTTGTGAAAGCGTTAGGATAAGAAATTATTGTGGTTCTTTTACGGTTGCCAAGGTAGCCAAAAAGTCTGGTCAATGGAAAGTACTTAATAGGGTCTTTGATTTAATTTAATATGATGTGGAAAAGCTCGTTAGACTGGAAGCCGACCCCAAGCTAGTTTGGGAAAAAGCTAGGCAGGTGATGAGGCAGACGATGGAAAAATAAACGAGCAAAGATAAAATATGTATATTTAAAACAATGTATACATGAGATCCTGATCCTAACCATATGTTGTCCAAACTGAAAAATAATAATTAATAAACCAAATAGACTGCTAAAACAGACAAGATTCTTCTTGTTTTTTCTGCCGAAAACTTTGCCTGTTCAATATTCCTACATCCTAAAATTTGCACAAAACACTTACCAAGTAAAACATCTATTACGACATTAAAATGATATCTCTTTTGGTTCAGCAACGAAGTAATCAAGTGAAATGAGCTTATAAGATGAAATTTGGCTTCCGTCCAAACTTCCGGGACTGCGGAGGCACTCGGGCCCGTGTTTTTATTTAAACCTCCCCTAAACTTTACTCTCCGTATGTTATATATATCTTCTCGGAAATACTACGTTGAGTGTTTCAGAGAATTTAGACTGTTTATAAAATCTATCTGACTGGCTCTTTGAGCTAGTGGTGGCATTCGCGGCTACTGAGCATGCGATTCTGTGTTCGATTTCCGGGTCAACAAATTGTTATTATGATTTTGGATTTGTGCCCGGCTGATGGCAATAGGCTCGCCTCTAATTACAAGGGACTTAAACATAACCGGCATTGAGTACATGATGTGTATGCGCACTCACACATAGTTATGCGGTGTCCCTGTGTCAGTGTTACCCCTTCCTAACTCAGTAATAAACTAGCGATCAAGGACGACACTCGTTTCATTATCTCCGCACTCCTACCCACAACGTATAAACATATCAGTACATCTCTGCCTATCCTTGCAGGGATTTCAGGCATGATGTTATGTTACGTAAAATCTGTTTCAGTGGTTCTTGTAGGTTTTTTATAACCGAGAAAACCTTCTTTGGACCGGAAAGGAAAAAGAGATACAGGAGATGTAACCGTATACAACGCAGTCTGTCGAGTGAAACATCACCTAGACACAAATATCGCTGACGTACCAAAACAACAGGCTAAAGGTATCCAGGAATAGAGAGAGACCGACAAAAAATCATTTCATCATCTGTAATCGGCTTTGTAGAATACTAACTGTTTGGCGCAACTTCGTTTGCGTCACATTTTCCCAGTTTTCGCAACATTTTTCATTGCTGCTCCACTCCTATTGGTCGTAGCGTGATGATATATAGCCTATAGCCTTCCTCGATAAATGGGCTATATACCACTTAAAGAATTTTTCAAATCAGACCACTGTAGTTTCGGAGCTTATTCAATGCAAACAAACAAACAATCAAATCTTTCCTCTTTATAATATTAGTTTAGATTATGCTAGCATGTAAGTAGGTACATTTTTACACAATTTGTTTCCAAATAATCAAGGTATAAGTTGACTTTTTCAGATAATGTTTGATAAACGCGACGATCCGACATTTCACTGAAACTTTTCCCCCTTCTTAGATGAAAAGTCATGAAGATGGTTACTAACGACTAAGAACATTCATAATTCGATACCTTTCCGAAAGTACCGCCATCTTCAGAGGATTACCTCCATTGTTACACAAGGATTAAAAAAGGCACATTATATAATCCCCAAAAAGGCAGCCATCCCTTCTCTTATTAACTTTAGATTGCAATAAACTAAAGTGCGCTATACTTTTATAGCAGAATTAAGAGACGTTACGTAGTATCTAAATACATTCTTAAATATAACACCCGAAACAAAGCAAATTGAATTCAATGGCCTAGAAAATAAGGGTAGTACTGACACCAAAATATCAAGCTGAGACTTCGTGTTTATGGAATGCTTTAGTAGGGAAATATCCCTTTTTTATGAGCCAAGAATGGCAAAGCTTATGTATGCTTATATTAATATTGTTTATTCAGCCATAAGCCGGTCCCATCTTTGCTGAGGGAATAGTTACTTTGTATGTTAAGAGCAAAGCCTATTCTGTGAGGGGTGAAGGCTTAAGGCGATCTAGAATTGTGCAGGGTAAGATCCCTGAGACTTTAAGAAATACGGCACTAACCGCCGTTTCGGGGAGTTTCGTGCGCTTATAAAAGAAATATATTGTTTTTTGTCGACAGTACTGCCAAAAGATATCGTAATGAAATTAGCTTTTGTGTTTAGTTTTTCGAATTGTTCCTAAAGTTTCTTACTTAGTGTGAGATTCTTTTAAACGTTTTGGTGCGTGGAAGAACGAAGAAAACTAGTTTTAGAATTCAGTAACAGAAATGCTATGCTTTCCGATGTTACAGACATTGTTGATGGCTCTTGAATTATTTCATGATTGTAAACTGTTGACCGTGGTTGTCTTTTGAGTAACATGAAGTTATAAATAGTCAATTGAAGGAATAAAAGTTGTAGGGGAAGGTTGCGATCATTGGACTAGCGCTTTACCTAGCGGACTACCAAGGTATTTCCAAAACTGTGCAAACTAGCAAGACCCAAACTAGTCGAAACGAGTCCCTGGCGACACAGTTGCACTCTTACCCCAGTGACGCTGCGGCACATAGCGAGGAGTGACGCGTGTGGTTGTGATTGCGACGGTCAAAATCTTATAATTTCGCTCAGAACAATTTGACGTAAGTATCATTGTATTCATTCATATTTGTCTGCGTGCGCTGTTATGAAATGTCGGGCAGTTTATTTGAGATTCCATGAGTATTATTACTTTTTGGCTAATCATGACGATGTGTATTTAAGTTTAGTTTTTCTTAACCAGTACCTGTTTGCAATCAATGGACCTCAAGACAGTTCCACCGTTGGACCGGTCCAATCATAGTAACTCTTGATTGTATTTTTTTGGTCATAATAATTATATAAATTTAAAATTACAGAATGTCGCCAAATAAAAGAAAGTACGTTGCATGGAATGAAACAATCGGTAGGAAAACAATGAGGTTTAAATGAAGCAAGAAGAATTTATGGAGTACCAAAAGAAACGAAGGTTAGATGGATTTAACCAGAAAGCTAAAGAACACTCCAAAAACTGAGTTCCGAATGTGACCTCCCTTCAAAATTAGAGCAGGAGCTTTTATTTATTTTAGAAAATAAATTGATAATTATAATTAGTTGCCTCGAATGGACCTCTAGAACAAATTTCTCGAAGTCCATTGATGGCAACTTGGTGGTTCAATGAAGGTGCTCATGGTCCAAAGAAGGCAACAGCCCAAGATTCAGTTTTCTTCCTTTATATAAAAAGTGTTAGCTCGAATTATTTGACAGTTTGATTATTACAAATAAAGATCTTACGAAATAAAAATAATAAACTGCTTTCATTTTAACACTAATACTTTTTAAGATTTGAGGTCATAAAGTTAAGTGGTCCATTCATAGCAACCTTCCCCTACCTCTTACAATGCTCACTATAACTTTCATTATTAACTGTACCAGTATTAGCATAACCAGAATTTATCGGGTTATGGAGGTCAGATAGGCAGTCGCTCCATGTAAATGACTGAAATTCAGCTGCGTCTGGTTAGACTGGAAGCCGTCCTTTAGATTGTTGGGAAATGTCTAGGCAGATGATGACTATAATATTCATTATTAAGTCAAGCGCTGTTTGTTTCGAGTTAAAAACTAACTTCAAAATACCTTATTTTTTTAATAAAACCCTCAAGACGCCTATTTAAAACCAGTCTATCTACTATGTCCATCGCATCTTGAGACTCCACTCCCACCAGAGTGCAACAAAGCTTCATTAAACAAAATAACTGTCGGTGGCAGATGATGACTATAATATTCATTATTAAGTCAAGCGCTGTTTGTTTCGAGTTAAAAACTAACTTCAAAATACCTTATTTTTTTAATAAAACCCTCAAGACGCCTATTTAAAACCAGTCTATCTACTATGTCCATCGCATCTTGAGACTCCACTCCCACCAGAGTGCAACAAAGCTTCATTAAACAAAATAACTGTCGGTATCTAAACGAACAATTGCTCAGTTTTACGACTCCTACTTAGTCGCTGCTTATATTGTTGCCCTCAGTTTATAGTCTCAGCCACAAAGGGTATAATTACCGAAGACCCATTCCCTAAAAAACCGGAATTTTATTCATTAATAGTTTAAAAAAAACTAAAAAACAGGACTTGTTGTATTTTTCTGATCAAACCATTTTTTTTCAGCAGCGTGAAAGTGATTACATTATTATTCATCATCATTTTCTTGCACTTATCCCAATTCATTTTGGGGTCGATGCACTATATCCGTTTTTCTCCATAATTTTCTTTAACTCGTCATCTCATCAGACACCTCCCTTCTTGCCATACAGTCCATCCATCGTTTCTTTGGTCTTCCTCTACCATTATACCCATCCTCATTCATACTCAAAATTTTCCTAAAGACATTATCCTCATTCCTCCGCATCACATGCCCATACCACGACAACCGATTACCACACCACTTTTCAGTATCAGGCGCCACTTTCAGACCTCTTATGTACTCATTTATTATTTTAGACTTTTTATTTCTTATTTTACATTATTATCTCAGCCAAGTCCGCAAGTCATTATACAATTAAAGTGAAATCATGTTTTCATAATCACACCCACCACGTGTACGGATTTTCGCTCGATTCAATTTGACCCAAAATTTTGTTGAATTGTATTTCCGCAATACTTCTTCGAATAATGTTATTAGAGCGTTACCCAGTTATGTGAAGGTGTCTTACTTAAAACACAGAGGCTTAATGAGGACAATTGTGTTGTTATATTAATTTTAGTAGGCTTTTCAGTTTACAGTTCCAGACGTTATCTTTGGGCGGTTTATATATTAATGAGTTTTGAGAATTTTAGTCTGCAGTAGGCGCTTCATTAAACGGTTTTAATGATTCTAGTCTGCTGAAGACGAAGTTTCGAAACAGGATAATTGTGTTCATGATAGTAAGAGTATTTTTGCACTTAGCATTTAAGGGAGCTTGCGCACTACGCGGCCACGACCTACATACATTTACGTGATTATTTTTTATTCGGTAGAGGAAGCTCGTGCGCCCCCGCACGAGCTATATATTCATATTGCTTAGGTCGTTTATGAGTTATCTTCTACTAGCTTCTGCACGCAGCTTAGCCTGCGTGGAGTTCGGCAATTGCCCACGTGTTTTTTTTTTGCCAAGAACTGTACAACTATACCTTTGTAGTACATAGGTACGTAGAGACGAAACTCGTTTGCCCAGATTCAGATTCAGATTTATTTATTTGCCAGCAATGTAGATACAAGTGTAAGATTATACAACTACTGAAGGTTTCCGCTACATTCTACCTTACGGCATGCAAATTCATAGAAACGAATAGAATAAATACAATACCACTTTAAATTACCAACTAAAATGTCATTTTTAACACTAATTCTTATAAACACGAATAAGCGACTACACGCTAAGGGCACCCCCTGAGGGGTACGAGCCTCGGCTCAGGGCGTCGCTGGGGGAGGACTGCATGGGGACAGGCTGGATCTGAATGATATCATTATTAAGGGGCTGATTAAAAACTACTGGCACAGCATCGCGGGCTGGCTCGAGTGAGGGTCGGGGAGGGCATGGACCGGGACGTCGCGACGGACCTCAATGCCCACGTGTGCGTTACCCGAGCAATTTATAGTACATCCTAATTGGTAATTTTCCCATTTTGACAACTAATCAAAACTACAAGAACTAAACTAAAAGAGCGATCGTCCATCCCTTATTTTACCCCTTTAGGGGTTGAATTTCGGAAAACTCTTTCGTAGTGGATACGTACTCTTCACAAACAACACACCCTCCAAATTGCATGTCTGCATTGCAATGCAGCACCAGCGGTTACTAGCGGTTCACTAGCAAACCGACCAGCGATTTAGGCAGTGCGTTGATATCTCAGTCGGTAAGGACTTTGAATTATAAATATATAGATAATATATATTTTTTTTTTCGATGTTTATGAGAACGACCAGCTGATAACTTTTTAACAATTGAAAATGAATACTCGATAAGAATTTGTGAAAGATACCATCATGACACAACACAACTAAAAGGCCGAAATAAAAAACAGTTTGGCAAAAAAAAAAAACCGGCCAAGTGCGAGTCGGACTCGCGCACGAAGAGTTCCGTACCATTATTTAAAAAAACGAGCAAAAATTAACTTTTTTGTATGGGAGCCCTTTAATATATATTTTATTCTATTTTTAGTATTTGTTGTTATAGCATCAACAGAAATACATAATCTGTGAAAATTTCAACTGGCTAACTATCACGGTTCATGAGATACAGCCTGGTGACAGACGGACGGACGGACGGACGGATGGACAGCGAAGTCTCAGTAATAGGGTCCCGTTTGACCCTTTGGGTACGGAACCCTAACAACCAACTTCCCAAAAGAACACTGAAAGTGGAAAATAACTTTACTTCCGGAAGTGGATGGCAAAAAGTCAATGAAACAAAGTTTTGGAAGTCGGTTATTTTGACATGATAAATTTCCTGCTTCCACATTACAAATAATGTAAATCACAGCTATATTTCTCTTCCATTTCAATACAAATCGTAGATGTGCAGACAAGATACAATGTTTCGACCACATAACATACGTGTGAGCTCCGAACAGTTACTCCGTTTTACGAGGCACTCTTAGACATGGCCCGTCGTTCCCTGCCTATATTGTTGCAGGTTTACGGTCTCTGGTTCGAACGAGGTTATTGAAAACTTATAGGTTACCTAGTTGGTAGTCTAGGTTGTAGTTGACTAGCTTATGTTCACGGCTTCGCTCGCGTTTTGTTCGGTAATTGTACTACTGGGATAAAAGGTATCCTATGTGCTATTCCAGAGTATTATACAGGGTGTTCTGTATGGATGTTCTGTATGGTGTCGGACGTAAAGAATAGCACCATCCCATATCTTCCCGTGGGTGTCGTAAGAGGCGACTAAGGGACTTGCCAGAGAATGGGCAACCGCCAACCCGCCTGCCAAGCGTGGCGATTATGGCAAATCCCCCCATGTTATGTCAATGTGGCGACACTTGGGGGAGGCCTATGTCCAGTAGTGGACGTTAAAAGGGCTGAAATGAGGTATACAGGGTGTAACGGAAAGGGTATATACATACTTAACTGTGTGCTACAGACCATCAAACTGAACATGTTTCCCCATCGGACCAACATCGTAATAGCGAAAAAAATATCAGCTGCCGCATACATTTGGGCCGAATAGGTATTGAAATTTTGTATGGGGCAGCAGATATTTTTTTTAGTTATTACGATGTTTGGTTGTGCAGAAACATGTTTAGTTTGGTGGTCTGTGGCGCTGTTGCAAACGCCATGATCACGGATAAACTGACGTTATTGCGGGTGGATGTTTATGAACAGACAAAACGGTCTACCCTCTAACTTGTTCGTTTTTTGCGCTCCGGTCAGGGCGGTGAAAAATAATGACACCCAAAGATCGGCCATAGCTGTTAATACATACCATGCACCATATACAATATATTCCATACACAATATACAATATATACCATGAGAGTTTAAAAACTAAACTAACTTGTTTTTGGAACATAAAAAGAAAACTCATTGGTAGATATTCATTTTGGATAAAGTAGGTACGAATAATATATTTTTTCTTATTTTATTCTTCGCAGTGACCTTTAAGATGAATGCCCATTTCAAGACTGGATGACAGTAAATACATGAAAGTGGGTGGAGATTAACATATCTTAATGCTCTCTTCCATAACTCCAGTAGCTGATGTTGGAAAGAAAACGGCCGGGCTGAAGTGGGAGTAGGCGGATGCATCCTAAGGGATTGCCAAAGATCGTCACACACTGGAGGAAAAGCAACGCCGTCGGGATCTAAGTAAGTTTGCGGGGCTAACATGGCCAGAGATCGCACAGGATAGGGAGGTATGAAAGGAGAAAGGCCTTTGCCCAGAAGAGGGACACGACTTACGCTAGAAAAGAAAAAAAAAATCTCTTAGAAACGTTACACACATGAAGTTACTTTATTCATGGGAAAGGTCCCCAAGAAAGTTTGAAAACATTGTTCATACTTAGACGTCGATTTTTGATTCCTAATCTTCATCCTACATTAGTTTGCTTTTGTACTCTCTTCAATCCATGTTCGGTCATCCCCATCTAGCCAGTTACCATGAGGAATCATTGGTCCATTTAACATAAAGGCATCCTACCCTTCCTTTGTAGTCTTGCGGTTTAGACAAGACCACGTTTACTCCAACGGTGTCTGTGGCGATTTTGTTCCCTCTGCAAGACATCAGGAAGAAAATTCTTCGGTGATATCTGAATTATACCCGGTGTATAAATATCTTGATGCCTTATAATACTTTACAAAGAACATAGGTCTCATAGTTCATAGATTTCATAGTTCCGACTAGACGTTTGAGTATCAATGCCAAGGACGAGTATATCTTTTAAGCCTGTAGGATGATTTCAAATAAAAACCTCCTGGTTTAGTTGGTGGCACGTGTCAGAAAATTTTCTATTTAATAAAAGATATTCCAGGAAAAAAATCTGTTGGTAGCTTCCGTTTACCAAAGGTGACCTTTTGAGTAATTATGTTTTTGTGTGGGCATAGTTAAGGATGATTATTGGTAGGTTTATTTTAAGCTGGTCTATTCTGGTGTTTCTTTTAATGAGGATGCTTAAGGGCGCATCGTGTATTTATCCATACGCTCGTGTATGTGTGCGTAAGACAGGCGCGCGCGACGCTCCGGGAAGAGTGGCGGCTCTAGTTATAATGGGCGGAACTCGCGCTAATTTAGGTTTTTCCTTCACATTATTAAAACCAATACACATTTTGAAAATATAAAATGTATACGTTATAGAAAACATTTTTTTTTTTTTTTTTTGGGAATGGCATCTCGCAGTTCAACCTAGGAGGTTGTCGTCTGCTTAACCGGACTATCCTGTGGGTGCCTTAAGAGTAAGGCCTCCAGCCAGGGCATAAAACTTACAAACTAAGCGACTACACGCTAAGGGCACCCCCTGTGGGGTACGAGCCTCGGCTTAGGGCGTCGCTGGGGGAGGACTGCATGGGGACAGGCTGGATCTGAATGATATCATTATTTAGGGGCTGATTTAAAACTACTGGCTCAGCATCGCGGGCTGGCTCGAGCGAGGGTCGGGGAGGGCATGGACCGGGACGTCGCGACGGACCTCGACGGCGAGGTCGGAAAGACGGCGGTTTGTGTCTAAACTTTTTAAGAGTGCTAGTCTCTTTGCTACTCTCCTGGAGGAGGGTGATAGCATCATCGGGAGTGACGAGGGTATGCCGAGGACGGCGTACTGTACTAATGCGCGAGGGTTCGTAACGGGCGGCCGCTGCGATCAGGGGATTACGGTGTTTAATGGCGTTATCGAAGAAACGCTTCGAAAGACGTTTCATAAACTGAAGGACGGTGGGCATTCTAAGGTCTACGTGTAGACGGTCATTACGGACATAAAAAGGAGCTCCCGTGACTCTACGTAAGAACCGGTTCTGCAAGGTTTGCATCCTATGGATGTACTTAGGCTTGGTGTGAGCGTACACGACGCAAGCGTATGTCATAATGGGGCGGATCACCGCGGTGTAAAGGCGCAACTTGCACTTGAGTGACAACTTGCTTTTTGTCGAAATCATGAAATGAAGCCTACCCATAGCAAAGGCAGCTCGGTCGCGAGCTGCTTTGATGTGCGCCGCGAAAGACAGGTGGTTGTCAAGTAAGACTCCTAAGTACTTGGCTTGCTTCTCCCAAGGGATAGGCTTACCGTACATAGTGATCGGGCTGAGCGCGGGTGGCTTATTTTTACGCGGTTTAGAGAAAAGAACTGCCTGGCTCTTGTCGGGGTTCACCTCGATTCTCCATTTCCGGAACCAAGCGCCTAAGACGTTGGCTGAGGTTTGGAGGGTGCTGTAAATAGCGTCGTGACTACGGCCAGTGTAATAGATGGCCGTGTCGTCCGCGAACAGGGCTAACTGTGCCTTCTTGCTCTTGGGGATGTCACTGGTGAACAGAGTAAAGATAAGGGGAGAGAGCGGGGAGCCCTGAGGGACTCCGGCTCTAATGGGGTGGGGGGAAGACAGTGCCTTCCCGATGCGATAGCGGAAGGTGCGATCCGACAAAAAGTCTCGTAAGATGAGCACGAGACGGTCTGGCACTCCCAGTTTGTACAGCTTATATAATAAGCCGTTGTGCCAGACTTTGTCGAATGCCTTTGCTATGTCGAAAAACAACACACCCGTCATCGCTCCACGCTGGAAGCCAGCGCTCAAGTGTTCTACGATGCGGTGGGCCTGTTGAATGCAAGAGTGTCCGGTCCTGAAGCCGAACTGTTCGTTGGGGATGAGACTCTTAGCCTCGGCGAAGTCTTTGAGTCGCTTATACATAAGTCTCTCGTAGATTTTACCGAGTGCATTCAGGAGACTGATAGGTCTGTAGCTCGAAGGCTCAGACTGGGGTTTGCCTGGCTTGGCGAAACCGATGACAGTGGCCTCTTTCCATATTTGGGGAAACGCGTTGTTGCTCAGGGCGCCATTGAAGATGGCCGCCATTAACACGACGAGCTGAGCCGGGAGGAGTTTGAACACCCTATTGGTGATTCCGTCGGAGCCGGGTGCTTTCCGCGGTTGAAGTTTGCTAATGATGTCTTGCACTTCGTCAGCTGTGACCGGAGGCAGAGGATCATCAGGGTCTTCTTCGGGGGGCAGGGCGGCTCTACGTTCGACGAATGCGTTCACCTCATCGAGATGTCGCTTGTCTACTGGTTGCGAGCTGGGGGAGCACTGGGACTCCAGGCTGTCGGCTAGGCATTCGGCCTTCTCAGAGTCGTCGAATGCGACGCTCTTATCAGGTCGGGTGAGGGGAGGCATCGAAGCCTCTTCGGTGGAGCGCATCTTGCGTTGCAGCTGCCAGAAGGCTAGGTGGGTAGGCTCGAGTTCGCTTAGCGTTTTTTCCCATTGATTATTACGAAGCTCACTGGTGCGATTCTTTACAGCACGCTGTAAATTACGCATGTGGGCTTTGTTTGCCTCGCAGGGAAAGCTGCTGTAGGCACGGATGGCCGCGTTCTTTTCGTTTATCAGTTCACGTACGTCAGCGGGTAGTATCCAGCGTTGATCGCTCATTGCTGGGACTTCCCGTGAGCAGTCCTTCAGTACGGATTGCACGTGTTCTGTAAACGAGTTGATGGCGGCCGTCGTGTCTGCGACTGAGACTATGTGGTCGGGGATGGCCTCTAGGTGAGGCGACGTGGTGGATTTCAGCTTTTCGCTGACTTTCCTCCAGTCGGTTATCACTTGGGTCGGCGGGGGCTGGCTGGGGTCAGAAGGACCCGAGCGAGGAACTAAGTGCATGAGCACTGGTCGATGATCTGAGTTAAGCTCATGTAAAGTCTCGATGGAATGCAACTTAAGGTTGACATTCTTGAGTAGCGCTATGTCGAGAACGTCCGAACGTTGGTCGGGGTCGTGGGGATAGTGGGTGTGCTCCATAGGAGCGATGGGATCGAAGTTGAGGGACTCGCCCAGGTTATACAAGTGACGTCCTCTGGCAGAGGTCGTCGTGCTGTTCCAGGCGGGGTGTTTGGCGTTGAGGTCGCCCGCTATGATAACGGAGTCGCTCAAGCCGAAGAGGACGGCAAGGTCTTTGGTGAACAAAGTGTGCTCCTCGGACGTGCCGCCGGGAGGGATGTACGCAGAGGCGATAGTGATCGGTTGATGGCCGGTCATGCCTAGTCGACACACTGAGGTCTCGAGTAGAGACTCCATGGGAGGGGGATCTAAGGGGATGCAATGCAGTTCTTTCCTATAATAGATTAGAGTCCCGCCCTTGTGGCAACGTGACCGATCGTTGCGAACTATGCGATAGTTGGCAATTCTCGGATCGCGGTGACTGGGCTTGAGGAAGGTCTCCTGTACGAGGAGGATATCAATTTGATGGTCGCGGAGGAAGGTGGCGATCTCATCACGCTGGCCTCTAATGCCATTGGCATTAAAGTACCCTAATTTTAGGGATCGGGGTTTGGTGCACGTTAATCTCGTATTATCCATTGGAGTTAGTCGAGGTTAAGGTTGCGGAGGAGGTCGCCTAACTTGAGTAGGGACTTGAGGATAATTTTAAGTTTATCACCACCAGTGTTAGCCGCCCTGAGATCAGCCGCCATGCGGTCTGCTTCGGGGGTGACTAACTCTGCTAGCGACTCTAAAATTACGTTGTGAGAGGGGTCCACGGCCGCGGGGCCGGGTGGCGTGGGACGAGCGGGCGCCGGTGCGCTCGCTTGGGCCGCGGGAGTGGGGACAGGGGCATCTAATAGCCCGGGGATGGGGTTGGACTTTGGTTTACTGAGAGCCGGGAAGGCTTTCTGGTGGTTCAGCGTGGTCCAGGGAGAGGGCCTCTGAGGGCTGAGTCTCTCCGGCATCTGGGCAGAGGGTAGCCTCACCGATGGGCTTTCTCTTTGTTGGCGGGCGCTTGCACGCTTCACCAGGTTAGAGGAGGAGCCTTTGGGGGCTTTTGAGCAGCCGCGGTAGTTGGCCGTGTGGCCCGACTGGCCGCAAAGCACACAGCTCGGTGGCTCCGTGCAAAGCGACTTGTCTTTGGGACGGGGGCAGTCTGCCGTGCCATGGTCGCCTAGACACTTTACGCATCTGTGCGGTGCATGGCAGTTGGCTTGGCTGTGACCGTACATCTGGCAGCGGTGACACTGTCCGACTACGCTTGAGCGGTAGGGCTTCTCTATTGAGATGCCTGACAGGGAGCAAACCGACTTCACTTTGAAGATCGGGTGGTGACCTTCTACTGGGTCACAGATGACCAGTACCATATCGTAATGGTCTCCGCCTCTCGCCTTATGAAGGCGGTGGACAGCTGCGACCGGGATGTCCTGGCCTAGGAGGTCATTGAGGATGTCCTCCGTGGGGATTTCCTTCGGGATCCGCCTGATCACCACGCGGGTGGGCTTCTCCTCTGGGAGAGAGTAGGTGTGGAAGGCTATGCGCCTTCCGATTAATTGGCGGGTTAGTTCCCTGAAGTCGGTTGTCGTAGGGACCACCACTTTTATGCCCTGCTGTGTGCTTTTTGCGCTTGTGTATTGAATACGGCGCTCATTACACATTTTGGACACGTCTGTCCATTTCCCTTTGTCCTGAATGAACAACGGGGGAGGGGGCTTCAGCTTCTTTGAAGAAGCGGCTGAAGGTTTAGCCTTAGGGCTGACTGGCCTACTGGTATGAGCAGCGGCGGACGTAGGTAAGGGGACCGGGGAGGTGGGACGGGAGGCCGCGTGAGAGGGGGCATAAGGGAGCGCGACGATCTTTTTGGTCATGGCGGCCTGGGAATTTTTGCCCTTCTTCCTCTTGCCCTTTCCGACGACTTGATAGTCGTCTTCAGAGGATGAGGAGGCAGAGCACGCGTCTAAAATTGACTCTGAGTCGGAGATTGGCTCAGTTGTGTCCATGTTCTCGGAAACGGGAACAATGGACGCAGGTTCGGACTGATCCTTTGTTTGCGAAACAAAAGGTTTCGAAACAATGGGTCTCGGTTTAGCCGGAATCGCGGCGGCGTCGGCTGACGGTAAGCCTTTGTCCATGTTCTCGGAAACGGGAACAATGGACGCAGGTGCGGGCTGGACCTTTGTTTGCGAAACAAAGGGTTTCACAAGAATGGGTCTTGGGGTAGCCTTAATCGCGGCGGCGACGGCTGGCGGTAAGCCTCTATCGGCAGGCGGCGGCGACAAGGGGCTCTCGAGCGCGTCACTGAAGTCAGTGATGGCAATACTGGGTTGCTGCAAGGCAGCGACATCGGACCCATATTTCTTTATAAAATCTGGGTCTTTCAGGACAACGCTTTTGAAAAACGCAAAAAGGCGTTCCTCATCCGCGTCAAGGGCCATATTATCTGCTAAGAGTTAGCAGACATTTGAGTGAAGCTCAGCGCGCCTAACAACCTAATTCCTTGCACAATTATGCAGGGAATTTACTGGGTCCAGCGACTCACCCGCTTCAACCTTTCCGCAGGCACAGTCCGAGGGTCCGGGCTTGGTAGCAACTCCAACTCCAGTCCAGGGAACTTTGCTTTCAGGAACTTGTTGAAACGGGAAACACTAGCACAGTAAATCGGTTGCGCACACGTTCGCGACGGAGCCCAATTTTTTTCACCTAGGCCCTGAAGGGGTTAGGCGGGCGGATTGGGTCACCACCCTCTCTTGGTTTCGTTGGCACCGTTAGGTTTCCCACCAAGAACCTCGAAACTGAGGACTTTTCCCTGATGGGGCAAAGGAAGTTAAATCGGAATAATATCCGAAGCAAAATGAGCAAGTGCTGTCTTAATAAAAATACAACAATTGTTCGGGGGTGTAGTCAAGGGACTACTGATGACGTCACAACACTGGGAAGCGACGAACCGATGACACACACTGATAGCGAGCGGGAATGCGAGCAGGTAGCGGCACGTCCGTACGCGGCGGCGGTCAGGCGGAGAGTTGTATAGAAAACATGTAGTTTTGTTATTATTTAAAAGGTTTTACGCCGTACTGAGGATTTATTTTCTTTTTTAGAGATTACTTTGGCATTATTTTCTATCGAGAAAACTACAAGTAATCGTGTTTCTAAAGTGTATGATTTATAGAGTGAATCCTTGAATTTCTTACTAATTAACTTCATAACTAAAGGTTAAGTAATAACGATGCAGCACGGGATCAAACGAACGGAATTATTTCGAAATTCCCTCGGTGCGCCCTTAAAACCTCGCGTCATGCTCGAGGTTGTGAGTTTCAATCCGGGCAAGAACAAATGGTACAGCAGCAGGATAATTATAATAATAATAATACACCTGTACGTCGGCCGGGGCGAGGCCGGCCACCGTCAAGCTTCGGACCTAGGGGCCAACCGGTCCCGAGCCGGGTCCCCGCTGCCGGTGGTTGTGTGCAGCGCATGAGATGGACTTATTCCATTAATGAGAACGTCATGCGCGCATACTATGGGTCTACAGAGGGGGGAACTAACCTCACTGCGTACCGTGTTAGGATGCTGTCTCTTTTTCAGACTCTTGAACCAACCGTCAACGTCTCGGCCCAACGACTGTCGGATCAGGTGCGGGTCATCCAACGCAATCACATGTTGGACGACGCCGCGCTTGATAGGCTGCGCTCAGAAGTACTGAGCAACCACATCGACTTGACTCCGGCGCAAACCGCGGTGCAAGCGTCAACTATTGACGCAATACCACCGCGGTCCAATCTCGGTGCTGTAGAAGAGGATGATAGGGTTGCCACGGTAAGTAGCCAGTGTAACGAACGTTTGAGGAGCGCTCTGGAAGATGCGCTTCACGAGTATCGATCCACTCCTGCCCAACTTAGGCCCCGATTACCGCGGTTACCCATGCATAAGAAAAATAGGGCGCTGGTGTGTGCCTTGGACTCGCAACTCAAAAATATTTTTGAGAGTAGTGAGAACCTCGTTGATACGCACTCGATCTTGTATTGTGGGGCTGTAGCGGCTTGTCGTTTAGCTAACGTCAAATTCCCAAATTTTGACGTAGCTACTCGACCAAAACCAGCCGTACCAGCCTGGCAACGCAGGATCGAGAGCCGTATCGATGGGGCCAGGGTACTCATCGGCAAACTATACTGCTTCAGGGAGGGCAATACACGCCCACGTGTGATGCGCTTTGTGAGACGGGCATTCTTGGGGACTGGAACCAGCCCTCAAGAATACATGTCCGGAGTCACAGAGCGCATCGACTTCCTGAAGCAGAAAGTTTATGCATGGGCGAACCGTATTCGGCGGTATAAGAAGCGTGTTGATCGGTACTCGCAGAATCGCATGTTCCAGAGTGATGAGAGGTGGGTATACAGAGCTTGGGAGCGACCCGAACAAAGTGTGACGGACGTGTGCCGCCCAGATGATGCTGCCACGAGTTCATTCTGGCGCAGCATCTGGTCGGTGCCCGTCTGTCATACGGAGGCTGACTGGATGCGAGATGTCGAGCGAGTGTGTGAATCCATCCCAGAAATGGATAAAATTATAATAACACCGCTAGATGTTGCCAGAGCAGTTCGTCCGTTACCGAACTGGAAATCTCCGGGACCGGACGGACTGCACAACTTCTGGCTTAAATGGCTGAGTAGTTCACACACTCGTCTGGCATCTCAATTCCAGTCATGCTTAGAGTCTGGGTCGCTACCAGAGTTTCTTACAACGGGTGTTACCCACCTTCTTCATAAGTCCGGTAGTCCTGCGGAACCCAGGAATTATAGACCGATCACGTGTTTGGCGACGGTTTATAAACTTCTTACATCCATTTTGAGAGTGAAGATTAACGAACACATCGATAGTAATTCCATTATGTCGGCCTCTCAGAATGGATGTAGGAATGGGTCCCGTGGTACTAAGGAGCTACTCCTCATCGACATGGCCATTAGCCAACAGGTTCGTCGATCCCGCAAGGATCTGTCGACATGTTGGATAGATTACAAGAAGGCCTACGACTCTGTGCCACATACATGGCTCATGAGGGTGCTGGAGTTGTACAAGATTGATGCAACTCTACGCGCCTTCCTTGAGTCGTGTATGAGACAATGGAGGACGGTCCTTCGATATCCAGGATGTCGACAGATCCAGGGGAACGCTGAGCCTGTATGGATTAAACGGGGAATATTTCAGGGCGACAGTCTGAGTCCTCTTTGGTTCTGTCTAGCCCTGAATCCTCTAAGCACATTGCTGGAGGATTCAGGTCTAGGCTACCGGTTGAGGAGAGGTGGTCAGGTCATATCTCACCTTCTTTACATGGATGATCTGAAACTCTTTGCCCCCAGCAAATTGCAACTGATGGAGCTACTGAAAGTAACTGAAAATTTTAGTAGTGCCATCAGGATGGAATTTGGTGTGGACAAATGTGCAGTCATGTATGTAAAGCGAGGGGAGATTATGGAATCCGAGGGACTTCAGCTCTCTGATTCCATACACCTAAGATCCCTTTCCTCATCCGAAAACTATAAGTATTTGGGTATGTCGGAAGCGTTAGGTATTAACGTAGCTGACATGAAGCAATCGTTGAGGGAGCGCTTCTTTGGTCGCCTGAAGAAGGTACTAAATAGCCTTCTTTCAGGCGGGAACAAGGTGCGCGCCTTCAACGGTTGGGTCATGCCGGTTTTAATGTACTCTTTCGGCATACTCAAATGGACTCAGACCGAACTGGACGCCCTGGATAGGAGAGTTCGTACACTGCTGACCGCAAACCGGATGCACCACCCACGATCATCGGTGATGAGACTGTACATCCCGCGGAAGTGCGGGGGTCGAGGCTTTTTAAACGCGAAGACCCTCCACAACCGCGAGGTGTGCAGCCTCAGAGAATATTTTTTAAAAACAGAGGTGGGTATGCACCGAGATGTGGTCGCAGTGGACAAGGCACTCACCCCGCTGTCCATGGCTAAAGAGAACTGGCGCAAACCTGTCGTACTTACTACCGATGACCGCAAGAAAGTATGGCAAGGCAAGGTGCTTCACGGTCGCTTCTACCAGGCTCTTCATGGGCCCGATGTAGACTTTCTAGCATCCGTGTCCTGGCTACGATTCAGCGACCTCTTTGGGGAAACTGAGGGTTTTGTCTGTGCGATTATGGACGAAGTTATGCTGACGAACAACTACCGGAAACATATTATGAAGGACGGGACGGTGGACGTGTGTCGGGCATGCCACCGTCCGGGTGAGTCCATCAGACATATTATTTCTGGTTGTTCTCGTCTGGCTAATGGCGAGTACTTGCACAGGCACAACCAAGTAGCCAGGATTATTCACCAGCAACTTGCCTTGAAATATGAACTTGTGGAATCTGAGGTACCGTACTACAAGTATGTGCCCGACCCAGTTCTCGAAAAAGACCATGTCACGTTGTACTGGGATCGGCCTATCATTACTGACAGGACTATTGTCGCCAATAAGCCTGACATAGTGGTGATAGACCGATCAGCGCGCTGCGTAATGATAGTCGATGTTACCATCCCGCATGACGAGAACCTCGTGAAGGCTGAGAAAGAGAAACAAATAAAATATCTCGACTTAGCACACGAGGTTGTCAGCATGTGGAATGTGAACTCGGCTATCATTGTGCCGATTGTCGTTACGGCCAATGGCCTAATGGCTAAAAGCCTCGATGAACATCTATCGAAGCTCTCACTTGGCAGTTGGATCAAGAGCCAGATTCAGAAGGCAGTACTCCTCGATACGGCCCGCATTGTGAGGAGGTTCCTGTCTCTGCAGCCCTAACCACCGGTAGCTTGGACCCTGCTCCCGATACCGGCGGAAACCTGTTTTTTATATTTTTAAATGTTTTTTTTACCTTTTGTTGTTTTATAAGAAATATTTAAAAATATATTAAATAAGATGAAATATGAATAAAGGAAATAATAATAACACATTTATTTCAGTCGTAGTCCATATAATGTTAGTAATACAAAAAACCTTATAAAGCTATTGTTAGTAAGTACATACAAAATCAAAATCAATTAGTGGCACCGCACAGGAGTGCCAGTTTATGCCAAGCCCTGGACGCGACCACCCGCAGTGTGAAGTCGCATCCAGTGCCGCCACATCGGCGAGTCCCAGCGGCCCACGAACAAACTCAGAAGGCTGTTCGGGCTGCCCCGCATGCGCTTCATAAGAGACGCACAGCGCTTCCGCATGATGGCATGAAAACCATCCACACTTTTCAGTGCAAACATTGCTGACGCGCTGCAGTGGCGCGGCAGCCCAAACAGTACCCTGAACGCGTTATTGTATTGTACACGCAGAGCACTGTATGTACGCTGCGTGTACTTAGTCCACAGGCTGCAGGTGTAAAAAGATTGACAGAAGGCCTTAAATAATGTCACTTTAACTTGCTCGGTACACCGTGCAAACCTGCGGGCCAGCATGTTACAGCGCACAGACAGCGCCCTGCGCTCCCTCTCCAAATCCATGTTGTCACACATATCCTCTGAGACCCAGTGACCCAGATATTTAAAATTAGATACCCTGTTTAAGCTGGCACCGCAAAGATACAAGGGCGGCACATTAGCCAAGGATTTTTTACCAGCTCTAAACACCATCACTTCACTCTTCTTCACATTATATCTTAGTCCATGGGCTCGCACATACTTTTCACAAATATCAAGCAGTCTGCGCATGGCACTGATCGACGGGCTCAGCAGCACCATGTCGTCCGCGTAGCTGATATTATTGACGCACTGACCATCTATATGGCACCCTGTGCTTGTTCTGCTGAGCTCGCCGATCAGCTCGTTCATGTATAAGTTAAAGAGACGAGGAGAGGTTAGCCCCCCCTGCCTCACCCCGCACTCCAATCCATACACATCCGAGAGTGAGCCTGCCCACCGTACAACATTCCTTTGACTCGAGTACCAATATCTCAACATCGCAACAACATCACGTGGCACACCTGTTTCATCCTTCATCTTTTTCCACAATACATCATATGATACCAAATCGAATGCCCTGGACAAGTCCAGGTAACAGGCATAAACCGGGGTATTCCTGGCTGTATAATACTGCACAGTCTGCTTGAGGCACAGGATGGCACTCTCGGTCGAAAGGCCAGGTCTAAATCCAAATTGAGCATCATGAAGCTTTATGTGCTTATCCAGGTGTTTGTCAAGCAGACTGTCCAGTACTTTTGCTATCACAGTAGCCAGCGAGATGGGTCTGTAGTTTGCCAAGTCTGAGACATCCCCGGTCTTGTTTTTTATAACCGGGACAACCACGGTATATAAAAGTTCATCTGGTAGGTAACAATGACTCATACATAAACTGAAGAACATAGCAAGTACTCGAGATACATGAAAACCAGCATATTTCAAGTGCTCAATGCTGAGACCATCATGACCAGGGGACTTACCTCGCACCATTTTATGAATTACGGCGGCAACTTCCTTGGCACAAAATCGGACAGCAACGTCCCCGGTCATGCTCTCAGCACCGAGCGTTAGGTCAGTCGAGCCTACAGGAGCAGATTCCACCCTAAAATGACGCTGAAACAGGTTGGCTATATCACGAGGCACATGCACGCCCGCAACGCTCACAGGTAAACTTGATTTCGGGTTCAAATTATTTGTCTTTTTCCAGAATTTACCAAATTGTTTATTCGAATGTTGCTGTGAAATTATATCTAACTTTATTTGTTTTTCATTATCTTGACAAAATTTTACTCGAGATTTAAAAAGTCGCCTTGTTTGGCACATGCTATCGTAAATAGGCCCGTATTTTTGTCTCCCACTCAATAACCAGTTTTGATAGCATAATCGAGCCTCTCTGTGAGCACCGCTGACGTGCTTGTTCCACCCTGGCATATATTTATGTTTCCTGGACACAGGACCAACATAGCTGTCTGCCGCCGCCTTACAAAGTATTTGCACAATATCGCTATACATTTGTTTTAAAATGTGCTTGTGACCCTCATTATAACAACAGTGATCGGCGCAGTGTGTAAATTCAATAGGAAAATTAATATTTCGCAGTTGCGAGTGACAACTTTCAAGAAACTTTCCGGTCTGTTCACTGTTTCTTTCTCCCCAAATTACTTTATTAGATTTGTTATCCGTCGCAATAATTTTCGGCCTGATCAATTTTAAGTTACACTCAACCAACAAAGGATAATGATCGGACCAGTAAGTATCGTGTAGAACGGACACTTTACGTACTGAGCGTCTCGCCGCACTGGTCGTCACACAGTGATCGAGCCAGCGCAGACAGCCATGTGCCTCACTCACAAATGTATATGTGTCTATAGGTAGCAAGTCCATATCTACGCACGACCATGATTGTTCGGTACAAAAGTTTAATAGTTCACTTGAAAACAACTCACCTGGGTGTGCATTAAAGTCCCCAAGTACAAAAACAGATTCCACGGCACTATTTTCAATCAATGCATTAACTTCACTGAGGCAATTAGTGAATTCAACTAAATTATCGACACTCGCGGTAGGCATGTACACTGATACGACCATAATGGACCTGTCGCTGAGCACTACTTTAATGGCCGCAATACGCACATTATCACACGGTATCACTGTAACGCACGGGAACGCAGACTTCCTCCAGAGCAGGGCCACACCACCGTACGGCCTGCCCCTTAATACCCCAGCTGAAGTATCCACGGCTGAGGTGCCGGCAAATGCAAACCCATCGTCGATAGTACCAAGAAAAGGTACGTCATGCGGCAATAACCACGTTTCTTGAAGAGCGATTATGTCGGTTGTCCTACACAACCTCCGTATGCAATCCGCCGATCTAATAACATTCTTACAATTGAAACTTACAAGTTTCATTGGCGTACTATCCGCTTGTTCCATTAGGTTTTGTCTTGAAGTTCACAAAGCGACGGTACGCGACGCCTTCTGGCCAAAACTCATCGTTGAGAAACATTTCCAAATTTTGCTTTGGTACCAGTACTTTATACGCATCGTACTGTTTTGGTAACTTCATAGTCATCTTTTCTATGTGTACCGCAATATCAGTTTTACCCGCAATATAACTTAGAATGTCACACACGGGTACGTCCTTCGCAACGTTATAAATGTAAATAGGAATCTTTATGTCCGCAGCTTTGAAGTTCGCATTCGGCCCCAAAACTGCTTTCCCTCTGTTAGCAACAAAGCGATTCCTTAGACGCCTCCTCTGTACTACAGTCCATTCTGTGTCTTCTTTGGGTATTTTCCACTCGCCAACGCGTACAATATCAGCCAACGATTTCTTTTTGCCGAAAACGTCACTGCTTACGTTCGGAGCCGCCGTGTGTATTGTCTCACTGGGTACGTCGAACGCAGCTGATTGCGCGTGAGTCACCGACTCGGGCTCGTCACCGGCCGCCGTAAGGCGCATACCGTTCTCGTTAAATACGTTAATCTCACCGCCGCTCACAATTTTTCGCCTACCTCCATTTTTGGAAGATGATTGAGCGATATCCCGATAACTGGTATCTGCGCGTACCTCACTAGGTTTTTTGCATGGAGTTTCTTGATCTGCGTCCATGTATGCAAGTCCCCTAGGACCGCTGCAGTAGTCGTCGTGACTATCTAGCAAAAATCCACCCCGTTTGATATTTACGTTACTGGCGGTACTTCCAAAGTTGTTCACTATAGATGCCTTTTTTAAGTTTTCAAGATCAGACTTAACATCATCTAGGTTTTCCTTAGTGACATACGCCTCTTTGATCTGATTCATCTCCTGCTGCATACGCACCAAATCCTTTAAAATCCGAGTGACGTCCACATGATCGAAAAGTACCGGTGGCAGCTTGTGTAGATCACGGGCAACAAACACCGGTAACACCTCAGGGTCGGTCTCCTTCAGCATGCAGATGATGTCATCTATTTCACGAAGCTTCTTCCCGTCTCTCTTCTTTGCCTTCTTACGCTTCTCTGCAGGTAAAGATTCGCACAGAAGATTTTTAGCACTGTGAATGTCCTCGTCAGAAAATGCACTCACACAAATGTGACTGATACTCTCCTCGTTCATCACATCTATTTTATTACTAACAAAGGCTAGAACCTCGTTGATGACTATATTGCAACTCGAACATTTTAACAATTTAGAGGCCATGGTTGGTCTCGCGCGTCTGTGCGACAACGAGTGCGCGCCACGACTCTTATTATAAGATTAACAATAGGTATTATAATAATTTACTAATAAGTCAAATCAAATCATAATTTATTTGTTAACATAGGTAAAACAAGTACAGATTTTATGTTTGATAACAGAACGCTATGTTATGCCAGGATGCGTACAAATATGGTGTGCAAATCTAGCTGAGGATTATCAAATTAATCATGCATAATTATGGTATTACATTTGAAATTAATTGAACAATTACATATTATTTAATGCTCCAATTATGTCAGACCTAAATGAGGAATTATTAAACCTAAATTAATTCGTCATTTAGGTATTCGTCAATAGTGTAATAACATTTATCAATTAAGATCAATTTCATTTTTTTCTTAAATTTGTGTAAAATTTAATTCTTTTATGGCTTCTGGAATTTTATTATAAACGGGTGGAGCCACCAAGGACACTTTTTGTTACTAATCCAGTTTTACATTTATAATTACTCAAAGTATTTTTGTACTGACTACGAATTGGAACATTTGGCACCATTGTAATTTTTTCAAAAAGGTTGGGATTTGTTTTGACGAACGAACGAGGTAATACGACATTATAACGAAACCGTTAGGAGTTAGGAAGGAATAAAAACAATTAGGAGAGTAAACCGGGGTGTACCAAAGTTCAAAGAGGGATCAAAAATAACCATCATAATCTTTCAGCCCTTGTTGGTACAAAGAAGATGATGATGACGGTTAACAGAGGAGAAAGTTCATCCCATTTTCCATCTGGTGGTAGCCAGAGCCAGATTTGGAAAATGGCTAGAATATTTAAGTAACACTCGAAGCTAAATATGTCGATCCGTGGATGGGTGACCATAATTACATACCGAGTTTCGGAAAGCACACTATACCCCGGTCCCGGCTGTCATTTGTAGATCTTTGACAGTCGTTACGAGTTGTCAGAAGCCAAAAGTCTGACATCCAGTCTTACCAAGTGGTATCGTATTACCCAGTTACTGGATTGTGGACGTTAGATAGGCAGTCGCTTCATGTAAAATACTGGTACTCAGCTGCATCCGGTTAGACTGGAAGCTGACCCCAAGATAGTTTGGGAAAAGGCTAGGCAGATGATGATGATGATGATTTATGTAACACCCATGTTACTTGGGGTAAGCGCAGCATGTTTTTGTCATTCTCCTCTGTTAACCGTCACTCTATCATTTACTCCTTTTTCTTTCAATTCATAACTATCCATCGTTTCATCTCCCTCTTAATTCATCATCATTAAAAATAATACGTGCGGTAAATCATTGTTTAAATTTCTTGAAAATATTCTTGGCATTTTCCAAATAAAATACAGCTAAGTAAATGGGATGAACTTTCTCCAAATAACAATAAATACGTAATGAAAATAGAGTGACAGTTTATTATCTTATTCATATCACATTTACAATCTAGTCACACGGCATTTCTCCAACAAATCTCCAAAATGTCCAAGAAAATAAAGTTTTATCATTTTAAATGTGAAATTGGAATGATATACTGGAAAATAAGTTAAAGCCAATGAAAATGAGAAAAGAGATGATATTCAAGATGGCCGACTAAACGGTGGTTGAACCTTTACGTTTTTTTAATGGTAGTAATTTTATGATGGATATGGTAGTAATATATATATATTATGGTAATACCATAACGAGTTTCCTCCGTGGTTTTGAGAGCACGATAAGCTGTTAGATCCAGCTGTCCTTTTTAGATCTTTCGACAGTCGCTGCCTTTAAGGTAGTCAGTGGCGCAAAAGTCTGAAAAACATATTCTTACCAAGGGCTTTCATATTTTATCCAGTTACTGGGTTGTGTTGGATAAGCAGTCGCTGCATATCAAATACTTTCGGTAAGACTGGAAGCCGACCCCAACGTAATTGTGAAAAGAGAGGCAGATAATGAGCAAAATTTTGCCCGCAATTAAATTTCATCTGGAGGAAGTTTCTAGTTTATTTGTAGCTGGCATGGTTAGCAAAGAATATATTTAGCTTGAAGAAACACGAGAGCTGATTGTTTCCATATACTGAAGTAAATAATTATAGGTATTGTCATTACCAGAGGTCAGACTGGGCTCATTTACGCACACGCGGCGCGTCGGGCGGGGCGGTGCAATAGGCGTTGCGCGGCGCGTCGGGCGTTTTTGCCGTTTACGGAGACCCGGCGACCGCTTGAAGCCCAACGTGGGACCATTTGCTTGTATTTGATTTGTTATGTCAAATGGACAATACAAGCCTAAGGCAGTGCCCGGGTTCTATTCCAATACGGAACAAATTTACAATGTCATAGTTTTATCCAACAATAATAACTTTGTTTTTATTTTTCTTTGATTTTTTTCGTAATTCCTGTCCAATCTTTAATTATTATTTACGATTAATGTTTTTTGAATGGTTCAAAAACTAAAACTATATACATATTATTAAACTAGATATTTTATAATGATTTGAAAATCATACGTAGAACGATTTGAAAAAGTTGTAGCTAATTACAGTCGCCTGGAACGGACGATTTAAAGGTGAATGCATTAAAATAAAACAGTACTTAATACCTAGTTACAAAAAGTAATATATTACAGCAAAAAAAAAAAAAACACAAACAAAAAAATTTACATACAAAGATTTGATCCTGCAACATTGTGATTAGCAGTCCCGCCGCAACAGTACCAAGCTAAGCATTACGATGACATTTAGTTTAAAATAGACTTTCTAATCTAATGCATGATTTGACAGTTGTCAGTTTTCAAATATTTGAAGAATATGGTCCCACGGTGGGCTGCAAGCGGGCAACGCGGCGTCCGCCGCCGCGTTATGTCAAACGCTCAAACTCAAGGAAATGGTCCCACGGTGGGCTGCAAGCGGGCGACGCCGCGTCCACCGCGGCGTTACGTCAAACGCTCGAACACAAGGAAATGGTCCCACGGTGGGCTGCAAGCGTGCGCCGCGGCGGTTGACGCCACGTGCACCGCGGCGTTTGGACAGTACAAGCAAATGTTAGTGCCCGGGTTCGATTCCCATACGCAACAAATTTAAAATGTACTAGTTTCACCCAAAAATTGTCATATTGTTTTTATTTAATTTTTTTTGGTGATATTTTTCGTAAATTCTGGGCAATTTTTACTTATTATTTTACGAGTACTGTTTTTTGAATGGTTCAAAAACTAAAAGTATAGGTATTATAAAACTAGGTATTTTATAATGATTTGAAAATCATACATAATGCATTAAAATAAAACAGTAATACCTAGTTACAAAAAGTAATACTTTACAGCAAAAAAAAAAACACAAAATAAACACAAAAATAAAAATCTTACATACTAGGATTTGATCCTGCAACATGTGATTCGCAGTTCGGCCGCAATACCACCAGTCTAGGTCATCCTCTGACATTTCGATTAAAATAGACGTTCTATTCTAATGCATGATATGACGGTTGTCAGTTTTCAAACATTTTTGAAGAATATGGTCCCACAGTGGGCTGCAAGCGGGCGACGCGGCGTCCGCCGCCCCGTTATGTCAAACGCTCAAATACAAGGAAATGGTCCCACGGTGGGCTGCAAGCGTGCGCCGCGGCGGTCGACGCCGCGTGCACCGCGGCGTTTTGTCACACTATCAAATACAAGGAAATGGTCCCACGTTGGGTTACAAGCGGTCGACGCGGCGTTATGTCCATTTTTTTTTATATTGGATTGTGTGAAAGCGATTATTCCAATAGATTATTTTTGTAAATTTCGATCAACTCGAGTATTAAATTAAGGAATTAAGAAATCCAAAGATGAAAATTAAAATAAATTTGTTTTAAGAGTACGTGCGTACGAGCGTTTACAATACATTTTAATTTATTTATTTATTTAACACTTCAAGTACAATGTACCATGGCGGACTTAATGCCATAGGCATTTTCTACCAGTCAACCTAATAATAATATTAAAAAAAAAAAAAAAAAATATAATCCTTAATTATATTCTTTTTTAAGCTTTTATATTATTAACTAGCTGTTACCCGCGACTTCGTACGCGTTAGGTTCGTGATTTGCTTAAAATAAGTCTTTTAGTCAGGAGGTTCTTGATTCCAATGTTTTGTTTGAAGTTCGTTACCAGATGTCTCCAGTATTAATACAATCTGCCCAGCCTTTTCCCAACTAAGTTGGGAACATTCAGTCTAACCGGATGCAGCTGACTACCAAGATTTTACATGGAGCGACTGGCTATCTGACCTCCACAACCCAGTTAGTACTGGGTTATACAACACCTCTTGGTAAGACTGGTTGTCAGACTTTCGGGCCACTGACTACCTGTAACGACTGTCAAAGATCTACAAATGACAGCCGTGACCAACGGCTTAACGTGTTTTCCAAAGCACAATAAAGTCGGTACGTAATGGGTGGTCACCCATCCATAGACCAACCTAGGCAAACCAAATTGATTTTATATGATTATTTTCGTTTGAAAGAACTTGCTTCAAGTGTGATCTCCTATTCAATGTATACGAACACGCTACCGACTACTGTAAAAAAAGGTTATGTTGAAAGTTGATGTCGATCAACTTTCATTATCAAACCCCCTTAGGGATAGAATTTCCAAAAACGTAAATCGTGATTTTGTGCATTCATGCCTCTTTTTAAAAATTACAAATATCCTCCTAAACTTAACCTTTAACCCGACATTAATTCCACTTGGGGGTGGAATTTCCAAAAATCCCTTTCTACCTTACTAAGAACTTACTTGCAAGATTTCAAGTTAAATAGGTCAAAAGTGGTAGTTAGTAGTTCTTGAGTGGTTTATCGGTGAGTGAATAGTATAGCGCTTTCATGTATAAATGAAAGTATTATTATGTCCTTATCCAGATCATGACCTGGCTTTGATCCAAATCCGTTCACCAGTTAAGGCGTGAAAAAGTTAAAACAGACTGATAGATGCTGTTAATATACTGTATCGTTGGTCTAGTGGTCGCAACTACTGAGTATGAGGTCCTGGTTTCGAATCCGGGGTCGGGTAATCTTTTATTTTGGTTTTCGACCATTAATTTCTGACCACAAAATCGCACGGAGAGAAGATTGTAAGACTATGGGGGAGCCCTTAGCCCAGCAGTCATTTTGATGAGATTCACTATTTAGCTTTCCTGAGAGACATGGACAGTGACAGTGACAGGGAAGTGAAACAGTCGTCATATCTCCGAAACTGTTCACCGCTGCACTGGAAGATGTATTTAAGGTTCTGGACTGGAGAGGGTTAGGCATCGACGTCAATGGCGAGTACATCTCTCACATTCAATTTGCCGATGATATAGTGGTCATGGCTGAGACCATAGAGGACCTCAGTACAATGCTCGATGACCTCAGTGGATCGTCCGAAAGAGTGGGTCTTAAAATGAATATGGAAAAAACCAAAGTCATATTGAATGCCCATGTAACACCCACTCCTATCAAGATCGGAGACTCTACACTCGAAGTTGTAGACGATTATGTCTACATGGGACAAACGGTCCAGTTGGGTAGGTCTGACTTCGAGAAAGAGGTCAACCGTCGAATCCGATTCGGCTGGGCAGTCTTCGGGAAGTTGCATGATATGTTCTCGTGCAGTGTCTCAAGACGAAAGTCCATGACCCGTGTGTGTTGCCAGTGATTACATAACGGACCGATTGGGTCGCCCACATTGGGCCTCATCAGAAGGCTTAAAATCACTTAAAGGTCAATGGAGAAGGTTATGCTCGAAGTTTCCTTGCGTAATCAAATCAGAAATAAGGACATTCGCAAGAGAACCAAGGTTCTGGTAGCCCGAAAAATTGCCAAATTTAAGTGGCAGTGGGCAGGGCACATTGTTCGAAGAACGGATGGCCGATGGAGCCGAAAAGTTCTGGAGTGGCGACCACGAATCGGAAGACGTTGCGTTGGAAGGCCTCCCACGAGGTGGACCGATGGCCTGGTGATTGCGGGTTGCGGGGATCCTCCGGATGCAAGTCACACGGGACCTGTCGATGTGGCGACACTTGGGGGAGGCCCATGTCCAGCAGCGGACGTCTTTCGGCTGAAATGATGAATGATGATGATATTACTTTCTTACTAAATAATTAAAAATTTACGAAAACAAAACTATATAAACTAAAAGGGCTGGACACTGGTACTGTCGCTGTTGCCACGGGGAAGCTCAAGTAGCTTTATTAAAGTAATCTTATCGGTAACTACTTATATTTTCGAGTCGTTGGGAATTGAAGCTTTGGACCGTGGGACCGTAAGATCAGAGTACTCAATGTTCACAGTCTTTTTAAAGAAATTTCTAAACGCATAACTTACGCTTTCCGTGATCCAAGAGCTGGCTTTTACTTCGGCCAGAGGCTAAATTATTGTTTAACTATAGTTTGAATAGTTAATTTGGTAATGATTACGAAGTCTTAAAGCATAAAAAAAAACAAAATACCTACTTACAAAAAGTGAAAACCGGGTGGGGATCGAACCATGGTTACTTTTGTAAATAATACAGCATCAAAAATTCGAAAAAATAAAACAATAAGTGCATATTGGCTGAGGTTTGATCCTGCAACCTATGATTCACAGGTCAACCGCTAAACCGTCAGGCTATTTACTTCGGTGACAATTGTTCTAAAATAGCCGATCTATTCTAATGTTTGTTATGACAGTTGTCAGTTGTCAATCAGTTGAGGAATATGAACAAATTGCAATATTGCTCACCTCCCAATGTTTATAGCGTGATAATATATAGCCTATGTCCTTCCCAAGGTTTAAATCTATCTTCTTGCCAAAATCCATTAAGATCCGATCAGCCGTTTAGTCGTGAAAAGGTAACAAACAAACAAACAAACAAACAGAGTGACTTTCGCATTTATAATATTAGTATGGATGTTAATTGTTTTTCGTATATTCTAACGCACCGATTTTTTGTCCATATTTAAATTTAAATTAGGAATTCGTTCGCTGTTCTAATTTATATTGTATTTATTGTGAATTTTGTTTAAACTATCCGAAGGTTAGTAGAATGGCCAGGATCTCAGTAAGATTAGGAAAAAAAAAGAATTCTGTAGGTTGATTATTGTTAGGAGGTGTGGTTATATTTATTAATGGCCATGAGGTTTAAATGGTTATTTGGTATTCACTGTTTAATTATTTTTTCTATGAGCCTGCTCTGTCCCACATCTGGGCTTGCCATATCTTTCGAATTTTGTTTATCTTTTCCCTTCTTGGACTAAGTAATACTTTTTGATACTTAGAAAGCTTGGTTTAGGAATAGCAACCCAAAAAACTATGTAACCAATGTTTTAACAAAACTACAAATATGAGTAAGACTCTTGCCCTGAGTGTTCTGGTTCATAACTGTGCCGGGCTGTTCACGGCTACACTCAAGTGACTCGACCCACGGCCTATCATCGAAAACCCTTTTAAACTGGATAGTAACATTTGTTTATTGTTTCAACCGCTTTGAAACAATAACCTATCTTTCCTTGAAGAAAAGGCTTATGAATTGCCGATTTTCAACCATCATTATAATCATCTCTGTTGGCCTAGCCTTTTCCCAACTGTGTTGGGGTCACCTTCCAGTCTACCCGGATGCAGCTGCATACCCATATTTGAAATGAAGCGACCTTTGACTGCCTATATGACCTCCACAACCCAGTTAACCGTTGAGGAGTTCCCTCGTGAGAAGACAATCCTGGCTGCAGGATGAGATCATGATAGAATTCATGTTTATCCATCAGATATGAACTTCTATACAAATTTTCGTGTCTGTGCTATTAACCTTTGAGGAGTTCTCTCGTGAGGAGACGATCCAGGCTGCAGGATTAAGTTATGTCTCTCATAAGAATATATTGTGCTTAAAACCAAAGATGTGTGCAAAATTTCAGCTCAATCGGTCATCGGCAAATGGTTCTAATTTAGCTTCCAAGAATTTACCCGAACAAACAGATACATACATTGCAAGTTAAATAAAAGCTTGTAAAAATTGACCAATTTACGAAAAAAATATCACTATAAAATTTAAAATAAAAACGAAATGATTATTTTCGGATAAAACTACGACGTTGTAAATTTGTTCCGTGTGGGAATCGAACTCGGGCACTGCCGTATACTTGTATCTGTCAGAGTGACATAACGCCGCGTCGGCCGCCTACATCTCAAGCAAACGGGCGTCAAACCACTTCTCCGTAAACGCTCTCATACATCGCCATAATTATGTTTGAATTTAAAGCGGGCCGCCCCGCGCACCGCCCCGCCCGACGCGCCGCGTGTCCTTAAATGAGCCCTAGGTAGAGTTATTTAAGTACTTGCATCGAAATGATGATATTGTTATGGATCTTCCCATGCTTGTGCGCATTGGAATTTTGCAACTTCGGACATGTCGGATGTTTTAAATTGTGTAAAAGTAAATAACTTTTTTATTTAATGAATCACGGGATTGATATGCTCTTTAAAATAAATCTCGGGATTAGAGGCAGATCCACTTTATTCTTTCGCTATATGAAATCAGTGTAAGTACATAAATAACTCTACCTAATTCCGACCTCCGGTCATTACATACATAGATAGGTCATAACATATACAGGGTGTAACGGAAAGGGTTTATACATACTTAAGGATGTGCTACAAACCATCAAACTGAACATGTTTCTCCATTGGACAAATATCGTAATAGCGAAAAAATTATCTGCTGCCCCATACAAAATTGAATACCAATTCGAATACCTTTCCTATTCGACCCAAATGTATGGGGCAGATGATTTTTTTTCGCTATTACGATTTTCCGTTTGATGGTCTGTAGCACACCCTTAAGTATGTATATACCCTTTCCGTTACACCCTGTATAGATGCATAGCTTTTTTCAGTCAGAGGAGCTCGTGGCTAAATAATAACAGCCGCACAAATCGATCTTCAAGGTTAAGCCGTGCCGGGGTTGGTCATGGGTGACCATGATTACATACCGAGTTTCCTCCGTGCCTCAGAAAGCAAGTTAAGCCGTTGGTCGCTGTCATTTGTAGATCTTCAGCAGTCGTTAAGAGTAGTCAGAAGGCGAAAGTCTGACATCCAGTCTTACCAAGGGGTATAGTATTACCCAGTTACTGGGTTGTGGAGGTTAGATAGGCAGTCGCTTCATAGAAAATACTGATGCTCAGCTGCATCCGGTTAGACTGGAAGCCGACCTCAACAAAGTTTGGTTAAGGCTAGGCAAATGCAATGATAACTTTCTTTCTAAAAACTTTTGAATTTTCTTGACCTAAGACATTTTCGTACCTATAAAATGACATCTTAAATACCGACTTTAAGTCTTGCCGATAAAAGTAACGTTCTGCGACTATAACCATTTTACTGGTTTACCGCCTTAGCGTCCATTATACTAACCTAGTACGAGCATCTTGAAGCCACATCAGTACATTATGACTGTGGGTGGTTGCCAAGAACCGTACAACTATACCTTTGTAGTACATAGGTACGTAGAGACGAAACTCGTTTGCCCAGATTCAGATTCAGATTTATTTATTTGCCAGCAATGTAGGTACAAGTGTAAGATTATACAATTACTGAAGGTTTCCGCTACATTTTACCTTACGGCACGCAAATTCATAGAAACGAATAGAATAGATACAATACTATTTTAAATTACCAACTAAAATGTCATTCTAATTACTTAATACTAATTCTTATTAACACGAATAAATAAAAATTATCAATTTCACATAAATAAATCTTGCCAATAAAATTAATTGCATTATTTTGTAATTATAATTATGTGTAAGGTTATTTTACTAACATATTATTATTTCATTTACAAATTATACTGTAAATTTTTTTATCATTTTAAAAGTCATTGGTACAATAATAACATTATAATAATGCAATTTGCTTAGATTTAACCTCTAGGTAGGATTTAACGGACGGACTTTTGCCTTGAGCCTCGCCGTTCCATTTATGGAACCAGCAAACTTAAACGCTAATATAAAAAAAAGTAAATTTCGAAATCGTTCTGTCAAAATTTACCTCTATGGTCAACTAGTAGTCGATTCAAACAAAATTAATCGTTAGTAATAGTAAACGGCACAACATTATTAAAAAAAATATAGAAACTCGTCTATGTCGAATGTCAAACGCAATGGCAACCCGTGTTATTATGTTCGGAAAAGTGTTGTTTTTGTGAGATATACGTTGTAAAACTTTGGTAAGTAAATGTATAGTATGTTATAGGTGTATAATGCAACTTTTTAGATAGTCATTTGCTTGAAAAAATAACAAAAAAATTATGATTTGAGCCAACAAAAAATCCTTTGTTGTGAAGTTTGTTAGTCGAAATAAAAAAAAATATTTGACTCTTGAACCATGTAAAATGGTCTTGGAAACAATAGTAGCAAAGAAAAAATAGTGATAATTCATTATTTCATGTATTCGAGGCATATCTATTCATATTTATTGATATTTCAAGTATTTTCATGCTTTGAACAGCGGAATTCTAAAATGGCCGATTCTAACAAGAAGTTTGAGTTAGGATCTTATAAGAATAATGTATGTAGGACTCCTAAAAAACACTGTCATTAGATTACTTGTATATTTGTGATGTTAGATATAAATTTTCGTGTAAATTGAATGAGTAGTTTTACCAAACAAAAATAAGCAACGAAAACAGACGTATTTGCTGCGACCTCTCTCATATCTATGGGATATGTATAATTCTCAAGTAGTTCTAAAAGAGTTGGTTATTATTCATAAATGGCCCCGTTCATCACGAACCCGACACTGTTTACCGTTTAAGATTAGAGCTAATATAACTCGAGTTATAAGTGTTTATCTTTACGATATCGGATGACTCACGCAATGGCGTAATCAAGGGGCCCCCGAAGGGTTTCACGCGGGGTTTTACTGTTACGCGCGAAAGGACAGTGAGGTTAAATATTCGTATAGGATGTTCTGTGTGGAATTTTATTGTATATGATAGGGGTCCAATTGACTTAAAAAATTTTCCTTAGTAGTGTTCTTTTGTAATTGCCTGTATGTAATAAGATTTTATGTTATAGTCTCATTGGACCTGACCGCATTCTAATATCGGCTAGTGATGGAAATAAATCTAAATTAGTTTTAACAAAAATGTACAAAGATGGGAAGGTCTGTAATTCCAGCGACTTAAACATAGGTGCACAGCTGTCTGCAGTTTTCAGATTTAACTCAGATCTTATGCAGCGTTTTTAGGCTCTCAAAATCTTGCTTGAAAGATTTTCTTCATTTCACTAGTGCGTGCTGGATCAAGAAGAACACCATTTAGATAAATAAAGTCACTACTTTTTCGTGTGGGGGTTCTCAAGAACTACAGAATGCCATCTACTATCATTCCACCGTTCTTTCGATTCGTCTACTTTCATACACGCACACCAGCAAGCGCTTAAGAATACATAATAATAAATAACATCACACCTGTGATCCTTGAAGGGTTAAGCAGAAGTGTACTTAATAGCACTCTCACATTTCGCCAGTTATGTTTAAGTCCCACGTGATAAGGGGCTAGCCTATTGCCATCAACCGTGCACAAATCCGTGGGTGTTTTTATGAAATTTCTGATGATAAAACCCAATTACGATCTGCCCGACCCGGGAACGGAACCCAGGACTTCATTCTCAGCTGTCACGATTGCGACCACTAGACTAATGCGTGAAATTCTCGGGGTAGTAGTACCTTAAGAAACTCTACTTTAACCTCAAAGTCACCATGATTATAATCCTTTCATAATAAAAACACTGAGAACAGCGGTGTTCCAGCAGTGGCAGCCTCGACTTACGAGCAGTAAGCAGTAGATTCGATCCCAGGCAGGCGCGTTACTTTGTGTAATTTATTTCATCACCGCTGCTGTCTAAAACGGTGAAGGAAAACATCGTGAGGAAACAGACATGTCCTAGAACTAAAAATTTGAAGACATGTGACATCTAACAACCAGCACTGGGCCCTCGTGGTGGATTACAGCCCACTCCCTCTCATAGAGAGGAGGCCTGTGTCCCAGCAGTGGGAACATTATAGGCTGATGATGATGAATAATAACACTCACCATAAATTGCTCGTATTCCCTTTAAAGTCGAAGAAACCGCTATATCGTATATTTCTATAATGCTTGAGTTCGTTGCCTCGCAATCGGCTTACGAGTATAAATATCATTGTACTGAGAACATGTCGCCGTCACGGTTTGTAATGTCATATTAAAGATGCTACATGAATGATAATGAGAAGACTAGTCTTTTGCTGCGGGGTTTGTCTGTATACGTAAAGGTTTGATTTTAAAGGGATTGTTGGTAAATAATTGTGCAGCAGCTTTATTCAACGCTAAATGTTATTATTTAGCGTTGAATAAAACGGCTGTTCTGGGTGTCGGACGTAAAGAATAGCAACATCCCATATCTTCCCGTGGGTGTCGTAAGAGGCGACTAAGGGACTTGCCAGAGAATGGGCAGCAGCGTTCTGTGTGCTTTTGTAACAACCGCGATCGCCAACCCGCCTGCCAAGCGTGGTGATTATGGCAAAGCCCCCCTTATGTCAATGTGGCGTTGGGGGAGGCCTATGTCCAGCAGCGGACGTCTTTCGGCTGAAATGATGATGATGAAAACGGGTGTACAATTTTTTCAAGCCATTCGGGTACTTTTATCCTACTCTTCCTCTATTATTTTCTGGTTAATTTCGTTGTGGGATCCAAGACAGTTAAATTGTTTCTATAGGACTTCGTGGAACTCCATTGTCTCAGAGCCTTGGCGCTTTTCTGGTGGTTGGCACTGTTGATTCTAGCTTTCAGGAGTTATAGTTGTTTGGGAATAAAGTGGCGAGCTTGTCCCAAGTAAAAGCCATGTGGGTCTCATTTCTAGGTTAAGCATAAGCAACGCTTGCTGGGGTTAGTCCGTGCATAAAAGAAACCATCCAATACATACCGAAACCGGGGTCCTTGTCTCGGAAAGTGCGTTAATCTGCCGACCTAGATGTCATTTGTAGATCATTGACAGCCTTATCTGGGAGTCAGTCACCTGAAACTCTGACAATAAGTCTTGCTAAGGAGTGTCTGACCAGGTAACTGGGTTATGGAGGTCAGATAGATAGTCACTCCAAGTAAATCACTGTTATCCGGCTTCATTCGATTTAACTTGAAGTCGACTCCTACATAGTTGGAAAGGTAAATGTTAAAGGTAGATGTTGTAACGCTGGCATATTTATTTATTACCTCTCACTATAGCTCATAACTACTTTATTTTAAAGCTTTAATTATGTCGAGAAAGATGTTAAATCTTTATGACCTTTGAACAATAAGCAGCAGTATCCCACGTATTTTTGATACAAAACAACTGACAATATTTAAATGGCCTAGGTGTCGGTGGTATTATATATGGAATCGGACGTCAAGAATAGCAACATCTCATATCTTCCCGTGGGTGTCGTAAGAGGCGACTAAGGGACTTGCCAGAGAATGGGCAGCAGCGTTATCTGTGCTTTTCTAACAACCGTAATGCGATCGCCAACCCGCCTGCCGAGCGTGGCGATTATGGCAAAACCCCCCTTTCTTGGGGGAGGTCTATGTCCAGCAGTGGACGTATTGCGGCTGAAATGATGATGTCGTTGTGCTAACTGGCTTATAAGGCTCCCATCATAACAACTTCACGCTTTTAATCCACGAAAGATTAGGTGGAATTAAAAACTGTGATACATCACGCTATACATATTCAGTATAACCTGACCTCGCTTTGTATGCGCTGTCCGTACAATGAGAGATCAGCTTAATTTGGTTTTGTATAGCTTGATTGTACGTCGTGCGTACTTACACTACACCCATATTACGTCTTTGAATACTTCTAATTTGTTCTGTAATTAATAAGATCATGAGTCTTTTGGACTTTTGAATCTTAAAAATTCAGCACAATTATTTTTCTGCTTTAGGTGTTCGTAGACCAACGTTTCGATTAGAGCAGGTTTTTACATTATTTGATAGTAAAACATCAATAAAAAGTTGCAAAATATCTTTATAAATATTTTGAAATAAACAGACAGATCAAATCAAATACTCCTTCGTTATATTAAACATGGATTCCATATAATATTATCACCAACAATGTCAGGTTTAAAATGAAAGCAAACGATAAAATATAAACTTTGTATTTCTTTATTTTCTGTACAATGTAATACTAAAACGTATACATTTGATATTGTTTTATATCATACGGTAAAAATACAGAGCTCTGAAAAAGTAGAAGTGTATTCGGATTAGAAAAATTCGAATGCAAGAAAATAAGAGGGTACAAACCCTATCATAAAGTAGATAGTCTATGTTCGTATTGACCTCGTAATCCCTTCATATTCACAGCACACCATTTAACGACAAGGTGGATTTATGTAAGTGACAGTTGCATAGTTTCAACGTCATTGAAATTGAAAACGACAGGGATTTTTGTCAAGAAGTATTATAGTTCTGTTCAAACTTCATGGCGGGTCGGAAGTTAGCTGCGAGTGACGGTCTGCACAGGTATAACGGGTCAAAGTTTATCGTGGCTCTGAACATCCAACGTAAAGCTGCGTAGAACACAATTTTGGATACCACCGAGGCGCAGAGGACGCATTGTCTTGACTGTATACCAGGCCCCTCAGAAAGTATTGCGAAAAAAAGTTTTTATATATGGGAGACTGGCCAGTTATTATGTTTTTCGAAAATATGATTATTTATAAGTAAAAATAAGTAAGTTCCAATTTCAAAATTTCCCTCCACATTTTTTGCGAGTTAATTCAAAGTATTGTGTCTCACTGAAATATGGATCTGCGCCGGGAACATTTTAGAGCTATGATTTTATACGATTTCAAGTGTCGCCTGAAACCGGATGAATCGTACGATAGACTTCAAATGGCATTCATGGATGAAGGCCCTTCCAAGGCAACCGTGTATCGTTGGTATAACGAATTCAAGCGCGGTCGACCAACTTTGGGGGATGACGAAAGAAGCGGTCGCCCTTTGACGGCTGTTACCGAAGAAAACGTGCTAGCAGTGAAAAATTTAATCCAAGACAATAGGCGAATTACATATCAGGAGATTCAACACATATTGAAGATTGGATCGGGAAGCGTTCACGAGATTCTACACAGCCATCTTCGCGTGAGGAGGATAGTATCACGCTGGGTGCCGCACAACCTCACCGATGCTCAGAAGCAGGCCCGGGTGGAATGGTGCCGTGATATGCTTAACAAATTTGAAGCAGGCTCGTCTCGGCGTGTTTACGACATCGTTACAGGTGATGAGTCCTGGATTTATCAATACGACCCAGAAACCAAGCGCCAGTCGACTGTTTGGGTGTTTCAAAATGAGCCAACGCCTACCAAAGTGAAGCGATCTAGAAGCGGGGGTAAGATTTTGATCGCTAGCTTTTTTAATTTGACTGGCCACTTGGTATCAATTCCCTTACGGGATCAAAGAAGCATTAATGCCGAATGGTATACTTCCAAATGTTTGCCAGAAGTTTTCTCTGTTATAAGCAACAAGCGACCAAACACAGGGCTCCGCGGGCTACTGCTCCACCACGACAATGCACCTGCGCACACCGCACTCAAAACGAGGGACTTCCTGGACAGCACGCCAGTCAAACTCCTGGGTCACCCTCCTTACAGCCCTGATCTAGCACCGTGTGACTTCTTTTTATTCCCAAAAATAAAAAATCAGCTCAAAGGGATACAATTTTCGTCGCCGGAAGATGCGCTGGCTGGGTTCGAGCAGGCTGTAAACGAGGTGTCTGCGGCGGACTGGAAAAAGTGTTTTGAAAACTGGTTTAGGCGCATGAATCTTTGTATAGAGGCTGGTGGAAAGTACTTTGAAAAGATTTAATAAAAATATATGTACGTATAGAACAATTTTTTTTAGTTTCGCAAAACTTTCTGAGTGTCCCACGTATTGCGAGGACTTTCACTCGCTGCTATCTTCCGAGCCGTCATAAAGTCTGAACTGAACTATAAAGTACTTACGAGGTTGAATATAGACGCTATCTAAATAATTATGTAATGATGAATAGAAAAAGTGTTGTAGAAAATTCAATTTTAGACACATACTTCGCCTTATTTGCTCCTTAAAGTAACAGCTTAAATTTCCGAGTGGTAAACTTAGAGCGATTGACTTGCAGGCCACATCTATCTTTTTAAAGCTCTGTGATAAGTTTTTAGGACTGGAGACACTAAATCAGAATTGTTTGGCATTTTATTACAATCTATGATATCTATAGTGAATTTTTCATTGCATTCTATCAATTCGTGATAGTAAAATAATATTTTTACATAGTAAACACGGTAGATGAACTCAAACAAATAAATAACTGATTATTTATTATAAGACATTACTTAAGTGACTCCAGTTTAAAAAATCTTTGTAACAATTCTTTGGTCTTATATTTTAACCTGAAATCTTACATCTACATATTGGATATAAAACAAAATTATATTAGCAAAAGGATGGCTGGCATGTTTTGGCATTCATAATTTTTACATTACGTTACAACTTGGATAAATAACCAAGAAACAACTTGGCCAACAGCTTGACGCTCAAGCGACTGAAAACAAATGAACAAAAAGGTTTAATCTTTTTTTAATAAGAACGGTATCGGCGAGTGTCGCTCGCGGGATGGTAAGCAAGGTGGCTATAGAAGCGACAATGCTCACGTGAACGAAGTTAATGACGCGCACGCATGTCGCTTGACGCAAATCGCAGCTCCCGAGGATGTTAACAGGGCCTAACGTTCATGTAGTTACGGAAAGATATCAAGCTTTGCATAGATTTCCCGTACCCGTTCCCGTTCCCGTAGAGTTCAGCAAAAACTGGTTTAGTATAGCTTGATTGGTCGCCGTGCGTACATAGCCTAAAATACAATACTACGTTTAGTTCAGTCTAACAGTACCTATTTGATAAAGCAAATGCTCTCTATTATCGCCCATCTAGATCGCGGAACAGAGAAGTCCGAAATGATAAAGAGTAACCTATCTGCCTTCTCTCTCGCACGTTGATGCAGACATTCAATCGAGGAGCAGTTATCGTACGTTGGACTACTTTGTTTGTTAAACAAATTAATACACTGGTTCACGGCAGCGACACTTCAATTTTGTAGTTACCGTTCGTTGATCTACGTTTCGGAATAGGGGTGGCAGTAACTCTGTAGTATTGCGACTATTTTGTGAGAAGTTTTTTTTGGAAATGGATTTGTTGCAGCTAAAATAGGTTGACATGTTTAACTTTTTAAACCTGTCAATTACGAGATATCTTCCGTGATTATCAATAATTAATGAGCTCATGATATTTGACGCTCGTCATCATCACGGAATGACTTAATCTCGGAACATATACCGTAAGTGACAGCGTAACTATTTTTAAACGTATAATCAAAACTGATGTTTGTTGTTGTAGCTGTAATTCAATATTAACAATATACAGGGTGACTGGTAATTAGTGCCCGATACTTAAACACGTGAGTATGCTCATGATAACAAACAGCTTTCCCAAAGAAACGTTTTTTTTTTTATACTCATTCACTTTTATCAGAAGATGATAGGCGCGTTTTGTACGGCTGTTGTATTATTATGATAAAAGTGAATGAGTATAAAAAAATGTTTCTTTGGGAAAGCTGTTTGTTATCATGAGTATAATCACGTGTTTTAGTATCGGTGTGGAATTACCAGTCACCATTTACATAGCTTACAAACAGTGTCCGTACCATGACGCTTAAAACATTATTGTTCCATTCCTATTCCAGAGTGGAGAAGAGATGGAGCTAGACGACCTGTATAGCTCCGTCTCTTTTTCACTCTGGAATAGAAATGGAACAATAATGTTTTATGACGTCATGGTACGGACGCTGGTCACTTCAATTGCGCAACACACTTTCTATAATAACAATATAAAAGGATTTTATAGGAGTTTGGTATACTATTACTAAAAAAGTATGTTTGAATATTCGTCTACTTGACAAATTGTAAATAACTTATTTTTGCGAAAATAAATTGCATTGGCATTGCTAATTTTAGACTATTAAAAAAAATAGACTTTAGTAATTATAAAGTTAATTAATTGAGACTTTATAGCTCGGTAAAAATAAGTTTTATTTTTATAAATTCATAAGCAGATGAGCTATCACTTAATAAAGATCATTTAATTTACTAATTAATTGTACTTTAAATCACTGAATGCCAAAACATGCCAAACTTTTAACAAAAACTAATAAAATCGGTGAGATGTGACTACCAAACTAGTTCATCTAAATACATAAAATTATACGATACAATATTTATGGAAGAATTCACTAAGATATCTACATCTTAATACCCGTATTATGTAAATATGGCAGCTAAATTATTTCATAAAATATTTTTAATTAAATTAAATTTTTGGTAGACTCTAACGCTCTTTCTTACAATGATATAATGCTAATGCTTGATATTTTCGTATAATTTGACCGTTTTTAATAAAATTGTAATAATGAATAATAAGCTTTCAATTAAATGTCATTTGTTAATTCATGATTGTCATTAATATCATGTGAAGTATTCGTATGTGACGATGTTGTAATGAAATTGAAAGAACTTCTATGTATTCATAACTAGCAATATCAATAAAATTATTATACAAACAAATATTTCTACACAATCCTACTGTAGACAAATAATTATAGAAATTATATTATATACAAAATCCAAGTAAATATTTTATCACTATGAAAATAATACTGAGTCATGCATACATCGCATTTATACATTTAATTTTCTCCTTCTAAAATGCAATTCATAAATTATAAAACTTAAATATAAAATCGTATCCATTTGTGACACCGAAATATAATTTTACAAAATTCAATTCAATCCTATTCACGACCCAAATCACTCATTTTAAATTATTATGAACTTTGAATTGTCATAAATCTTAATCTTTTAAGAATCATATATCATTATGAATTGTAAAAAAATTAAATTAGGTTCGCTGTGACACTTAACAATAGGTATAATAGTAGAAATTCATTCTTATTAAAATCAATGTAAAGCACAAAAATTATATTTCGTGAGTCCTGGCATTGTTCAGTGTGATAAATGCGAGCGATTTATAATGCTAGATATTACATTATAGCGTATCATATTCTATTATGAGCTCACGTACTGAGATTTTAGTTATAACATAACGTGCTTGTTACATTTTGACGATCAGCTGTCGTACTCAGCAGTAATATTCTTGGTAAGTACCCAATTTGGAGTATGGTAGTGCTTTGCTTACGTTATCATTCTGTATTTCGCTATAAACAGTAAGTAGTGCCTGCCATTTGTATGATTCTGCAACTTCTCTGATGTAAGGAATTGCTACGGTTGGCTAACTTGCTGATAGCTTTTACTGTGACATGGAAAAAGGTTTTTTTTTATTGGATTATGTAAGGTTGAATCTTTCTAAAGGTTTTATATTAATTTATTTACAGTCCAATTAAGTTCTTTTTTCAGTAAAACAGTAAATAGTTTAACTAAAATACGCAGTTTCAGTACTAATAGAGCCCATCATTTAATTTTATAGGATTAAGTAAGGTTGAATCTTTCTAAAGGTTTTATATTAATTTATTTACAGTCAAATTAAGTTCTTTTTATAAATAATTGAACTAAAACACGCAGTTTCAGTACTGATAGAGCCCATAATTCAAATTTAAAAATCAGTTTAACTTTGCGAAATTTCCCAACTTTAAGTGGGTATTCCCAAATGGACTTAAATCCCACTATAATTTGTCCGTAAAATATATCCGTAATACCGACTGTAAGCTCATGAAAAATTGCCATACGTGAGTCCATGAAGTGCATGATGCAGTAAATTCTGTACGATAGTAAATCTTGCACGATATATCATAACGTGTGCTATCTAAGTCATTACTCTGCTTACCCAGGCCTTATCACTTGGGTATGCTTTGGTGATATAAATATGTTGGTATCATTAGTTATAGGTTTTTGAGTTATTTCGATGAAGGATTTTTATGCTGCATATAACTATGAAGCAAATTAATGATTTATAAGTTTCTTTCGTAGGTAAATCTTTCTGTCATTTGTACACTTCTAAAGCCTTAATTTTACCTTATTTCGATGAATTTTAATAGTATTATGTAAAATAAAAATGTTAAGTGTGTGTTTCTAATTCGTGTCTCGTAAGTTCAGTCTCCTGTATTTCGTCTTCACTTCGACTGGAATCGGAATCACCTGCAAATAAATGAAGATTATTGTTGTGATTTAAAAAAAACATAATACAGTAACTCGGCTAGTAGGCCGGACTTGAAAGAGGTGCCGAGACGATCTGGACGCGCGTTCTACGAGGGCTGGTTTGTGGAGGCACAGGAAAAGAGCTCATGGAAGGTTTTGGAGGAGGCGTTTGCCCAGCAGTGAGACAGAAAAGGCTAAAAAAGGTACCTCACGTGAAATATTTCACGTTTAAGTCGTAATTAAAAAAAAAAAAAAACACAATAGGTACTTGACAGTAATCAATTTTAAATAATGTATTTTTAATTGTTTTATATGTATCACAACACAATGTCTTTTGTTTAGTTAAATACTTAGAAATAATATTCACTTCGTACAACGAGGGTTTTTAACTATTTTATTTTATTTTATTGTTTTTTTTTTTAACTAGTAATTATAATTTATTGCTTTGGTATTTATTTGAGAATGTTCATGAAAATAAACCTTATTATATCTACTTGAGAGTTAGTTACAAAACGTAGTTCAGCAATAAGGTGAAAGTCAACTAACTCAGGGGAATGCAATCAAAATTTTAATCGAATTAGAAAGTTTATAAACTATAAACATGGCGTAACATTTTAATAATTTAATTAAAATTTTGTTCGTAATTGTTTATGAAGTTTCGGTTACAATGTATTTTATATTCAAGTAGCTTTGCATTTTGAGGACCTGTTATGAAAGTGTACTTAGAACAAGTATTTTCAGGTACTTGCCTCTCAAGTACCAGATATTATATTCAGTTATGTGGAGTCTATTCTACTTGAAAAGGGATTTTGAAGGTTTGATGGGCCTAGCACGAACTTTCAAGGATTACTTTTCACTGTATATTTATGAACTAGTATTAGACATTAGAAATAATATTAACAAAATATATGAAACGTTCTAAAGTTCCAGGCTGGCACTTTTTGCTTTTTGCTTTGGCTTTTTTGCACTTCGTGCAATACGCCATAGAAAGGTTATGTCTAACAAGAGTGCATTTTGTATGGGCCCTAGAATTTATAATAAATTGCCTAGTTACATAAAGGAGACCGAGAATATTAAATCATTTAAAATAAATTAAAGACGTATCTAATTAATAAGCCTATTATAATGTAAATGTTTATTAAATGAAACAATGTAATTTAGACGTACTAACTATTAAAATAGTAAACTATTATTCCCTTTATTCATCTTTATAAACAATGTTTATACATTTTTAAATATTTCTTATAAATGATAAAAAAATAAAAACATATTTAAAAATATAAAAAATTGTAGCCCACCGGTTTCGGGAACAGGGTCCAAGCTACCGGCGGTCAGGGCTCCAGAGAAAGGAACCTCCTAACAATACGAGCCGTGTCCAGGAGTACCGCTTTCTGAATCAAGCCCTTGATCCAGCTGCCTAACGAGAGCCTCATCAGATATTGGCCGAGGCTCTTGGCAATTAGGCCATTGGCTGATACGACTATCGGCACAATGATCGCTGAGTCAACATGCCACATGTCGACAACCTCGCGAGCCAAGTCAATATACTTGATTTAAATTAGTAAACTATTATTATTCCGTTTATTCATTTTCAAAACATACTTTTACATTTTTAAAATATTTTTACAAAATGATAAAAAAAAAACATTTAAAAATATAAAAATAGTAGCCCACCGGTATCGAGAATAGGGTCCAAGCTACCGTATGCAACTATTATTATTAAACTATTTGACATTGCATGTAACACATATTTGCACAACACTGTTAAGGTAGAATATGGCAATAAGAACTTTTGTTGTTTATAACACCTCAAGTATTATCTACCCATATTCCAGCAAATAAATGATTTGATTTGAGTTTTAAAACAGTTTTTAAAGCTATGGATGAAGTCGGTTGTGTCTGTTGCATAAAACTAAATGTGTGGATATTTTAGTATCGATTAACAATGTTTTGAATTAACTTTTCTATTCATCATCATCATCATCATCATTTCAGCCCAAAAGACGTCCACTGCTGGACATAGGCCTCCCCCAAGTGACGCCATAAATTGACATTTTGGGGGGTTTTGCCATAATCGCCACGCTTGGCAGGCGGGTTGGCGATCGCAGTACGGTTGTTACAAAAGTACAGAGAACGCTGCTGCCCATTCTCTGGCAAATCCCTTAGTCGCCTCTTACGACACCCACGGGAAGATATGGGATGGTGCTATTCTTTACGTCCGACACCATACAGAGACTACTTTTCATACTTTTCTTATACTTTTCTATTAGTTAAATTGAATTAGTACTACTTTTCAACCTTATACCTCATTGCATAAGGGTGAAAAGTGGTCGACCAGTGAACTCGGCAGTATGTTTCACGATAAGTGCTTACTACGGTTTCGGGTTGGTAAGGTAAGTTAGGTTGGATTAAATAATATTATCATAATCTATATATATAAAAGAAAGTCGTTTTAGTTACTTCGCTTATAACTCAAGAACGGCAGAACCGATTTAGCTGAAAATTGGCAGGGAGGTAGTTTAGAGCCAGGAGAAGGACATAGGATACTTTTTTTTTTTTTTTTTTTTTGTTTTTTTTTTTTTTTTTTTTTTTTTTTTTAGGTAGGTAGTAGGTAGGTAGGGTAGGGTAGGTAGGGTAGGGTTGGGTAGGGTAGGGTTGGGTTGGGCAGGGTAGGGTAGGGTAGGGTAGGTAGGTAGTAGGTAGGTAGGGTAGGGTAGGTAGGGTTGGGTAGGATAGGGTAGGGTTGGGTAGGGTAGGGTTGGGTTGGGTAGGGTAGGGTAGGGTAGAGTAGGGTAGGGTAGGGTAGGGTAGTGTAGGGTAGAGTAGGGTAGAGTAGGGTAGAGTAGGGTAGAGTAGGGTAGGTAGGTAGGGTAAAGTAGGGTAGGTAGGGTATGGTACGGTAGGGTAGGTAGGTAGGTAGGTAGTAGGTAGTAGGTAGGTAGGGTAGGGTAGGTAGGGTAGGGTTGGGTTGGGTAGGGTAGGGTAGGGTAGGTAGGTAGTAGGTAGGTAGGGTTGGGTAGGGTAGGGTAGGTAGGGTTGGGTAGGGTAGGGTAGGTAGGGTTGGGTAGGGTAGGGTAGGTAGGGTTGGGTAGGGTAGGGTAGGTAGGTAGGAAAAGTGCATTGCTTTAACTTTTGACAGAACGAAGTCTGTCCGGGCAGCTAGTATAACAGTAAAGTAAAAGCTCTGATTGAAACGTGCCGGATCATCACTGGTTGCCTTAAAACGACACCGGTACAGATGCTGTGCCCACTAGCATGGATGGTGCCACCAGAAGTACGCCGAACAGTGGCAAGCTGTAATGAAAGAGCCAAAATTGCTTCAGACACACGACACCCTATGCACCTAAATACCCTCGTGTCGCAAAGGTTGAAAAGCCGAAACAGTTTTTTGAAGTGTGTCACCCCACTCACTGGCGAGCAGTCTACGGAGAGACTAACGCTGTGGTGAGGTAGTGCTTCCTTACCTAACCCATTCGTTCCACCTGCTGAAAGTCTTCCACCTGGACATGAGTTGCCATAGCTGACTTGGAAGTCTTTAAATAGACTTCGGACCAAGCTTGGTTGCAGCAAGGAAAACCTGCTCAGGTGGACATTCATTAATGACCGTGCCCTGGAGTGTAAATGTGGTGCCGTTCCAAAAACGATGCGACACTTAATATCGTCCCCTGCGTGTCCTGCTGTTTCCTCGTTACAGGGACTGATGGTTGCTACAGAGGGTGCCAAACTAGTGGCTCAGTTCTGGGCCGACACAATTTAGATTGCCATCGACACGCTAAGAAGAAGAGTAAAGTAAAAGTCTTGAAAAACTACCTCCACCAACACCAAAACGCTTACCATGAGGCCTGGTATCCAGAGCCAGTACAGCAAGTGGAGCATCATCAAGAACTCCTGACCACCGTGCAGCCAAGACCCTGGAGCCTCTGTGACCTCTCACTACCACTGTGGGGACCACGTTGGAAGACATGGTTGATCCTCCACCATACATGGATACTCCTACGTTTCTTCTTAAAATGGTGCTAAAAGAAAAATAAAATATTAAAATAAACAGTAGATGAAGACCAGAAAAACGATGGGTGGACTTTGTGAAGGATGGTATGGATAAAAAACAGGTGACTGATGAGATAACGAGTAATAGGGAAGTTATGTATGGGAGAAGAAGGTACGCTGACCCTAAATTAATTGGGATTTTTATCCCAATTAATTTGGGGTCTTAGCAGCATGCAAGAGAATGATGATTACTGATGAATTGTGGGTGTACATCATCAGCCTGTAACCTTGCTTTTTTAGGGTTCCGTACCCAAAGGGTCAAACGGGACCCTATTACTGAGACTTCGCTGTCCGTCCGTCCGTCCGTCCGTCCGTCTGTCACCAGGCTGTATCTCATGAACGGTGATAGTAAGCCAGTTGAAATTTTCACAGATTATGTATTTCTGTTGATGCTATAACAACAAATACTAAAAACAGAATAAAAGAAATATTTATGGGAGCCCCTCCCATACAAAAAAGTGATTTTTATAAAAAATGGTACGGAACCCTTCGTGCGCGAGTCCGACTCGCACTTGGACGGTTTTTTATTAATGTGAATGGCATCTCGCACGTCTACAAAGGAGGTTGTCGTCTGCTTAACCGGACTATCCTGTGGATGTCTTGAGTGTAAGGCCTCCAGCCAGGGCATAAAACTACTTACAAACTAAGCGACTACACGCTAAGAGGGGTACGAGCCTCGGCTTAGGGCGTCGCTGGGGGAGGACAGCATGGGGACAGGCTGGATCTGAATGATATCATTAGGGGCTGATTTAAAACTACTGGCACAGCATCGCGGGCAGGTTCGAGCGAGGGTCGGGAAGGGCTAGGACCGGGTCGTCGCGACGGTGTAACCTACGCACCGCTGGGATACTCTAATCGTAATCCACCACTGCTCGGTGTAGATTAGTGACAAGTTTTTTAATTCTTTACTAAAGGACATGCGCAATTTGTTTTCCTTAACTATTCCAAGAAAATTAATCAAATTAGGGCAAGTATCTCGGAATGAGAGATAGTCAGCTATTCAAATTCAAATATCTTTATTTCGAGCAGAGGCTCATATAGTGTTAGTAACATACATGCTTAAAACTAAGTGTTAGTAAACAACACGATACGGTGACACATGCAACTGACAGCAGCGAACGACATATGGACAGTCCACCCTGTCAGCAATCATTTTTAGAACTCTGTTGGGGCTGGCCATGACTCGAGCTACCATCGATGCTGCGCGCTTTCGCATAAGGGTGGTATCTATAAAGTTGTATAAACCATTATTTTGACACCCTAAAACTTGTCTGAAAACCTACTTACCGTAGAGTGTCCGCGACTGCATATATTCGGGGTAGGGGTTTTCATCATCATCATCATCATTTCAGCCCAAAAGACGTCCACTGCTGGACATAGGCCTCCCCCAAGTCACATTGACATTTTGGGGGGTTTTGCCATAATCGCCACGCTTGGCAGGCGGGTTGGCGATCGCAGTACGGTTGTTACAAAGGCACAGAGAATGCTGCTGCCCATTCTCTGGCAAGTACCTTAGTCGCCTCTTACGACACCCACTGGAAGATATGGGATGGTGCTATTCTTAACGTCCGACACCATACAGAGCCAACACCATACAGAACGTAGGGGGGAGGGGGGTGTTTTAGGGTGTTAAAATAAAGGTTTATAAAAGTTTATAGCTGACTTTTTCTCATTCCGAGGTGAGGCCCCTAATTTTCCTGGACCATACTCTTTTGAGAGCTGTTGTGAGAAATAGTACTGGTTATAAGATTTTCCGACCACTGACTCCTTGTAACAGCTGTCAAAGATCTACAAATGACAACCGGGACGTGAACTTAAAGTGCTTTACGAGGCACCGAGGCAATGTGGTATTTAATGGGTGGTCACCCATCCATGGAACAACCTACGCAAGCGCGGCTTAACGTGAAGATCGACCCGAGCGGCTTTTATTATTTAGCCTCGAGCTCCTAATGTTACATAATATAATTTATATTATGTAACATTATGAACAACTTATTTATATTATACAAGGTGTTGTTTTGCATCCTCGTCAAAATTCAGGATGTTGTCACAAAAGACATAAATAATCAATATAAATTACGGTACCTAGTATATTATTAAAAAACACTGCGTTTTTTTGTTGTTTAAATTTGTCAATATTTCAGAATAACCCCCTTAACGTGGTTTAGGGCTTATAAAATTATCGAAAAAACTTATGAGGTTTTTTGTTTGTGTGTAAACGACGTTATAAGGCGGGGATCAGACGGCCCGTGTTTAAAACACGGGTGGTTCACAGTTACCGATTTCAGTAAATAAATAAAAAAAAGAAAATTACCTACTCATTTTATTATTGATTTGGGTCGAGAATCATTAGCATAGTTACCTCCTAGAATTTGACGAGGTTGCAAAACAACACCTTGTATAAAATGTTTTCCTCCTCCCACGATATTTGAGTTTCGCAACTTGATTTAATTTTGGAACTGCTACTAGATGGCTTTTTTTTGACGTCAGTAATTAAAACTTTTTAGAAACAGGTTTTTTAAAATAAATATTGTGTGGGCAGGGCTATTTAAAGAACCCCTACTTAAAATAAAAAAGGCAATCAGCTGCCCCTAGAAATGTGACAGTTATTAAAGATCAAAAACTTTTTTCATGTTGCTCTGACATGAATGAAAAAGTAGAGAGCAGCGGTGGCCCAGTGTTGGCAGCCCCGACTTACGAGCAGTAAGCCGTGGGCTCGAACCCAGGCAGGCGCGTTACTTTGTGTAATTTATTTCATCACCGCTGCTCTCAAAAACGGTGAAGGAAAACATCGTGAGGAAACCGGCATGTTCTAGAATTAAAAATTCGAAGACATGTGACCTCTACCAACTGGGCCCGCGTGGTGGATTACAGCCAACTCCTGCCTCATGGAACATTATAGGCTGATGTTTTTTTAAATATATGTAGCGATTTTCCTCGAATCGGAGTGAAACCGCTGACCACAGTGAAGCCAAGGTCTATAAACGTCACACAGCACGTATTTTCTCAAACTACTGTCATACAACTGTCAAACTAGAAAATGCTTGGTTTGCCGTCGTACAGAATACTTGATTGACGGCTTCATGAAGGGTCAGGTACACATTGTAAATTTTCGCCTTCTGCCTAGCACTAAGCGACACTTAAATGAATTCACACCTAAACGAATTTGAACCTTCTGCGAGGGCTCAGAAGAGTGGTTTCAGTCATTTATGTATCACCAGTATAAGCAAAAACGGGCATAGTAAACTATTTCGAAGAAATTCTCACCTCTGCTCCGGATCTCTCGGCCTACTCTTCTTCTTGCACATGACTATCATCGCGACGCACAGTGTAGTCAAGATAGTCAGTAGAACAAGCGACAGTGCTGCTCCAACCAGTAGTGCAACACTGTTGTCTGAGGGTTGCGGTTGGGCCGGTGGTATTGGAGTCATCGTTTGGAGAGACCCTGGTGATAATGATGGTGGTATAGGAATAAGAGTTAAAAGCGGACCTAAGGGTAAATAAAATTGACAATCGTAATAGTACATTGTTACCCCAGGGGTGAAAGTAACTTGTTCAGTCCCGAGACGGGGTTTGGCGCCCGAATGAAGTGAGGGCGCCAATAGTTCGAGGGACTAATTAAGTCTTAAACCCGAGGTAAACACTGTGCTTTTCATTACGAATACAAGGAAAGTAAAAATAAAAACATGAATTAGCTAAAGAAAAAATCTTTAAGTTATTTCAATTTTACATCGTGGCTGCATAGAAAATTGGAACATGGTTCAATAAAAATGTCAAAATAGAACTAGTTTTTTTTTATAATTTGACATCTGTTAGTTGAAAGCGATTCTCCCTAGGGATGAAAAGTATTACTTTCATCCCGCTCCTCGTATGAGTAATGAAAATATTTTTTAATGCAATTTTCAAGACTTGGGTAAATAAAAAAACATTTTGTGTGTATGTAAGTCTATTGTGTGTCTGATGTGTGTGTTTATACGTAAAATAATAAGGATAATACAAAAAAAAACGGTTTAAAATTGCGTTTTATCAATCTTTCTATAAAAAAAATGAATTCTCTTGTACTTAATATTACTTAATATTATCACGAAATAATCTCAAATTTCCACGCATATTCGGTTTGTACTATCAATGAATAATATTGTGATAATCATAGATTGACCTTATAATCAGTTAGGCATGTTCAGAACATTAACTGAAAGTTCAAAGCTTCCCCATTTAGCTAGGGTCAACTGTATCGAATGTAGGTAACAACTTAGATAAACTGCATTCTCGGAAGAACAATCGGTAGCCGACTGTCCAAACATTTGCAGCATTAGCAGACCCAAAGCAAAGGAATCAGAGCTATACCCATGGGTTCAGAAGACAGTGACTGGACTGTGACTGTTTAGTGATGTTCTATTGCTACAGATGTAATTCATTCTTGAACTATTCCTTCGTTAGGGGTAAAAGTAGATGCTAATCTAGGACGTCTTAATCAAACAATTTTTTTATAAACCGTCCTGAAATTTTTTATGAACAATGTTCAGAAATTTGTGGTATGTAATCATAAATGAACAATATATGTTGGTATTTTAACTAAAAAAGCTAGTCATTTCATTTTCAGGAGCAAAATAAAGGACGTGGTGTACATTCGTGTCCACCGCGTCCTTTACTTTGCTCCGCATCGGTATTAGAACTTCTACAAAATAAAAAGAAAAGTTCCCGACCCAAAAAATCTCTATATTTACGTATTATTGCAACGCATGCCAGGTACAGCTGGATACATTACAATTATCGATTACTTAGTTTTAAAGAAACTCTGTGTGTAAAATATTCCCAGTATAATTTTCTTCGCAATTTTGAAAGTAATTGTAAAGAAAAAAAAATGCATTAAATAAAGAACATATTCAGACTGTGATTGAATCCACAGCTTTGGCATGGTTTCCATCAAACCGGAGACGAGTGCAGCTGTGCGAAGAACTGCAAGATCCGACCAATCACAGGAGACACGGGAGCCGTGATGTGGAATTTTACCAATGTATTTAATCAATTTTCAAACGTCTCCTCTCTGCTCCGCTCGAATCCTCTTAAATGGTAAACCGGACCTTAAGATCATGAACAGAAGGACACTACTACAAAATATTCTAAAAAAAATACTAAAGACTTACCAGGTCTATCCATGTCGTCGGCAGTTCGTATTCGTACGCTGTGCAAAGCTGCTGGTCTTTGAGACCTTCCTCTGGGTGTCTCAGCGTAAATCAGCAATGTATACTTTCCAGGGGATAAAGCATCTAAAGCGAATTGAGGCTTGTCGTTTCTCACACGATATACAGCTTCTGTTAGTCCAAAGGCTGAGATACCCTGAGATGAGGAAAAAGATTTTGGTTTCATTTATGATGGCCTTAAAATTAAATGTGGTGAAATACTTAATGATAAGAAGTTTTTAAGTAAGACATTCTCTATTTATGAATGTTATTGATAAATATGAGAGCCTATTGAAATTCTCTGAGATATTAAAAACAGTTACAAAAAAAAAATGGAAGTCGGATTACGGACGATAGTTGTGACAACGTCATAACAAAACATTGATGCAATGATTGCATACTTTTATGAATAGCAAGCCGAACGCTCAAGCCGATCGTGCCTTTCGCTCGCTCGTGCAGCGCTTTCGCTCCGATCGTAACGTTACAATCAGTCATCCTTTTTCGTGCGTGCAGCCGGCGTTCATCGCTTTATTAGACGTTGTCACGTCAATAAATAATCTTATATTTAACATTTACAGGGCTTTGTATAAAGAAGTAATCTTTATCAAATGATATTAAGTATTTTTAGTTACCCGAGCGATTCCCCGGTTACCTTATAAAGATATGATTCTCGATCAAGGTAAAATAAACATGTAAAACGTGTTCTAAATCCTTTCATAAATTCTTAAACATAAGTTAGAGTAAATCCAACACAAAACTTAGGTCAATGAATTAAAAAAAGGCAACAACCATTTAGGAAACCTAACACGAACACAAAATGTTAGAAAAAACTGCATGCAAAGGTAGCAAACAAAATATCCCGTGAACGAATGAATCTACCAAAAATAGAGCATGAATTAACAGAAACGCGTCATGCAAATCTATTGAGGACAGTAACAGGCAGTTTTGGTGTAGTTTTACATATTTTTGAGACCATTCAAACAGAATTCATAGTAACAGTAAAACTATACTACTATACCGTTTGAGTTTTATAGTATTTTTGAGTTAGAATAAAATAAATATGGAACGAAAATTCTGGGTCAAACTAAAAGACTCAAAAAACGAGACCCGAGAGAATTTTTGAATTGATTTCTGTTTTGGTTAGTAACTATCTTTTTCACTAAAACTCTCGGCAGTTTTTGTTTTACTATCTAATCTAATTATTACATTCTGCTGCTTATTTCTTAGGCATTTTTATTCAGTGCAGCATGTTTTCTTCCTTACATCTATCTCTATTAGCCAACATCTTGAAAGTCAACATTTATTTTTACACAAACCATCCATAGTTTTACTGGATTTCCTTCGTAAAAAAGACATTCACAATTTTACATCCATGACCAAAATCTTCCTGACATTCGGCATGAAGACATGACATTATCAATCAGGCGGGTTATCAAGACGTCTTAAAGCAGTATTGTTATATTCTTATTCTAAAGTGGGAAAAGGATGGAGCTATACAGAATGTCTAGCCCCATCTCTTTCCTACTCTGGAATAAGATTAAAACAATACTGTCGTAATACTTCATAGTAAGCCAACAATTCCAAAGACTGATAGGCCGAGTGTAGTGGTTATAATGATAACAACATGCAATCGCTTTGAAGCGGTCTTACGCAGAAATAACTGATTGGATAGTACAATTACTATGAAACCATTACTACAGATTGAAAAGGCTCAGGATTCAGCGCCGAATTTCTCGCCGAAAAGAGACAAAAATGTCATGTTTTAGAACCACAACCATAATGTTGAAAGCAGTGATAGTCTAGTGGTGCGACTGTTGGACTTCCAATTCATCGGTCTGAAATTCGAACCCGAGATACGCACCTCTGTTTTTTCAGTTTCATGAGCGCATTGTATAAATCATGGCATGTGGAGCCAAATCAGAGGATATGGGCGGCAAAAAACTTTGATAGCAGGTTAGGCTAGCCACATGATAAAAAAAGAATTGTTGATTTATCAGAGATTCTGAACCAAAGCAAAGTGTGTAGTAATTTCGAGGCGATAATCTCTCCTTGTTTGAAAAAGGACCTCTTCACCTTTCAACGGTCCTGGAACCCTCTTCTTGCAAACAAAGCTTTAAGATGAAGATAAAAAGGGATGCGAAGGTCTTGTTAGCACGGCACCACAGCCACGCCGCGCTCACCTGGTCGTTCATCGTGGAGATTTCATTGTCCTCCTGCGCGGTCTCAGTGCGATGCCGTACCTCCAAAGCTTCGAGAAGGAACCGCTGGGGTAGACCACCGTCATGACCTGGCTCGCAGCGGAGTAGCTCGTTTTCGATCTCGCAGTTGCTTGGCGGTTCGGGGAGCGCTGTGGAGGTGGGATGATATGATATGGTATGATGCATGCATGTGATATAAAGATGAAAATAATAACACATTACATAATTAGGAAAGTAATTTTATAATAACAACTAAGTAAAACCACTATTACGTTAATAGCAAACGTATAAGCATTGCACCGTTGCTTATTAATCTGTGTTGCAGTATTAATTTCATAGAAATAATCCTGAAGGAATTTGGGCGATGCTGATCCAGTACAGTGCTTAAACATAAGTGTGTGATGCATCACAAGTGAATTCACTATTTCTACTTGAATCTCCAAAATAATCATTAAATCTAGTGCTTTCTACAAAAAAAATATTATTATTATTATAAGCCTATATTGTCCCACTGCAGGGCAAAGGCCTCCCTTCCCTCCTTCCACTTTTCGCGATCTTTTTGCGATTGCAGGCCAATCCTTAGAGAACGAGTCCAACTCGTCCCGCCATCTCCTTCTGGGCCTGCCGCGTTGTCGTTTCTTGCTCTCTGGAATCCATTGATTGGTTATTTTTTCCCATTGCACCTCCGACATGCGGCAGATGTGACCATGTCTACTAAACTAACACAAAACAAAGCATTATAAATAATCTATTCTTAACTAAATTACGTAAGCTGAAAAAGTATAAAATATTACCAGCAGGCAATATCCTGAACAGGCATGGCTCCCGCTGATTGCCAACGTCATTGCTAGCCCAACAAGCTAGCCAACCCAAGTCTTCTTCAATGTCTGAATGTAGACCGTGGATGACTGTGCTGGTGGAACCCGTCACTGTCACGTTGGCTGCTGGTATCTGTGAAAATGGGCCAAAATTACGAAACTGTCAAAACTGCATTAGAATATGACCATAGCCGTGATAAAGTTCGTTGGGTCGACGACAACGGAAAAGAAAAAAAAAATTACCTTCAAAACAAATGGACAGGAAAACACTTATCTAAACACTAGCGCAGCGATACAACTAGGGAACAGAGTGTTTTCGTGTTTAGGGTGCCAGCGTCCTCGCCTATGATTTGGACTTGTAACAGTAGTTGTAACACGAGCACAGTATAACATTATTAATTTACAATATAATTCTTGAACCGTTTACAATATAATATTTACTAGCTAATGCAACTATGGTGTGACCTATTTATGTACCTATGTATGTGTGTGTGTATGTGTGTGGCGGAGAGATAAATATCGTGAAAACTTCTGTTTATGTAGGTCTGTGTAAATAAAATTATTAACTTATTAATTTATTAACTATATTTGATTAAGCAATCGATATATGTAGTAGATCTACAGTTTTGGTATAATTCAATTTCAATAGCCACTTCGTGACTGGTTTTGCATCCTTTCAAACACATAGGAACAATGGAGCAGAGTTTATTTATTTTATTATATAAATGGTTTGATAGTATACCAAAATGACGCAATGGGACAAGATTACGAAACTGACAAAACTGCATTGGAATGTGACCATAGCCGTGCTAAAGCTCGTTGGGTCGACGATGTCAGCAAAATCGCGGGAAACTCCTGGATAAGGGACGCAAAGAAACGGAAAGTGTGGCAGAAAAAAGGGAAGGCCTATGCCAAGCAGTGGATGATTCCGGGCTGCTGTGTTGATGATGGGAATATGAGTAAAAAACCGAAGATTTACTATATTCCTTTAAGCGTTTCCATGAGTCATCCATTCTGCTGTGTCTGCCTAGTTAGGGGATTGTTCAAAAATCCTTAATGATTGTTTAAACATACAATTTAAAGTTTAAACGTCTGTTAACATTAACCAACGTTCATGAATAATTCCTATAATGTAGAGGTTGAATAGAATTGAATCTTTTATCAACAGCATTAGCCTAAAGTTTGAAAATAAACAAACAAACAGCTGACAGTAGGATGATCCTAAGTCCTTGCAATACATATTCACATAAGTTTTTTTTTAAATATTATGAAGAGTAGCGGTGGCACAGTGGTGCCAGCCCTGACTTACAAGCAGGAAGCTGTGGGTTCGAACCCAGGCAGGCAAGTTACTTTGTGGACTTTATTTCAAACACCGCTGCTCTCCAATCGGTGAAGTATATAACATCGTGAGGAAACTGGCATGTCCTAGAACTAAAAGTTCGCAGATATGTGACATCCACAAACCCACAATGGGCCCGCGTGGTGAATTACAGATCACTCCCTCTCATAGAGAGCAGGTCTGTGTCCCAGTAGTGGGAACACTATAACCTATAATGCTGGACACAGACCCACATGTATAACATCGCACCAAAAGTGCAACAAATAAAAAAATAGCGCGTGGAATTCCTCCGCGCCAAAGAAGTAAAACTTCGTAATGTGGAAATGAGTGTTTTCATACACCCCCATGGTAGCGTTAAACGTTTAACGCAACCTTGTTGGAAGTCGCATAAGAAGTTTCACTCTTACTTTCAAAAAAACACTAATGTTGTAAAAAATATCCTGACATACCGGCAAGACATCCTTAGTCCCATTGTACGTCCAGTAGAACCTCAAAGGCCCCGCATCTCGGCTGGCAGGCGCTGTCACGGAACACCTCGCTCTGACCTCTCCTCCAGGGGCACCAGCTAACTGCTGGATCACGTTGCCAGATGCACATTCTGGTCGGGCTAGATGGAAAGATCGTAAAAGTGGTTATGGATGTGAACGAAGAAAATTTTGTATACAAATCAAGATACAAAATTAGATAACTATGGCAGCTTTGTATCGAAAATTATCAGCACCCTTATTGCGTAGCATACTTTCAATTAGTATCCAATACAGGATTTTGAAGAAACCATATAACCATTGGTTCATAGATTTTAAATTATGATATTTATTTTACTCTCAGGTATGTGTGTATGTTTAAAACCGTCGTCGCTATAGCAATTAGACGTTACTTAGCACTATACAGCCACTGCCTAATCGACTACTAGCTTCAAAAGCTGAACTCAGGTATTTATTTGGGCGAACACGTCACATAATATAACATCACGCTTGTAATCTCTGAAGGGTTAGGCAGAGGTGTACCTAATACTACACTCACATTTCGCCAGTTATGTTTAAGTCCCATGTAATTTGGGGCGCGCCTATTGCTATCAACGGGGCACTAATCCACTTTGACCGACTTGGGAATCGAACCTTAGACCTCATGGTTGCCAGTCGCACTTGCGATCACTACAACAGTCACGTCTTTACTAAATGCTTTCGAGCAAAAATTAAACCAAAAGAGCCGTATTCACGATTCTTAGTTTTCAAAAAAAATACTTACATAGAACATTCAATGTCAAAGGATCGCTCAACGCACTGCCCTCAGAGTTCCTAGCCCGACACCGATACACCGTTGAGTGATGCCTCCTCAGTCCTCTGATGACCAGCCTGTTGTTCTCTATAGAAAGACCTCCGATTGGATCGTCTCTGATTAGGTGGACCTGAATAAAAGGAAAAAAAAGTTGTTGTTGGTAAAGCTGGAATTAGTTACTACTAGTTGACTCGCGCAACTTCGTCTGCGTCACATTTTCCCCGTTTTTGCAACATTTTTCATTGATGCTCCTATTGGTCGTAGCGTTCCTCGATAAATGCGGTATCCAACACTAAAATAACGTTTCAATTCGGAACAATAGTTCCCAAGATTACCGCGTTCAACCAAACAAACAATATATCCAAACCTATACTATTAAAATCGGCTCAGTCATTTCGGAAAATAAGAACGACGGAGAAAGTTTGTATGAAATGTCGTAAACGCCCTTAACTACACAATAAAAATATTTTATAGAAGTGGGTTGACCTAAAGTTAACCTAACCTAATCAAAAACGAAAAGATGTAAAGCCAGAAATTTTAATTTCATTCACAATTAACACAAAATTATGTACAGGTATATCTAAATATATCAAATAGGTAGGAGCAAAAAATCTCAAAGAACATTCTTTTAGACTTTATAAATACAGCGAAAACTAATTATGACAACGTACCACGTAAAACCGAACGCTATTATGAAGTTATTATTTGCCAGTATAACAAATTGAATTTTCATGAAGCAACAATTAAACTCTCATTATTGAATCACGCTAACTATGACTTAGGTACTTGAACATGCCAAGTAACTATTTACCTACAAGTAACTTAGTTGAATTTCTTCATAATGTTGGAGTTTAAATTCGTTTAGTTTTTCATGGCGTTGGTGTGTCATCATCATCATCATTTCAGCCGGAAGACGTCCACTGCTGGATATAGGCCTCCCCCAAGTTTCGCCACATTGACGTAACATGGGGGATTTTGCCGTAATCGCCACGCTTGGCAGGCGGGTTGGCGTTGGTGTGTGTTCATTATTTATTTATTATTGTGTTCAGCCTGTGTCCAAGGCAGGTTGCAGGCCAAATATCTTCTATTCTCTCTAACTTGAGCTAGTGTGGACCTATCCTGTCTCTTAGGAGTCAAGCTAGTTCCACGATCTTCGACTAGGTTCGCGACACTACTGGACGTCGTCCAAGACCAACACTGTGATTGATTTAGTCTATAATCCGATCAATACGAGCTCCCGTCCGGCACAGTCCAATTTTAGCTTTACCACTTTTGGTTAATATGTGTTGTGGACCACACATAGCTTGAAAAAACCTAACAATAAATAGCAGCATTGGATAGGGATAATTGGAAACAGGGGAAGTAGGTTTTTGCCCTACATCATCATCAGCCTATAATATTCCCACTGCTGGGACACAGGCCTCCTCTCTATGAGAGGGAGTGGGCTGTAATCCACCACGCGGGCCCAGTGCGGGTTGGTAGATGTCACATGTCTTCGAATTTTTAGTTCTAGGACATGCCGGTTTCCTCACGATGTTTTCCTTCACCGTTTTTGAGGGTTTGCCGTACGGTAGGACACAAATGGCTAATAATAATTGACAAAAGCACACAATTGAATAGTTCGTGTTAAGAAAACTTGGTTTACTAGTAAGAAGATTCCTTCAGATAACGGTCTAATGTGTGTCGTCATAGGCATCATGTTTTTTCCTAATAATCTTATAATTAGGAGGGCCACTAAATTTGAAAGTACAAAAACACTTACTTCAGGTCCCTTATAAAAAGTAAAGTTAACAGCTGGTGGTGATGCATCAGCTGAGCACAGCAGTTCAGCGTTCTCATCCTCTCGCAGAAGACGAGGCTCTTTGGGTTCGACCAGTGATATTTGGGTTACTGGTGGATCTGCAACAAAAGTTATATCTAAGAAACACGTACGTACTTTCTTAAGTGTCATCTGCCTCCAGTGTCCATCAGAGTCCCTCCAGTCCATCTAAATCAGTCGTATTGCTCTTCCCTTTGCCACCAAAGGGAAGAGCAATGCGACTGATTTAGATGCAACTATATTTGTATGAAAAAAATAGTTGCATCTGCCACCACGGTGGCAGACCGGTGAGGGCAGACGGTAACACGTAGAAATACGTAGGTATCAGGCCGATGTGACATATCGTCTTTAAGAAAACCTTCAGCTTTGTAGTGAGTTAAATCTTTGTCTCAATATTAAACAGTTTTTTCATAAAACCCGGTGCAACATATTAACATCCTGAGTGTTCTATATGCGGCGATCGCTTTCAAAATCTTTCGAATTTTTACAACACGTTTCAAGATGATTGCCATTATTATGTTGGTAGATAGTGTCAGTCAAAGAAGCTCGTCACTAAATAATTATAGCCGGCTGACATTTTAAGATCTTTGACAGTCGTTACAGGTAGTCAGTTAGTTTTGACTTTGCTATTATTATCGCACACACAATGTCACTTTGTCTAGACCTGTCTAACATTGTTTGCGCATTAAATAGAACGTTGTAGACACAAAGCTATTTTTCAAAGAATAAATCTTAGGTTTTTCCTTCCAATTTGCCGGGCCGTTCGAGAATTCTTCGACATTTTTTTTTTGACGACACGTAATGGCTTCAAATTGGAACATTCTTAGAATCATTACAAACTAGTACACAGTCGGTGCACGTGCCAACTATTTACTCATTTTTACTCAAAAAACATTTTTACGTAACATAACCCAAAAGACAAATTTATAATCCTTTTAAATTCAAGACAAACTTTCAGATTGATTGATTAAAGTCGTCACTAAGTTTGAAAATTCAGTGCCGCACGAGCTATCCTTGTGATCGGTCGTTAACTAATCTGCTACAGTTTACTGAGCGCATATTTTATTACCTTGTTTACGCGCGGGCCAACCGGTTTTCTCCGGTCGGTCCCTGCAGCTGTTGTTTTGCTAAATGTGTGAATCAAACCTAAGTAATGTAAACATCAATTCATTATCGAGCGCTGACGAGTTGGAGGACGGTACGAATATGGAATTTGAGGACAATACACAACAAGATGATACTGAGTTAGTAGGAGGGAAAAGGTCAAGGGAGGAAAACTCCTCTGAAGAAGGATGGAGCGAGGTAAATAGAGGACGAAACAAAATAGTATGTTGTAGAGGAGACCAAGGCGAAAAGGATAAAGAAAAGAGGATACAGGTGCACGTGACTTGTAAAGAACCTCTGCCAAAACAGTTCGCCTTAGCTCGATTACTTAAGACGCATAACATTGCCAGTGGCAAGATTTATAAAATTAAATACATACACCAGAATAAAATGTTAATTACGTTTGATGACGATATCGCTGCAGATGATTTTATAAATTGCCAAGTATTTTTTGACATGGGTTGGTCTTGTCAAAAAACATCTGAAGTAGGAGTGTCGTACGGCCTTATTAAAGCCATGGAACTGGAGATATCTGATGAAGATCTTAAAGCTAATCTGACAAGCAGTGCTGACATAATTTCTATCAAGAGGTTAAATAAACGGTGCTCGGATGAACCTGACGGTAACGGCTGGACTCCGAGTGAAACGATTCGGCTAGGGTTTAAGGGACCTTCTCTTCCAACCTATGTCTACATTTACAATTTGAGAATTCCAGTGGAGCGGTTTGTATTCCCGGTCACACAATGTGCTAACTGTTGGAAATTCGGCCATTTGAAGATAAGATGTCCATCAAAGAAACCCGTTTGCCCCAAATGCTCTCAAAAACATGAAAATTGTACGATTACATCATTTACTTGCGTGAATTGTTCAGGTTGTCATATGGCGTTTGATAAAATATGCCCTTTTTTCAAGAAAGAAAAGAAGCTAAGGGATTTAATGTCAGAATTTAATTGCACCTACAGGAAAGCTCTTACAATCTATGTTCCCCCCTCCCCTGAGAATGTCCCACAAGTAGTTTCTGAACCAATACCTGAATTCGAACCGACTTCTACAGTGATTGCCACAAATACCAGTGCGGTTCCAACGGAACTCCCAACTGAAGAAAATGATCGCACAGCCTCTCAAGTGGACTGCCCAAGTACATCGACAGTAAACCCACGAACTAAGCTGCTGCCTAAACGTAGTTTAAAGAAACGAATTCGCCGACCAGTGACCCCTACGCCTGCCGAGGACATAATATATAATCAAGGCTCCGAATCTTCAGATTCTTCAAAGGAAAACAACACACGCAATTTGGATGAAAATAACCATTCTGATAATAAGTCTCCCCGTAATGTTAACTTTTGGCACTTGATTCGGAAGATTCGAAATATTATTCAAAACAAAGAATGTCTTCAGACTAAAATCCAGCAAGCAATTTCCTTATTTTCAGAGTGGCTGACACATAAAATTGTAAGTAGTTTATCAATTGATTCGTTATTTGATTTATTTGCTGGCAATGGCTGATAACAATGATTGGATAAACTTAAATATGATACAATGGAATTGCCAAAGTATAAGACCCAAATCCCGTTCACTGGAATTACATTTAAACCAAGAAAAAGTCCACATTGCCATTTTGAGCGAAACTTGGTTGGAACCCGAGAGTTATTTTAAAATTAGTGAGTACAATACATATAGATTAGACAGAGACGATGGTTACGGTGGTGTAGCCATTATGACTCATCGCTCAGTTAAGTCTGTTGTTTGTACAACGCAAAGTCACAACCCCGGCATTGAATTGTTACATGTTAAGATTCTGAATTGTCAGCATATTGAGAATATAGTTTCGATCTATTGCCCTTCGACAGAGCACACCACTCAGGGGGATTGGGACGCGATCTTCTCTATAGGGAACAGAAAAACTCTTATTCTGGGGGATTTTAATGCGCATCACTCTAATTGGTCTCTGAGAACTGATCGACGTGGTTCCGAAATATTTGACTCCATGTTGGATTATAATTTCATTCATTTAAACGATGGTAGCTTCACTAGAGTCAGAATGGTAGATGGCGTCCTCCAGCAATCTAGTCCGGATATTTCATTTGTTTCATCAGATATATCCTTATTATTTATGTGGAAACCAACAAATGAATCACTTGGAAGTGATCATCTAATTATTCAATTAAATTGTGTACTTAACATTACGCGCGAATTCCAATACAGAAGGAATTTTAAAAAATCTGATTGGACTTTATACTCTGGATTTATAGACGACTATTTACAAAACTGCGTAACTCCTCAGGATCCCCAGGAGTTATATGACCTCCTACATAACATAATGCAAAAAGCCGCGGATAAATATATTCCCTACATTAAAATCCCCCAAAACATTTGCAACGTTTTTAAGCCAAAACCTTATTGGTCTTCAGAGCTTTCCAGGGCTGTTGCGGAGCGGCGCTTGGCGCTTTCGAATCTACGAGGTTGCCCCTCCCCAAGAAACTTAGATATCCTCAAAGAAAAAATAAGCATTGCTCAAAGGCTTATTCGCAGCGCTAGTTGTAAATCTTTTCAGCAGTTTTGTTCATCCGTAGATGAAACCTCTTCAGCATCCGAAATGTGGCGCAAGATGAGGTGGTTAAAGGGTCGGCAAACTCCTAACGCATGTGTAGATAAAGAAAAAGCCGAGCGCCTGCTCAGCGATCTTACTCCAGATTTTGTTTGTCCCGCGCAGCCTTCTTTTAGTTCTAATAATACAATGCTGGAGTCGCCAATCTTAATGCCAGAACTAGTCAACTGTACTAAAACTACCGACACAGCTCCTGGTTCAGATCAAATCTCCTTCTCCATGATTAAACATCTCCCTCCTTCCGGTCAACTTATGTTACTTCTAATATATAATCAATGTTTGATTGACGGTTTTGTTCCTTTACAATGGCGTCAAATCAAAATAGTTCCGATTCCCAAGCATAGCAGTTCATCTTTACGCCCTATATCCCTGATATCTTGTATTTGTAAAATTTTTCATGCTATTTTGACTAAACGTATAGAATGGTTCTTTGAAAAACGAAACCTCTTTCCTGAGGACATGGTAGGTTTTCGTAAAGCTCGATCTTGTCTGGATAATCTTACGCGGTTGGTATCTGAAATTCAACTAGGATTCACTAAAAACTTGGTTACAGCGGCGTGTTTTATAGACATCGAAAGCGCTTATAATAATGTTGATATTCCGTGCCTATTACGTATTTTAGATGAGTTTGGGGTTGGATCAAAAATCTGTATTTATTTGTGGTCCTTTCTATCAAATAGACAGCTGCAAGTAGCGACGTACGGTTGTGAAGTTGTTAGATTTACTGGCCGTGGGCTAGCTCAAGGAGATCCACTGGCTCCACTTTTATTTAATATTTTAACACTACATATATGTAAGAACGCAGGCCAGGTTAATATATCTCAATATGCTGATGATTTCGTGTTGTACTCAACACAAAATTGTCTAGATTCAGCGTTTGACAAACTTCGTTCTGCTTTACTTTATACTAAAGTATTAATTGATAAGCTAGGTTTGACTTTGTCTCCAAATAAAACGAAGATTTGTGTTTTTAAAAAAGGCTGCTTTAGAAGGTCTGTCAACTTTGATTTTGATGGTATTTCAATCGAAGTCGTTAATAATGTGAAATATTTAGGTCTGTGGCTGGATAGCTCATTAAGATGGGGTAAACATATCAATGAAACTTCACAGAAAGTAATGAAATTCATTAATGTTCTTAAAGTTTTATCCGGTCCGGGATGGGGACTCCATCAAAAACACCTAAGACGTATCTATATTTCTATAATCCGAAGTAGGCTTGATTATGCCAGTTTCTTGTTCGACAATGCTTGCAATTCTAAACTAATAAAACTAGATAGGGTTCAAAACCAGGCATTGCGTGTTGTCGGTGGATTTATTAGGAGCAGCCCCATTCATGTGATGGAAAGCGAACTATGTCTTCCACCACTTCATATTCGTCGGAGATACCTAGCAAGCAAATTTATATTAAAATCAAAATCTTTTCGCAGCAATAAAACTCTAGAATCACTAGAAAACCTTTCACTAGTTACAGGTTCCCGCTATTGGCAAAACAAGAAGCTGCCATTACTTATTGATATTTTGTCACACTATAACTCCGTTCCGATACACTCAAGTGTCCAACTTGGAATGTTTTCACTTGACAAGTGGATAAGTAGCGTGAATATATCTCATATAATATTCGATAACATCCCTAGTATTTCTAAAGCTAAACGCCACTACAGTATTTTACAACTAAAGCACCTATGCACTTCATATATAGAAGAACAATATTCTGGCTATCACACAATATTTACTGACGGTTCTAAAGATAAACATTCAGGAGGCGCCGCCTTTTTAGATTCCATTCTTCTGAACAGCATGAAGCTCAGGATTGATTCAGATATTTCTATTATGCACATTGAATTGACTGCTATATTAGAAGCCTTGTCCTATATACTCTCAATAAATGGCGATAAATTTGTGATCCTGACAGACTCCAAAAGCTCGCTGCAACACTTGGCTCGGCACACTTCTCACATGCGAGGTATTCCGACAGCCTACGTGATATATGAATTAATCTTAAAGCTTCAAGCTAATTCAAAAACGGTGCGTCTCCAATGGATTCCGTCACATATAAATTTTGATGAAAATGATATGGTAGATATGCTCGCCAAACAAGCGTGTGTTGATGGAGTCCCCATGAATATTACTCCGCTTTATTCGGACTATTTTGGCAAGGCAAAAAAAGAGTGTTTAGACCTTTGGCAGGAGTATTTTGATGAAAGATCAAAAGAAAAGGGGATATGGTACCGAACTATCCAGCCAGAGATTTCTCGGGTTCCATGGATTGATTGTGACCTTAACAGAAATTTAATTACTATAGCCTTAAGACTTCGTTCCGGCCATATTCCATCGAATAAGTTTTATCACTTAATGAAAAAAGTTCCGTCTCCAAATTGTGATGACTGTGGAGTGATCGACGATGTTTTTCATATTCTGATGGAGTGTGTCCGGAATGAAAATAGTAGAATTAATGTTTTTGGACAATGTAAAATATTTAATGTTGGCCTTTGTAACACCATCCTTGCTTCCCCTATATCTGAGAAAGCAAAAGAATTGTATAAGTTAGTAATAAGTAGATCGTAAGTTAGTTTTAATAGATAGTGTATTAGTAGTAGATCGTAATTAACATAATTGTTACCCTGCACTGGGCGATGTGGTCGCTAAGCGACAAAGCCCTTTAATCAAATAAAAAAAAAAAAAAAAAAAAAGTTTGAAAATTACGGGACCTTTCAAGGATCTGCTATTCGAGGTGATAGTTTCAAGGACGTCTTAATTGTAGATAATAATGTTCTATAGAAGCGGATTTAGTAATTGGATAAAGAACAATGTTTAGTTTTTATGCTGTCGTAGCTTGAAAACTCAGTAGTTTGTTTTTTATTTTTATTCCAAGAGTTTAATTTCTATGTAGGGGATTCGGAATGATGTACTGCGTTCGTGCGTCGATGTCGCTTTTACGCTGTATAATGGCACATTGCTATGCCCTCTCAACTTTTTGCATCCAGTTTCCCATGCCCTTTATAAGGTTAACGATCCACGTATTCTTCTAGTACCTCTCCCTAAAAAATAAACCGGTCAAGTGTGAGTCGGACTCGTGCACGAAGGGTTCCGTACCATTATTTATAAAAACGAGCAAAAATATACCTTTTTTTAATGGAAGTCCCCCTTTATTATTTATTTTTTTCTCTTTTTAGTATTTGTTTATAAAGCGGCAACAGAAATATAAAATGTGTTGAAACTTCAACTGGCTAACTATCACGATTCATGAGATACAGCGTGGTGACAGACGGATGGACGGTCCCGTTTGACCCTTTGGGTACGGAACCACAAAAACTATAGAATCATGTTACTAATCGTTGAGTATCTACATTGCAAATGCTCTATATAAAAGGTTTAACGTTGCAAAGATGGGTTTAAAACTACATCAGCACTGCAGTATCGACCACAGACTCAACCGACTATTGTTACCCTGAAGCTCTGCTGCTACGGTTAGGACAAAGAGCGTGCAGATAAGTGAATATTTCTATTGGGGCAGACAGCGACAAAATTGTTTATTCAGAGCACGGATGCTCTGACAAAGTCGGACCTACATAATGCTTGGGCAAAGAGTAGGGTGCTGGCAGAAGGGGATTAAAATGGTCCATGTTTTTCTGATGAAGGAGTCGTCTCCCAATGACGTAATTATGCCAGACTAGCTTCTACCCGCGACTTCACTCGAGTGAAAAATATATTCTATGGCACACGGCAAAAACATAGCTTACTAACAGTGAATGAATGTCTAAAATCAAATGAGTAGTTTCACAGATCATCGTCATCTTCATGCACTTATCTCAGTCTACTTGGGATCGCCGCAACACATTTTTTTCTTTCATTCAACGTCACGCCATCATTTACAGAAGTAAATCAAAGATAGAACTCTCTTTGATATAATTCCTCACACAATCGACCCATCTTTCCTTTGGCCATCCTCTCCCTCTCCAATAGAGACGCATGACTAAAATAGTATACGTTTCATGCCCCCTCATTACATTTAAATACCAAGGCAAACGACATCCTTTCAATTTTTTTGAAGCAGGTGCCAGTTTCAAACTTCCTCTAAGTAGTTTCAGAGATTAACACACTTAAACTTACAAACTTTACATTATAATATTATTAGTATAGAGGTATCTAGATATCAGAGAAGCCTCAGTCTGGTTGGATTTCTATAATATCCGAAAATTTTATCAATAAGCGCCTAGTGTAATGCTAGATACAAAAAAACGGCCTAAACGCAACCAACGAGTTTCAATAATATCTTCTCACTTGAGATTACCAGTAGGCACAATTTAAATTATCGTCATTTTCTGGCCCTTATCCCAATTCATAAAGGGTCGGCGCAGGATGTCTTCTTCTTACATACTTCGCTGTAGCTCGGTATCTCGTAACCCCATTAGACAACTCCTTTCTTGCCATATCATCCTCGCCACAGTCCATCCATCATTTCTTTGGTCTTCTTCTACTCTTATACTCATCCACAAAATTACATCATTTATACTCAAAACTTTCCTCACGATATATTCCTCATTCCTCCGCATTACATGCTCATACCACGATAACCGATTACCACACTACGTTTCGTTCATAACACCACACATCTCCCTTAGCATTCTCATCTCAGCCACATGCCTTTCACTCATCCCTTTTGTGGCCCAACATTCTTATCCATACGAGACAGTAGGACAAGACTTAACTGGTCATGGAATATGGATTAATTGATCTTAGGTAAGCACCTAAGATCCTAAGTTTTGGAAGGCATAAATATTTACACGTGTTTACAACCCTGAAAATACTTCAATAACGTCAACAATAACAAATTGATTGGTCACTGACGGCGGGTCGAACGGGGTCACTAAAACATTTATCTTGGTCGAGTTAAAACTTAACAAGTTATTGGAAAGCGTCAATATTTACAGGTATATAAATACTTCAGTAAGGTCAACAGAAATAAATAGTTCATCAGCTGGTGATGAGCTTAAGAGAAAAGAAACAAGTGACAGTTACCACCAGGTACAGTCAACAAAGGAGATAAGTAACCAGATTCTCATACTAGTAGTATGAGAATCTGGTTACTTATATCCTTTGTTGACTGTACAACACACGCACATCACGCCTGTAATCCCCAAAGGGTAAGGCGGGTTATTGTACACACATTCGTCACACAGTAAACTCGCAACATTTTTGTAAACTCCATACATTGAAAGTAAATTCGCCACATGCATTAAAAATATGTGTAAATTCGTCACAAATCAATCACAATAAAATACTGGTAGTAAACAAAGTTACTGATTTTTGCGCTCGAAATGAAAGATAAATAATGATTTCTAAAATTAAGAAAGTACAACCTACGAAAAAAATGAGAACTAACAGTACCTTACCATATATCTATCATTTCCCTTGCGCTCTTGCACACGCTATAATACGAACTTGTACCATGTAACTCATGCTTATCCTAATGATCTGGTTCCTGAGAACATGCAAACAGTGGGCGGCGAAGATAGAGAAAGGTTCCATCAGGACATATCCAGCATTGAAAAACGGCACCAGGTCACAAGCAGTCCTCATATGTTGGCAGATTTTTGTTGAATACTTAAAAGAATCCATTATTATTATTAAGCCTTTATTGCTGCAACTAAACAAAAGTAATTATTAAAACTAACTTATAAACTAACACATCTGTTTCTCGGTTTAGTGATCAGCGTGTCTTGTGACACATAGGCCTCTTCCAACTGTTTCCACTCTTTTCTGTCTCTAGCTTTTCTTGACCAGGTAGCGTCTCCGACTTTCCTTATGTCATCCATCCATCTTTTTGCCTGCCTGCCTCTTTTCCTTTTACCATCGCACGGTTGCCACTCCGTTATGATCTTAGTCCATTTTGTTCTGCTGTCTCTTGTCATATGTCCTGTCCATTTCCACTTCAACTGTCTTACTTTCTTTATTATATCTTCCACCTTGGTTATGGATCTTATTATTTCTGATCTTATGCGATCTTTTTTTGTGAAGCCTATCATGCTCCTTTCCATACCCCTCTGACATGTTCTCAGCTTTTGGAGATGTAATTGGTTCAGTGCCCAAGTTTGGCATCCATATGTCAGGCATGGCAAGACACACGAGTTGAATACTTTTTTCTTCGCTGCCATGGGAAGAGATCCGGTATGCTCACGTAACTGTACAAACGCTACGAAGTGCGGTCCGCAAAGATAACGCATAAAAGTGCTAAAAACCACCTAAAACTATACACTGTGCAAGTGAAACGAACATTAAGGACTAAATCTACAAGAATAGAAATATAAACTTTGTGTGTGTTCAGTGCATATCAAATTAAAAGCAAGAATTATTGTGTTACTATAACCTACAAATAATATTTACAACAGAAAACACAACAGTACGTTTCGTTCTACGCAAGTCAGAGAACAAGTGTTGCCACTTTTACAATTAATATTATACTAAAAGTAAATCAGTGTTGCCACCGTCACAAATAGTTATTGAACCAAATTAAATCAGTGTTGCCAATACTGAAACTCGAAATTACCCGAGATGGAAGACCAAATGCAACTGCTATTTTCAAATATAAAACTAGAGATGGAAAAACAAACAACGATATTAAAAGATTCTATCAGAGAAGAAATAGACCAGAAATTGAAGCCTTTAGTGGAAGAAAACCTGTATCTAAAAAATGAAGTGGAGAAATTAAATGAGAAGGTGAAACGTCTGGAATTTGGGAAAAGGGAGAACAATTTGATTTTCTATGGCTTTGAGGAGCCCACAGAGGAAAAAAATATAAACATAATTGAAACGGTAACAAAAACTTTAAACGATTCTGGAATGGAAATAAACAAGCGTGACATAAACAAAGCGTTTAGAATTGGCAAGGCAAAAGGAGAAGCACGCCCAATTTTAGTTAACATCTTGAACGTTTGGAAGAAAAATGAAATTATGAAAAACAAAAGTAGACTACCTAAAAATATATTTGTTAATGAAGATTTCAGCAAAGAAGTTCTAGAAAAACGAAGGGAACTCATACCTCAGCTAAAAGAAGAAAGAAAAAAGGGACGTATAGCATTCATAAAATACGATAAGCTGGTTGTAAAAGACAAAGAAGGGGATATACGGGACAAGAGAAAGAGAGAACAATCCGAATCTCCAAATAACAGTAATAAAAATGGTCGACCGAAAATAAATAAAATAAATGAACCTTCGAACGAATGTCTAGAAACAGATCTCACTCAACATCAGAATTAAATAAAGAATAGCCATTAACACACATCGACAACCGGAAGATCAGAACAAATAAAAAAAAATTAACCAACGAGACAATTAAAATCAATACACCTCCCCCAAACCGGCTGGTCCCCGTGGGGGATAGTGACCAATCCCTTCCAGCTGAAATGCCAGAAAATAACAATTGCTTCAGTATAAAAACAATAAAAACAAGAGCAAAAACATTACAAAGAAAACAAAAAAGGAAACTCTATATTGCCACGCTAAACTGCCTTACGCTGAGAACTCAAGAGAGACTAACGGAACTAGAATTAGCACTCTCAAAGATTAAATGGGATATACTAGGTTTGAGCGAAGTTAGAAGGTTAGGAGAAAGCATCGAAGATCATAATGAATACATTTTATATTATAAAGGCGAAACAAAAGGAAGACATGGAGTTGGTTTTATGGTTAAAAAATATTTAGAAAGAAACATAGAGGAGTTTAAGGGCATATCAGAGAGAATAGCTGTACTTAATATACATCTGCCAGCGTATAAAAATAAATGGTCGATTGTTCAAGTTTATGCTCCCACTGAACAGCACGATGAATCGGCCAAAGACCTCTTCTACGACCAATTGTCATCAGTCTTACAAGAAACGCACAAGAACGTTATGGTAATAGGAGATTTTAATGGCAGAATAGGAACTCAGTTAATTGGAGAAGACAATGTAATTGGCAAATTCGGTTGTGGCAGAAGAAGCAAAAATGGAGAGAGGATGATTAACATGGCTTTTGAAAACAACCTTGCATTTATGAATAGCTTCTTCAAAAAAAATACAAAGAAAAACTGGACATGGCAATCTCCAGATGGATCATACAAAAATGAAATAGATTATATAGCAGCTAACAACAGAATTTTTTTTCGGGACGTTGACATCATTAGCCAATTTAATTTTAACACCAACCATAGAATGGTCAGAGCAGTAATAAGTAGTACGGAACCGAAAAAAAGCAGAAACAAATATAACGTAACAACTAATATTATAAAACATCCAATAGAGGCAAAAAACAAATTAGTAGAAAATTATGATAAGGCAATAAACGAAATATTTGGACTAACACATAATAAGTTGACGAAACCCAAGGCATGTTATACGGAAAATGAAAGTAAAACTCTAATAGAAGAAAGAAAAAATCTTTTAAAAATGAAAAAAGATAAACATAACCGTAGCAGAAAAAAGCACAAAAAGAACAAAGCCATAGCAGAAATCAGTAAAAAAATAAGCAACAGTATTAAGAAAGACAGAACTAAAAGAAGAATAAACATTATCAACTACCATATAAAAAAGACAGGTGGCGTCAAAAAAGCCTTAAAAGAACTAGTAGAGTCAAAAAAATGGATACCAAACATTAAAAATAAAATTGGGAAGCAGGAGACAAAAAGAAGAAACATAATCCAAACAGCAACTGATTTCTACAGGAAACTCTATGCAGCAGAACCCAATACCAAGAAGGCAACTATAAATCTTGAAGACAACGAGATAGAATATATACCAGATTTCCTACAATCAGAAATAGAAAAAGCGATACAGAGTCAAAAAAATGATAAAGCACCTGGCCCAGATCAAATAACGAATGAGATGTTAAAAATGTCAATAACTATACCCGAAAATCTAAGGAAACTCACAGACATGTATAATACCATCCTAAGAACTGAGTCTATACCATCACAATGGACTAAGAGTACAATCATACTATTACACAAGAAAGGAGAAAGGGACAACATTGAAAACTATAGACCAATTAGTTTAATGTCAAACATATATAAAGTATTTTCTAAATTGATTTTAAACAGACTGACACTACTAGACCAGCAGCAACCAATGGAGCAAGCAGGATTTAGAGCAGGATTTTCTACTATCGATCACATGCATGTCCTAAAGCAGTTAATAGAAAAATGTTCAGAGTACGGTAAGGCATTATTTATAGCTTTTGTGGATTATAGCAAAGCATTTGACTCAATATATCACGACTCGCTTTGGAAGGCGTTAGTTGAGCAAGGAGTTCCTAAAAAATACACACGTATTATAAAAATATATATATGAGAAAAGCACTGCTCAAATAAAATTAGAAACAACGGGTGAAGAATTCCCAATAGCTAAAGGTGTAAGACAAGGAGACCCACTATCCCCAAAACTTTTCTCTGCAATCTTGGAAAGTATATTCAGGGACCTGGAGTGGGAAAAAGTTGGCATAAATATAGACGGCAAAAAACTCAACCACTTGAGATTCGCGGATGACCTAGTCTTATTCGCGGACAACGCAACTACGCTCCAACATATTATGCTGAAACAGTTGGCAGAGGCAAGCAGAATAGTGGGTCTGACTATGAATGAATCTAAAACAAAGGTAATGACAAACGGGGCAGAAATAGCTATAACACTGGACGATGTAAATATTGAATATGTGAGCACCTATACATACCTAGGACAACTGATTGCATTCAGAGACCAAACGAAAATAGAAATCGAAAGAAGAGTAGCCAATGCATGGAATAGATATTGGTCACTTAAGGAGATACTCAAAAAAGAGTCCAGCCTCAACTTAAATACTGCAGAAATAAAAAAACAAAACCAGTTTAATTGTAAGTACAGTCAGAGCTGTATTTTTTTTAATTCTACTTGTTGTTTGTTCTTCTGCTGTTCGTGCAAAAATAAACAATTTGACGATCAAAATTATATGTGACGAATTTACTTCATGAAAATAGAGCTGTGGCGAATTTATGCATACTTTTTTTGGTGGCGAGTGACGAATGTACAATAACCCGGTAAGGCATTGGTGTACCTAATTATAGTACACCCACATTCCGCCAGTTGTGTTAAGCCCATGTAACAAGGGGCGAGCCTATTGCCAGCAATAGGGTACAAATTAAGACTCCGTGGTTGCTACTGAGAAAATTCAAAAAGCCCAATAACACTTTGACGACCCGGCTGACCCGGGAATTAAACCCAGGACCTCACGCTCAGCGGTCGGGCTAGCGACCTCTCGACCAACGAGGCAGGCCACCATAGATGGACATAAAAATAACCAGTCACATCACGTAGTTAGCTTAGCTCAAGCTGTGCAAATGAAGTGAAATTGTTTGTTATTGCTAATGTTAAAGCTGTGCAGGTAGCTACATACGTCGTCTTACACAATTTGAGTTTAATAGACACGTAAAAAAAAATAAGATAACATATTTTCACACACATCCCTCGCTACGCCTCTGGTGGATTCGAAGCGTGTCGTCAACAAAAGCTTTCAAAGTTGTGCCCCGTCTGCCCCACTGAACTCTTTGGCCCACTTTGAACCTGGGGAGCGGGCAACAGTACAATTATTACGTTGTTTGTTTGTTTTGCATTTCGTATTACTGCATTTCGTACGTGCATAAAATAAGTTTTTCGAAAATAACCAATTTTATTTGTAATTTCCCGCGTGCAATATTAAAACTAGTTTATATCGGTCCCACGTTGGAGAAGTGAACCATGGAATTTTATTGTTTAAAAAATAAATAATCAACGACAATGATATTTTTTTTGTGCTTTCCGAGGAAAGTACCGTTGGTCCCGGCTGTCATTTCTAGATCGTTGACAGTCGTTACGAGTAGTCAGAAGACAAAAGTCTGAAATCCAGTCTTACTATGGGGTATCATATTACCCAGTTACTGGGTTGTGGAGGTCAGATAGGCAGTCGCTTTATGTAAAATACTGGTACACAGCTGCATACGGTTAGACTGCAATCTAACCTCAAGATAGTTTGTGAAAAGGCTAGGCAGATGATGGTTGATATTTTTTTTTTTAATATTGGCAGCATTCGGTACTCTGAGAATAATTTTGACTGCTACCATTCAAATTGCAAAACATAACTTGTTTGGCTACTAACTCTAAGTCGAAGCAGATACATAGCTTTTAACTGTGACAAATCTTGCTTATTGAGGTATGATTTTGAACGGAAGACCTTATATGAAAGACTTAGGATTTTAGCTAGAAGTTTAGACCAATTATGTAATAACTAGATAGTTACGTTAGTTAATTTCCATAGATTACGAACGAATATGTTGCCCGCGTATTCGTTCGTAATCTATGGAAATTTTGTAAGTGGGAGAAAAAAAGCATATTCCCGACTATAATATATAGGAGTTCGGTGCTAAATAATAACAGCCGCACAAGTCGATCTTTAAGGTTAAACCGTGCTTGCCGAGGTTGGTCCGCTGATGGGTGAACATACATAGGTACCGAGTTTCCTCCGTGCCTCGAAAAGCATGTTAAACCGTTGGTCCCGGCTGCCATTTGTACATCATTGACAGTTGTTACGAGTAGTCTGAAGCGAAAAGTCTGACATCCAGTCTTACCAAAGGGTATCGTATTACGTAGTTACTGGGTTGTGGAGGTCAGATAGGCAATCGCTTCATGTAAATTACTGGTACTCAGCTTCATGCGGTTAGACTGGAAGCCGACCCCAAGATAGTTTGGGAAAAAGCTAGACAGATGATGAATTATATCTCGCCAAATTTCAGCCAGATCCGTACAGCCGTTCTGGCATGATTGAGTTGCAAACATCCATCGATCCATCCAAATTTTCGCATTTATATGTTTGTATAGATTTATTTCATTGTTATTGCCAGAGTTGCAGTCATTTATAGATCCATCCAAATTTTCGCATTTATAATATTCTTATAGATTTTATTTGATTGTTATTGCCATACGGAAGATTCACAAGAACTTTTAAGAAAATAACAATCACGACAAAACTCCTTACAATCCAGTAAACCTCATAAAAAGATAACAGCAGCTATCTAATCCAACTGTTGACCAACTTCAGATGTTCTTCCGCATACCCCTCACCAACAGGCGTAAAGATAAAACACCCCCCTATTCTATCATTGTCAAAGTTAACCCGGCCGTCAGTAATCCCTGGGGTTCTCACTCAAAGTGTTTATATCATAACGAAATTATTTTATATCTCTGTACGCGTGTAAGTTCACTAACAAACTTCAAAAACTTAAATAAGCTGACTGCTAATTTCTGGTGCCATGTTTTCGTGTTGGTGGTGTGTTGCCAATGTTGGCAGTGGTTGGTTGGGTTTGCGGATTTCGATGTTATGTTTAATTTAGAGCACTTTTGTAACTAGTAATGTATGTGAATGAACTGTAATGCATGCGATTTTGATAATTTTTAAACATAACTGTGTTACTTAACTGAGAAATGTTAACGTTTTTTATAAAATCTCTACTATGAAGGATGAAGGTCGAAGGATCGAGAAACTAATTAGAACTACATGATTACATTATCAGTTTGAGATAATAAGGACACGGTACGCATTGTTATTAGGAGGTTCCTTTCTCAAGAAACCTGACCACCGCCAGTAGCGCGGACCCTGTTTCCGGTACTGATGGGCTAATATTTCTTAATGTTTTTTTTTTTTATAATTTTGTCATGTAAATAGTATCTAAGTAGAATGAATAAAGAAAATAATAGATGGTTAGAATACACTTCAATTAATGAATGAATGAATAAAAATAAATGAAGTACGTCGAACATTTGGCCCAACATTGTCACCAACGCCAACGCCACGCCAAGAGTACTAACCCACGGCTCGACAATAAGCGATAATGTTTTAACTTGACGAGATAAACTCGCTACGAAAGTTGTCGCAGCTTACGTTTTTGAAGTAATCGCATTAACCCGTTTATGTTTAACTTAATGTCATGAGTTTGTTCGCTGTCACACTATTCCTGTTTAAATATAATGGAGAGGGAAAGTTTGTTTTTGCTAGGAGTACGGATTTTGTTTGCGTTGTTTCCGAGTTGTCATGATAGTTTCAAACTGAGTGGCGTTGAGTTTAGTTTAGCGTTTAGACTTAAACTGCTTTTCCCATAGGGGTGAGTATCGTTGCGTTAGCATATCGCATCTTTAAAGGTAAACTGATACTAAACAAAATATCAAAATTTAACACCGAAAAAATATATTTAATCATTGAATTTACATACAGTTCAGAAAAGCTTTTTTGGAATGAGAAATGTGAAATTGGAATAAAATAGAATAGTTATTTATTTGCCCAGAAACTTGGTACAAGTTACAGATATTAAATTTAAAACCGTGCGCTTGGTGTCTTTATATAGTAACACTTTAACCTTAAATTGTACTGTAACCTATTGTGATTAAACAAAATGTTACACTTTTTGTTTTGATTTGCTGCCGCGGTTAGCGGCAAATTTTCGGCATCTCTCTTCAACGAGCATGACTATTACTGCGAACATGACTGTTTTTGTCCGTCACGTCATTTATCTCGGGTCCAGTTGAAAACCAGCGTCGGGCACTAGCTGTTCGGCAGTTTGCTGAACTGGGCCTATTTGGCGCAGCCGTGAGACACACAGTATTATCTTTTTCAGTTTTAGTTCTAAGTTTTATGTTTTATTTTTTATTGTGTGCATTTGTGGCATGTGCCACATGTGCCAAATAAATATGTTTTCTTTCTTTTTCTTTCTTTCTTATTAGCAGAGATACGATATGAACAATAAAATAATCTATAGTAACAATAATGAAGTTGAAGAGTTTGTTTGTTTGTTTGCTTTAATGCACTAATCTCAGGAACTACTGATCCGATTTGAAAAATTCTTTCAGTGTTAGACAGCCCATTTATCGAGGTCATATGCTATATATTATCACGCTACGACTAATAAGAGCAGAGCAGCAATGAATATGTTGCGAAAACGGGGAATATGTGACGCAGACGAAATTGCGCGGGACAACTAGTATTCTAATAATGCAATAACAATATTATTATTAACTATCTCAAAGCAGGAATAGCTGCAACTAACAGAAGACCGATTATAGCTTCATTTACCTCATTAGCTTTGAGTAAATTAGGTGTGTCAGCCTAATGTATGTAATGGCCGCCATATTAATGCATATTACATAAGCCACGCTTCGGAAAGCAGGATATGTGTTTATCTTAACTATCGTTTGGAAAGAGTAATGTCGTGGATATTATGTGTTAACTGCTTTGGAAAATACGCGGTGTTTTATGGAAAATAGAATGTGTTTAAACTGAAGGATAAATTAACTGTGATCAGTAAAGTACGTGGTCTATAGAATAGATGTAAACAGACCATTCACGAAGTCTTCAACCAAGCATTCTGTGCAACAAACTAGGTAAACCTACGCAAAAATAATTGCTAGGAAACATCTATTTTTTTGTGTGGAGCTCGTGGCTAAATAATAACAGCCGCATGGGTCGATCTTCAAGGTTAAGCCGTGCTTGCCGAGGTCGGTCCGTGGTTGGCCGTGACCATAAGTACATACCGAGTTTCCTCCGTGCCTCGGAAAGCACAATAAGCTGTTGGTCCCGGCTGTCATTAATTGTAGATCTTTGACAGTCGTTACAAGTAGTCAGAAGCCTAAAATCTGACATCCAGTCTTACCAAGGGGTTTCGTATTGCCCAGTTACTGGGTTGTGGAGGTCAGATAGGCAGTCGCTTCATGTAAAATACTGATGCTCAGCTGCATCCGGACAGACTGGAAGCCGACCCCAAGATAGTTTGGGAAAAGGCTAGACAGATGATGATCTTATTTTTTTGTTGTGAGGAATCACGTTTCACGGTAGGACTTATTAATTAATTGTTACATTAATTGATGTCACTCGAAACATTATACTGATGGATGCATTGAATGGTACGGGGGTATTTAAAGTAAAGTTATAACATTAAAAACTATTATTTTAAAAGTATTAAGGAAGTTAAGTAAAGTTCTGTATGGTGTCGGACGTAAAGAATAGCACCATCCCATGTCTCCCCGTGGGTGTCGTAAGAGCCGACTAAGGGACTTAGCAGAGAATGGGCAGCAGCGTTCTCTGTGCTTTTGTAACAACCGTACTGCGATCGCCAACCCGCCTGCCAAGCGTGGCGATTATGGCAAAACCCCCCTTCTTGGGGAAGGCCTATGTCCAGCAGTGGACGTCTTTCGGCTGAAATGATGATGATGATGATGATGATGAAGGAAGTTAAGTATTAGTTATAAAATAAAAGTGAAAGGTTGGCAGTTTAACCCCTAATATCTCCTTAACTAGAAGTTTTTTCAGGTATGGTCTAGAACAAAAAACTAATCGCAATGACGTGAAAAACAAGTGCCTTTCGACTTTGTTAAGGGTATTTTTAAACCCATTATAATGCTACTTAGCACATTCTTTGATCTAAGTCTTATTCCTGTCCAAGTTGCACAACTGTCAAACTACAAGTGGAAAATAGAGTCGGGAACAGGACTAAGTAATAAAATGTGCTAAATAATGTTGTAGACTTCGACCTAAAAGAAATAACCAAAATCCTAAAAGCCATTTAAACACCGAATTCAGTAATTACTCATCAAATGCTAAATAGCCTCCACAATCTAATTTATGCTAAGACCAGCCCGTATTCCAGTTCCATCCAGCCACGTTTATATACAATAGCATAAATACTTCATATTAAACCCGTATTGCGACACTCCTTGTATCACGACACTACACGAGGCTCCTAGCTCGCGATAATATTTAAACTTGGGGACAAAGTTGTTGGCACACGAGTTGGCCCGCCGGCAAACACCGCCGGAACTCCACCGCTCCCGTATCTAGTGTGTGGTGTGCATTTGATATATCGCCCGTAGGTTTTCACTTGTTTTTGTTACTGGGTCAATTATTTTGTCCGCAGTTGTATTGTGTTTGTAAATCACGTATTCGGTATTGGCTGTTAGTAGATTTATTGCGTTTTGATTTTTGTAAAAACAGCTAATTTCAATATCGCATACAAAAATGATTAAGTGTTATATAAATCTGTTAGCATTATATTGCCACGGATTAGGAGTATAAGCTAGTCCTCATATTTTTATGAGTTTTTCTGTACGAAACATTGTTCAGTTACAACCTAAAATAACCAATAAAATGTACTTTTAGATGTGTGACCAATTTACCATTACCTAATTATTTTAAAACATGTGTAACTGGTCAGTAAGTCTAGGGTTCGAGTGGCGAAAAAGTGACGCGATAACGTGTTATGTTGAAGTAGTTTCCACAAGATGCGCAGAGGCCATTTTGACTGCATGTAGAAGTTGATATTTTCCGCATAATTTCAACTTTTACATTCAGTCAAAATAACACCTGCGCCGCGCCGCCGCCGACAACGCCGTGGAATTGTCGAAGTTTGCCGAAGAAATCCGAAGTACTTTGTGCCAATGACACGAAGTAGAAGAATTACTGATAAGGCTCGATTGTAGTTGATTCTACTCACACATAACTTCTAGAGTGACAGAGTCTTCAAGCGTATGTGCTGGGAACCAAGGATTGGAGACGCGGCAGGTCAGCTGCCTCCCACTGTCCTCTCGACGAACGTGCCAGGTAAGCACACTCTTCGTTACTTCTCCGTCTACTTCCACCTGTTAGAAAGAGAGGAAAGATTAATCGTATGCCATCATGATACGCTTTCTTCGTTCAAAATATTAATTGGAGTCGGCGCAACACATTTTTTTCTTCCATTCCCGGCTGTCAATCGTCACACTATTATATACCATGAAAAATATATTATTCGTAGATTGTTTGCCATGAAATCTCTTAGAAGAGTATAAAAAGAAGGCGTTCTGTGTCTGGAGGTTCTTTCTACCCCCCAGGCTGTTTCCGAGATCTAGAATAAATTCTAACTTCGTTAGCTTTGGAAAAATTTGTCTCTTAGAAAACTTATTTGAATTGATTATTACGTAGAAAAAAAAGAACTCAGTGGATCCCACTAATAATTGAAACAACAAAATTGTATAAGAAAAACAATTTTTATTTTATTAATGTAGCGTAGGGTCACTGGATCCACGTGCGGAACAATACACGTAGCTCCAACGGCTAAATAAATAGTGGAAAAATAGTTCCCTATTTCTCTTACAAGTATCAAATTATCTCTTTGCGAAACAACATCGCATATCGATGTTCGAATTAACTAGGATGTCTTCAGTCTGTCAGGTTAAACAAATATTATCCATACGCATACAGTGTTTTAAATGCACACCATTATACATTTATACAATCTTTATTGCACGCTAGTGTAATACATACAAGAAGGGGATGATAGATTTGTGCCCAGTTATTTTTGAGTCCGCGTTTGTATGTGCTATGACGGCTATTACCATCAACTGGGCATTCCACGTAAGTGCTAAGAAAATGCGCAATAACATCATCATCATCTTGCTCTTATCTCAATTTATTTAGGGTCGGCGCAGCATATCTGCTTCTTCCATACTTCTTTATTATTCTTAATCTCAACAGTCTCTGATACTGTTTAACTTAAATATCATTATAACTAACGTTACTTAAGTACCTGTGTCAACGTGGAATCCACAAGCTGTGAGTTGATGAACCACTCAATGTTGGGTGCTGGCTTCGAACCCCGCGTGGTGCACACGAAGGACTTATCCATACCGGCTCTCGTTGATCCGCTGCCGGTCACTCGAATGTATTGAGGTTTTACTGATGATAAGAAGAAATTCTTTAGTCTAAGAGAATTTAAAGATGTCTTACGTTACCACGAGGGCTAAGATAAGAGGCTTTCAAAGTGTTTCGTGTTTTTCACCGGGATATACTTAAAAGCGTTTCGGCATCTTATGTCAGTCTCATACTTCCTGGTTTAGCCATAAATGCAATGAGAAAATGTCTTCTTGTCTAGATGCTCATATTTAAAAGAAAACTTTGATGTTTTCCCATTCTTCTCCATAGAGATCTACGCTTTGGAATGGGCAACTACAGTACTTTCATAAGTTATTATGCCTTGTGACTGGGACTGTAGCTTTAGCTTAGCGTTTTTTTTTTTTTGTATTTTGACTTTCAAAAGTGCCTGTTATGGTCTAATTGAAACAAACGCTTTGAGTTTGAGTTTGTTTTTAATTAAAACCATTAGTGAAAGGCTTCCCATCGCCATTTAATATCGAGTAAAAACTAAAGTACTGAGATCGAAAGGATCAACAATGTGATGGTGTTTTTTTACATAAAAGATGATCTTCTACATCCACAATCAATTGCAAACAAAGCGCAGTCGATACAGTATAAAAAACACTACACTTATACTGTCACTTTCGGCATATCTTCCGTGATTATCCTATTATATTTTGAGCTCCCTATATTTCGACACTGTTACAAACGCCATGATCGCGGGATCCCATGATCATAATTGATAATCATCATCTGCCTAGCCTTTTCCCAAACTATCTTGGGGACGGCTTCCAGTCGAACTGGATGCAGCTGAGTATCAGTTCTTTACATGAAGCGACTGCCTATCTGAACCCAGTAACTGGGGAATGCGATATCCCTTGGTAAGACTGGATGTCAGAATTTTTGGCTTCTAACTACTCGTAACGACTGCCAAAGATCTACAAATGACAGCCGGGACCAACGGCTTAACGTGCTTCCCGAGGCACGGAGGAAACTCGGTATGTAAAGATGGTCACCCATCTACGGACCAACCTCGGCAAGCATGGCTTAACCTTGAAGATCGACCTGTGCGGCTATTATTATTTAGCCATGAGCTTAATATCTTCCGTGATTTATCCTATTATGTTTTGACCTCCAGATATTTCGACGCTGTTATAAATTATGATCGAGAGATCCCACGATCATCTAAACTAATATTAAAAAGAGGAAAGATTTGATTGTTTGTTTGTTTGCATTGAATAGGCTCCGAAACTACTGGTCCGATTTGAAAAATTCTTTCAGTGTTACATAGCCCATTTATCGAGGAAGGCTATAGGCTATATATCATCACGCTACGAACAATAGGAGTGGAGCAGCAATGAAAAATATTGCGAAAACGGGGAAAATGTGACGCAAACGAAGTTGCGCCGGACAGCTAGTAATTGATAATCACGGAAGATATCCTGTGTCAGTTTAAGTTTAGTTACAAACCGTGAAATCTTAAAACTCACAGTATAATCTAACAGTAACTTCTCTAGACTGCGGCTGCAGTAGCGGCGGCTCCACCCTGCACTGCAACTTGGTACCAGTCATCTCTCTGGACAAGTTGGGCAGGTGCAGCTGTGTCACGGAACCTTCCTTCGTGTAGGCGAGCCGCTCTTCACCCCTGTACCATGATACGTCTGGTGGGGGTTTACCTGTGAAGCAAGAGACGCTATAGAGGATATTACATTGGTCCTGATGGCCTACCATGACGTCTTAAAACATTATTGATTTACTCCTTTGCCAGTGTGGAAAAGAGATGGCGCTAGACATCCTGTATAGCTCCTTCTCTTTCATACACAGGAATAAGAGTTAAACAATACTGTTTTAAGACGTCATGGTAGGCCAGCAGTAGGTGGCTAAGTTGATCGTGGGAGAAAAATATTAATGGAACCGATTTGAAAAGAAAATGCTTTTTCTTTTTCGTGAAACTCTTATGTGTATGCAGTACGCCATTTGGGATCTAGCTGATGAAGGTACGGGGACATGTTTTTTTTAAACCAGTTTCCCCACAATGGGAATTTATCCTGTGTTGTGGTGCATTTACAAACATTAAAACTCACTTAAACAACAAGCAGCAAGACCCGGAACACTACGGACAACTAGATCTGTAGGTAATACAAATATTTGTTCCGTGCGGGGATCGAATCCACGACACGCAGAGCAGCAGTCCATCGCTCATCCACTCCACCAACCGTGGCGTAAGATTTGGAAGTTATGACGTAATGTTAGGTAAGTTATTTGAATGAAGCTCATGTGATGGTAAACTGATAAGTCAGACAAGTGGAGATAACTTCACAAACTGTGAAGTGTGACTTACCTCCAGCCGCTTGACACGAAAGTAGGACATTCTGTCCCTCTCTGAAGGGTCCGGCTACAGACCCCAGAATCTCTGTACCCTCGTAGTCATATATCCGAGGGGCTTCTGGGGGAACTGAAAAGTAAACAATTATTAAAGTTGGTTGGTCTTTAAACATAAACTGTAATAATGCTGTTTAAAAGTGTATTTTATGTGTAAAATTAAGAAAAACTCCTCTTCTAAGGATAAAGGAATCTCTCTTGTCATCATCATCATCTCTCAAAGGAACCTCTCTTGTATTACAGATATCATAAATGACACATGCACATTATGACATTTAGAATTAAAAAAAAAAATAGAATAGAATAATTTATTTCAATCGTCATCTAAACTAATATTATACAGAGGAAAGATTTGATTCTTTGTTTGTTTGTTTGTTTGCATTGAATAGGCTCCGAAACTACTGGTCCGATTTGAAAAATTCTTAAATTTTTTGATAGCTGATTTATCGAGGAAGGCTATATATCATCACGCTACGACCAATAGGAGTGGAGCAGCAATAAAAATGTTGCGAAAACAGGGAAAATGTGACGTAAACGAAGTTGCGCCGGACAGCTAGTGGATCATAAAATTTATCAATCAGCAACACATCTTATACTACAATCACACAGATATAGACCCGAAAGAAATATAATTCCAGAGTACATAACTATTCAAAATTTACTATGTGGGAATCGAAACCTTAATGATAACACAACAGCCAATCACTCAGCAACTACATCAGTACCCTTCAAGATGTAAAGTGAATTCTAGATAAAACGATAAGAGGGTAAAACATTCTCCCATGTTTCTACGCACTAAGTGGGTAAACCTTTAACCTTTAGCCGTAATGGATGTTACACACCGTTCAGGAAAGTTACAGGGGTTGGTAAATTCTTTTTGGTAAACATTTTATTCGATGTTCTTAGGTTTTGTTCACACTAGGGACACAATAAGGAAATATGTAAACTTGTTATTGAGATTCTGCAATCAGCTTAAAAGTCTCTACCAAAAAAACATTGGAACGAGAATCGGACAATATTAATCCTGTAATCTCAGCTGTATTTTATTCAGGACTGGAATTTTGGTCTCTACTGTATTTTTTATTCACTTTCATGTATACTCTTAATACAGCCTTCTGATTCTCTTGATAGAATAGTTCAATAAGTAAGAATATACCTAAGTCTTCACACAAAATATTTGAACTGTAAAAGTGTACACGAAAGAAAGAAAGAAAGAAAACATATTCATTTGACACATGCCACAAATGCAAACAATAAAAAATAAAATTGAAAAAGATAATATTCTGTGTCTCACGTCTGCGCCAAATAGGCCCAGTTCAGCAAACTGCCGAGCAGCTAGTGCCCGACGCTGGTTTTCAACTGGACCCGAGATAAATGACGTGACGGACAAAAAACAGTTTAGTAGGTATGTAATTTGTGTTATGAATTATGTGTATGAATAGGTATATACTTATATACAATAAATATCAGTGCAAATAATAACAAATAAAATAAATAAAACTGCATATTTATAAAAAACCAGAAAAAGTGCAAAGCAAAACAAAAATCGATAGGTACCAAAGTAAATGGGAGGGACGAACGTAAACATAAACATAAAACCTGTTTCTCACGTTTCGTTTCTAACTACTAGACGCACAATATTTAATTTATCCGTGCACTTCGTCAATACGCTGCAAGCAGCCGAGCGCGATGGACTAATAGTAAAATTTTAAGAAATAACGGAAAATGTAGCAGATGCGATGGCAATTGGGTACTTAAAACGTTTACGTTTACACGGTATCTCATAATAGTCATAATTCCCCAACTTTTACCTCAATTTATTAGTTCTTTGTAATCCTTCATCTCAGTAGTCAACCCTTTTCTTGGCATTTCATCATTCACTCATTCATTGGTGTTTAGATCCTCCCTATTCTTATAACCATCCACTCATGACATCCTCCTCATTTCTCCGCATCTCATGCCCGTACCATGCCAACCGATACTCACACAACTTTCCAGTCACCATTGCTACTTCAAGACTTTTTTTACAATCCATATACGAGGAAGACTCAGAAAGAAAGACGAAGAAAATAGGTGTCTGATAAGATGACGAATAATAGAGAAGTATGGAAGACGTGCTGCGACCTCAAATAAATTGGGATAAATGCATGAGAATGATGATGATAAGGAAGACTTAATACATACCTATAACAGTCAAATTGACCCTATAATTCCTCGTCGGAGCATCGACATAGTCTATCCTGCACCTGTAGACGCCCTCATCTTGCCGAGCCACTTTCTCAACGACCAGGTGAGCTGATGATGGATCAGACTCGTTGAGAACGAAGTGGGTGCGGGCTCCGAACTCTCCGGCCACTGCCCAGTGAACTGGTGGGCCGTTTCTGAAGTCCACACTGAAAGGAAAAATTAGATTGGTTAAAAATATGGTAAGAGATTATTTATTTTGGTAAAAATGGTTTTTTGCACACACGGCGACTAATCAAGCAGTACAAAACCAGTTTATGCAGATATCTCATTGAACAGGAAATCTATTTAAAGCAAGGCGATCTTCTACTGGTATTTTATAGCTGGTATGTGTCGCCATGAGTACATTTTGATGCAGATGCTCGTTTATACATCATAGTCCACGACCTTACTCAAAATCAACTAACTAGCTACTTATGTTGCATAGAGGGCTGTACACAACAAAACCGATCACAAACTATACTTAGTTCTAAACTTGCCGCATCCAGTACGGACTTCTATTGAAATATTTATTTTATGTGGGTAGAGAAGCGGATTGCGTGCAATACAATTGATTTTATAACTGGTTTCTGAAGAGACCTTAAACTAAGTATCGAAAAGACTGCTGTACCTACGTCTTGTACCACCCACAGATATAATTGGTTTTAAAACGAATATAATTAGTGGGCAAAGTGAAATAGGATTCAAATTCCACTCAATTTAGACGTGGGTGAGAAACACACCAACGCAACAAGATTTCTTTTTGCAACATTAATTCATCATCATCATCATTTCAGCCCAAAAGACGTCCACTGCTGGACATAGGCCTCCCTCAATTTCGCCATATTGACATTTTGGGGGGTTTTGCCATAATCGCCACGCTTGGCAAGCGGGTTGGCGATCGCAGTACGGTTGTCACAAAAGCACAGAGAACGCTGCTGCCCATTCTCTGGCAAATCCCTTAGTCGCCTCTTACGACACCCACGGGAAGATATGGAATGGTGCTATTCTTTACGACCGACACCATACAGAACCTACATTAATTACATCAGTTTAAGTTATTATCCAAACAACCTACTCTCTTTAAGACGTTCCTGTTGTGACATCACTATTTAGTAAGTAATTAGTGTCACAGCACTAGGGTTTGTCGATGACACACATCCGTCTGGTTGCCATAACTTGATCTCAACCCGTCTACTACGGACTGTCTGTATAAATGTAACCTGTGCCTTGTGTGAATTAAACATAGTATACCAACAGTATCTTTTATTGCTAATACTGAACATAACAGTTCCTGATTCTCACTACATAAAAACTGCTGCATAAGACATGAGCCACATCCTCATTCAGGTTTCTCGGTCAATACCCTCGCAGCCAGCAGTGACATTTTAAAACAAGTGGCCACGTTAGAGGAAGGAACCAATACTCTGAAAGAATCCGTCCGGCTTCCGTCTTGGAAACCGTCCAGCAGCTAGTGAATCAATGGGAAATATTTGAGTAGGGACCGTTCATATGGGGTTGGCCGTAATTTGGGACATTTAGGGATATATGTTAGAAACTGAAACTGGAATTGTTTTTAAGTCAAAACTGTGTCTGGATTATGTTGGACCATTTATTTACACAAGTCATGCGCCAGATCGGATTTCCAATCGGCAAAAACTACAAGCTTTCACCACCTATTCAACCCCTTTAGGGAGTTTTTCTCCGCCTGTGTATGTAAAGAAATATTGTAACACATTTAATTCTTTCAGGCCTAGCGGTTTAGATTATCCTCATTATTATTAGGTTATACCTCAGATGTGAGTTCAACTGTGAATATATTTTGACGTGACAACGTCTAATAAATCGATGAACGCCGGCTGCACGCACGAAAAAGGATGACTCATTGTAACGTTACGATCCGAGCGAGTGCGATGCACGAGCGAGCGAAATGCACGATCAGCTTGAGCGTTCGGCTTGCTGTTCATAAAAGTATGCAATAATTTCATCAATGTTTTGTTATGACGTTATCACGTTAAACTATCGTCCGTAAACCGACTTTACAGACAACCAATTTTTTTACGCCATCCACTACTGTCATGCGGATACAAAGAAAATTATTTCCTGAAGAGCATAACACACAAACATCTCTACAAAGCTTCCAAGTCAACTGCAAGCGTACCTAAAGAGAAACACGAACCATTTCACCACCACTCACGAACGTCTGAAAGCGTCCTAACAATGAAGGAAATATTTGCTTAGATCTGGCAAGCACGGAGTGTTTCCTTCAAAGCAGAATAAATAACTTGGCCGCCACTGTTTTCCCAAGGGAACCTATATTAGGGAAGTGTTATTAAGAATCTTTGTTTTTTGCTGGATGTGTTTTTGTGGTCGTAAGTGCATGTTTTTTTGGTGAATTTGATATCTATTGGGGAGATTTTAGATGGGTATCGTCTTTTGTTTTTATTGTAGGGAATGTAGGGATATTGTTATATAATTTTCAGTGCCTTTCCCAATAACAAATCGATTAACTTTGCATTCAATTAGATGTTATTACCATAGATCGGAGTAGGTAGATTGAATTGGGATCATTGATCCGAAACGTATGTGTTAATATGGACATTCCTCCGGAATTGGTAGATTTGATTGAAATTAAAAGGCTAAAAATAAAAATAATTATTAATGCATCGATCGGAATCCGATTGTTTTTATTTATCAAAACAGATAAATAATTAATTAATTTAGTTTTGATACCTTTCTTTAAATTTTGAATTGAGTAGTAATAATATCACTACCAACATTAACAATATTTAATTGAATCCGGAAATACCAGAATTACTTTCCGGAAAAATGGCTTATCCATGTTATTCATGATACAAGCACCAAAAATCAATTTACCTACTCCGATCTATGGTTATTACCTTATGTGTTTTTTCAGGTCCTATCTATGTTTGTACAGAATTTTATCCAGATTAGCGTGAAGAAAGAAAGTTCCTACGTGAAGGAGTATATAGTAGTATAATGAGCTACGAATCGTGAACTATTATAATAGAGTGCCAAGAAACTGTGCATTTGCAAGTTTAACAACAAAAGAGCATGTTTCCTTTACGAATCAGTGCATAATAATGTAACAGATCCATGCACACTGAACATTACAGAAACGTAGACTCAACGGTTACATAACAATGTATACTACTCTCAAGGAACCACTTAATCAGCTTACACGATATAACTTCATTACTAGCTGCAGACCCCATTTTACGCCGTCTCAACACTGTTATACCCCAAAACGCAGTATCGGCTAATACCTTGACCGTGCGAGACAACTTGGCGAACGTCCAAGTAAATGTACACAGTGCAGGCCAGACAAACGAACCAACTAAGATTTAGACATGCATAAAATACATTTTAAATTAGGTACAACAAACATGTTCGTCTAGACGCTTTGAAAGTCTGAACGTTTGTTACTATGAATTTTTAGTGCTGATGTTACCATTTTATATTTTGACTAGCTGTCCCGCGCAACTTCGTCTGCGTCACATTTTCCCCGTTTTCGCAACATTTTTCGTTGCTGCTCCGCTCTTATTGGTCGTAGCGTGATGATATAATTATACTCTATAGCCTTGCTCGATAAATGGGCTATCTAACACTGAAAGAATTTTTCGGACCAGTTCATGAGATTAGCGCGTTCAAGCAAACAAACAAACAAACTATTCTGATTTATTATTTATATTAGATTCCAGACGGTTTAATTTGAAGTAAATGGTTGATACTGTGTGATTTTTGAGAACAGAATGTGCTTGATGAATGGTGTTATCCTTCATTTTGTGTCAAACTATGCAATTTGGAATTATGTCAAAACTTGTATAACAGCTTTTTCTAACACTAATTTATGCCCGGGACCTCAAGCCACGTGAAATGATTATAAAAATTTAACTTTACTCTTTAAATCGGATTTTGTTTACAATTTCAAGGGTTTTAATAGTTTTGCACGGAATCCTAATACTTTTTCTAAAATAAAAGTAGCCCAAGTTATTCTTTAAAACATTAACTAACTAACCAATCAATTGATATGTAAGTTAGAGTTCAGTCAAAAATGGGTCAAGCTGTGTCGGAGATTAACAAACAGCCAGACAGACAAAAATTTAAAGAAATGTTTTATTTTTGTTATTAGTTCTGTATATACTTTCATGTCATCATCATCATTTCAGCCGAAAGACGTCCACTGCTGGACATAGGCCTCCCCCAAGTTTCGCCACATTGACATAACATGGGGGGTTTTGCCATAATCGCCACGCTTAGCAGGCGGGTTGGCGATCGCAGTACGGTTGTTACAAAAGCACAAAGAACGCTGCTGCCCATTCTCTGGCAAGTCCCTTAGCCGCCTCTTACGACACCCACGGGAAGATATGGGATGGTGCTATTCTTTACGTCCGACACCATACAGAGTACACCATACTTTCATATGCATTCAGTAAAAAGCTGTTATTTTGAAATTACAAACAGACTCATCCATTTAATTTTTTAGTTTAATTAGTTCTTGTTTAATTCCAGTTTCTTTCACTTTTGATTTGTAAGAAAACGATAGAAATCTAAAGTAACTGGTAATTAGTGACCGATACTTAAACACGTGATTGTAGTCATGATAACAAACATCTTAAAGAATAGTTTTTTTCGCTCATTACTTTTATCACAATAACATAACAGCCGTATGAGATTCGCACGCGCGTGCGCCTGTGACCTATCAGCTGTTAGCCGCGTCACGCCTTGTGTCTCTTTACTATCCTTCCGTGCCATAGTGGATAGGTAGAGCACCCTCATGGCTCGCAACCCAGAATTTCATATGGCTGTTGTGTAATTCTGACAAAAATGAATGAGTATTCAAAAAAAAATTGTAACGTGATCTGTATGTGTTACAAAATTACCACTCACTAAATAAACTACCAGGCTATCATGACAACGAAGAGCCTTTAAATAACAAAAGCATAATATACAGCTAGACACAAGTCCCTCTGATCCGCTGAGAGGCAGAGCGTGTGGTAAGACTTGGCGCGACGCCAGAGCCGGGGCCTAGGTCTGATGCCAGTGCGCGGTAATGACCACCTGATCTTGTAAGTTAGCCGCCAAATTTGTTTTGTAATTAAACTTTTGAGTTTTTAAATTATGTGTTTTGGGAGTTGACGAATAAGGCCATGTTGGGAGCATTAAGAAACGCAACTAATAAGTTATTTACCAGACTGATGTTACTGGTAACGCCGCCGGGAGGGGTCGCCATATTAAAGGTACCCAAATAACCTTTAATATGGCGTCCATAGAAGGATATACTCTGACTTTATTGGTGATGTTCTTCAGTGTTTGACGGGGTGGCCTACCATGATGTCTTAAAACAGTACTGTTTACTCCTTTTCCAGTGTGGGAAAGAGATGGCGTTAGACATCCTGTATAGCTCCGTCTCTTTCCCACACTGGCTTATGAGTAAAACAATACTGCTTTAAGAGGTCATGGCAGCAGATATATAAAGCAAAGTATGAAAAGAACGTAGCAGGTCATGTCCTGTACTTTCTGCCTATTTACATGAGTAAAGGGCTTAGTTTAAATATTTATCGATTAAATTCAGCCTCTGATTAACTTTGGGTTCGATGCTCGGGTCGAGCAAAGTGTTATTGAGTTTTTTCATTAGGAATTTCTCAGTTGCAGTCACGGAGTCTGGAATCATGCCCGGTTCGATAGGCTCACCTGCTACAATTATTTACACCTCTGCGTAACCCTTCGGGGATTACTGGCGTGATGTACTGTTATGAATAAACTCTTACATCTTTGTATTGAAACTTGGGAAAGAAGGAAAATGGCGTCTTGAATTTCTCTACCCTTCGATTGTATGCCAGCGTATCGCTTACAACCAGCTTTCATTTTCTCACAGACTATCTATACGTCTTATTACTGATACTAAATACTTGCAGAAAACTTCAACCCAAGGAAACTTCGCTTCGGTTTCATATTATGCCAGTGAACGAACATTGAGATGAGTTACTTCGTTTAATTATGGAACTATTCAACTAATTTTCTTTCGGGTAAAACAAGAAATATTTTGGAAAATTGAGATAATATTTTCAAATTTGAAATAATTTTCAATTACCAGACCAGAGGGCTGGCCTCTTTTTTGGTCAAAGAATCAGCATTGCCATCCAACGTGGCAATGCGGCCAGCCTTCTGGGCACTTTTCCTGTCGACAGCGATGTCGACGAATTTTTTGACGCCCTGTAATTTTGATACTTGTACATATTTTATTTTTATTTATTTGTAGTTTGTAAATAATGTACATATGTAATATACAAAATACTTTTATTTTCAATTGATATAGTAAACAACGTGGTTTAATACATCATTCTGAACCCCCCCAGATGGAAAATTTTCCTCAGAATCCCCAACAGAAGTCTAAAAATGATTGCTGACAGGGTGGACTGTCCATAGTGGTTCACTGCTGTCGGTTACATGTGTCACCGTATCGTGTTGTTTACTAACAGTTAGTTTTAAGCGAATATGTTACTACCCCTACATGAGCCTATGCTCAAATTTTTTTTTGTTTTTTTTTTTTTTTAAGTTTACTACAATACTGCAATACCTACATGGTCAAAATGTACGGAACAACTGGTTGTTAATAATTAAACACGGTACTGTATAACAACTGGTATCAATAACACGTTAATTGGGATCATCATCATCATCATCATTTCAGCCGAAAGACGTCCACTGCTGGACACAGGCCTCCCCCAAGTGTAAAATATAAGGGGGGTTTATAAGGGGGGTCTTGCCATAATCGCCACGGCAGGCGGGTTGGCGATTGCAGTACGGTTGTTACTAAAGCACAGAGAACGCTGCTGCCCATTCTCTGGAAAGTCCAAAAGTGGGATTGTGTTATTCTTTACGTCCTACACCATACAGAACGGATCATCGGGATCATTATTCTTGTATTTTAGGCCTATTTACCGAATGGTTTTAATTCGGAGGACAAGTGGACAAGCTAGAGGGAACTAGACTAATGGCAATCGTTTACAAAGCGCTGCGTATTTCTACTTCGACTATCAACAAATTTGACATAAGTTTGTGGTACCTTTAGTCAATTCAATACAACATCATTATTCTCCTGCCCTTATCCCAACTTATTTAAGTACTGTTCATGCACAAAGCTGTATCCTCTTTGGCAAATATTTAAGTACTGTTCATGCACAAAGCTGTATCCTCTTTGGCAAATATTTAAGTACTGTTCATGCACAAAGCTGTATCCTCTTTGGCAAATATTTAAGTACTGTTCATGCACAAAGCTGTATCCTCTTTGGCAAATATTTAAGTACTGTTCATGCACAAAGCTGTATCCTCTTTGGCAATATTTAAGTACTGTTCATGCACAAAGCTGTATCCTCTTTGGCAAACATTTAAGTACTGTTCATGCACAAAGCTGTATCCTCTTTGGCAAATATTTAAGTACTGTTCATGCACAAAGCTGTATCCTCTTTGGCAAATATTTAAGTACTGTTCATGCACAAAGCTGTATCCTCTTTGGCAAATATTTAAGTACTGTTCATGCACAAAGCTGTATCCTCTTTGGCAATATTTAAGTACTGTTCATGCACAAAGCTGTATCCTCTTTGGCAAACATTTAAGTACTGTTCATGCACAAAGCTGTATCCTCTTTGGCAAATATTTAAGTACTGTTCATGCACAAAGCTGTATCCTCTTTGGCAAATATTTAAGTACTGTTCATGCACAAAGCTGTATCCTCTTTGGCAAATATTCCTGTTAAAATAAGGTTTGCTGTAAGAAAACCCGATTCTGGGTTAAGCACGCCGTTGTATACAGGGTGTAACAGAAAGGGTATATACATACTTAAGGATGTGCTACAGACCATCAAACTGAACATGTTTCCCCACAAACAAACATCGTAATAACGAAAAAATTTTCTGCTGCCCCATAGAAAATTTCAATACCTATTCGACCAAATGTATGGGGCAGCTGATATTTTTTCGCTATGATGATGTTGGTCCGATAGAGAAACATGTTCAGTTTGATGGTCTGTAACACACCCTTAAGTATGTATATACCCTTTCCGTTACACCCTGTATAAGGTATAAATTATTTGTTTGTACATCTTTTAATTTTATGTGCAATAAAGAATAAGATAAGTATTTGGGGTCGGCGCAGCATGTTTTCTTCCATACTTCTCTATTACTCGTAATCTCAGCAATCACCTCCTTTCAAGTGTAGCGTTGTAGTCGATTTTCTAAAAAACCGATTAAAACGCACATCACTAGAAACGAGTGACATTCCTAAATCTTTCAAATACGAACACGTCATTGCTTGAGTAGGAGTGGCGTCCGTCGTAATGTACTATATAAGCTCACGCAAGTCATTCCACGACCTCTTTCTCCAACTTCAGCCCAGGCGTCTAAATACTAAACCCCGAGATAAACGGGTAAGTGCTCAGTGTGATTGTAACTCTTATTTGTTTTCTATGTATTGCTTTCTTTAACTATGTATGTCTGTCGGCGCAGTCCGGCAGCCATTAATACTTCTCGGCAGCCTCGCTATGACTGTCGAGATAAACTATGTTCTTTAACTGCCACCTTGCACCTCACTGTGAATGCGCTCACATGCTTCTCCATCCTGCATCATGCTTGCCTCGCCGCGCAGCACCTAGCTGCTCGCTTAAATCGCTTGACCGCGCGGCAAGGAACCTTCGAAAGGCTTGAGGGGCATGTGCGCGCATAACCTCTTATTGTAAGCCGCCACGATGGGTGAGTCTTCCTTCATCCACCTTGTTATGGGCTTACGGCTGGGAGACGCACGCATCGACGGAGGCTTGCTATGTTCTGGCACAACGCTTACGGATGCACCCGCCACGCGCTGATTCCAGGGTTCCAGTCTTGGGTTACACCTCAAGGTTAGGGCTACAGCTCCAGTCGAAGACACGCGCATTGCCTACGCGGCCGCTACCGCCGCCTGTGCCTGCAGCCACGTGTTCGTGGGTACCGAGAGCCCACGCTACACGTGCTGAGGCTACTTGCCTCTTCTGGCCCGGTGCCAAGCTGAGGGCACTGCCTGCCTGCCTACCTGCCACGAAACCCACTTGCCCCACGTTGGGCGCCACTGTGGCAAGTGGGTTTCGTGGCAGGTTATAGAAAGGAAACCAAAGGTCACTTTACACGTTTATTCAACATGAGACACAGAAATATCAGGGAGTGAGTTCTTAAGGTCTCTAAGCACTTTGCACTGGTCACTTGGAAGATAGAAAGAAGGAAGTTACTGCCCTGGGCTTAGGCACGTCGCAGCACGTGGGCCGGCGTGAGGTTGCAGGGCAGGCAGCGGAGACCCCAGAGGTCACCATTGCAGTGCGTGGGCAGCACCACGCAGGGAAGAGAACGAGCGCGCGTCAGTCGCGCTCGCTGGCAGGTAGGCAGGCAAGGTCTTCGGCTTGGCACGGGGTCCGCAGAGGCAAGTCGCCTCAGCACGTGGCAGCGTGGGCTCTCGGTACCCACGAACCACGTGGATGCAGAACACAGGCGGCGGTAGCGGCCGTGTAGATAGTGTGCGGTACAGTCGCGCTCGCAGGTAGGCAGGCAGGCAGTGCCCTCAGCTTGGCACCGGGCCAGAAGAGGCAAGTAGCCTCAGCACGTGTAGCGTGGGCTCTCGGTACCCACGAACACGTGGCTGCAGGCACAGGCGGCGGTAGCGGCCGCGTAGGCAATGCGCGTGTCTTCGACTGGAGCTGTAGCCCTAACCTTGAGGTGTAACCCAAGACTGGAACCCTGGAATCAGCGCGTGGCGGGTGCATCCGTAAGCGTTGTGCCAGAACATAGCAAGCCTCCGTCGATGCGTGCGTCTCCCAGCCGTAAGCCCATAGCAAGGTGGATGAAGGAAGACTCACCCATCGTGGCGGCTTACAATAAGAGGTTATGCGCGCACATGCCCCTCAAGCCTTTCGAAGGTTCCTTGCCGCGCGGTCAAGCGATTTAAGCGAGCAGCTAGGTGCTGCGCGGCGAGGCAAGCATGATGCAGGATGGAGAAGCATGTGAGCGCATTCACAGTGAGGTGCAAGGTGGCAGTTAAAGAACATAGTTTATCTCGACAGTCATAGCGAGGCTGCCGAGAAGTATTAATGGCTGCCGGACTGCGCCGACAGACATACATAGTTAAAGAAAGCAATACATAGAAAACAAATAAGAGTTACAATCACACTGAGCACTTACCCGTTTATCTCGGGGTTTAGTATTTAGACGCCTGGGCTGGAGTTGGAGAAAGAGGTCGTGGAATGACTTGCGTGAGCTTATATAGTACATTACGACGGACGCCACTCCTACTCAAGCAATGACGTGTTCGTATTTGAAAGATTTAGGAATGTCACTCGTTTCTAGTGATGTGCGTTTTAATCGGTTTTTTAGAAAATCGACTACAACGCTACACAAGCCATATCATCCTTCTCACATTCCATGTATTGTTTCTTTGGTTTTCCTCTACTCTTAGAGCCATCTCAACACACATTCATACACATTCATACACAACATTTTCCTCATTCCTCCGCAACAAATGTCCATACCACGATAACCAATTACTACCAATACACGCATGATTATTTTAACATCGTTATCACCGATGGAAAAGGCCCTCAGCTTGTTCTAAAACATAACATATTTAAACGACATTTAATATCACACTTAAAGTAACCAACTTAAATCTTACAAAATCACAATTGAGTTAGACGATCTCAGCATCTAATAAGTCAAGCAAATTGCAATTAAGTGGTCCCACGTTCAGTCTGTGTCAAAATTTAATTTAGAGCTACCCCCCTCCTCTTTCCCCTCTCGGTTTTGCCTCCCCCCTTTCAGGGAGACACGGAATGATGCTGCGATTAATTCAAAATTTCAAATTGAGTTATCTGTATAATGTAGATTTAGTTGGAGTTGGTAGGTCGAGTGTAAATAAAAATCGTGTTCAAAACCTTCAATACCACCATCATCTGCCTAGCCTTTTCCCAAACTATCTTGGGGTCGGCTTCCAGTCTTACCGGATGCAGCTGAGTACTAGTATTTTTTACATGAAGCGACTGCCTGTCTAACCTCCACAACCCAGTAACTGTGTAATACGATACCCATTGGTAAGACTGGATGTCAGACTTTTAGCTTCTGACTACTCGTAAAGACTGTCAAAGTTCGACAAATGTCAGCCGGGACCAATGGCTTAACGTGCTTTCTGAGGCACGGAGGAAACTCGATATGTAATTATGGTCACCCATCCACAGACCAACCTCGGCAAGCACGGCTTAACCTTAAAGATTGACCTGGGCGGCTGTTATTATTTAGCCACGAGCTCCTCCAAAACCTTCAAACCCATGCACTATAGACGGTATGACCACTAAAAACCAAAGGACACACTGTAGGCACTGTAGCCCAATAAAATTATTGTTTCATTAGATTGTCTGCCAATAAAATTAATGTTTGATCGGCGAAGTTAGAAAGAGCAATTACAGTGACGTCAAATTACGGTTAAACTACGGTTAAAATCTTAAGGAAGTTAATGTAACCGGAAACCGTTTGTAGTTGCCTATTGCCAGCCCGAGAATAATCAAACTGTTTGCTTCCACTTTACTATGTTATTCATACCATATACTAGTGTCAACGGTAGTATTACTGGTTATTGATAGTAAAGACCTGAGTATAGGAGTAGAGGAAGACCAAAACAACGATGGATGGACCGTGTGAAGGATGAGATGGCAAGAAAGGACGTGTCTGATTAGATGACGAGTAAAAGAAAAGTATAGAAGAAGATATGCAGCGCCGACCCTAAATTAATTGGAATAAGGGCAAGAAAATGTCGATGATGAAGATGAGTTGAATTAGGTGAGGTTTTCTAGCTTCTTGACGTTCTGTTCCTCAAACAAAACCAGCCGGTGCAAAAAAAATCCAAATTATATATTTTTGGTCAATTTAATTTTATAAATAACTACTAACATAATTTTAAGATAACTTGTTACCAACAAAATATGGACTTTAGTCTGAAATAAACGAATTGAATCTGAACGAATATTATAAAGAGGAAAGATTTACCCACACCACCCAGAGGACAGTAACCCTATTTTTTAATAAAGTATTTTTTTCTGCATGTAAAAATTCAAAATTTAAGTTAGTACATACTTTGATTGTAATGTTTACTTTTGTTCGTGAGCTCATACTTGCACACTTAGTTTGAGGGCTTGAGGCGCTGCGTACTGAAACACAGGCTTTAAACCTAGTTCGGTAGCAGATGCTAAAAATAGACACAATGTCAGTGGTTAAATTTTTGTAATTAATATTAAGTAGCTTGTTGACAAATTGTGTGAACATACCAGGCCCCTCAGAAAGTATTGCGAAAAAAAGTTTTTATATATGGGAGACTGGCCAGTTATTATGTTTTTCGAAAATATGATTATTTATAAGTAAAAATAAGTAAGTTCCAATTTCAAAATTTCCCTCCACATTTTTTGCGAGTTAATTCAAAGTATTGTGTCTCACTGAAATATGGATCTGCGCCGGGAACATTTTAGAGCTATGATTTTATACGATTTCAAGTGTCGCCTGAAACCGGATGAATCGTACGATAGACTTCAAATGGCATTCATGGATGAAGGCCCTTCCAAGGCAACCGTGTATCGTTGGTATAACGAATTCAAGCGCGGTCGACCAACTTTGGGGGATGACGAAAGAAGCGGTCGCCCTTTGACGGCTGTTACCGAAGAAAACGTGCTAGCAGTGAAAAATTTAATCCAAGACAATAGGCGAATTACATATCAGGAGATTCAACACATATTGAAGATTGGATCGGGAAGCGTTCACGAGATTCTACACAGCCATCTTCGCGTGAGGAGGATAGTATCACGCTGGGTGCCGCACAACCTCACCGATGCTCAGAAGCAGGCCCGGGTGGAATGGTGCCGTGATATGCTTAACAAATTTGAAGCAGGCTCGTCTCGGCGTGTTTACGACATCGTTACAGGTGATGAGTCCTGGATTTATCAATACGACCCAGAAACCAAGCGCCAGTCGACTGTTTGGGTGTTTCAAAATGAGCCAACGCCTACCAAAGTGAAGCGATCTAGAAGCGGGGGTAAGATTTTGATCGCTAGCTTTTTTAATTTGACTGGCCACTTGGTATCAATTCCCTTACGGGATCAAAGAAGCATTAATGCCGAATGGTATACTTCCAAATGTTTGCCAGAAGTTTTCTCTGTTATAAGCAACAAGCGACCAAACACAGGGCTCCGCGGGCTACTGCTCCACCACGACAATGCACCTGCGCACACCGCACTCAAAACGAGGGACTTCCTGGACAGCACGCCAGTCAAACTCCTGGGTCACCCTCCTTACAGCCCTGATCTAGCACCGTGTGACTTCTTTTTATTCCCAAAAATAAAAAATCAGCTCAAAGGGATACAATTTTCGTCGCCGGAAGATGCGCTGGCTGGGTTCGAGCAGGCTGTAAACGAGGTGTCTGCGGCGGACTGGAAAAAGTGTTTTGAAAACTGGTTTAGGCGCATGAATCTTTGTATAGAGGCTGGTGGAAAGTACTTTGAAAAGATTTAATAAAAATATATGTACGTATAGAACAATTTTTTTTAGTTTCGCAAAACTTTCTGAGTGTCCCACGTATGTATATTTTTTCTGGTCTAATAAATAAATATTATTATTATTTTTGGGATGCGCTTTTGCTTCTCAGCTTACTGGTACTTTGAACTACATTTACGGGCCGAAACCAAAGTAAATGCAGCGTGTGGTGTGTTATGTTGAGTGTGTGTTGTAATTGTAAGAACCTATTTCGTTTTCATCAATTTGCATGAACTTTCTGACAATTCGACATGTATTTAAAATTGCAGCTTTTTGTAGGGTGATATAGAGTGTTTCTTTTAGTTTTAATAATTTGAGGCTATGGAGTAAGTGATTCGGGATAACACCTGTTGTGGAGAGGACGATAGGGACCACATAAACTTTTTCCTGGCACCATATTCTTGTTACTTCCTGTTTGAGTTCTGCGTATTTACTAATTTTCTCGGTGATTGTTTTTTGTATGTTGTGTGTGTTGGGTACTGCGATATCTATTAAGTAAGTGACTTTATTTATTTTATCTTGTAGTATTATATCTGGTCTATTGTAGTGAATTGTCCTGTCTGTGAGAATGGCGCGGTCGTAGAAAAGTTTATGAGTATCATTTTCGAGGGTAACTTGTGGTGTGTAATTGTAATATGGTTAATGTATGTTATGTAATATTATTATTATTCCGTTTATTCATTTCCATAACATATTTTTTACATTTTTAAATATTCTTACATAAAATCAATAAAAAATATAAAAACATTTAAAAATATAAAAATAGTAGCCCACCGGTATCGGGAACAGGGTCCAAGCTACCGGCGGTCAGGGCTCCAGAGAGAGGAACCTCCTAACAATACGAGCCGTGTCCAGGAGTACCGCTTTCTGAATCAAGCCCTTGATCCAGCTGCCTAACGAGAGCCTCTTCAGATATTGGTCGAGGCTCTTGGCAATTAGGCCATTGGCTGATACGACTATCGGCACAATGATCGCTGAGTCAACAGGCCACATGTCGACAACCTCGCGAGCCAAGTCAATATACTTGATTTGTTTATCTTTCTCGGCCTTCACGAGGTTCTCGTCATGTGGAACCGTTATGTCAACAATCATTGCGCACCGCTCTGATCGATCCATCACCACTATATCAGGCTTATTGGCTACAATAGTCCTGTCAGTGATGATGGATTGATCCCAATACAGTGTGATATTGCCATTTTCGAGAACTGGGTCGGGCACATACCTATAGTACGGCACTTCCGATTCAACAAGGCTGTATTTCAGAGCAAGTTGCTGATGGATAATCCTGGCTACAAGGTTGTGTCTATGCAAGTATTCTCCGTTAGCTAGACGAGAACACCCGGAGATAATGTGACGGATCGATTCGCCCGGACGGTGGCATGCCCGACATATGTCAACCGTGCCATCCTTCACAATAAATTTCCGGTAGTTTTTCGTCATCATAACTTCATCCATAATTGCACAAACAAAACCTTCGGTTTCTCCAAAGAGTTCCCCGGAACGTAGCCAGGCTACGGACGCTGCATGGTCTACATCAGGCCCATGCAGGGCACTGAAGTAGCGTCCGTGAAGCTCCTTACTCTGCCATACTTCCCTGCGGTCATTAGTGTCAAGCACTGCAGGTTTGCGCCAGTTCTCTTTAGCCAAGGAGAGCGGGGTGAGGGCCTTGTCCATCGCGACCACATCTCGATGCATCCCCACGTCGGCTTCTAGGAAATATTCCCTGAGACTGCATATCTCGCGATTGTGGAGAGTCTTGGCGTTTAAAAAGCCTCGACCTCCACAACTCCGCGGGATATACAGTCTCATAACCGAAGAACGTGGGTGATGCATTCGATATGCCGTCAACAATGTACGGACCTTCCTATCCAGGGCGTCTAGTTCTGTTTGAGTCCATTTGAGTACGCCGAAAGAGTACATCAAAACCGGCATGACCCAACCATTGAAGGCACGCACCTTATTTCCGCCTGATAAAAGACTATTAAATACTTTTCTCAGGCGGCCAAAGAAGCGCTCCTTCAACGATTGCTTCACGTCAACAGCATTGATGCCCAGCGCTTCCGACATACCCAAATACTTGTAGGTTTCGGTTGCTGAGAGGGATCTAAGATTTATGGAATCTGAGAGCTGGTTATTATTATTATTATTATTATTTGTTTGTTTGCATAGAATAGGCTCCGAAACAACTGGTCCGATTTGAAAAAATCTTTCAGTGTTAGATTGCCCATTTATCGAGGCTATAGGCTATATATCATCACGCTACGACCAATAGTAGTGTAGCAGCAATGAAAAATGTTGCGAAAACGGGGAAATGTGACGAAAACAACGTTGCGCCGGACAGCTAGTATTTAATAAAACATTCAATTCATTCTTAGAATCCTCATCAAAATATTTTTAAAACCATCCCAAACATATCAAAAACAATTTCCAGATAAACGAGGAGCGTTAAAACGAACGTGTGGACTCCATGATCGTAAAGTTCACCGAAGGAAGTCTGAGCTGAATTTTAAATGCTATCGACATGACCTGCATCTTGCAACGACCTACCATATTCATTCATTTCATACCAACGTTTGACGTGTTGGCTTTCAGAACGGGAATGCATGAACGGGAAAACAATACGCTTGCATTCACAGAATGGGTGGGCAGGCGTGTATTTGTGGTCGCGAGTTACCTATGTCTCGGTTGGGAGAACCTTTTGCTACTATTTGTCGAGCCTAAAAAACCCAGGTTACTGAGAAATTATTATTCAATTAAAACCTAGGGATCGTCATCTCCAACACTCCTCGCTCAGTACTCGTGCTTGCAAAGACTTGACTTGTGGGGCAGTCAAGCAATATGAAAAATACTATCTCATCATCTGCCTAGCCTTTTCCCAAATTATCTTGGGGTCGGCTTCCAGTCTAACCGGATGCAGCTGAGTATCAGTATTTTACATGAAGCGACTGTCTATCTGACCTCCACAACCCAGTAACTGGGTAATACGATACCCCTTAGTAAGATTGGATGTCAGACTCTTGGCTTCTGACTACTCGGAACGACTGACTAAGATCTACAAATGACAGCCGGGACCAACGGCTTTCCGAGACACGGAGGAAACTCGGTATGTCATTATGGTCACCCATCCAGGGACCAACCTTGGCAAGCACGGCTTAACTGCGGCTCTTATTATTTAGCCACAAGGTCCTCCTCGACTATCTGTGATACTGATCTGGCCGGGAATAAACTGCAGAAATAATTCAGTGACAAGTTTTTTGAGACTTTCTTTCATTCATCTAGTTGTTGAAATCGTGACTGCTGAGCATGAAGTCCAGGGTTCGATTCCCGGGTAGGGCTCACTGTCATAACTCAGTAGCAGCCATGGAGTCTGGATTTATGCCCGGTTGATGGCAATAGAGTGTGTCGATCAATGTGGCGACACTTGGGGGAGGCCTATGTCCAGAAGTGGACGTCTTTCGGCTGAAATGATGATGATGATGATGGCAATAGGCTCGCCCCATATTACAATAACTGGCGAAATGTGGGTGTAGTATTAGGCACACCTCTGCCAACCCTTTGCGAATTACAGGCGTGACGTTATGTTATGTAATTTTGAAAAACATTCTTTTCTTTTGTTTAAAAAAAAACATTGCCGCACACCAGCAATTTCTCCAGTGGGTGTCGTAAGAGGCGACTAAGGGACTTGCCAGAGAATGGGCAGCAGCGTTCTCTGTGCTTTTGTAACAACCGTACTGCGATCGCCAACCCTCCTGCCAAGCGTGGCGATTATGGCAAAACCCCCCAAAATATCAATGAGGCGTCACTTGGGGGAGGCGTATGTCCAGCAGTGGACGTCTTTTGGGCTGAAATGATGATGATGATGACACAAACAGCCAGACCCGGAACATTTATCTGAAGGCCATTCAAATATTTATTTCGTGCGGGGATAGAACCCGCGACATGCATTGTCCTTACTATTCTCGCTACGTAGAATCTATAAATAGGTGTCTGGGTGAGATTTTTTAAATGTATGTCTCTCGAGTTAGCAACGTATTGGTTGAGATTTTTCATACCAATAAAACCATCTACAAAAAGACAGACTATAAAAGCGTAGAAAATGTTTACGAAGCTCTTTAATGTACCGATAGATACCGTTGTCTATTTCCTGGACACGAGTCGTGATTCTACATTGAAATGTTATCACTAGAACATACTAAACCAACAATGCAGGACGATAGAAACAATATCGCCTCGTGTAAGATCGTAAAGCTCGCTTCGGAGCCTCGTGTAATAAAGTGCAAGCTCTAGCTTCATTGTGGACTGCAGGCTTCCATTATTTTGTTTCTTTAGAAGTACATTAAGATATACGACACTGCTGATAAATTGGAAGAGTAGCAGTGATTTGAGTATTGTGTATGGTTTATTGCCTTGTTAATGACTAGCATACGCCACGGCTTCACCTGCTTTTTGATCAGTAATTGTCCCATTGGATCAACTACCGGGATAAAGATATAGCGACCTACAAAAAGCAACTTATAACAAAAAGTACTACAGCGCCATCTATGAACGAACTGAAGAATTAATATGGTCTGAATCTCACAAGCAAAGTTTACTTTGACGGGCAGTTGCCTACCAGACATAACACCTGTCTGGTCGGAGGATCCTCTCTTTTCAATGGAGTATCGAGGAACTTTACACCCTGTTCCTCATACCCCTTAAAAGGTCGCTTATGTGCTATTCCAGACTTTTATTTATCCCTGTCCCAAATTTTATCCAAAACCATTCAGTAGTATTGCGTGAGAGAGTTACAAAAATCCGCACAAGTCCTCACAATCTTTTCCATTTATAATATTAGTAGGATTTGCACTGTTTTAAACTTTCACCGTTTTTATCTGAACTTATACAGTCACTTACAGGATATCTTGCATAATTATTTATTGATTTTAGTTCCCGATATTTCAACGCTGCTGTTGCAAGCGCCATGATCCGGGGATAACTGGAGAATGCGGGTGGACGGAAAGTAAATAAAAGAAAAGAAGAAGAAGAAGAAACCATGGAAGAAAGATCGTGAACCTTGGAAGATATCCATTAAGTGATAGTATAAGTTTAGTAGACTATGGTCGTGCTGTTCTACAAACGATGGGGCACTTAATATCGTTTCCTGTTGTTTGTTCATTACAAGAACAGGGCCTCAAGTCTGCTATTACAATAGTGTCAGAATGGCCTGTCATTGCTTTCATAATTTTTGATTTTGACAAGTTTGGTAATCTATACTTATCTATACTTAATATTATAAAGCTGAAGAGTTTGTTTGTTTGAACGCGCTAATCTCAGGAACTACTGATCCGATTTGAAATATTCATTCGGTGTTAGATAGCCCAATTATCGAGGAAGGCTATAGGCTATATATCACGCTATATATCACGCTACGACAAATAGGAACGGAGCAGCAACAAATAATGTTTAAAAATCGGGGATTTAATTTTGCTTTTGAGAGCTTCCGCTGCGAGCGCTGCGTAAACGGTTAAAGTTTCGCAAAAATCATGTATGACAGAATTGTTTCCCTTTAAAAGTTCAAAAAAAAAGTCCGCGGCAGCATATGTCTATCTGTTAAAGTTGACTCACCATAACTTTTTTACCCTAACCAAAATTATGACGATGTTTATAAAAATAGCAGACATGAGGCACTGATGGATGCTACAGAAGGCATCAAACTTGTGGTTCATTGTCAGGTCAGACAATAAGGCTGGGCCGACACAATTAAGATCGCCAACCAACCTGTTGGTTGGTTGGCTATCGCTAAGTAGAAGAATAATATAGTTGAGTAGCATGACATTAAAACCTTTAAAACGTCATTTGAACACGACGAAGCTAAACCACAATTTAAGAATTTCTTAAAATTTTAAGCAAATCTATCTACTGTGACAATTGCTTTTAAAGCGTTTTCATCAGAGACTGACAACAAAATAGAAAAAGAAATCGGTAGCGTTTTGATTCTATATTTGAAAACAAAAACTGCAGCATTAAAACAGCACAACTGCAAAACAAAGGCCCGTTTCACTGCGCCCCAACGTTTTAATACTATTAAAATGTTTTAAACAAAATGCAAGTCAGATCTTCTTGGAGATAAATAAAAGCTGCAATACACTGGCATGCATATGCAGCGGGCTTGTAATTACTCAGTCGGCAGCGTCCACTAATGCGCTGTAACTTGCGGAATTGCTGCGAATCCCTCAGACGTATCTACGGCTCCTAGGATATTTATTATGTATTTTCTTGAATTCTAGTGCTGGTTGTATTTTGTGGGGTTGTTGGGGTCTGTTCTTGGAATAGTAAGTCTATGGCGTTTTTTGACTGGTTATAGTAGCCAGTCGCGTTGCATTTGTCGGCCTTACCATCGTTTATCGTTCAGTTTATTTTTAAGTCAGCTTCATCTCTGTACTTTTTTCTAGTTTCAAAAAATCTAAGCCTCCGCGTTCCGGAAATACTAATTAAAAGATTTTTAATTGATTTTTAATTTAGTATTTCCGAAACTCCCATAAATTCTCCAAAATATTGAAACTACTATAAACAGTAGAATAATCTTTCAAGGCTACAATTAAGTTCTGACGTCAGTTATTTTGTAGGTGTACCTATCACACAAAATTAGGAGGACCATCATCTATTTAGTCTTTTCCTGAATGAGAAAATTTGGGGTCGGCTAAATACCAGGATTTTATATGGAACGTCATTGCCTACCCAACCTCCACAACCCAGATAGTAGAGGAGAAGAAGATACCCCATGCTAAGACTAGTTATCAGACTTTCGGGCCACTAACTACCTGTAACGACTGTCAAAGGTCTGCAAATGACAGCCGGGACCAATGGCTTAAAGTGCTTTCTGAGGCACGGAGGGAACTCGTTATGTATTTTGGAGATATCCATTCACAGACCGACCTTAGAAAGCGCTGCGTAACCTTGAAGATCAACCCTTGCGGCTGTTATTATTTAGCCACGAGCTAAAATGACGAGTATATTTAATCTCGTCACAGTTTTTTTTTATGAGTAGGTTCGTTCTACGTTTTGTAGTAAGCAACGACTTATTGTCAGGCCTACGATGTCCTCCCATACTTTAGTACTAATGCCGTAACAGAAATATTGTAAAACCAAATGATTTTAAAAGAGTAACCATGGAGTTTCTTGCCGGTTCTTCTCCATAGGAAACGACCAACCCGAACCGAGCACCTTTTTGCCGACGTTTTATAAGTGCCCCTGTAGGCCTATGTAAAATAAAAATATTTTGATTTTGTCACTTTTTTGTCATCAAACTGATACGTTTGCAGAACTTATAAAGCACCATTACTCAAGATTTACGCGTTTTCCAAGCAAGTTGGGATGTGAACTGATTGGTAGCGAAGTTAGCTGGGCCGATGCCAAGTTTCCATACACCAGTTAAATGTTAAAGACTACTTGTCGGGGCCGCTGAGATGGTTCAGTGGTTTCGGAAATATCATTTATTACATTTCGGTTTACAGTTGCATTAAAATTTTAAAAGATTGCTGGTGTTAACTCCAATTTATGGCATAATGGAAGAGTCGTAGTTATTTGACGTTCTTTAGAGAGACCAAAATCTAGCAGTGGACTGGTCAAAGCTGATGATGGCTATAGTTATTTCATCTATAACCTTGTGATTATTACTTCTATATTCTTTTGCCCGTTTTTAGGGTTCCGTACCCAAAGGGTCAAACAGGACCCTATACCTAGCTGAGCGTTCGCTGAGCGTCAGTCCGTCGGCCACCAGGCTGTATCTCATGCACCGTGATAGTTAGCCAGTTGAAATTATAAATATTGAAAAGTTCTATACAGCGATGTAATAACAAATACTAAAAACAGAATGAAATAAATATTTGAGGGGGCTCCCATACAAAAAAGTACGTTTTTTAAAAAAATAATGGTAAGGAAACCCTTCGTGCGCGAGTCCGACTCGCACTTGGCCGGTTTTTTACTTCTTAGTGACACCTTAATGCGTACCTAAATGTACGTACGCTGCAGTATCTTCAACTTTTAGGGCGGAACTGATCGATTTCCGCTTAAATTTAGTTATTCATTTAGGTATCACACAGTGTTGACGCTTGAAGTTGCTAGGCTAGTTTCGTCCAGAATAAAGCAAAAAATATCTAAGCATATCCAGAATAAACCAAGTAATAGCCTTGAGTTTCCCAGCCAGCTAGTGGTAATCTGGTTGCTACGTATTAAGTGTAGCTCTACGCCGAATGAGTAATTCGTAGCAGTCGTAGCACCCCGCTACGAACATTTTTTTGGGCTATCCTATGTAATTTTATTGCTTTAACAAAGTAATAATAAAAAAACAACAATAAGTTAACATCATCATCATCATCAGCCTATAATGTTCCCACTGCTGGGACACAGGCCTGGCCGTGGGCTGTAATCCACCACGCGGGCGTGTGCGGGTTGGTAGATGTCACAAGTCTTAATTTTTTTTTAGCCTATTTATAGGACAGGCCATCCATATTCTAGGATATGCCATAGTTTCCTCGCGATGTTTTCCTTCACCGTTTTTGAGGGCAGCGGTGATGAAATAATATAAATTACACAAAGTAATGCGCCTGCTTGTGGGTTCGAACCCACGGCTTACTGCTCGTAAATCGGGGCTGCCACCACTGGGTCACCGCTGCTCTCAATAAGTTAACATTTAATTGTAAAAGCTAATTTGTCGATAAAGGCAAAACCCCCCAAAATGTCAATGTGACGACACTTGGGGGAGGCCTATGTCCAGCAGTGGACGCCTTTTGGGCTGAAATGATGAAGAATGATGATGATGAACGTAATCGTAATGCGATTAGAGCCAGTTTTCGAAGAAAAGTTTTGAAAAATGTATTTCATCAGACAATAAGCCTCCTATTCGAGCTTGTTTGCGAAAAGACTGCAAAATCAGCAATAATTTATACGAAACTTTTTCAATAAATATTTAGTTTGTAAAGCCTACTTATGAAGTATCTACAATTCAATATAGGCACTTATTTATATTTTCTTGTAAAATACTGATAAAGGCTCAGTGGCACAAAAGTTATAAAACCGATTGTGGAATGCCGGTCGTAGGTTTTAACCCAGCTTAGCTAAATAGCTCGCTCTTTCAATCATAATTGTAATAATCTACAAAGAGTTACGCAGAGGAGTAGAAACGTGACAGTACATCCACATTTTGCCAGCTACGTTAGAGTCCCATCCAATGGGGGACGAGCCGATTGCCATCAAGCCGGCACAAATCCAGACTCCATGGCTGCTACTGAGAAATTTCTGACGGCATGACCCAATAACACAATTTAGCTAGTAACAGTGCTGCGGTTACGATATCGTTAGTGGAGGTAGCTATGCCAGGCTTCTTCCGACCCCAAGACATTGTCGGAGGGCTAACCTAAACCTAACTTAAACCTAAATGAACTTAACTAATACGTACAATACACACTCACACCCACACCCACCAACACACACACACACAAACACCCAAAAACCTACTCGCATACACCACACAATAAGTGCGCTCCTTTACACCTTTATGTTTCGTTTTGTTATATTTTCTCTTTTTTTTTATTCTGTTTTTCAATTGCATACCCTGTTTAATGTTAAGAGGAAGAGCGGAGACACCTAACAAAAGCATCTCTTTGCTTAGTAGGTGATCTCAATATCATGTATTTTATTGAATCATGTAATTGAAATAAACATTTTTATTATTTTTTATAACACTTTGCCCGTCCAGGGAATCGAAATCATGACCTTATGCATGCGCATTTGCTAAATAGTGTTACGTCGTTTGCTGTACAAGAATATTTTAGGATTACGTTCGAGTCAAGAATGATCCAGTATGTCTAGAAGAATCGAGAATAATCCTAGAATGTTCTACAATGGAAATGTCTAGAAAGTTCGAGAAAGTTCCCGACCTTTCTGGAATTTTCTAGAAGGATTGGTTCCACTATGGAGCTATCTGGAAGGTTCAAGAAGGCTGTAGAATTTTCTCGAAGGATGGGTTTCCCCTAAGGAACTACCTAGACATTCACGGAAGTTGTGGAAGTTTCTCGAAGATGGGTCTTAATATAATAATAGACGACGGGTTAGCGGAAGGGGAGTCTGATTTTGGCTCGGAACGAAACGATCGAAGTGCGATATCTAAGTGAATAGTAATCAGTTTGTGTAATTGTGATTAAGTTATAAGTGTTTGTGTTGTTTAGTGATAAATAAAGATTTTTAGTGTTTAATTGGTAGTGTGATAATTTATCCTATAACCAGCTCGTAACAATAGAATAGTTTTTGTCCCTACAGTAAATTCCCGTAACATAATTTCTGACATCAACGTGGCTTCCGTGAGCAAAATCTACTAAATTACTAAAGGAAAAAATACTTTTAACAAGCTCTTGTTACGCTCTGTTGTTTGAGGTAACAGGGGCGCAAAATGTCACGGGTTCTTACCCCGGCTTATGTAAAAGTGCTCGAGTTTCTTTAATGATGTTATTTTGTTGGCTTTTCACCCCTTTTCACACCCACCCTTACTTTCAGCTTTTTATCGAGGTGTAATATAAAGTACTTACGTTTTCAACCCCAATGTGGTTTCGTTAAAGTGCTAGGGCAACTTTGCGTGTTAATTTTGTCTAGATTTCTAAGTGAAAACATGCATTAATTCATTATCATCAACATTTCAGCTGAAAGACGTCCACTGCTAGACATAGGCCTCCCCCAAGTGTCGCTACATTGACATAAGGGGGGTTTTGACATGATCGCCACGCTTGGCAGGCGAGTTGGCGATCGCAGTACGGTTGTTACAAAAGCAAAGAGAACGCTGTTGCCCATTCTCATGTGAGTCTCTTAATTAACCGCCTCTTACACCCACGGGAAGATATGGGATGGTGCTATTCTTTACGTCCAACACCGTACAGAGCTTTACGTCCGACACCGTACCGAGCTCCGACACCATAAACTCAAACTCAAAGCATTTATTTCAATTAGACCATTACAGGCACTTTTGAAAGTCAAAGCACAAAAAAAAAAGAACGCGAAGCTACAGTCCCAGTCACAAGATATAATAACTTGTGAAAGTACTGTAGTTGCCCAAGCGTAGATCTCTATGGAGAAGAATGGGCAAGAAACTCCATGGACACTCTTTTAAATCAAAATATGTTACAAAATTTTGGTTACATCATTCGTGTTGAGAATTACTAGTATGTGAGAACGATGTAGAAATACGGGCAAGTTAAGAGCGTCCGGAGTAAAAGACGAAATCAATAATTCGAAAATAAAGTTAAAAATAAAATAATTAAAATAAACCGTGGCAGCCAAGAGATGACCAGTCACAACTGACAGCGCCCGTTCACGAACATGACGCATGTATCAGCCATCATTCAACTCAACCATATTGAAGGGAACTAAACAGAGAAATACAGAGCATGCATTAATTATTTTGACAAAATCTTATTTCCTCGGGAAAATATTCTAAGTTTATCCAATAGTAATTTTTCAGTGGCATTTATTCAGAGTTGATGGCAAAGTGCTCATACTATTATACCCGTTAAAAATAAATGGCGTGGGTGTACTCAAAGCACACCTCTACCTAACCCTTCAGAATTTGCAAGCGTGATCATGTTGCAATAATTATTGCTGATGTCCTTCAGAAAGGTCAAGAAAATGCTTGCACTGACTGGACGAACAGGTTCACTCAAAACTTTTCTTTTCAAAACTTTTTGAAGACAGAACCACACGGTTCTTACTTCAAAAGACGACCTCATACACTAATCTTCATTCTCTTCATGTAAGTTGACTAAGATTACCTATGTCTGGATTTTAAAAGAGACAGTGACCTCTAGAACTCGCAGCCGCCGTGCATGTATGACCAGGTGGCCTACCATGACGTCTTAAAACATTATTGTTTTACTTACTCCTTTTCCAATGTGGGAAAGAGATGGCGCTAGACATCCTGTGTAGCTCCGTCTCTTTCACACACTTAAATAACAGTCAAACAATACTGGTTAAAGACGTCATGGTAGGACAGCAGATGTATGAACATGAACGAAGTAAAGGAGTATGTAAAGATCGTAGTAGGTGGCTATTCTCATTTGTAGAAATTAGGTATTAAACCCATTTCGGCTGTTGCGCATACTACACTTTATAATCCCTACACCCAAACAGTTTTATAAGCGAATCAAAAAAATACTTATAAACTAACCAAATCACTTATCTACCCAAGACAATTCAACCTCAGTAAACCGACGTTCGTCATATCAAAAAAGGTACTCAACTTAATCATAATTTATAACTGAAAATCCATCATTTCTGCTGCTCTAATAAATGAGTTCTGTTGCGCACCACTTAAATCTGTTCTAACACCATTAATAATTTACTCGAATACCTTCAGAACTGTAATATTGAGTAAAATGAGTGACTGGGGTAGACGAACGACTTTTTTTTTAGGATGTGAAATCATGAAATGACTTCTCCCGCTCTGAGCGGAGCGGAAGGGAGTGTCAGACTTGACTGACTAAAACCCATCCACGTTCCTTCTTAGCCCTTTGTGTTCCAGGGCCACGGTATCTCTTTCGAACAACCCGCAGCCCTGGCAGGTAGACGAACGACTTAAGTAAGACTTTCGGGTCAATTTTGGGTTCGATTCCAACAAAAAATGTCGTGGGCAAATTTTACAGGTGCATTTTTAGACTCGGCTTATTTTTTAGAATATTTCAGTATCATATAAATTAGCCAATTTAAGTTGCTATTTTATTGGACAAAATAGACTTAACAATAAAAGCAAAGGATGGTTCACGACTGTGAATCACATTGATCATTAGATTACTACATTTACAAACATCCTAAAAGCCAGTGGAAAACGAAAGTAAATAGAACACATATAACTATTTCGTCGAATATATAGGAAGCACCATATACAAAACGTTCATAACAAAACATCACTCCTGTCGGTACTCCCCAAAATGGGCTAAGCAGGTAAAAGTATTTATCATCCATCTTTAGCCCTTTCCCAACTATACAGGGGTCGGCTTCCAGTCTAACCGGATGCAGCTGAATACCAGTACTTGACATGGAGCCTCTGCCTATCAGACCTCTATTACCCAGTTAGTACCGAGAAATACGATACTCTTTGGTCACACTGGTTGTCAGACTTTCGGGACACTGACTACCTGTAACGACTGTTAAAGATCTACAAATGACAGCCGGGACTAACGGCTTAATGTGCTTTACGAGGCACGGAACAACCTCGGACGGTAATGGATGGACACTAATCCAAAGACCAACGTAAGCAAGCACGGCTTCACCTGAAGATTGATCCGAGCGGCTTTTTATTTGGCCACGAGCTTCTCCTAGGTTGTAGGTCTGCAATAGCCAACCTATAATGAATAACCCATACAAAGAAAAAGTGTTCTGTCGGTGGTCTACTCATTCCCTAAGAATTCTTGCAGGATCGATAACTGTCAGTATTTTGTCTAGTTACAACAATTTGTTAACGTCTTTTACTATTGTTATTACTTTGATTAATCAGTCTGAATGTTTGAGTGAACTGCAAGCTTGTAGTTTTCATCTTACAAGCAATCAAGACGTCTGAATTAAATCTGGGAATGTTTTGTGGTGCCAAATAATGGATGAATCTAAATTAAATCTTGTTGTCTTTTAGTAGGATTCAAATTGTTTTGGTGTTTTCAAGCATTTTAAATTCAGTTGACCTTTTGTCTGCTGGTTAGAACTTACAAGTTTGATATTCAGCAAGAGTCATACAACATAAGATCCATATGGTATTTCAAACATGATCATAACGGGGTAAGCTGGGGTAAATGGATAAACATGTCTGACCTAACAATCGAATCCAAAAACATACTTGCCAGTATTTGCGCTTGCAAGATTGTGACTTCTACGATGGTCTCTAAGAGCGGGCTAAAACTTAGCTCAGCTTAGCTCAGGCGCACTTTATCCAAAAATAAACTTTATATAAGTATAAAGTTAATGTGCACATTTGTACCAGCGCCTTATCAAGCGTATCATACCAAAAAGAACATTAGCTTTATGAAAATAAACTTAATGTATCAGATACATAGACATAGATAACTAAATAAAAATTGCATCACAGCTTCCCATATTCCACCGAAATCGTTATTTTCAATCCGAAAAATCGTATTCTCCTGTACCAAACTTTTTACGAGGCTACCCTAATGTATTTTTAGTTCAGCCCCGTTCGAACTTCCCTTATAATCTGCACTTACTAGATTAACAAACACAGTCTCGATACATAGGCGAAACTGAATTCTGCTATAACGTATCCGGTATATTGTATTTTTATTTTGTAGCTTGCGTGCGTATTTTTTTTCTGGTATTTTTTTCGGGAAATACTTTTCCGATGTACTTATTATTTTGTTGGCAAGTTTTGTGGGTTTCCTTGTTGTTATTTTGTCGGCAGTTTATGTTGTTTATTGTTGTGGGAGCTTAGAACAAAATAATTTTATTAATGTGTATCATGAAATGGCTTTAAACTGGCTTCAACTAAGTACCAAATTTTTGCATCGGCTTGAGTTTCAGTAACAGTATATCACTTAATTGAAAGAAGTACTTAATTGAAATCAACGCATTTCACCTGAAACAAATGTGACGAGAATATCTTCTAAACACTTACTCATCTCAACTTAACACATAATAAGTGTACTTCCAACTACAAAGATCCTAACCTTCTCCATTCATGTAAAACTACAAAACGGGCAAACCTTGGACACCATCTTTCCTTCAACATGTTAACAAGATGCCCTTCAAAGAACACACTGTCCATTCCTAACAACGTTGCCCAACTTAACGGACTTGATCCAGGATAATCTGACCTCCTCAGGGATCTATCTGTGAGCAATAAGGAGGAAACTTTCCTTTCTCCCGACCTTCGGTGTAATTAATTGGATGGATCCTGTTGTTTGACACCTGTGTCTTTACTTGTAAGGGTAAATGATGTTTGTGTTCTTGGTATGGGGGTATGTATGGAGTCGTTTTATGAATTGTTTTTGAAGGGTATTGAATGGTGGGTTGGTGGTTTGTAGTGTATTTAATTAGGTTGGCCGTATTGTAAAATTTAACGTGACTAAAACACACCATGCACCACATAACATCAATATAACATCACACCTGTGTTTCCCGAAGGTCTGACCAGAATGGGTACCCAAGAGTACACCCACTTTTCGTCAGTGATGTTTAAATCTTATGTAATAGGGGGCGGGCCTTTTGCTATCAACCGGGTAGACTAGTCAGTGGCTACTACTTAGAAATTCATGATTCCCGACCCGGGAACCGAACCCAGGACCTTATGCTCACCAGTCGTGTTTATGAAATAGGATAGTTTTAATTCCCGTAGTACAATCCCGTAAGATAATTTCTGACATCAACGAAGACGAAACCATGCGCAAAATCTGGTTCAACCAGTTCTTGTTATCATGCACTGAGTTACAAAAAAAAACCTAATATTGTGAACTTTTAAATCAAAATTCTACCTTTTTTATCTATACCAATATGATAAAGCTGAAGAGTTTATTTGTTTGCTTGAACGCGCTAATCTCAAGACTACTAGTTCGATTAGAAAAAAATATTATTTCAGTGTTAAATAGCCCAATTATCGAGGAAGGCTCATCATCTGCCTAGCCTTTTCCCAAACTATCTTGGGGTCGGCTTCCAGTCTAACCGGATGCAGCTGAGTAACAGTATTTTACATGAAGCGACTGCCTATCTGACCTCCACAACCCAGTAACTGGGTAATGCGATACCCCTTGGTAAGACTGGATGTCAGACTTTTGGCTTCTGACTACTCGTAACGACTGTCAAAGATCTGCAAATGACAGCCGGGACCAACGGCTTAACGTGCTTTCCGAGGCACGGAGGAAACTCGGTTTATAATTATGGTCACCCATCCACGGACCAACCTCGGCAAGCACAGCTTAACCTTAAAGATCGACCCATGTGGCTGTTATTATTTAGCCACGAGCTCCTCGAGAAAGGCTATAGGCCATATATCATCACGCTACGATCAAAAGGAGCGGAGCAGCAATAAAAATATTGCAAAAACGGGGAAAATGTGACGCAGACAAAGTTGCGCGGGACAGCTAGTTTGTATATAATCTTCAAAAGTGTGCCGAAGAGATTGGAAGAAAAAAACCTGTTGTGGCCGATCCCAAGTGAAATGAGACAGGAAGAATGTAGGAAGATGATGATGATGATGGGAACTCCTAAATAGAATGGGTTGTTCACAATGCATAATCACTGGGTTCACTAAATTGCTGACGCTCAGTGAATATCACATGCTATTATTATCTAACTGCAACATTGGCAGCCCTCCAGGGGTTAGACTTGACGGGGACTATTTCCTAAGAAAAACTTAAAGCAACATAACAGTTAGTGCTCCTTTAGTAAATTCTCTTCCTCCACGCATACAAGCAACAAGAAAAGCATATATTTCATAAAGCACCGACGTCAAAATATTTGCGAAAGGTAAGTGCAATGCGTCACGCAGTTGCATAAAATGTAACAGGCAACCGTCGATAGTTTGGTTTAGAATGTCAGAAATGAATCACTGATGACTGGGTCGGAAATCTCTTCATACTATGCCTAATTGCCTATAGCATTCTATTTTTCATGTATAACGCTATTTGTTGTTGAACTTGTGAAACTTGATCTACAATTGACCGCCGTCCGGGACCAACTCGTTAACGTACTTTCCGAGGCACGGAGGAAACTCGGCATGTAATGGGTTGTCAGTTTGTCACCCCTCCACGGACCAACCCAGGCAATCCCGGCTTAACCTGAAGATCAACCCAAGTGGCTGTTATAATTCGTACAGGACCAATTTATTTCAATGTGACCAACCATTTTTTCTTCTTTTTTTAATTTTACGTCGTTTTGTTTCGGGTTGATCTTTAAGGTTAAGCCGTGCTTGCCGAGGTTGGTCCATGGATGGGTGACCAACATACCGTGGTTGCTGCGTGCCTCGAAAAGTACGTTAAGCCATTATCCCGGCTGTCATTTGTAGATCTTTGACAGTAGTTACAAGTAGTCAAAAGCCAAAAGTCTGACATCCAGTCTTACCAAGGGGTGTCGTATTACCCAGTTACTGGGTTGTGGAGGTCCCATAGGCAGTCGTTTCATGTAAAATACTGGTACAGCTGCATTCGGTTAGACTGGAAGCCAACCCCTAGATAGTTTGGGAAAAGGCTAGGTAGATGATGACATCGTTTTGTTTAATTGTTCATTTAATTTTAATCATTTTATTTTGTCCTGTGCGTACTTTTTCTTTCTTTTCTTTCTATTATTTAGTCACGATAGTATTGAGATATTAATTAGAAGTATAAATAAATAATTTTAATAACACTAAGTAAATTAGTTCGATGATCGCTTCTTCTGTATAAACTCTACAAAAGATGATATCAATTTTCGGTATTGTTTATCAATTTTCTTTGTTGTCCACGCATGTCATATTAGCAAAACCAAGATATCCACATTTCAAAAACCCAAACCATATGCGTAACCATTCAATTAGGGTAGAAAACCATCCCTTGGCCACATGTAATAGAAAGATTGCCCACAGTGCCCTTACCCTGCTAGCGCGATGTGTTATAAAAATTGCAATGTTTTCATGTACGTGAGGGGAATGGAAAATATGGGGTGCTTTGCCAATGGTTGTTGATGTTGATAACCATCCTTCGTGATGATTGAGGGGTTAACGAACTTTGTGTTGAAGGAAGATTGTAAAATGGAATAATCTTAACGGGGTCTTTTCATTAAGATATTAAAAAAATCTCATCGAGAAGCATTACTGGCCTAAATGTGGAGACAAATTAAATAAAAACACTGGCAATATAAGTGTATTTTAGTATTTCCATCAACAAAGAGAGAAAAGTTGGCTCACTAGGTCGTACGTTGTCGTCCCAGGCAAGAACTTTACTTTGTGGGTACTATTTCAGCATCACTGGTCTCAAAACGGCGAAAGAAAACAAATAAAGAAAATGACATGATTTTCCTAGAACCAAACATTCAAAAACAGTTTTATTTCTTCTTTGCATATAATTTACATTTTTAAATATTCCACAAAAAGTAGCCCACCAGTATCGGGAACAGGGTCCAACCTACAGGCGGTCAGGGCTCTAGAGAAAGGAACCTCCCTAACAATACGAGCCGTGTCCAAGAGTACCGCTTTCTGAATCAAGCCCTTAATCCAGCTGCCTAACGAGAGTCTCATCAGGTATTGGTAGATGTTTTTGTTATAATATGTATATTAGACAATATACCAACTATGACGTCACTATGCCTATAATTATAATCGAAATGTAATTCCGTCCGTCTTTTGTTGTTCAGTCAATCAATCTGCGGATATCGGTATAATTAACAAAATACAACGTGATGATACTATTGAAACCATCCTTTGTATGGGGGATGAATACTAAAATGGTGCCTTGGTTACGGGTTAATGATTGCAGGTAGTTTGGTAAAGATTTTCGCTCCAGAGCCTTGAACATCGTCGCCGAGTTGCCAGCTTATCGGTTTTTTATCGGTTACATTTCGGGGAGTGTGCGATGGAATTGCATGATCTGATTCCGGCTAGCCCGTTTCATCATCGGACTACCAGACGTACGGCGATGCGCTATCGGAACTTGGTGGACATCCCACACATACGCACTAAGAGTTTTGAGAATACTTTTTTAATGCGTACCGCTAAGGAGTGGAATTCCCTGCAGGAGTCTGTGTTTCCCGATAGCTACAATCTAGGGGTCTTTAAGTCAAGAGTGAATAGGTTTCTTCTAGGCAAGCGTGCTTCACCGTCGACCACATCATCGCTTACCATCAGGTGAGATAGTGGTCAAGCGCGGGCCTGTAGATAATAAAAAAAAAAGTTGAGGTGCTTAAGGCGATGCTGGGCTGATATTTGTGTAAAAAAAAATTAGGTTGGACTCGTGAAACAAAAGTCTGCGTATAATGTTTCGTTCATGTATGTATTTACTGGAATAGATCCTGAATGATATATAAAGAATTTTTTTTTTGTTACTGTCTGCCCTAAATAAGTAAGTTTGATTACCAAATCGAACAAAATTTCTTCAGTCTTTGTTCTATTTTGAAATCATGTTTCAAATAATCAAGAATTGATGTTATGTTACGTCAACAAAAGATACACGCTTTTCTTTGACAGCACCACACAAATACACGCACAGAATAGGGGCAAGTCATCTGTCGTCGAGCAAATGGAAACAAATGAATACGTCACACGTTTGACTTCGACGTCAACCGAACTCGATACATCATAACGTCATGCGTCAGACGTCACGTCAATGGATTTGTATCCGAGAGTATTGTTCTCTGTGACTACGAACGTTATTAATTGTGAAGCGGTTTGTTTGAAAAGCAGTACAGTCTGTTAGGTCTTGATAGATAGATTTAGGGAACTATTAAATTGAGGGTGTCAACATCATCTGCCAAGCCTTTTCACAGCTATGTTGGGATTGGCTTTCAGTCTAACCAGATGCAGTTGGATACCAATCTGTAGTCGAGGCTAAATAACACCTACAAGACTGGGCATGCCGAGAACAGTCCACAGCATCGAGTAAGCCCCTCTCCTCGGTGCATCGAAAAGCACGTTTAAGCTATTGGTCTCGGCTCTCTCAGATCTTTGACAGTCCTTACGGTACTTATTAGAAGCTTGAAAGTCTGACAATTTGTCTTATCGGAGATTTAGTGGTCACAAGCTCGACTGTTGAGCATGAGATCCAGGGTTCAATTCCCCGGTAGGCCAAAGTGTTATTTGCCATGGGATTTTTCATCAAGAATTTCTTACTAGCAGCCACGGAGTCTGGATTTGTGTCCGTTTGATGGTAATAGGCTCGCCCCCTATTACATGGGACTTAACCATAACGGGTGAAATGTGGGTGTACTGTAAGGTACACCTCTGCTTAGCACTTCTGGGATGTTAAATATGTTATTATGGTAAAGAAACAAGTTCATCATCATCTGACTTTTCCCAAACTATCTTGGGGTCGGCTTCCAGTCTAACCGGATGGAGCTGAGTACCAGTATTTTCATGAAGCGACTGCCTATCTGACCTCCACAACCCAGTAACTGGGTAATACGATACCCCTTGGTAAGACTGGATGTCGGACTTTTGGCTTCTGACTACTCGTAACGACAGTCAAAGATCTACAAATGACAGCTGGGACCAACGGCTTAACTTGTTTTCCGAGGCACGGAGGAAACTCGTTAAGTAATTATGGCCACCCATCCACGGACTAAACCTCGGCGAGCACGGCTTAACCTTAAAGATCGACCCGTGCGGTTGTTATTATTTAGCCACGAGTTCCTAAATAAACGAGTTCTAAAATTTAAAAATTATTCGACCATATGTTATTTTTACTCCGCGCTCCACACTAGGCTCACCCATCCTGCGTTGACACGTGTTATCTGTATCTTGTGCCCGTGACACCAGTACACCAGTATATTCAGCGCTGTCGAACTTCACCCGACGCTTAATCAATCAAACAGATTCTAGCTGTCACTCCAACGTATCGGTATTTTGTGTTAAAATGATTAATTTTGACAAGGTTTAGATGTTTGTTTAGTTTGGAAATGTGGGCTGTGTTTGAATTATTTTTGTTCTGAATTTTATTTTAATTTAAAATACAGCAATACCGTTACCGTAATTTGGCATACCGAATTTAATACAGGTACAAGCTTTCATCATCATCTGCCTACCCTTTTCCCAAACTATCTTGGGGTCGGCTTCCAGTCTAACCGGATGCAGCTGGGTACCAGTATTTTACATGAAGCGACTGCCTATCTGACCTCCACAACCCAGTAACTGGGTAATACGATACCCCTTGGTAAGACTGGATGTCAGACTTTTGGCTTTTGACTACTTGTAACTACTGTCAAAGATCTACAAATAACAGCCGGGACCAACGGCTTAACGTGCTTTCCGAGGCACGGAGGAAACTCGATATGTAATTATGGTCACCCATCCACAGACCAACCTCGGCAAGCACGGCTTAACCTTAAAGATCGACCTGGGCGGCTGTTATTATTTAGCCACGAACTCCTTAAGCTTTGTACCTGTATTTAATTCGGTATGCCAAAAGTGACGGTATTGTCAACATGGGTAGGAAGATGCCCTTGTCCCATTAATTAAACTAATTAATTAATTAATTAAACTTAACATTATGTGGCGTAATTTTCCATTCATCCTTATCATCATCGTTTCAGCCGAAAGACGTCCACTACTAATATAATATAAAGAAGAACGGCAGGCTTGTAAGGGAATTTCGTACCGCATATTTTTGTTAGTGTTCGGTAATGGGATTTATACCACTTATTAAGGCAACTAAGCAATTTATTTTTATGTAAGTGTACTATTTTTAGATAGTGGGATTCATTTATAATATCAATAAAAAGATTTGAATAATTAAACGTAATAAAGTCGTAAACTAAACGCAGTTTGAAACGCAGAAGTTGCCATATTTAAAATAACACATGTATCGAAACGATAATTAATTATTTAGAAATATAAATGATATTAAATATAATTAAACACTTAAATATTAATCCTAAGAATGAATAATTGTTGCATAAAATCATAATAGTTTAAGATTTAATGATTGGAATAATTTTCGTCATTATTCTTTTTTGTTCATATGGCAATCATTTATTGACAGGTAAAGGAAATCTGTCATAATATCGCTCGATAATATTTGAATGTTTGTTTCAGTTCAGATCTTTGTTGTTGTTTTGGATTGTGGCTTTTGACTACGTCTGAGCAATTTAGCGAATTATCTGGCCGTTTTTACGTTGAGTCGAGCATCTGCTTCTCCGTACTCTTAACACTAGTTTCGCGAAAGGACGCTGTATTAACTGTGCTGTGTGTGTACGTGCTTCGATTAAAATCACGAGTTTGCAATGTGTTCATTGCAACATTCGCTTGTCCCGATTAAGAAGGCACGCTTTATCCGATGAGAGCGAAGATGTCATCAATACTATTCGACTGTGGACATATCCTAGAGATGTAAGTAGTTTACGAAAAACATTCTACATAAGAGTGGGACGTGGACGAACTCTGTAATAAGTTTTACGTGTTGAAAAGTAGTCCTTATCATTTAAACCACACCATACCACTAAAATATGTATGTCTGCTAAAACTAATCTTAAAATTATTAAGATCTAAACAAAAAACTAACAACAAAAACAACGGTTATGTGTATGTTAGTATGTATAACATACACATTGTTATATACATGTATCTTACTTGGTTTGCTTATGAGTGTTACAATTGGTATTACTCTGATAGTATGACAGTTGAAACGGAAAGTAAATAAAGTAATGTTGAACAGTAATCACTTATTTTATTTTTCTAGATAACACCTGCTGACCATGTTTGTTATGAATGCTGGCAGCTAGCTTCTCATCCACATTCATCTGATAATACGCCGAAAAGATGAGTTGGCCATCAAAGTGTTTGTGTTGTATGCGGAAGATCCATACTAAGAATCAGACGATGCAGGATTTTGATTGAAGGGGCAAATAAAGAAGAACAAAGAGTGGCTAATACAGTTTCTACTTGGATCAACCATGAGAGGTATAAAAATGATGTACCTACTGTAACTATTATTAATTATATTTATTTGATTTAAACTAAGAAATAAAATAAATTGTTTCCTTTTTTTACAAGCATCTTTGAATGCAAGCTTTTCTTAATTGAATTTTTTTTATTTTAGCTTCATTCTAAAGATGAAAACTTGTGTGCCATGTTGGCTAAGAGCTACAAGATCTAGGTTTGCTTCACCTGTTGAAGTCATTCAAACCCCTTCACCTGATCATGTGGATGGTGATCATTCTGTTTTGATGTGTGCTGTTTGTGGTCAGAGTCTGTCCACCACAACATCAGATGAAGAATGGAATCCCGACAAAATTGCTCATTTGTTGGGACACTATCAGGTAAATATAATACAATAAATATAATGTTATTGAAGTGAAACTTCTTAAGCGACTTCCAACAAGGTTGCGTTAAATGTTTTACGCGAGCATGGTTCTCTTCGTGCCATAGCCTAAATTATATTTTGTGGATGGGTGATCAAGGTTAAGCGACAGTTGCCCAGGTCAGTATGTGGATGGGTGATCAAGGTTAAGCAACGGTAGCCGAGGTCAGTATGTGGATGGGTGATCAAGGTTAAGCAACGGTAGCCGAGGTCAGTTTTTGGATGGGTGATCAAGGTTAAGCAACGGTAGCCGAGGTCAGTATGTGGACGGGGTGATCAAGGTTAAGCAACAGTAGTTGAGGTCAGTATGTGGATGAGTGATCAAGGTTAAGTGATGGTTGCCCACGTCAGTCTGGGGATGTTTGATCTAGGTTAAGCAACGGTAGCCGAAGTCAGTATGTGGATTGGTGATCAAGCGCTTAACCTGGTGTTGAACTGATGATGATGAACATTAGCCAGGCTCTAAAAGACTTCTGTTGCAGGGATATCTCTGCAACAAGGATTACAATACAGCGTGACGACACAGAGGTAGCAGTCGTCTTCACCTATGCCTGAGGCCGAGGAGCCGCCGCCTCATGACCTCGCCCGCCTCGTAAGACATTGCGAGAGCTTGGGGTTGAAGGTTGTCATAGGTTGCACCATACAGAGCAAAGTACTTCGGTTACCCAGGTACTCTCCGTGTGATCGTCATTGACACCAAGGAGCTGCTGGCCTATCTCGTGGAACTAGGGTAGATCGAATAATGTTCCCACCCTTACGCAAAATACGAGCTTTAGACGTGGAGTTGTGGAAACCAGCCCGCTATACAATACAATATAAGAATCGATTAATTATAAATACAATAAAATAAATGTACTTTTAAAAACAAAGTATTGTTTTATTGACCTACATTCAAAACCCCATCAGAACTTCATCATTATCAATTTGTTGCACTTCGTTGCTGAACATAGGTAATGCTCCCCCCCCACCGAGTAGGTATGATCTTCATCTACTTAATTAATGGTAAGTAAAAAAACTACAAAGATAGCAACAAGCAATCCAAAACATTTACTTGCCAAGGTTTTGTAACAATATTCTAATTTTAAAAAGTGTCCATGGAGTTTCTTGCACGTTATTCTCCATAGAGATCTAGGTACACTTTGAAATGGGCAACTACAGTACTTTTTGTAGTTTTTTGCCTTGTGACTGGGATCTATAGCTACATTTAATTGTTTTCTTTGTTTCGACAGTTCAAAGGTGCCTGTAACTGGCCTATGAAATAAATGCTTTGATTTTGAATCGACATTCACGACATACTTAATAAAATAAATCCCGTTTTTGTGGAAACAATGTTTTGATTTAATTGGTAGTCATAATGATGGACAAGCTTTTTAAAATTCTTAGATTTTTAGAACTTGAGACATAAAAATTATATAACCAGTTTTATTTTTGAACAAATGACACTCTTGCTTCTCGCCTGGTTTCTTCCGGCACAACATTTTACTCTGGTTCCATGCATTCTTGGAAAATGCAATGCCTTGGTGTTTCAGCTGCTGTTCTTATATTGGGCAACACAATATGCTCGGGTCTTTCTTGTAGTTCTTATGGAACATGTAAGCTCATATCTCGAGCTTGGACCCAGCAAACTCCACAAACTTCATTCATGGATGACATCTGTAAATAATTCACTTAATGAGATGGCAATAAATATCAAAATAGCGTTGATAAAATACAAATTAAACACTGAAGTTCAATAGAAATAATTTGCGCCCAACATGTTCAAGCATAAAAGAAACACAAAGAAATAAAAGAGGAGGAGGACACAGTGAGGTTCCTGATTGAATTTAATAAATAATTGGTTTCCTTCAACATATAGAAAACCTTTACCAAATAGCTATGTTGTGTTACTATGAGTGAATAATTTAATTGCTCATTAGAGTAGAGAAAAAGGGCTCATTTGACAATGGAAGGACCCTCCTTATGTTGTTAGTACAGCCAACCTCATGAGTGCCCCAGAGTTAGCAACAGATAAGAGTAATGCCCTTTGCATGGCAAGTGTTTATAACGTAGTTACTATTAATATATTATGTCATATAGATATATTTACCTGCTGGTGTCCCAACAAACAGGCAATGTTGTTGGGATTCCATTCTTCATCTGATGTTGTGGTGGACAGACTCTGACCACAAACAGCACACATCAAAACAGAATGATCACCATCCACATGATCAGGTGAAGGGGTTTGAATGACTTCAACAGGTGAAGCAAACCTAGATCTTGTAGCTCTTAGTCAACATGGCACACAAGTTTTCATCTTTAGAATGAAGCTAAAATAAAAAAAATTCAATTAAGAAAAGCTTGCATTCAAAGATGCTTGTAAAAAAAGGAAACAATTTATTTTATTTCTTAGTTTAAATCAAATAAATATAATTAATAATAGTTACAGTAGGTACATCATTTTTATACCTCTCATGGTTGATCCAAGTAGAAACTGTATTAGCCACTCTTTGTTCTTCTTTATTTGCCCCTTCAATCAAAATCCTGCATCGTCTGATTCTTAGTATGGATCTTCCGCATACAACACAAACACTTTGATGGCCAACTCATCTTTTCGGCGTATTATCAGATGAATGTGGATGAGAAGCTAGCTGCCAGCATTCATAACAAACATGGTCAGCAGGTGTTATCTAGAAAAATAAAATAAGTGATTACTGTTCAACATTACTTTATTTTCTTTCCGTTTCAACTGTCATACTATCAGAGTAATACCAATTGTAACACTCATAAGCAAACCAAGTAAGATACATGTATATAACAATTTGTATGTTATACATACTAACATACACATAACCGTTGTTTTTGTTGTTAGTTTTTTGTTTAGATCTTAATAATTTTAAGATTAGTTTTAGCAGACATACATATTTTAGTGGTATGGTGTGGTTTAAATGATAAGGACTACTTTTCAACAGGTAAAACTTATTACAGAGTTCGTCCACGTCCCACTCTTATGTAGAATGTTTTTCGTAAACTACTTACATCTCTAGGATATGTCCACAGTCGAATAGTATTGATGACATCTTCGCTCTCATCGGATAAAGCGTGCCTTCTTAATCGGGACAAGCGAATGTTGCAATGAACACATTGCAAACTCGTCATTTTAATCGAAGCACGTACACACACAGCACAGTTAATACAGCGTCCTTTCGCGAAACTAGTGTTAAGAGAACGGAGAAGCAGATGCTCGACTCAACGTAAAAACGGCCAGATAATTCGCTAAATTGCTCAGACGTAGTCAAAAGCCACAATCCAAAACAACAACAAAGATCTGAACTGAAACAAACATTCAAATATTATCGAGCGATATTATGACAGATATCCTTTACCTGTCAATAAATGATTGCCATATGAACAAAAAAGAATAATGACGAAAATTATTCCAATCATTAAATCGTAAACTATTATGATTTTATGCAACAATTATTCATTCTTAGGATTAATATTTAAGTGTTTAATTATATTTAATATCATTTATATTTCTAAATAATTAATTATCGTTTCGATACATGTGTTATTTTAAATATGGCAACTTCTGCGTTTCAAACTGCGTTTAGTTTACGACTTTATTACGTTTAATTATTCAAATCTTTTTATTGATATTATAAATGAATCCCACTATCTAAAAATAGTACACTTACATAAAAATAAATTGCTTAGTTGCCTTAATAAGTGGTATAAATCCCATTACCGAACACTAACAAAAATAAGCGGTACGAGAGTTGCCATTTGCCTTTATTTTTTGTTTTCTCATCACAAACATTATAGTGAACAGGAATTAATTAACCTAAGACACAGGTAAACATTAAGATATGAGATTATATATATCATATAGATTTAAGAAAAGAGACTGGTGCCCGAAATAGGCATAGAATACCTGTGTTACGGGTCACCAGGCCCCCCAAGACTTACAGGTTTAAAACTAAATTAGATTAACAGTTAAACAACTACTCAAGTGATTAATTAACTTAAAAACAAGGTACAGAATGTTCTAAACAACAAAAAATTACAAATTAAATAAAAATATTATCTAAGTAGAAATAATTACACTGGACGACATACATATGTGATTTGTGTATGAGATAGTGTGTGTTTATGTATGTGTAGTATAGATGTTTAGCGGATTGGAATCAAAAGACTCTCAGTTGCCTGATAGCCTAAAGTTTTTATCCATTTACCGACAGTTAATTTACAGACTGGTCTCCGCAGTGGGTAAATTGCAAGCGTAGTGTTGATTTTGTTATACAAATATCCCCCAAGAAAACAGAAAAATCTTTACGAGAGGAGAGTACGGAAAAAACTTGTAGGACAGACTTGACTTTCCTACGTTTATCTTTCTTAAGATTGGGTTCATATTCTATTTGCTTATGTTGCTTGAAAACTATAGAAAGTATGAAGCTCTGTCTGACTGTTAGAACATCCCAACGTTTGTAAAGCTCAAAAGTAGAGTAACGAAAAGGAAGTCCAGTTGCCACCTTGAGAACTGCTCTTTGAGCTCTTTCAACCTCTAGAAGGTGAACTTTGCCTGCTCCTTCCCAGGAGGTTATACAATAATTTACTATTGACTGGCAGAGTGCCGAGTAGACCATTTTGGTACTTCTGAGATCAGCAACATGTCTCAAAGTCTTAAAAATGTAAATCAGCTTACGAATCCTGGTAACGAGTATGTCGATGTGAGGCTTAAAGGCTACTAGACAGAGGCCTCCCCCAAGTGTCGCCTCATTGACCGGTCCCGTGCGACTCGCATCCAGCGGATCCCCACAACCTTCACCAGGTTATCGGTCCAGTCCGGTCTAGTGAGAGGCCTTCTAACCGTTCATCTTCCGGTTTGCGGTCGCAATTTTCCATTGCTAACGATTAAATATTTTACTTTTCGAAACACGACCTTTATCAACGTAGCATACTTATTTTTAAACCATCAAGTAGTGTGATTAGTTCTGCTATAACTGATTAAAATATTTAATATTGATAAAGTCTATTAAAACATAAAAAAATATACCAAAACTGATATATTAATTGCATAGGTACTTTGTTGTATGATACGACTCATTTTGTAAAACCACATCAAAACTACAGCAGAAATCTAAACTAATATTATAAAGGAGAAAGATTTGATTGTTTGGTTTGTTTGCATTGAATAGGCTCCGAAACTACTGGTCCAATTTGAACAATTCTTTCAGTGTAAGATAGCCCATTTATCGAGGAAGGCTATAGGCTATATACCTATCATTACGCTACGACTAATAGGATTGGAGAAGCAATGAAAAATGTTGCGAAAACGGGGAAAATGTGACGTAAACGAAGTTGCACCGGACATCTAGTACACAATAAATATGAAATTACACACCTCATTGACGTATTCATATCAATAACGTCCAATTAAGAAAATTTCGGACGTTATACGCGAAAGTAATAGCAATTTGGACGTATAATTGTCTCTCACTGAGGGACGCCTGGTGGACTGCGCCAGTCGATAATTGTTCGAACATTAATATTCATTGCGCGTAAATCAGTTTTCTAGGGTAAATGGTTTTTGATTTTTTATTTTTAAAAGAAAAAAGGAAAAAGTCTCTTTTGACTTTGTGCATTGAACTTATTGAAATAATCATTTTGGCCATCATCATCACCAACCTATAATGTTCCCACTGCTGGGACACAGGCCTCCTCTTTATGAGAAGGAGTGGGCTAAAATCCACCACGCGCGCACAGTGCGGATTAGTAGATGTCACATGTCTTCGAATTTTTAGTTCTAGAATATGAATGAATGAATGTTTCCTCACGATGTTTTCCTTCAACGTTTTTGAGGGCAGCGGTGATGGAATAAATTACACAAAGTAATGCACCTGCCTGGGTTCGAACCCACGGCTTACTGCTCGTAAGTCGGGGCTGCCTCCACTAGGCCACCGCTTCTCTCTTTGGGCCTTCGGGGCCACTTTAATGACAAATAGCACACCCACATTTCTACAATTTTGCTAAATTACTATTGCTATCAAGCGGACAGAAATCCAGACTCCTTGGCTGCTACTGAGAAAATTCCTGATGGAAAAACCCAATAACACTTTGTACGACCCAAGAATTGAACCCAGGCCCTCATGCTAAGCAAGCGCGCTAGCGATGATTCGCTGGTGCGAACCTTTTGCCATCAACTGGGAAAAACACAGACTATATGGCTGCTCCTGAGTCATTCGTTCACTAGCCCAACAAAGCCCACATCCACCTTCTTCTACAGCGATTAGCTTTGCTTTATACATGCATTGCTTAGCTGCTTTGGAGTGATTCAGTAAAGCCGGAATAAAAATTACAGTCTCCAAGGGAATTAAGTAACCAGTTTCTCAAACTAGTAGTATGAGAATCTGGTTACTTATCTCCTTTGGAGACTGTACATACAGGGACTTATAAGCACCTTCATAAACGTTACAGAATTATAAGTGTTACATGTTGAATTGGTAAGAGAATCAAATATGTAACACTTTTAAATGTGTTTACAACCGTAACATATCTGTAACAGATATAAAAGTGTTAATAAGTGTTAACAGGTAAACGCAGCGTACTAAAGCTATAATTGATTATTTTAGTTAAATATATTAACACTTATTAACACATATAAAAGGTTACAGTTTGATTCGGTAACATTATTGTATCTGTTACATTTGAAAGTGTTTTTCTGTTAAAACTGTTTTAAAAACAGTGTTGACACAGACAGTTTGAGTTCCTGTGTACACATAGCTCTATGTACTCAAATATTCCGGGAACTACACTATAATATTGCTAGCCTGATATCATTATCTAATCTTATCAGGTGTGGTCAGTACTGTAAATGGAGCTTTGTCACCATTAACGAACCAATGATCTAATATTAAACCAAGAATAGGTATTATCGGATATTAGGGTTGCGAATGGAAACACAAAAGCCTGTTTTGATCGAATAAGTGGGCAGGAATGTATTAAGTATTTAACGTCCCGTATAGACGGTGGTGAGCCTGTTTTTAGACGGACGCAAGCATTAAGTCTGCTACTATGAATTTACTAAAAGAATTATGAAATCAGTTGGGCCTCATATAATCTGTCTAACCTTTTTCCAACTAAACAAGGTGATGTTTTACATCCTCGTCAAAATTCAGGAGGTTGCCACAAAAGACATAAATAATCAATAAAAATTACGATAGCTAGTTAATTATTAAAAAACACTGCTATTTTTGTTGTTTAAATTTGTCAGTATTTCAGAATAATCTCCTTAACCTGGTTTAGGGAATAAGAAATTATCGAATAAACGTTTGAGATTTTTTGTATGTGTGTAAGCGAGGTTATAAGGCCGATTTCCGTTAATAAGAAAAAAAAAACCTACCCATTTTAATTACTGATTCGGGTCGAGAATCATAAGCATAGTTACCTCCTTGAATTTGCCGAGGATGCAAAACTACACCTTATAATAGGGTCAGCTTCCAGTCTAACCGGATGCAGCTTAATACCAGTACTTTACACGGAGGAACTGCCTGTCTGACCTGCACAGCCCAGTTAGCAGTGGGTAATAAGACGACCCTTGGTTGTAAGACTTTCGGGCCACTGACTACCTGTAACGACTGACAAAGATCTACAAATAACAGTTGGTACCAACGCGTAAACGTGCTTTCAGAAGACACGGAGTAAATTCGGTATGTGATTGGTAACCCATCCACTGACAAATCTAGGTAAGTGCGGTTTAAGCTAAATTTTGATCCGAGCGGCTGTTTTATATAGCCACGAATTCCTCTATTTTACAAGGAATGTAAATAGAATGCTCTCTATGATGTCGGACGTAAAGAATAGCACCATCCCATATCTTCCCGTGGGTGTCGTAAGAGGCGACTAAGGGATTTGCCAGAGAATGGGCAGCAGCGTTCTCTGTGCTTTTGTAACAACCGTACTGCGATCGCCAACCCGCCTGCCAAGCGTGGCGATTATGGCAAAACCCCCCAAAATGTCAATGTTGCGACATTTAGGGAGGCCTTTGTCCATCAGTGGACGTCTTTTGGGCTGAAATTATGAATTAATGATGACAGGGAATGTCTTGGAATTAAAATTGAAATAGTTACCTAAAAGGCTAGAATTAAATCTTCCAATTTTAAAATTCCCATACGTCAAATAATCTCTTTCGTCCCCAGCTGGTCACCACGTCAGGGTATCACATTAAGAAGTAACGATGTGCTAGACTGTCCCCGTCGGCCTTCCCTCGTAAACTCACCCTACTTCCGATTTTACGACTCCAACTTCCCAAAGATAAGGGGTTTCTTTTATTTTCAGATCAGCGCCAGAATGTGATTATAATGGTATATGATGGTGGTTTGACCTTTACGGAGTTGGGTAAGAAGTGGCTTTTTTAGACGGATGGTCAACGGGCGAAAATGTATTTTTTAAACATACATTATATCGAGGAGCTCGTGGCTAAATAATAACAGCCACACGGGTCAATCTTTAAGGTTAAGCCGTGCTTGCCAAGGTTGGTCCGTGGATGGGTGACCATAATTACATACCGAGTTTCCTCCGTGCCTCAGAAAGCACGTTAAGCCGTTGGTCCCGGCTGTCATTTGTAGGTCTTTGACAGTCGTTACGAGTAGTCAGAATCCAAAAGTCTGACACCCAGTCTTACCAAGGGGTATCGTATTACTCAGTTACTGGGTTGTGGAGGTCAGATAGGCAGTCGCTTCATGTAAAATACTGGTACTCAGCTGCTTCAGGTTAGACTGGACGCCGACCCCAAGATAGTTTGGGAAAAGGCTAGGCAGATGATGACATTAAATGCCTCTTCTTCTCGGTATATCTCATGCATGTATCCTTTTCATTTTCAATAAAAAACGCTGACATGAATCTAGTCTCTTTTATTAAAAATATACTAACTTTTAATACGAACCGTATAAAGAAATTGTACTCAAAGTTATTTCTACAACCATTAGAATGAAACCAAATAAATATCTAATAACTGATCTGGTTACGTGATATTTCTCGTTGATACATCTTGCTGTTGAAATTGTGTTGTGTCCAGCTGATTGCTCATTTTCAGCCTTGCCTATTCCCAACAATGTTGAGGCTTCATCCTAACGGAACGCTACAAAACTGAACGCTGATAATATGCTTGGAGCGAATACCTCTACAACGTAACTGGTTAACACAACACACCAGTGAGACTGGTAGTCAGTCTACAAGCTTATTATCATTATCATAACATCAAGCATGTAATCCCCAAAGGGTTAGGCAGAGGTCTCCTAATAGTACACCCAAATTTCGCTAGTCATGTTTCAGTCCCATGCAATAGGGAGCGAGACTATTGCTCGCTCATTCATTATCAGCCTATAATGTTCCCACTGCTGGGACACAGGTCTCCTCTCTATGAGAGGGAGTGGGCTGTAATCTACCACCCGGGCCCAGTTCGGTTTGGTAGATGTCACATGTCTTCGAATTTTTAGTTCTAGGACATGCCCGGTTTCCTCACGGTGTTTTCCTTCACCGTTTTTGAGGGCAGCGGTGATGAAATAAATTACACAAAGTTATACACCTGCCTGGAACTCCCGGCTTACTGCTCGTAAGTCGGGGCTGCCACCACTGGGCCACCGCTACTCTCGCTGCTCGATCATTACTAAATGTTCATTTCTGTTACATAAAATTTCAAGCCCTATTATCCCTTTGCATAATAAAATCTTTGACCAATTCTTTCCGGTTCCTCTCTGACTAGTTACCAAAGGGAAATAAAAATAAACCTTCCTCCATACTCAAAACACACAACAGAATGCCAATTACAAAGAAAAAGAAAAAAAGTCTTCGTCAACGTTCCATTTTCAAAAAAAAAAAACATAACAAGATTCACGTAAGCAAGCATGTTGACAACAACAAAACTAACAGAATACAGCGCTACCACAGCGCTACATACAAAAACGGCGTAGGCAGAGAACTCCAATCAACGTGCCGGCTTTATTCCATTAGACAAATGAAACGCGGCGGTAAATAAACGAGTGAAAATACCATAGGATTATGGTGTGCTGAATCGTCATGGGATTATCTACTGTATTTAGTTATGTTTGAGCTGCTTTTTGTTTTATGTTTTTTTTTATTGAATTTGAGTGACCTATTTTCATTTTATATTCTCATTGATGCTGAGATGGTGCATAATTCTTGGTTTGGAAGTGCACTTTCTAAATTATGGTATGTTAGATTAGAACACACTATAAATTAAATAGTACACTACGTGTAATATTTTAGTACTCAGCTGCATCCGGTTAGACTGGAAGCCGACCCCAAGATAGTTTGAAAGAAAAATAAAGAAAGAAAAAATATTTATTTGTCGCAGGGACATGACGTGCATACAAAAAAAAAAGTCAAAAAAAAAAAGAAAAGAAGAACAAGCCCCGATGGTTCTTGATTTTAGACAGAGTGATTTCTGTCAGCGGTCGAATAAATTTCAGATTTTATTAGAAAACGTGCAAAACCAAAAAAATATTCAGTCTTTAGGGAGAGTGTTCTTTTGAATCTATCTACAAAATTATGCAGCTTTCTAATGGCACAAAAGTATTACCCCAATAGCTTTACATATTTCTATGTTTCATCTAGTTCCTTTAAGCTACCAAAGCAAATTTTAGATTTTATTCACTTTCCGAAGTATATACTCTTTACTTTTCTCAAACACAATCTCAAAGACACTGCAACCATCATCACAAGTTGAAAGTCAATCAACAAACCACAATCAATCAACTCAAATGCATGAATTACGACGTGTGCTAGTCTCCGACGTTATTTAATAAGCCCATTGTCCCATCTCAATGGCTTAATCAGTCGCCGACAATGGCCGATACAAGCTATACAGGCCTAAGCTATAAGCTAAGCTATAATACGATCTTGTCGCCAGATAGGCTGGATCTAGGCTAGTCTACATTTGAATGACTAGAATGGATAGCTGGTGGATGTTTGGATATTGGTAATTAGATGTGAGTTGCAATGCGAGATTGTGACTTAGCGTTGGATTTGGGATCGTATGTGGTTAATAATTCTGAGAAACAGCTGCTTTGCATGGGTTTTCACTGCCTGAACAAACTTAGAGATGTCGTTTCTAAGTTTAATTTTATCCTTCTGGAAAAACATCTCAAAATCAAAACCATTTATTCAAATTAAGCTGATAATCAGTACTTTTTAAACGTCAAAATTACAAGAGCCAGGCCCGTAAAACGCCCGCCCTTCGCCACTTGCTAAGTGTTTTAGCTGCGAAGAAGAAGTGGCGGAACAAACTCCCCAGCAACACATCTGTCTGTTAGGTTAGAAGAACCAGATTCTATACGATAGTGTTCTCGTTAATATAAACAAAGAATCCATTACATTAAATTATTGTTATATGTCAGCTAGCGCACACTAATAATAAAATATTTTATATCCTTTATTTTAAGTTATAAAATGAATAAAGGAAATAAAATTTAAAAAAATATACTCAACATAAATAATATGTTATTATGGTTATACGACGACCATCATTTAGTATCAAAATCTTTTGCGTAGTTTAGAATAACAACGCGGTTACAGGTACTTGATTTATAATATGACAAGCTAGCAAACAAATAACGACTTTTACAAACAAACTGAAATTGTATAAACAAATCCAATATGTCTGGGAAACAAAAGCATTTTTGTCCACTTCCTCATACAATTACAAAAACAGTAACACAATACTCAACTTCAAAGAAAACAGAAAGAAAAGAAAATGTAATTGAGCTTCAAAAGAAATTCCAGAATTTATCTCGTCAATGAGTGCAAGGGCCTGGGAGGGCCGGGCCTCGGCTCGGGGCCTCGTCATATGGCAGTAGCACATCGTTAAAAGTTTGACCCATTCCGACTTCTATCGGAACTTTGGGACCCAATTTTAATGAATCAAACTTGACTGGACTGATAACACGAGAAGTGGAAAGTTGAAACTATTCGTGAGTAAGTTGGTGATAGATAATAAATTGTGATGGGGTTTTGCTTATTTTGCGATTTAGTTTTTCTGGAAATTAAGTAACCAAGTTCGTTTTAAAATGGAGTAATAATTTAAGTATAATTAGTGGCTTTGGTTACAGTAATTGCACTTATTTTAAGATTTAAGGTAAACCAAAATTAGATTTGTTTTTTGTTCAAGGGAAAACAGTCCATAATGCAATTGTTTTTGTAGTAGACTGAAAAAAGAAACACGAACAAGAGACAAGCTCTTGACACATTTAACTTAAAGGTGGAAAATGACTGACGTTCACTATTGAAAAAAAAAACCATTTACAACTTACAACGACTCTATATATGAAAATGTCATACCTAAACGATAAATAATAATAAAATGCAATTTTGTATCGTCAGTTTATAACTTACGTGTAAATAGGCATCCTGTCCCCCTCTTTGAACCAAAACATCAAGGCAACCTCGCTGACAGGGGCAGCCAGGTCGCACGGTAGCCGCGTCACACCGCCAGGCGCTGACCACACTTGTATCACATCTGAAACAAAATAATAATCAAACTTTACCATATGCTTCTTTGGAAAACACAGGCTAAAAATTATCATATTAATGGGAATAGTGCAGGTAGAAAGCTGGCAACATTGCCACGTTGGACGGCAATACTGACAGCGATGCGGACGAATTTTTTGACGTCCTTTCCGTTTTAATAATAATAAAGTTTTTATTGTTTCTCATACAATTGTTTTACAGCACAAAATTGAGGCAGCCCCGTTAAGTTATAAAGATACTTGTAATGGGGTTACCTCGCAACTTCCCATGGATTACAGTTTACAATGTTGAGAAGTATTTAAAAAAGAAAAGCAAAACAAAATAAAATTGAGGTTCAAGGATGATACAAAATTATTGTAGCAAGTTCTGGTATGTGTAGTGTTTGTGGTTGTGTGTGGTGTGGGAATGTGTATATGTGTGTGGAAGGTAGATGTGCAGGGTGTGTGAGTAAGTGTGTGTGTGTGTTAATGATTGATCACATGATGTATGTTAAGATTGGTTATGGGTTTTACTTTAGCAAATTCTGGTTAATAAGTGTTCAATTTCTTCGTATGTTTGTGATTTTAACCATTCCGATAGAGTATTTTTGCATTCATACCGCAACATGGGGTAAATATTCAATATTAGGTTCAATTTATTATAGATATAGGTAGATTGAGTGGTATACTGACGCCTGGCAAAAACTGTGCGGACCCGAGGGGAATGGGCCACAATATCTTTACGTCTTTTATCTAGTTTAGATGGATCAAATGAGAGGGTCTTGTGCAGATGTATGGTTATGTTCAATACGTATAATTTCCTTACGGACAGAAGATTACTATCCTTGTAAAGGTTGTCTGTAGAGTAACGAAAGGGTTTAAAGTACATAACTTTGATGAGAGACCTTTGAGCCCTTTCTAGATCTAGAAATTTGGTCTTGGTGGCCCCTCCCCAGATCGGTATACAATATGTGATGACCGATTGTGCCAGAGCAGTATAGATTTATTGAGAAGTAATGGTGGCATCACATGTCGTAACGTTTTAAAAATCCATATGAGCTTTGTGACTCTAACCATAGTATGTTCAATATGGGTGTGCCAGGACAGTCTTTGGTCAACTATTATTCCAAGATACTTAGTGAAAGTAACTCTCTGTACGCTTTGACAATTACAAGGATAATAAGAGGTTGTACAATCATGGATCACGATTCGAAAATCAGCACCTGGCTGTGTCCTCTGATTTGGAGTAAAGCAGATGAAATTAGTTTTGGAAACGTTTAGGGTTAAAAGGTTAGCATTTAACCAACTTGCTATTACCGCTAATCCACGTTCAGCAGCAGCACGCACGGTAACCCAAGAGTCACCGGAGAAAACTACTGCTGTGTCATCTGCGTATGAAAAGACTCGTCCGCCACTGATCCCGATATTACACAACTCATTTATATAAATTAGGAACAGCGTTTTGCCTTTGCATAAGTTTAAAGTACATGCTAACACTACTCGATCTCACACATTTTGCAAATCAGAAAATAAGTAAGGTCTGGCGACCCCAGCTAGGATCCCGCTTTGATACAGAGTAGTAAATTTTTGAACAAATAATACTTGATCAAAATCAATAGGGTAACATTAACTGTTGTCACTGCATTACTTTTAATCACACTAGTAAACATATAAGTCACGAAACAACTCTCAAAAAACTTGGCAAGCGAGCCAGTTATCTCAGATGTTAGCGTGGTTACATGAAAAGGGTACACTAAAGAACCGTCTGAGTGACGAAACCTTCTTAAGTACGTCTGTCGTACCCAAAGTAGCAGGCAGTGATAGCCTAGTGCTGTGACAAGTACCAAGTCATAGGTTACAAGTTCGATCCCAAGACACGCACCTCTGATTTTTCGGATTCATGTGCGTTTGTATAATTGTTACTAGCTTCGGTGAAGGAAAACATCGTGAGGATACCTGCATGCCTTAGATATATTTTTCGACGGTTTTTAAAGTCAAACGCTCATGGGTGGCATAAAAACTTTGACACCATGTTAGGCACTTAGCCACCAAACTTGTAGACTGGAAAACCCTGATACTATTGGTCGCCAGAAAAGCGCGTATGAGCGGCTTTTGAAACAAATTTCATTATTCGAATATTTCGAGCGTTACGCCAAAATAACGCGTATGAGCGTCTTTGACGCAACGCTCGAAATATTCGAGAAATGAAATGTTTTTCTTCCAAAACGGAAAATTATTCATTTCATCAAAATTGACCGTCTCCATTATTTACGTTTACATCTTAAAGCACACCCTATCACCGACACATCTAAATAAATCTACGACGATCGACGCCTCAAACGAGGCCCTCATTATATTCGGAATCACATTCAAAAGATAAAAGAATTTTCCAAAGGAAATCATCGGGAAAGGGAGGGGATGAAAAAGAACTGTTTAGTATTGTCCGTCACATTAGTACTGGAAAAGCTCGTGTTTAATGATCGCTCCAGCTTTTGTGTATCAGCCTTCTATTCTCCTTGATCCACCTTGGTTGACAGCGTTGGTAGATTTGGGATTTTTTCCCCTTTATTAGGGTAAAAAATCGTTCTTGGGGATATTTTGCGGAAATTAAATTTATTTGAGGAAAATTTTTCCAAGGGTATCTGATTGAAAAATGTTACGGAACCAAGAAACATATTAAACACAGTTACTCGGTAAAGATGTAGCTTTTTAACGGTAAAATAATTAATTATTAAAATTATATTATTTATTATTTAATGTTATTAATTTAAAAAAATCGAACGAGTAGTTTTTGAGTTAAATCGTAACAAACAAACAATATATTTTTTCCTCGTTATAATATTAGAGACATACACAAAATTCAATACCTAACGCAGTCAGATAAAATGTCCATTTTGTAAAAAAACAACTTTTTACATCTGCTTATGTATTCTCATGTTTGCATATTGATTAGGGAACTATATAAGAAATTTTGAAAAAAAACTTTTTTTCGGTAAAATTCTAGTGCAGATCTAGCAACCCTGGTGGGGGATGAGGATCACCCGCTGCTAACTCGATTCACACGTTTCGGGGCCTTTGATCTCCATTCTCTTTCAGTGTAGACTGTCCATGAATAATATTACATCGGGATCTATAAATAATTTGGTGAAAGTATTCTCGTTATTGGTATTCCGTAGTTGTTTTCGCTCATTGAAATGTTCGAGGAATGTGCTTTGTGTGTTAGTTTATAATGTGTTAAATCATCATCATCATCATTTCAGCCGAAAGACGTCCGCTGTTGGACATAGGCCTCCCCCAATTTCGCCACATTGACATTTTGGGGGGTTACTACCGGAGCTAGTGGGAGGCCTTCCAACGCATCGTCTTCCAGTTCACGGTCGCCATTCCAGAACTTTTCGGCCCCATCGGCCATCCGTTCTGCGAGCAATGTGCCCTGCCCATTGCCACTTAATGAGTTAAATATAAAATAATTAATATTGGACAATGTTGGTTTTGCCTTATACCGCGTAGGCGAACTAGTCTATTTCCATATTCTCTAGGCTGCATACAGGCAACGATAACCATACAGTTTTCTAATACGCTGTACAGGCGAAACTGCACATGCATTACCAATCGTTTGTGGCTGGCTTAACGCCTCATACACAACCACCGGTGGCAATGGGACTTCCAACTCGACTTTCATCAACGCAACACGAGTCAGTTGTTTCCTTTACGTCAGTAGGTACCATCGGTGAGCAAGTCACATCGTTGTGTGATTGTGTCTCTTGGAATGCTCAAACAGCTAATGAATAGCCGTTTCGCTTGTGAGTGCTACATGTCGTGGAGCTCTAGGCCATCCTATAGCTGCTACAACACTGTATCGCTTACTTTACATTGTTCTACACCACGATAAGTTCTTTTGACATACCTTTTTTTTTTTAGGATGGGAAATCATCAAATGACTTCTCCCACTCTGGGCGGAGCGGAAGGGAGTGTCAGACTTGACTGACTAAAACCCATCCATGTTCTTCTTAGCCCTTTGTGTTCCAGGGCCACGGTATCTCTTTCGAACAACCCGCAGCCCTGGTTGACTTACCTTCAGTTAAATTTTTTGTAATAGAAAATTCTTACTTTTTTTGTGAAATTATTTATTTGAATTAAGTAAGTACATTATTTTACTTTAAACTACAAATAGATAAAAATATGTACACACGGCGGCAAATCAAGCTATACATTTTTTATTTAATATGACCTCGCTTTGCATAGATTTCCAATACAATGATAGATCCAGATAAACTGGTTTTGTAAGCTTGATTGGCTAACTTGCGTACTAGTATCAAAAAAAAAAATTATAGGGCGTCAAAAAATTCCTTTTGTTTTTACAAACTTGTTTTTTTTTGTCGATTTTTACTGAAACTGTTTGTTCACGCTGAAACCGTTTCTAGGAAAAAAAATCTCGGATATTTTTGATCGTCAATCAATTAAAAAGCAGAATTCCAGTGATGTGGGTTTGAAATGGTTTCGGTATTGGTCTACGCAATACAAATCAGATTTTCTGGGCAACGTTACAAATTGATACTGTATTGTTGCTGTACCAGTTATATGATGCTCTTTTTAACATCGCCTCACGTTTGAAGCAGTGACTACCACACACTAAGAGCCTCTTCTGTCTGTCAAATAGAGCCTTCACTTCAATCACTCAACAACGCCACTGTTCCTAATATTTTTGCTAAAATCGCAATTTTTCTAGAACACAATATTTTTCCTGGCAGAGAGAGCTACTTCCAAAAATCGCTAGCTATAAATATTTTAGAAGAACAAAAGCGGTGATATTAAGCTGGTGAAGATGAAAAACGGCGACGTTTCAGTAAATAGTGGCGGTGTACAGCTGACGGGGAGTTTTTCGCTTGTCTCCTACATTAATAAGCCCTAACACAAATTGGAGAGAGCGGCTAATGTGAGTGGTACAAGGTATAAGCTTAGGACAAACAAAATAGAACATAACGTAATGTGGCTTTTTTTCTTGCTGTAATCACATTTGAGAGCAACGATGGCCCAGTGGTGGCAGCCGTGGCATACGTGCAGTAAGCCGTGGGTTCGAACCCAGGCAGGCGCATAAGTAAAAAGTAAGTAGTAAGTAGTAATAGTAAGTAGTGTAATTTATCTCATCGACGCTGCCCACAAAAACGGTGAAGGAAAACATCGTGAGGAAACCAGCATGTCCTAGAACTAAAAATTCGAAGACATGTGACATCTACCTACCCGCACTGGGCCCGCGTGGTGGATTACAGCCCAATCCCTCTCATAGAGAGGAGGCCTGTGTCCCAGCAGTGGGAACATTATAGGCTGATGATGATGATAAATCACATTTTGCTTATTGATCTAAGTCATCTTTCTTGCGCTAGCAGAACATTGTATTTTTTAACTTTGTATATTGTCTGTTTCACCAACCATACAGGCTTTGCTTAGTTTGGGAACCGCTGTTAAACCAGTCAGTATTCTGTTGCGTAAGCTAATAAATTAATTTTAATAATAAGTAACTGTACTTCACAAATCTTAAAACTAAATTCTAAAACGACAGTAGGTAAATAACTTAAACTCCAAATGAGCACAAAAAATGCCTAATCAATTCTCGAAGTAAAACATTTAGCTATCAGGAAACAGCGGTTGGATTGCGCCATCTAAAAAATAAATAAAATTATTTGAGTTTGTGGAAAAAGTTCAAAATATGGTGCCCTTTCATACCTCAAATTTTATGTATAATTATAAATCGCTCAGTTCGCAGAAAAGCGGTCAACGTTATTTCTACGTGACGGGATGTAGACTCGTATTTTACTAGAACAATGTTTTCCCCTTCCTTTTAATATCTTTGTATATCTATGTTTGATTCCCGGTTAGACTTACTTAAGTACTAATGCTGTAACATAGAAATATTGTAAAACCAAATGATTTTAAAAGAGTAACCATGGAGTTACTTCTCCGGTTCTTCTCCTTATGAAACGACCAACCCGAACCGAGCACCTTTTTGTCGACGTTTTATAAGTGCCCATGCTATTTTCATATGTTTCTCAACTTTAAAAAAAAAATAAAAGTAATCTGAAACATTCCTTTCTATTCTAATCTTAGCCCGCTATTAGCTTATCCCTTAAAACTCATCTCTAATAGGTAATAATGTTTACCACCGCTCCTGCCCACCCCCTGCCAGTACATACACATTACACTCGTTTGACCGATCTACGGCCTATAATGTTAGTGTTATAGCCACTTTGGCATCTGCTCAATTGTCATGAGGGATTTTGAACCTTTAAGTCATTAGGATAGAGTTTGGAATTGTGGTGCAAATGTGTTACCACTTAAGTTGTAGTGTTCTATTAAGTCATCAATAAAATTAGGGCTGAGGACAAAATTGTTGGACTAGAAATCATAATCTAACATAATTATTATGGTCTAGGGATTGTCGTTCCTTAAAGTTGACGACAATTACCAAAATAAAACCGGTATTTCTACATAACTGGATTAATATCTAAATTCATTTGCTTTTGTGTTACTGTTAGTGTCATCCCACTGCTGGACAAAGGCCTCTTTTCATGACTATCAACCCACGATCCCGGGCCAATGTGGACCATTGATTGTTGGTTCCGTCCAGCTCGTCCCGCGATCTCCTGCGAGGTCTACCGCGTCGCCTGCTGGCTGTGTCAGGGCTCTAAATCGTGGTTATTTTGTGCCACTGAAATAAAATAACGAATTATTTAGTTGAACTAAATAATTCGTTTCTTAAATTGAAACTTAGCTCAGTTCTAAGCAACAAGCTTACCAACCCTTTTTTTGACGATGTGGTAATCCGCGATGAATGTGCCCCGCCCTGGGGAAAGCGGAGGGGTCTGTCAGACTCGTACTGACTAATACCACACCGGTGTTCCCTCGCACACTTGCGTCGGGGGGCAGCTGGAACGCATGCGACTTCCGCTGCCCCGGACTAGGCCCGTAGTAGTTGACCTGTGTAGGCCTCGTTCCTGGGGGCAGTGAGGTGTACTCCTCCCGTTACCATCCATGGTCCAACAGGTCCATGGGCGCAATCCGTCGCCTATGGACCTGTTTAGGGGGGCCGGAAGAGGTCGTTATCCGCCCTCTGTCGACGCCCGGTGCGTCTGCTGCAGGATGGGAAGGAATTCGAGTTCTCCCTCTCCTTTTCCGCAGCTTCCTTCTGCGACATGACGGTTTCGCAGAAGGACAATACCGAAGTTTACCAACCCAACCCAACACAAATCTTTTTAATCGAATTTTCATAAAATCCAAATAACTAGTCCTATTTAATAAGACTTCCAATCATTAAAACCTTAGGAATTATCAAAGAAATTATTGCTTCTTCCTAACATTATTTTTCTTTTGAAGTCCAACTCATTTTATCTAAGCCGACAAAATTATTCACGTTTGACTCCAATACAAATCGTTAATGTTTTTCCTCGATATTTGATTGATGAAAACGAGATTTTTATTTATGATTTACATACTAAGGCGTTTCTTTAAGCGTATGAATAAATCATGTTTAATGCATAATCTTAAGATATCTAAATACATTTGAAAAAAGAATTACTTTTCACAGCTCAATGCCATCATGAAAATCACAAAATATCGTTTGTTGATGCCCAATGGTTTAAGTGCACATGCACTCGCTTGGCTAATAGGTACACATACTATGGCTAGACTACTTAAAGACAATAAATAAGAAGAGCTTTTAATTGACTAGGTAGCATAAAAACAAGACTTTTATCAACTAGGTAGGTATAGCGTCATGTGTCGAAGTCCATAAAGCAAATAATTATGTACTGGTCCATAATTTTTTTTTTTTTTTTTCAAAAAACGTTGCCCCACACTAGGATTTGCTCCTGTATCGTGGATGCGTTTACGAACATTTAAACTCACATACACAAACATCCAGACCCGGAACAACTATCTGTAGGCCATACAAATATTTGTTCCGTGCGGGGATCGAACCCGCGACGCGCAGCGCAGCAGTCGATCGCTCAACCACTGCGCCAACCGTGCCGTCAATTATACGTCTTTTTCTATAAATCATGAAAGGAGTAGTTAAGCTTTTGTAATGAATATCTACCCAGCATTAAACACTAGTTGTTAGGCATTTCCTGTGTTTTTACTCCTTCATCATCATCATTTCAGCCGAAAGTCGTCCACTGCTGAACATTATGCCTCCCCTAAGCGTGGTGATTATGGTCAATATAATCAACACGCTTGGCAGGCGGGTTGGCGACCGCAGTACGGTTGTTGCAAAACGCACAAAGAACGCTGCTGCCCATTCTCTGGCAAGTCTCTTAGTCGCCTCTTACGACACCCACGGGAAGATATGGGATGGTGCTATTCTTAACGTCCGACACCATACAGAGCTACTCCTTGTAATGTTTTAATTATATTCTATTTCCTTTCTTTATCACAAATCATCACACAAAACACCACCTATTTTTCCTTTTCCGGAAATATTTAAATAATTATGATATGTAAAATACAGACACCAAAAACAACGACCGAAAATCATGTCACTCGTTTCGCAATCATCGCACCAACTGTACGCAGTCGTGTTAAAGTAGCGAGCAATTAAATCTTAATCGAGCGGATCGTTAGCGAGAATGTAATGACAGACGTCATTCCGTACGAGAGTGCTACCGCAGTAGATATATGTATTTATATAGAGCAACATACAGTAGTTCAACAAGATGGATATGGATGGATGAGCACCCATAACATAGGTACCGAGATTCCTCTGTGCCTCGGAAAGCACGCAGCAAAACAAAAAAACCGGACAAGTGCGAGTCGGACTAGCGCACGAAGGGTTGATATTGTTTGTCCGGGATGAACTCCTAAACTACTTAACCGATTGTAATCAAATTTGCACACCGTGTGCAATTTGATCCAACTTGAAAGTTAGGATAGCTTACATCTCAATTTATAGTACCCTGGCTTGATATCATCACGCTATGACCAATAGGAGCGGTGCAGCAAAGAAAAATGTTGCGAAAACGGGGAAAATGTGACGCAGACGAAGTTGCTCGCGACAGCTAGTTATTTATAAAAACGAGCAAAATAAAAATCACCTTTTTGTATGGAAGCCCCCTTAAATATATATTTTATTCTGTTTTTAGTAAAAAAAAATTATAGCGGAAACAGAAATACATAATCTGTAGAAATTTCAACTGGCTAACTATCACGGTTCTTGAGATACAGCCTGGTGACCGACGGATGGACAGCGAAGTCTCAGTGATAGGGTCCCGTTTGACCCTTTGGGTACGGAACCCTATAAAGCAGCCGTTGGTTCCGGCGGCCTTTTTGTTGTATTGACTGCAAGCGCAAATGCTGAACATGAGTTCAGGTTCGGTTTCCAGCTCAGACATAGTGTTATTAAGTTTTTTTCATTGGGTTGATGGCAATAGCAATCAGTCCTACGGATAATAACGCCGGCCCATTGCCACTTCAGCTTACTTATTCTGCAAGATATGTCGACGACTTTGGTTCTCTCTCGGATCTCCTCGTGTGCAATGCGACTTATCAAGAAGTTTAGTTGACAACCCTGACCCTCGTTTGATAAAAAAAAATCCGGCCAAGTGCGAGTCTTACTCGCCACAGGGTTTCGTAACCCCAAACAATGTAATAACAATATTTTGAACGGTCATTTAAAAGTAAATTTACACTCAACAGCAAAACTAAATTTGTGTTTCATAGTATGTTAATCAAAAACAAAGTTACGGCTGCAGTTTGGTCAAAAAGTCCCATATCTCAAAAACTAAAAATCTACTTTTTCAAACTAATTTTTGTTAAAAGTTTTTTTTTACGTTCTAAAACCTAATTTTTTCAGAATTTTCCTCCTCTTACTTTAGAAATTAGAGGGCACATTTTACCACTTTGGAATTGTGTCTCGCGCAATCTATTCAGAATAGAAAAAAAAATGTTAGAAACCTCAATATAATTTTTGAAGACCTATCCATAGATACCCCACAAGTACGGGTTTGATGAAAAAAAAAATGAGTTTCAGGTCTATGTATGGGGAACCCTCAATTTTTTTTTTCTCTTTTTGTGTGAAAATGTTAATGCGGTTCACAGAATACATCTACTTACCAAGTTTCAACAGTAAAGTTCTTAAAGTTTCGGAAAAAAGTGGCTGTGACATACGGACATACAGACAGACAGACAGACATGATGAATGCTTATGGGTTCCGTTTATTGCCATTTGGCTACGGAACCCTAAAAAGGCCTAGTTGGTTTACTGATGATCTTTATAGTGTGGCTCTACTGTCTGATTCATAGTGGAAACATTTTACATATGCACATTATAGTTGACTCTATGCCCTATGTCAATAAGGGTTAGTACTTTGAGTAATTTGACACGAAATGCGTTGGGATTAGCTTTATTGTTCGCAATGGCGCGTGGCGTGAGAAACTGTTCACGACGTAGATTGTCATTATTACCTACATTTTTAGTAACGTAACAAGACACCTGCATTCTTATTCCTCCTCTTTTGTATTTTAACTACTAACACTAGTAATAAGTTATAAAATATTAGTTTACTATACGCTGGACCAATGTTGTCCGAAAATAAAAAATATGATTTTAATATAATGATTCCTGAAAGGTAGGCGGAACATATTGCAATAAATCAGGACAAATTCAGGTTTATACTGCTGCTTGAAAGAATTCTAACGAAAAAACTCAAAAACACTTTGCCCCGCTAAGAAGCCACATTTTTTTTTTTTTTTTTTTTTTTTTTTTTTTATTATCAATAGGCCTGCGCTTGACCACTATCTCACCTGATGGTAAGCGATGATGTGGGAAGAAACCTATTCACTCTTGACTTAAAGACCTCCAGATTGTAGCTATCGGGAAACACAGACTCCGGCAGGGAATTCCACTCCTTAGCGGTACGCATTATAAAAGTATTCCCAAAACGCTTAGTGCGTATGTGTGGGATGTCCACCAAGTACCGATGGCGCATCGCCGTACGTCTGGTAGTCCGATGATGAAACGGGCTAGGCGGAATCAGATCATGCAATTCCATCGCACACTCCCCGAAATGTAACCGATAAAAAACCGATAAGCTGGCAACTCGGCGACGATGTTCAAGGCTCTGGAGCTTAGACTTGACCAGTGCCTCATTGCCAATGAGCCTCTTGGCACGCTTTTCAATCGACTCAAGTGCATCAAGCTGGTATTTGGCAGATCCGTCCCAGAGAAGAGAACAGTACTCCATGCATGATCGAACCTGCGCTTGATACAAGTTGAGCAGCTGTTCTGGCGTGAAGTACCTTCTCACCTTTGCAAGGACCCCCAACTTTTTGGCAGCCTGTTGTGCTTTTGCCTCAATATATGAGCCAAAATTGAGGGTTGATGTCAAAGTAACGCCCAGAAGCTCAAGATGGTCTGCTATTGGCACGGTTACTTCTCGGAAAGTTGGAGCCGGGTGAAATTGGCTCTTTTTCGCGGAAAAAAGACACGCCTGGGTTTTAGCAGCATTAAAACTGACCAGATTGGCCTCGCCCCATTCGGAGACTGCCTGCAAGGACAGGTTCAAACGCTCCACCAGGGCCTCACGGAGAGACCGGATCTGAGGCCCGGTAGCCCGTGCGTTAGACAGGTATCTCTCAGCAACAGTGCTGTCGTCTGCATACCCAAAGGTCTTAGCAGATCGTTAATGTGCAGCAAGAATAATGTTGCTGAGAGTACGGACCCCTGAGGGACCCCGGCATTAATATGCAGTTGGTCTGACGAGCAGCCATCGATAACCACTCGAATGGACCGATCTCTCAGGAAGTCTGCAATCCAATCACACAGACCACCGGGCAGACCGAATGAAGGAAGCTTACCAATAAGGCTTTCATGCCAGACCCTATCAAAAGCCTTCGAGATGTCGAGGGAGACGGCAAGCGCTTCCCCGTGCCTCTCGATGGCCTCACTCCATATGTGAACGGCATACGCTAGAAGATCCCCAGTAGACCGATTACGACGGAAGCCGTATTGGCGGTCACTAAGGATATCGTTAGCTTCTAGGTATGCTAGGAGCTTACAATTAAGTACACGTTCCATACTCTTACAGAGTATGGACGTTATAGAGATGGGTCTGTAGTTGGCCGGGTCAGCTCGACTGCCCTTCTTGGGCACGGGCTGTACGTTGGCTTGTTTCCAAGCATTGGGCACTTTTCCAGCCTCGTACGAAAGGCGGAACAGGCGTGTCAGAATCGGAGACAATTCAGGCGCACAGGTTCTAAGAACGATTGCTGGTAAACCGTCAGGGCCGCTAGCCTTGTTCACGTCGAGGTTGCGGAGCACCCTACGAACGTCTTTTTGATGGATGCTAATATCCGACATACTCGTCTCGCATCCATCAGGAAAAGGAGGGGGCCGCGCGTCACCAGGACTCAGACGTGAAGATTCCGCAAAAAGAGAGGCAAATAAATTTGCTTTCTCCTCAGCGGAGTGGGCCAGCGACCCGTCGTCTTTTATCTATCTTATTCTTTGTCTTTAACTTGTCTTGTAGCAATTTACCCCATCACAAGTATCTTTATAACTTAACGGGGCTGCCTCAATTTTGTGCTGTAAAACAATTGTATGAGAAACAATAAAAACTTTATTATAATAAAAAAAAAAAAAAACTTTATTAATTTAAAGTTTCATTTCATGTTGCTCTGTATGGTGTCGGACGTAAAGAATAGCACCATCCCATATCTTCCCGTGGGTGTCGTAAGAGGCGACTAAGGGATTTGCCAGAGAATGGGCAGCAGCGTTCTCTGTGCTTTTTTGTAACAACCGTACTGCGATCGCCAACCCGCTTGCCAAGCGTGGCGATTATGGCAAAACCCCCCAAAATGTCAATGTTGCGACACTTGGGGGAGGCCTATGTCCAGCAGTGGACGTCTTTTGGGCTGAAATGATGATGATGATGATTTCATGTTTGTTTCCGCAGTATGGCCCGCAAAACACTTTTTTTTTGGTACTAGCTCGCCAAACTATTTCCAAACCACTGCAACTCCTGAAAGCCAGGATCAACTGTGACAACCACCAGAAAAACGATGACACAATGAAGTCTCAGAAAAACATTTTAACTGTCTTGGATCCCGCAACGTCATTAATCAGAAAAGAATAGCGCAGGAGTACCATAACATATCGCGTAACACATCATCAAAAAAATACATATTACATCACGTAGAATATATTCACAGACTTCTATTTCCCCATAATCTTTTTAACTCCCTCTCCATATGGAAATTAAACTTTTCCATTCTGGCTTCATTTGTCCGGCGGTAGACGGATCAAGCGGGCTTCGTCCCGCACATTTATTGTGTCCGGAATCCCGGAACGATTTACATACGACCTGCGCGAGTAATCCCGGGAATCGTTTCGAGAGAAATCAAAGTTTAGGATTTTCAAAGGGTATGATTTTGGGGATTAATCCTGACCTGGCTTCAGGTGTTTTTGGAATTAATTTCTGCATGGCTTGTTATTTTAATTTAAAATGTTTGGAGTGTTGTGTTGGTCATGTTTATGTTTTCGTTCCGATTTAAATGTTTATTGGTTTGTTTTCAGTGGTTTTCAATCTTTATCTGATACTAGCCATGTTTCATCATCATGGCAGTGAGGAAAGACGGAGTGGAAGGCATATACGAGCGATGTACTGAAGACGTTTGGGCGTCGGTGTTTCTACCGCCCTGTACATACGAAGTATTCCCATTTGAGCACCTATGTTTTGGGCACCAATGCAACTCGCGCAAATGAAGCAAATGACACTTTGGCGCAAGTTGCACCGCCTGAAGCCATGGCCTTAGACAGACCAGTGTGCAATTTTGAAAGCCTAACAGCGAGTAATAGTGAAGCTGACAAAGATTAATTACCAAAACATTGTAACACAGAAGCACATATTCTATTAAACACTATCATAGTTTTAAGTGATAATATAACCTTTACTTTACGACTGCTAATGAAAATTTCAAGTCATAAAACAAAAGTTACGATGCTCAGTTATTGATGATTCCATCGCCGTTAAAGCAGACCCTTATTATCCCTTGAAAATATAAGCAGAGGGTATTAACATTTGGAAAGCTTAGGTTTACGTTAATGTTTTAACTCTTGTTGCTAATAATTATAATGGGTAATATTTGGAGGATCAGGTGTTAGGCCTATTTTAATGGTTTGTCTAGAGAGCACTTAGCTGGTTGTGTATAGTTTGTATTTTCAAATTAATTTGCGTTAAGTTGAGTATCATTCATCATCAACAGCCTATAATGTTCCCACTGCTGGGACACAGGCCTCCTCTCTATGAGGGAGTAGGCTGTAATCCACGACGCGGGCCCAGTGCGGGTTGGTAGATGTCACATGTCTTCGATTTTTTAGTTCTAGAACTTGCCGGTTTCCTCACGATGTTTTCCTTCACCGTTTTTGAAGGCAGCGGTGATGAAATTAATTACAAAAAGTAATGAGCCTGCTTGGGTTCGAACCCACGGCTTACTGCTTGTAAGTCGGGGCTGCCACCACTGGGCCACTGCTGCTCTCTGAGTATCATTGTTACTTCTAATTTGTCTGTGGCTACTTCTTGTAAAATTGCATCTTCTTCTATTGCTTCTATTTGCAATGATAGCATAGTGGTGTGACCGTTGGAGTGCCAAGTCTTAAGTCTCGAATTCGAACCCCAGAAACGCAAGTCTGATTTTTTGGAATCAAGTGCGTATTGTTTAAATATCACTTGCTTCAGTGAAGGAAAACATCGCGGGAAAACCAACGTGTCCGAGATATATTTCTCGATGCCATGTAAAGCTAAGTCAGAGGCCATGGGCGCCGAAAAAAACTCTGACAACCAGTTACTCACCAACCACATGATTCATCATTCATCATCATTTCAGCCGAAAGACATCCACTGCTGAACATAGGCGTCCCCCAAAAGGGAGTTTTACCATAGTCGCCACGCTTGGTAGACGGGTTGACGATCGAAGTACGGTTGTTACAAAAGCACAGAGAACGCTGCTGCCCATTCTCTGGCAAGTCCCTTAGTCGCCTCTTACGACACCCACGGGAAGTTATGGGATGGTGCTATTGCTTACGTCCGACACCACACAGAACATGGAAACACCATTTGAAGAATTTGTTGTCTTTTATTATGAAGGCTTCCTAGAAAACATATTTTTATTAGAACTTATCATTGTTGACACCTGAACAAAACAGTTTGGTACCTTGAGTTTAATCGTCAACTTAAACACTATATTCACCATCCAAACCACGTTCAATGTGGCGACACTTAGGGGAGTCTTAAGTCCAGCAGTGAACATCTTTCGGCTGAAATGATGATGATGATGATGAAACCACGTTCTACCGCAAATTCAATCAAATTTTTTCGTCCTTTAACCTCAAAAAACTAATAAATTAAAGAAGGCTCAAAACAATTCGTCCTAACTATCACTCGACGTAAAATATTCTGACCATGATGTTACCTATTCAAATCAGTGGTCTTCGCAAAAACCGTCGTGCAGATTGCGAAATATAATTGACGGTTTGGTCCGGTTCAAAACTATGGAGCGGGCTAATTGTCTCCGTGACATGAATATGTATGAGTTCCATCGATCCGGCTCAGCTAACGAATATGGGAGCTTTCTGAATGATATCAGCCAAATATCAAAATACATATTTGAGGTGAGGATTCGAGGATTTTAGCTGTTGTCACCGTAATGCTTTTGGTATTGAATCGGCTTTGGTTAAATGTTGCAGATAACACTATAAGTATCAATAACACTAGTAACGGTATATTTACCATGTTTATTAATTGTTTTGAGTTCCCGATATTCGTGAGTTCGCGAGTGCACACAGTGAGTTTCGTGAGTCGGGAACAGAATCGAGTTGTGAGTAACGGTGGTAGTGATACGGCGCAAAAAACGAACAATAAAGAGGGTAGACCAATTTGTTTGCTCATAAACAACCACCCGCAAAAACTTCAGTTTATCCGTCATCATGGCGTTTGCAACAGCGCCGAAATATCGGGACCTCAAAACAAATAATAAACATGGTAAATATCCCGTTACTAGTGTTATTGATAGTGTTAGTGACCATGTCAATTTAAAAACTTTTAGCACTTTAAGTGGTGATCCGTCATAGATTTTTGTGGAAGCTGTATTGCACATCACAGATGTCTTATTTGATTGCTGGATGAATTGATGGTTTCATTTTTGATGCTCTGCTAACTCTTGGTGTTTAACCCAATATCTCATTATTTAAAGACATAATTAGACAGATAGATATTATAGCTAGCCTGTATTGTCCCACTGCTGGGCAAAGGCCTCTCTCCATTCTTTACAACGGTCACGATTCTGTGCTGCTTCTTTCCAATTATCAAGGACGACATCCAGTTCGTCCCGCCATCTCCTTCGTGGTCTGCCGCGACCCCGTGTTACTGTTTCAGGGCACCAATCCTGAGCTTTACGGGCCCACAGCTCGTTCGGCATGCGACAGACATGTCCTGCCTTTTGACAGATATATAGAATAAGCTAATTAAACTTGCAGCTCTGGTGAATTCAACTGATGCAGGACTGATGTGTCAACTGTTTTAATAATTAGAAAGGCAGACGCAAAACATCCACACAATTATTAGTTGACAGAGTAAATCCTACGTGGGATTCAATATGACCCACAGGGCTTTATTATAAACACTTTTTAGTGGAGACAATATTTCACATACTAACAGTTATTTAATTAGTAGCAAGTTTTCCATATCGCATTAGATATAGTGATACAAAACAGGATATATCTCATAAAAGACTCTTCCGCAACCCAATATCCAAAAGCAATTACAAAACAGTCATTACAAATTTCCCTAGAAATTCAGAATCTTCTCTCGTGTAATTCCGTTGCGTCCGCCTATTACGCAATTACCGAGGCTAATGATACTATCTCCGTGGAAATCTCACTGACCGAACAAAGCATATGGTGCTATTCGGCATGATGCTTCAGGGCTGTCGGAAGCATTGCTGGCGAAATAAGTAGAGGTATTAGTTTTTGTTTTGGTAATAAGGTCAAAAGTCTCCTTGGTGTATAATTGTGTAGGATTGCAGTCAATACTTGGAGCGTTCTATATTTTTAGATTTCTAAATTTTATATACCTTTACAAAAATATGAGCTCACCAAATGATAACAGGCGCTCGAATCAATCTGTAGATGGGTTACCATTACATAAATAGTTTCCTCCATGTTTCGGAAAGCACGTAAAGCTGTTGGTCCCGGCTGTCGTTTGTAGATCCTTGACAGTCGTTACGAAATCACGACGACGGTCAATGGGCCGAAATTCTGCCAACCAGTCTTACGAAGGGGTTTTGTATTACCTAGACTTAACTGGATTATGGGGGTCAGACAGGCAGTCGCTCCATGTAATATTCTGGTATGTAGCTGTTTTCGGTTAGACTGGAAGCCGACCCCAATATCGCTTAGAAAAGACTAAGCAGAAGATGAAAATGCCCTTATAAAAATAGTTGTTCAACACACTTGCTCGAAAAGTACCTCATACTACACCTTTTTTTGTTAAACAAGGTAAATTCGTCCTATTATGCAATAAAAAAACCGGCCAAGTGCGAGTCTTACTCGCACACAGGGTTCCATAGCCCCAAACAATATTTTGAACTGTCATTCATTAGTCAGTAGTATTAGTTAGTTAACTTCCACTCAACCGCAAAACTAAATTGGTTTTTTATAGTATTTTAAGCAAAAACAATGTTACTGCTGCAGTTTGATGAAAAAGTCCCATATCTCAAAAACTAAACATCATATCTTATTGAAAATATTTTCAGAATTTTCCTCCTGTTACTTTAGAAATTAGAGGGGAGGGGGGACACACATTTTACCACTTTGGAAATGGCTCTAGCGCAAACTATTCAGTTTAGAAAAGAAAATATATTAGAAACCTCAATATCATTTTTAAAGACCTATCCATAGAAACCTCACACGTATGGTAATTGGTTGGTAATTTTGGTTTTCAGTTCTATGTATGGGGAACCCAAAAATTTATTGTTTTTTTTTCTATTTTTGTGCGAAAATCTTAATGCGGTTCACAGAATACATCTACTTACCAAGTTTCAATAGTATAGTTCTTATAGTTTCGGAAAAAAGTGGCTGTGACATACGGACGGACAGACAGACAGACAGACATGATGAATCTATAAGGGTTCCGTTTTTTGCCATTCGGCTACGGAACCCTAAAAACATTGCACACTTGCATTCTTGAATTGGCAAATCATATTCCGTGCAAGAAGGCTCATCTGCTTATGTGTATACACTTCTGTGTATTTTAATTTAATATAGTAGGTACCTTCTTTGTTTTACGTGTGACTTGATTTACATTCCGCCGTCGAGATACGAGTATATTCCTCAGGCATGCTGGTTTGGTTTCTTCGCGATGTGTTCCTTCACCGAAGCAAATGTAAATAATGCAATATAATTATTATTAATAAAGTAGGTACCTACCTCCTGAAGATGTCGCTTGTTTTTCTAAACTAATATTATAAAGAGGAAAGATTTGATTGTTTGTTTGTTTGTTCGATTTAATTCAAAAACTTCTCGGCCGATTTTAAAAATTCTTTAATTACTAGAAAGCTACATCTTTACCGAGTAACATGGGCCATATTACATCACATTTTTTGCGGACGAAGTCGCGGGCGAAGTGCTAGTATGTTATAAATCTAAATTCAAGTTGTAGTAACCAACTTAAAAAAAATACTTTAAAATTTAAAGGCGATAATTTTACCTGAGAGTTATTTAATTTAATCATGAATGTAACCGTAATTTCTAATATAAAAGGAACGAGTTACCACATTTAAACAACAACAAACCCGGTCATAGTTCACTTTAAACTTTCCTTGTAACCAGCCCTATGCGACCCAGCCAAGCATCCGCGAGCATAGTCAGGCGTGCAAAATTAATACATCAACGCCCGTCTGCTTCGCCCGTTGGTCCGTCTGCGTGCTTTATCTCATTAACTCGCTGGTTGGTCCACTAGATGATTGAGTATGTGGCTATCGTGGCGACATGTTTTACTAGGAGGGAATTAGCAGTGGTTTTAATAAAACTGGGCACACAACTAGAACTGCCTGGAACTATTTATTTTTGATTGATCAACATCTGCTCGGCTTTTTCCCAAACTATCTTGGGACGGCTTCCAGTGAAGCGACTGCCTATCTGACCTCCACAACCCAGTAGCTGGGTAATACGATACCCCCTGGTAAGACTAGATGTAAGACTTTTGGCTTCTGACTACCGTAACGACTGTCAAAGATCTACAACTGACAGCCGGCACCAACGGCTAAACGTGCTTTCCGAGGCACGGAGGAAATTCGGAAATGTAATTATGGTCACCCATCCACGGACCATTACTCAAATATGAATGCCGTGTCATTATATAACTGGTATAACATCGCCCTTGTTAAGATCGCGAGTGCAGCAGAAGCAGTGCTGGATAGTGAACGGTTGTTCAATTGGCATTGACCTTAGTCTTTCCAAATGCGAATTCTATGTGGAGGACAGTACCAGCAAATAACTGACTATTTCCAAATTTTACGCAATAGTGACATCATAATTATTGAGAAAAGCTCTCTTCGGCTTCTGGGGTTGGGTCTCCGATCCATGAAGATTCTTTTCCCGATGTTATCGAGGAAAAGATTCAAGATAACAACAATGACATTAAATGTTATTGTTGATGTTGTTGTTTCGGAAAGATTGAAAGATTGCTCCAAATTAACATACATTCGGCCATCAACATAATTCGTTACTGCTGTTTCGGACCTAAATTAACATTTCTCAAATCAAATCAAAATCATTTATTTCAATTAGGCCAGTTACAGGCACTTTTGGATAGTCAAACAGCAATAAAAAATGAAGCTACAGTCCCAGTCACAAGACATAATAACTGTGAAAGTACCGTAGTTGCCCATTCCAAAGCGTAGATCTCTATTGAGAAGAATGGGCAAGAAACTCCATGGACACTCTTTTAAATCAGAATCTTGTTACAAAAACCTTGGTTACATCATTCATGTTGAGATGGCACATTATGTGAGAACGATGTAGCAAGACGTGCACGTTAAAAGTGTCCATAGTAAAAACAAAAAGAACAATTAAAAGATATCGCTGTCACTGTGGTGAAGCTGTCAACAGCCTCGGAAACCATGGCCTCTCATGCAGCCGAAGTGCGGGCCGTTTTGCGCGGCACGCGAACATAAACGACATCATCCGACGAGCTCTTGTTAACGTCAGCGTTCCAGCTGTCTTAGAGCCCAATGGCTTAGTACGAGACGATAGCAAAAGACCGGACGGCATGTCTTTGTTTCCTTGGAAGATGGGTAGTCCTTTAATGTGGGACGCAACTTGCGTGGATGCTCTTGCGCTATCACATCTTCCAAGCTCATTGTGCTGTGCTGACGCTGCCACTGCGGCAACGGAGATTCTCAAGCGGCGTAAATAACGTAACCTTTGTGGTAACTATATTTTCAGTTTGGGGTTGAAACTCTGGGGTCGTGGGGTCCGAGTGCTCTTAGCCTTTTTAAGGAAATTTCCAAACGCCTAGTTGACGCTTCCCGTGATCCAAGGGCCGGCTTTTACTTAGGCCAGAGGCTTGGTATTGCCATACAACGTGGCAATGCTGCCTGTCTCTTGGGCACATTACCAGGTGACAGCGTTGAGGAGGAGTTTTTGTCGCCCTTTTATAGTTTATTTTTATTTTAGTTATTTCATTTATTACTTTGTTAATTCTTGTAATAATATAGTAGTTATTAAAATTAAATAAACATAAAATTTTATATCTATGTATCCTTCTTATGCGTATTAAATTTTACTAAAATCGGTTCAGTCATTTCGGAAAATAAGGACTCGAAAGATTGTATGAAATGCCGTAAGGCGTAAATAAAGAGAAACAAATAAAATATCTCGACTTGGCACACGAGGTTTTCAGCCTGTGGAATGTGAACTCGGCTATCATTGTGCCGATTGTCGTTACGACCAATGATCTGATGGCTAAAAGCCTCGACGACCATCTGTCGAAGCTCTCACTTGGCAGTTGGATGAACAACCAGATTCAGAAGGCAGTACTCCTCGATACAGCCCGCATTGTGAGGAGCTTCCTGTCTCTGCAGCCCTAACCACCGTTAGCTTAGACCCTGGTCCCGATACCGGCGGAAACCTGTTTTTTTATATTTTTAAATGTTTTTTGTTTTCTTTACGTTTTTTAACAAATATTTAAAAATGTATAAAATAAGATGAATAAAGGACGAATATATTAATAAAAGCAAAATACTCTCCTACATGCATGCCTGCAGACTTTTGTAAATGTCACCGTGCAAACATATAATAAATGAAGTCAATAACTAATTCACGACGGTATCAAACAATACATACATATTTGTGAATGAGACTGTTCATTTACTGAGATACCATTCAAAGTTAGTAGACAGTCGATATCTTTGTTCACGAGGTTCCAGACTTAGGAACGATGTAGATGGGACTTTATTTGCATGAAAATGAGGTTTTTATCGGCTCTGTTTGTTGAATGAAAATACCAGATTTTTTAGAAAATGTGAAGATGAAAAGAAGATGTTACGAAATTGTGACTTTCGTTTGAGATAAATTGATGGAACAATTGAAGGATTTTTTCCATTGTTTTAAAAGCTGACTACTGGTACATTTCAGCTTTTTAACATTAGTTTAACATATTTTTAAACAAGGTTTTAGAATAATATACTTTCGTAGTATTTTATACAAGGTGTTGTTTTGCATCCTCGTCAAAATTCAGGATGTTGTCACAAAAGACATGAATAATCAATATAAATTACGGTACCTAGTAAATTATTACAAAACACTGCGTTTTTTTGTTGTTTAAATTTGTCAATATTTCAGAATAGCCCCCTTAACGTGGTTTAGGGATTATGAAATTATCGAAAAAACGTTTAAGGTTTTTTGTTTGTGTGTAAGCGACGTTATAAGGCGGGGATCAGACGGCCCGTGTTTAAAAAAAACAGCATAGTCTTTTAATTGATACATACGTCATAGGGTGCATCATAAATAACTAGTCCTCCATCTTTGAGAGTCCGCCATATTGCACATAGAAATTTTTCATTTACTCAATTTTTTTTTTTTATCTTGTTCTACAGATTTTTTTTTTCGCGATTTCAGGTTTGGTCCAATAGTAAATGTTGTTCATAATGATGAGCACAACGACCTCTTAAGAGGTTGTTGGTGTTTTACCAATAACCCTGTAGAGCCCCTTATCAGTGCCCAAAAGTATTTGGTCTAACTACTTTCCACCACACCATTAAAACCGGTAAGTATGATAATTTGCAACATTTTCAACACAGTACATTGGCGCTTGAATACACGCAAGTGACGTAATAAGCCTCTACGGCAGCTAATCCGACGCAGCATGACGCACGCCGCGGATTGGCTAATAGCCTGGACGGAGCCGTCGGATTGGTTGTCGCGCATCGCTGCATGCTCTAGTTTCCTGCTTAGCGGATTAAGTTTAATGCTTTATAATTAATTGTAGAGCAGTAAATGTTTACTTACTACTTCGAACTATACAAGGTGTTGTTTTGCATCCTCGTCAAATTTCAGGAGGTTGTCAAAAAAGACATAAATAAACAATTTAAATTACGGTACCTAGGTAATTATTAGTAAACGCTGTTTTTTTTTTGTTTAAATTTGACAATATTTCAGAATAACCCCCTTAATGTTGTTTAGGGAATAAAAAAATAACGAATAAACGTTTGAGATTGTTTGTATGTGTGAAAGCACGGTTATAGGGCGAGTATCAGATCGGCGGCGTTTAAAACACGGATGGTTCACATTTTACGATTTCCGCAAATGAGAAAAATATAAAAATTACGTTTCCATTTTATTATTGATTTGACTCGAGAAGAGAATCATTAGCATAGTTACCTCCTTGAATTTGACGAGGTTGCAAAACAACAACCTTTAGTAAGGAAACTAAATGACATTATTAGTTCAATGTTCAAATTTCAATAGGGTCAATCGCTTCCATAGGAATGATACTATTCATACATAATATCACGCCTATAATTCCCAAAGGGTTAGGCAGAGGTCGAAAGAGGTGGCGGAACGTGAGAAGGAGAGAACCTAACGTCTCAGCCGCCACGGGAGAGGCCCCGAGCGTCTCACTCGGCCAACGTAGGCGCGGGCCTGTGGACGGTGAGTAATGGGCTAGCTTACCGTTCGTCCGTCGTGTGACGACGGCGCGTTCGTGTTCCAGGCGCGCCTCAAGGAGATGTCAGCAAATCGGAAGCGTGGCCCTGGAATACATAGGGCTAAGAAGGAACATGGACGGGTTTTAGTGAGTACAAGTCTGACACTCCCTTCCGCTCCCGACTCGGGAATCAAACCCAGGACCTCAAGCTTAGCAGTCGTGATGGAGACCACTAGACCAACGAGACAGTCACATTCATAAATTACATATTTTTTTCTAAAACTAACTTGCCCAAAAAGTTCAAGTTAGCTAAAGTTTGCCCTGTTTTTTCCAGCAGAACATCCCAGTCTATTCCTCCCCAACTCTGCAACCGGCGTCCGATACGATTGTTCAGAGCACTTCCAACTTGCGCATTCAATTTGCATCCAACTGTTTTGCAGCAACGTTCATTTTTACTCACAACTGGGGCACTGCCTGAAAGAAACTACCCTCATTGTTTGGACTATTTGCTGTTGAATATGGCACGCATTGAGCTTGGTTTTTGTTTTGGTAAACGGTTGTTCGGGGTTAAAAGGGCTAAGAATTAAAAAAAAAATTGTAGCCCATCGGTATCAGGGTCCAAGCTACCGGCGGTCAGAGCTCCAGCGAAAGGAACCTCCTAAGGCTCCAAGGACTGTCCTAGAATACCGCTTTCTGAATCAAGTCCTATTACTTATGATCAATACACTGAAAATATTTTGTAACTTCTGAAGTTTCATTCTATTCATACGAAGGAATCATTTTACAATCGCTTTCCAATGTATTTGTACCCTTACTATTTAGGGTGACTGGTAATTAGTGACCGATACTTAAACACATGATTGTACTCATGATAACTTAACAAACAACTTACCCAATGAAAATTTTTTTTCACTCATTCTCAGACTTTTATCACAACAGCCGTATGGAATTCGCGCGCGCGTGCGCCTGTGACCTATCAGCTGTTAGCCACGTTACGGCGTTGTCTCATTACTATCGTTTCATGCCACAGTGGGTAGATAGAGCACCCGCATGGCTCGCAACCCAGAATTTCATATGGCTGTTGTGTTATTGTGATAAAAGTGAATGAGTTTAGAAAATGTTTCTTTGGGAAAGGTGTTTGTAATCATGAGTACAATCACGTGTTTAAGTATCGGTCACTAATTACCAGTCACCCTATATTTCAAATACAACCCAAAATTAATTTTATAAACTGCTGTGGAAAAAGATGTGGAAGGTCAAATAAATCAACTTTTCTTCAAAAACTCAGAAACCTACATTTCGTAATACACCTCCACAGTTTAAAGGAACTACGGAGGTTTATTTGTCTTAATAAAGCTTTGTTTTACCTACATCTTACAGCTCTGTTATGTGCACCTCCCAATTTCATCCTGCGCTTGCAGCCTCTTGTCTAAAATAATTAACGTTTTAAGTTTGACTGATGCCAACACGCTGCGCTTCTCAAATTTTAGGAAATCCTTAATAAAACGTATGCGAAGCGTGAAGCGGCTGTCGACGGAAATTGCTAGAACATCACTATTATATCTCTGGAACGTCATTATAAGGGTGAGACTAGATGAGCGTAGCTTTCGTAATTTTGAGGGCCCTGACTGTCTGACTTTCTATCAGCTATGACAATAAAGATGGCATAGTTAGTGCAGCGTAATTTTGAGGGCTTAAACTGACTGACTTTCTATTAGCTATGACGATAAAAATGGCGTAGTTGGTGCAGTGGTTGAGTGATTGGCTGCTGTGCTGCGTGTCGCGAGTTCGATTCCCACATGGAATAAATAGTTGTGTGGCCTACTGGTATATGTTCTGGGTCTGACTGTTTGGTGAGTTTCAATGTTTGTAAATGCAGCCACAATACAGGACAATTTTTTAGTGTGGGGCAAAGTTTTATGAAAGAGATTGCTTGAATGTCTAGGTCAGGGATGGGGAAACTACGGCCCGCGGGCAATCTCCGGCCTGCGAAGCGTTGAAATCCGGCCCGCGACACAGCGGGTATATTACTGTATACAAGTGTCATACCAGAAACGCGTATGACATTTTCAGTACTTTTTTTTAGTAAACTGCACTTATATTACCCAACGAAATGATTAAAAACCAAATGCAACCATAAATTTCGGTGGCAATATTTTAGTGACATAAAACGCTAGGTTTTGCTAGTCTCACACTTTGACTCTTACATCTATTAGTCAGCTCCTTTATCACAATAAACATTAATTTAAAACCAATTAACACTACATAAGTTATTAAACTTACATGGTCACTAACTCCATCAATATCACTGAAAACTGGTAATAAAACAAGTAGGAAACATGGTAAATACCCCAGTGTTATTTACAACATTAACAAATGAAGTATTATTTTTGGCTTTCGTTCAGTGGCGTTATCTACGAGTACGCCACAAAAAACTACGCCGACTTTTGTCCAGTGCTGTATACGACACCAGCTTTCCTCTCATCTGCCCATATCCTTAAACTCTGTGGCTCGAGCATCACTATTCTGTCGACAATATAATCCAATACCAAATTGTTATCTAACTTAGCACTGTATTAACTTACTAGTTATCGATTCAATTGTTCTAGCTGAACTATGGATTATTACCTATGTACTAAGATTAGATATCCGATGCGAATTGATGTCTTGATTGGTATGCTAATGACATATTATCAATATGTATGTAGGGCGTAGGTGCTAAAAAAGTAAAAAACTTAAAAGAAACCCAAATTAAATACATTATAGCTAAAGAACTACCCATCATTATTAACCTCTAAAAGTGCACTGCTGGTCATGATACAGATTCGATTCTCGGTTGCTTTAAACGAGCTGCTACCATCCATCTGAAGAAGATCGTCACTCAACCTAACCTGAACCATAGAATAATAGCCTGAACAATCAACTTTACGTTTGCCGATCTGCAATCTGCACTCAAAAACACGTATAAATCTTCGTTGAAGTGAAGACTAATGGTTTAAAAGCCCACTTAAACAAGGTGTTCTTCCATCCTCGTCAAAATTTAGGAGGTTGTCACAAAAGAGATAAATAATCAATGTAAATTACGGTACCTAGTTAATTATTAATAAACGCTGATTTCTTTGGTTCTTTAAGTTTGTCAGTATTTCAGAATAACCCCCTTAACGTGGTTTAGGGAATAAGAGATTATCGAATACACGTTTGAGATTGTTTGTATGTGTGAAAGCGCGGTTATAGGGAGAGGCTCAGACGGGACACGTTAAAAGCACGGGCGGTTCACACTTACCGATTTCCGTAAATATTTAAAAAAATACCTTCCCATTTTATTATTGATTCGGGTCGAGAATCATTAGCATAGTTACCTCCTTGAATTAGACGAGGATGCAAAACAACACCTTATATGTACATGAAACCTATCTGACCTTATACAAAAAGAGTAATAAAAAAAGAAAGAACACAAATATTTGATCCAGATTTTGGCAACCATAATTCACACCAAAAAATCTAGTAATAACAGTTGTGAGCCTCACGGCTGCCTCAAACTAGGTAAAACTCCTCAATGACCAAACTTTTTCAACTTTCCCCATTCAACAACGCTCCCCGTTCCTCCCCAGTAGCCCAAATGCATGCACTTACTAAAGTACTACAGTAACACACGACTTGCTCCAAGATGGGCAAAGGTGCTGAATGCGCCAGTTCCGTAATTTCCGCCCGACAGCAGGCAAGCGCAGCTGGTACAATCCTACAGTGCATACTCCTACAGTTATCGTATTTATTCCGGTTAGATTGTTTCGGGTTGTTAAATGGGGGAATGGCTTTGTTTTTGTCTAGGGGTTGGGTGTATAAGGTACAGGTTTTCTTTGCTTTTAGAAGTGGTTTTCCGATATTAGTTTTTAAACTGACGTGGTGTCTAACACTGATAACGGGATATGTATAATTGAACAAGAAAGAGGGTAGACCGATTAGTCTGCTCATAAACATCCTCCCACAATAACTTCTGTTTACCCGTGTGCTTCAAACAGCGCCTAAATATCGGGAACTCAAAACAAATAATAAACATGGTAAATATCCAATTTCAGTGTTACCTAATGATGGCTTTCAGATTCTCATGCTGTCGATTGGTCAAATTGCATCTAAGTTCGATGCAGTATAAGAAATGTGACAATGTCTAATAGGTATTTAATTTGATAAAAGATTGTTATTTATTGCTCAAAAATCACATAGCCGTTTAATTCTGTTTCAGGTTGAGATTTATGCTCTAAACAAGACCACCCATACTTACTTACACTCATAATAACCAGAAGAGCATTTCTCATCTAATCTAAACATTAAAAGATGCAGTCTCGATGTGGCTGTCAACTTACCGATAAACTTGAACGTGAAGACATTGATAATGCAAGCGGATACCTAAGTGACATTGAAGCTTATAAAACTGACAAACTTGTGAGTAATATAGTTTGAATGTTTTAAAGACAAGTTCATAAGTCACTTGATGTTAATTTACGACTTCTGAATAATTATCTAGACAACTAATAAGAGAAGCACAACTTTGTAACACAGGGACCACTAAATTTTTCTTTTTTAATTGCGACACTTAAACGGACAGTATTTCGGGATGTAGAATCAGCATCGATACAAGTGGTTTTTTTTTAAGCCACACCTTAAAAAATCGCTGGCGTGATAACTTAGAAGCGTTTTTAAGAAATTGACCGGTGATAACCGCACGGAGAGAAGAGTCCTTTCCTAAGGAAAAAAAGCCTAACCGAAAATCGTTGGGTATAAAAGGTTTGTCATCATCATCAGCCTCGAATGTTCCCACTGCTGGGACACAGGCCTCCTCTCTATAAGAGGGAGTGGGCTGTAATCCACCACGCTCGCTCAGTGCGGGTTGGTAGATGTCACATAATGTCTTCGAAATTTTTAGTTCTAGGACATGCCGGTTTCCTAACGATTTTTTCCTTCACTGTTTTTGAGGGCAGCGGTGATGAAATAAATTTCACAAAGTAATGTGCCTGCCTGGCTCGTAAGTCGGGGCTGCCACCACTGGGCCATCGCTCCTCTCAAAAACTCATTAAGGTTCGTAATTGATTACAAATTTGTACTCTGCTCAAAACAGTTTAATGTTAATTATGACAAATTTGATTATTCTGGGCAAAGGGCCGAATATCTTACAATACATAAACACCACGTCCACAAAGATCCCCAAAACGGATATATTCTTCGGATTCATCGTTTCGGAATGGATACAACACCGTTTCAAAGAACCAAGCCCTAGAATCAATAAATATGACAAACAGTCACATTATCAATACCAAAGATAAATACGACGAGACCTACCCAGAAGCTGCTGTCAGCAATTGAGATAAAAGTCAAAATTTCTCAGTACTGAGACATTGCAATAGTCTCCAAGTGAACCCAGACGTTGTTTGATATTATGCATAAGATATCAGAACATGGAAGAACATCTTCCAACAATGTTTGAGCTTTGATTAGGTGAAATGTTTTATTTAACTCAAGTAGAGTGGATTTAGGTACTTTTATTTTTCTTCACACTGTTATTCTAGGATAAATATATACTTATCTGTAAATATCTTCATTACGCCTGTACTCCCTGAAGGATTAGGCAGTGGTATAGCTAATGGCTCACCCAGATTTGCCAATTAATTGAAGTCCCTTATAATAAGGGGCGAGCAAATGAAAGAGTAAGCAAATGATGGCGTGATGTCTCATCATCTGCCTAGCCTTTTCCCAACTATCTTGGGATCGGCTTCCAGACTAACCGGATGCAGCTGAGTACCAGTATTTTACATGGAGCGACTGCCGTTCAGACCTCCACAGGCCAGTAACTGGACAATACGATACCCCTTGGTAAGACTGGATGTCTGACTTTTGGCTTCAGACTACTCGTAACGACTGTCAAAGATCTACAAATGACAGCCGGGACCAAGGGCTTAACGTGCTTTCCGAGGCACGGAGGAAACTCGGTATGTAATTATGGTCGCCCATCCACGGACCAACCTCGGCACGCACGCACCTTTAAAGATCGACCTGTGCGGCTATTAGTATTGTAAGCAACAAGCTCCTCTGATGCCGTGACGTCTGACAGGGGAGAATGGACGAAGATAACGTGTTGCGCCGACCCCAAGTAGATTAGAGCAAGGGCAGGAAGATGTAAAAGGGGCGAGTTTATTGCTATCAACCGTACACAAAACAAATCCAGGTATCGTGGCTGCGCGGGCCTGTGGACGGTGAGTAATGGGCTAGCTCACCGTCCGTCCGTCTTATGACGACAGGCCGTGCCGACGGCGCGTTCTTGTTCCACGCGCGCCTCAAGGTGATGTCAGCAAATCGGTAGGGGTCTGAGAGGGTCTGCCAGGGCTGCGGGCTGTTCGAAAGAGATACCGTGGCCCTGGAACGCAAAGGGCTAAGAAGGAACACGGATGGGTTTTAGTCAGTCAAGTCAGTGACACTCCCTTCCGCTCCGCCCAGAGCGGGAGAAGACATTTGAACATCTCCCATCAGAAAAAAAAGGTATCGTGACTGCTACTGTGAAATTCCTACGACCATCACAAACAGACATAAAAGTGTAAATTGTAGTACATTTACCGACTCGGCTAACTAAAGGGACTGAGTAGGTTACATGCTAAAATAGGCAAAAATTACGATCTGCTAAAAAACCGTTTCCTTCGACATTGAAGAGTCGCTAGATCGGAGCCAAGGCTGTCTTTAGACAGAAAGCGAGAAAATTCGCAGCAAGGCAGCTTTATTGTGACAAAGTGAACAAAACTGTAAGGAATGACCTTTTTTTCTAGGAACAAAGTTCCTATAACTCAGATGAATGCTCTTAGCACGGTAAAATGGAAAAGTAGACCATAAGTCACAAAATATTAGAAGGAAAATCATTTTTCAACCCGCTATTCTACATAATTATTACCAGGCTGACATGAACGGGTGGTATTAATGCAAATTTAACTCGATAGTCCATCACCGTGTCTGACATTCAATTACCTGTGGAACACGCAAGACGCATTAACTTAAATACACGAGCATTTATGAAGCTAATACTAACATTGGAATTATGTATGGTATATGATAAATGGCAATGAAATACTTGATGAGCAGACCATCGCAGGGTGCTCAATAGAAAAGAGATTGACATACAAAATATTCGACGAAGACTGGACAAACAAAATAGCTTAATCAATCTTGAAGTCAAATCAGCTGTCCCACCATGACGTCTTAAAACATTATTGTTTCAATCTTATGCCAGAGTGGAAGAGAGACAGAGCTATTCAGGTCGTCTAGCTCCATCTCTTTCTCACTCTGGAATAAGAATGAAACAATAATATTTTAAAACGTCATAGTAACCCCACTGGAGAGGTTTCTAATATTCAAAATTTGGCTTCATCATCATCATCATTTCAGCTGAAAGACGTCTACTGCTGGACATAGGCCTCCCCTAACGCCACATTGACATTAGGTTTTGCCATAATCGCCACGCTTGGCTGGCGGGTTGGAGATCGCTGTACGGTTTTTACAAAAGCACAAACAACGCTGCTGCCATTCTCTGGCAAGTCCCTTAGTCGCCTCTTACGACACCCACACGAAGATATGGGATGGTGCTATTCTTTACGTCCGACACCATACAGAAACAAAATTTGGCTTAAATTTATAAAATAGTGTAGTATCTCAAAATAACATAACATAACATCACGCGTGTAGTCCCGAAAAGGTTAAGCAGAGGTGTTCCAAATAGAACACCCACATTTCGCCAGTTATGTTTCAAGTCTCATGTAATACCGTGGGTGCTACTGAAAAATTCCTGATCGAAAAACCCAATTACACGAGGAGGACTGGTTTCTTAGATTCAAAATTTGGCTAAAATTTATAAAAATAGTGCAGGATTTAGAAATACATATTATGTTTATACAAGTTGGTACAAGTACCATATCTTCCCGTGGGTGTCGTAAGAGGCAACTAAGGAACTTGCCAGAGAATGGGCAGCAGCGTTCTCTGTGCTTTTGTAACAACCGTACTGCGATCGCCAACCCGCCTGCCAAGCGTGGCGATTATGGCAAAACCGCCCAAAATGTCAATATGGCGACACTTAGGGGAGGCCTATGTCGAGCAGTGGACGTCTTTTGGGCTGAAATGATGATGATGATGATACAAGTTGGAAAAGAATACTTACGATACTTCTTTTCTAACATATACCGTCGTCAACCGAATCATCGCTTTACATCAAAATATGATAATAGTGGTCAAAGCGACCATCGTACGTTAAAAGGCGAATTGCCATAACAAGACCTTCATCACAACAAAAACTTATCGACATCAATAACGCAACGTTTCCACAAAATAAAAATAAAAGATCAGCCAAGTGCGAGTCGTACTCGCGCACGAAGGGTTCTGTATCATTATTAATAAAAACGAGCAAAAAAAAAAAATTTTATTTTTATTATTTATTATTATTCCTATTAGTCCCTTATTTATTTATTTTATTCTGTTTTTAGTATTTGTTGTTATAGCGACATACGTAATCTGTAGAAATTTCAACTGGCGAACTATCACGGTTCATGAGATACAGTCTGGTGACAAACGGACGGACAGACGGACAGCGAAGTCTCAGTAATAGGGACCCGTTTGACACTTTGGATACGGAATCCTAAAAAATATCAATTTCCAACAAAATAAGCAATAACTAACAAGACACGGGTCCTAAGATAATGTAGGAACCTCTAACCATTTACATCAGACCAATACGACACGGAAAACAAAGTGTTACTTTATATTTTACGGCTGGCGACCGAACGTGAGGGAAATTGAAAAATATTTATATAACACTAGGTTTTAACAGAGGGTTCGCTCACGTTGAAAAAATCCCATGGGAACGCTCTTCTGGTACAGAAAGTATTCTATGCCCTAATCCAGGTCATGGTTTCCTTTTGTGCCTTTTGACATCCGTTTGGCCCATAAGGCTTAAAAGGTGGGCATCAGACAGACAGAGAGACTTACTTACGAATTTATAAGATTTTTGTAGTTATGGAGGTCCTATGGCTTTTAATTTTTTTGCTGTTTTCGCGCAGTTTGGGAACAATAGAGACTGGTTTGGATTGGAACAATGAGAGGAAAATGGTAACGGTAGAAACCTTCGTATCGACCACTTTTGTTTTTGTATTATTTAGCCAAAATTTTAATTACTTTTCCTCGTAGCGAAATTTGTAATACAATAAGCAAATAACCACACCTTTTAACAAGCATACATATAATTTGGTGGATAGTTAAAGAAACTGAACGCGATTAGCACATCTAAACCACGCTCAACATTTTGTAGAATATTGACATTGATAGCTATTGAACGCGGCTTCAATGTGCTGATCAAGTTCAGTTACATTGCTAAAATACGGCTTTATTTTTTTACTAGAAAACTATCGTTAAAACTTAAGCCCATTTAGTACAGTTCAACAATTTACAGTACTCGTATGACCCATGAACATCACCTTCATCATCAGCATTCTCTTGCCTTATCCCAATTAATTTGAGGTCGGCGCAGCATGTCTTATTCTTCCATACTTTTTCTATCACTCGCTTAAAGATAATCTAATCGTTTTGTTAAATAGCAGTACCAAAACATCCACCCGGATGGTTCGCAAGAGTCTGTTATACTACGTACTTTAAAAAATCATTGTCCCCTAATGAAAATGAGAACTATTCCCCTCCAAACCCCACCCAAACTGAAACTCCCACCATAGATTCGCTCCATCTTCAAGTACTCGTACTAAAAAACTCATCACGCTATATAATTTAATGCAAACGGCATACGTCGCAGTGAGTTCATAAAATAAGACATTTGACACAGACACCGTCATCTGCACGGGAGGAAATTGCGACACTATGAGTGGATGAGCACGACGCCATATTGTGACGCCATTTTCCATTCCAATTTCGTGATTCCCACTTGAATAACGAGGTGTTATTGGAACTATAAAAATCTAGGAGTTGTGGATATTGCGATGGGGAGGAGTTAGGGATGCTATTAGTTGAATATGGTGCGTATTTTTTTTTTAGTAGCTTCAGGGGCTTTGGCAGTATTAAATTTAGGTGACGAAACTGTATTTTTTTCCTTTTGTGCTAATCTGTATAATTTGAATGATGGGAGCAGAAATGTCAACGTTTCCTCTATCCAAATTGAGCCCCTTATATCGTTTCTAAGAGCCCATTTTCGTTGATAATAACTCTTTTGCAACTTACATTCTAGACTTTTTAACTGGTAATTTCTTTAAGTGAATTAAATTCATTTAAGATTTTGTATCATGACAAGGTGTTTGAAGTTAACTTGCTTTTTTCTTTCAGGGACTTCAGGACTAATTTCCCCTCCTTCCCTTTTACACTACTAAACCGCACCACTGTAGTGTCGTGCAAACTTAAAATGGATATCTTACTCGGGCAAACAACTTGGAAAAAACCTAAGTTACCGTAAATTTTCATAGATGTTTAAACTGTTTTTGATGGCTGGTGATTTTCGTATTTAAATGACAATGGCCTGTGAGGACAAGACTATTAGGTAAAAAATGACCGGCATAAAGGAACTCGTTTGAACCCATAATTAAAACAGACGGGTCCCATGAAAGATTAGAACGAATTCAACATCCCAATTATGGAGCTCATCAAAATGACCAAGTAAAAAATGCACAGAGTCATCTTCTAAAACGGTTAAGCGGGAGATGGGTCGTCATAAGCTGCTTTTTTATGTCGGCTATTTTCGGATATGGAGAATTAAATGTGGAATTGTTTTTACTGGACTCTCTGAAGCAGCTCGAAGTTTTTTTTTGTTAATGGCAATAAGCTCATCCTATTTTGAATAGGGATTAAAATATTAATGGCAGCATGTCTGCCTACTGCGGTCTGGCTATCTACCTCTGAGAGAAATACACACATCAAAGTCTACGCAACACGCAAACTTAAATAAAAAAAATATAACGATTTGAATTATAAAAATAAAACAAAAAAGCATACGGATATTTGAAATACGGAAGGTAAACTAAGCTTGGTCGCAGTGAGGGGTCCGTGGCTTAGGCCCCCAGTGGTCGAGGCACCTGTGGCCGACGCCCCCGATTCGATTATTTTAATTCAAAGCTATTTTTGATCAAATGTACTGTCTGGCACAAAAATGTTATTACTTTTTTGGACGGATTGCCACATATGGGCGGATTTGTTCTAAAAACATGATCGTGGTATTTTTTTTTCTGTTATATTCATGTTATATTAGGAATCGTTGTCCTACTTACAGTATACATGGTGATATTCCTTATGAGAGGTGGCGTAACAAGCCGGTGAAGATTGAATACCTACCTTCAAAGACTTGGGTCCATGGTACATATTTTGGATAAAGATCCGAAAAAGGATAAGTTTGCAGCAAGAGGGATCGCAGGTACTTTTGTAGATACTCAGGTACCTAATGCAAAAGGATACAAAATATGTTTTCCAGAGCAAAGAAAATTCATGATTGCGAGGGATGTGAAATTCCACGAAAGTGAAATCGCGAAGCTAGAGACGAGACCGGTGAACTTCACAGAAGACAAGGATAAGGATTTTATCGAAATTGAATTCTTGCGGAATGATGTTCCAGAAACTGACGAACATAGGGGCGAGAATGAGAAATAGCAAGTAGAGAATACTGAAGAATTATGGAGTGAATGTCAAGAAAATCCTGGAGATTATCAAGATGATTGTTTGTCAAGACCTGCAGGAGTTGAACAAACATCCTGCGCCTCGCGCTCTGCGTCTAGCTGTACGCAATATTCGAAGTCTACCAGGAGCTCTCTTCATCAATCTCTTTTGATCATCATTCAGATAAGGTCTTAATTATTATAGTGAAACACTTTTTTCTTTTACTGTATTAAGTGAAAAAACAATAAATCGAATCGGGGGCGTCGGCCACAGGTGCCTCGACCACTGGGGGCGTAAGCCACGGACCCGCAGTGAGTGGCACTTTGTATTGTAAAAGTTGAGGGTTAAGTTTTCGTTTTTTTTTCTGATGAATGATCGCTTCGTGTGTTGTCATTTTTGCGACTCAGAGCGTTATGTCACGCCCTAATTGAATGCAGGATGGCATGCTTAGGGTTGTGGGTATGATGAATTCACCAGCTTGTCGGAAGTCTCCAGTCCCTGTATCAAGTTGTGATCAGTGTCCAAACTACCAGGAGATGATAACAGAAGGGCAACCTGTACGCTCGCATACCGAAGAGTTCCAGCTTTGCGACGTGAAAATCGAGGGCGTCGTGAATTTTGGGTTTACGCACATTTGTACTAGACCGACACTCAGTGGTCATGCTTTCTGTTTTCCGATGAGTTTTGCTTTAGTTTTCATCCTGATTTAAGGAGAGTGCGTGTTTGGCGAGATCTTGGTCACTAGGGTCGATTACGGAATCCTCAGGAACTTCATCCTTATCAAGTCAGAACGCTTCTAGAAATCGCCCGCGTAGAAGAACCGATCTTGTTTTACATTTAATTTAACTTTGTGAGCTGACTGTATCGTACAAAAACAGTTGAAACAGTTTATGGGTGAAGAAACAGGGCTCAATGTACGAAGGTTAAAATAGTAACAAAATGGCACTGTTTTTTCAATTATGTCTTTCGTTTGGTTGTCGAAATGGGAAAGTAACCAGACGGGATGTAGAACTATGGGAGTGTGTGACCTTCGTCACTTCCCAGATCTCCGTTGATAGAGTATACAGAGTGAATTTAGATTGCATTATATTACGATCACATAAAAATATTAGAAAACAAATTTAATTTGACCAGGTTTGTCGGAGCTGGCTGTACCAAATTTAAGTTTTTGGTATTCGTTCGCACATTTTATTCAGAATAGAAAATTAAAAATTTGTTAAAATAAATACCAATGGTCTTAGTTGCTGGGATTGGAACGGAATAAATCGAGTAATGACTAACGATAGTCATTAAGTATTTTTGATGAAACACCATACAATAGCAATTACTGTCATTTAAGACAAGATGACGAATTACTTTCTGAGTCAGAAACCTAATTTACTTCTTAGTATTGCTATTTTGATGCTATATTGACTGTAATAGAATAAGGCTCGAGTTACATGTCTACTGAGAAAACGCAAATGGACCTGAGATGCCTTTTAGATGGTAAGTGATTCTCGGAATATGAAAATGTCTTACTGGTTTAATGTGAGGAGTAAGGAATATTTACTTTTAGAAGTTCGTGTTGTCTCCTGTGATGAAGGGATACCAATTTATAATTCAAGTGGTCTAAATTTCTGTTTATAGCAAAATAAGAAACAATTAAAATTTGCTGGTTTCGTAACGATGTTTTCCTTCACCGTTTTTGAGGGCAGCGGTGATAAAATAAATTACACAAAGTAATGCGCCTGGCTGGATTCGAGCTAACGCTTAAGAACTCCCTCAACTCTTTTTATTTATCGAGAAACCGCGAGTCCCTCTTCCAATTCTGACGGAACCTATCCATTTCGCTTTTACTATTTTGACCCACAATTTATCCGAAATGCGGCAGACATATCCTGCACAGTGCCATTCGAGTTGACAACGAACGTAACGCGAGATAAATCTCCAAAAAGAACAAGAATAATTTAAAAAATACTGTTGGCTGTAAATACCAATCATACTGAATATTCCCACTGCTGGGAAATAGGCCATATAAGAGGGAGCCACAATACACCTACCTCCAACAGTGACAATATCGCAAAAACATCTAAGTAACAAGGCCAATTAATAAACAGTTGCTAGTTCCCAGCGATTGCCAATGCGAGCCCAGCAAGGAGCCAATTACAGCAATGGTGGAACCATTTTAATAATAACAACATAACAATTAATCGTTTAGCCCTAATTCATCTGTCCGTATCTACATGTGTAGGTATGACTAATGAGGTAGGTACTTTGGCCTCATGATTAACATTAGGGCGAGTATATACTTTGCAAGCGGTAGTGTTTCACCGTTTAGCCCGCAACGAGTGTCTCCTTGGGTCAGAGGTTCATAAATGAAATTTATTTCTATAATTTTGTTTTAAGAAACACTTTTTCACATCACATCATGTTGTGGTTTAAAACTAGATGAGGCCGGTGTTTCGTATCTGACTAGGTACTCTGAGAAGAGACAGCTGAAACAAACTCAGAGGTCATTGTCTCTTTTAAAGTCCAGACATTCATGATCAAATCATATGAGGACCATTCAGATTAGTGTCTGAGATAAATTTTTGAAGGAAGAATGACTTAGATTCGAGTGTCCAGTCAGTGCCAGCATTTGTCAGTGATCGCTTGCTCGACTCATAACGTACCCTTTCTTACCTTCAGCATAAATTCGTCCTACAAGAACACAGGTCTCTTTCTCCTCAACTACCACGAGGGTCCAGTTAGTATAGTCCTGTCCATCATCATCTGCCTAGCCTTCTCCCAGACTACCTTGGGGTCGGCTTCCAGTCTTACCGGATGCAGCTGAGTACCAGTATTTTTCATGAAGCGACTGCCTATCTAACCTCCACAAACCAGCAACTGGGTAATACGACACCCTTTGGTAAGACTGGATGTCAGACTTGGCTTCTGACTACTCTTAACGACTGTCAAAGATCTACAAATGACAGCTGTGACCAACGGCTTTACGTGCTTTCCGAGGCACGGAGGAAACACGGTATGTAATTATGGTCACCCATCCACGGACCAACCTCGGCAAGCACGGCTTAACCTTAAAGATCGACCCCGTGCGGCTGTTATTATTTAGCGTGTTAGTCTAGTCCAGTCCATAAAATATAAAAGTTGTACTTGTGAAATAAATCGTAATGTACTTGAAATAACTGGTTGCTGAGTAATACAATGCAGAGTAACGTGTCAAACTTATTTAATGCGATTCATGACCTCAAATTTTCTTTATGACAATTCTTCTATAACCCACTCTACATATTATAGTCTCTTAAATATCTGAGAGCAGCGGTGGCCCAGTGGTGGCAGCTCCGACTTACGAGCAGTAAGCCGTGGGTTCGAAGGAAATATCGTGAAGAAACCGGCATGCTCTAGAACTAATAATTCGAATACATGTGTCATCTACCAACCCGCACTGGGCCCGCGTGGTGGATTACAGCCCACTCCCTCTCATTGAGAGGAGGCCTGTGTCCCAGCAGTAGGAACATTAAAGGCTGATGATGATGATGGTTTTCTTTATGACAATTCTTCTATAGCCCACTCTACATATTATAGTCTCTTAAATGTCTTAGTTTGACGTTGAAACTTAAAAGTTCTGCTCTCATTTACAGTAAATAAAAGAACGCGCCTCCCACAGTTCGTATGTCCGAATCCTTAGGGAGCCACTCATTAGCAGCTATGAAGATTGATGTTCCGTTGAACGCGGCTCATCGGCAAAGTGGAGGCGGTAGCGGAACTGTCACATGTGAACTAGAAACATTCTTTAAAAGGACAGACAAAAAACCTTGTCTATTCTTGGTACTGATAACCGGAGGTCTATGAGAACATAAAAGTCAATTTCTTCGTATTGCAAGCTACATAATTATACTAAAACTAAATAATTTTAAGACTACACATTGATTTGTAATGGTAACCGTTACCTAGAATAAGCTTATTACATTATTTTATACGCACTCTAAAAAACACGAGGAGCTTGAGGCTAAATAATAACAGCCGCACGGGTCGATCTTTAATGTTAAGATGTGCTTGCCGAGGTTGGTCTGTGGATGGGTGACCATAATTACATACCAAGTTTTTCCGTGCCTCGGAAAGCACGTTAATTTTATCATATAAAAGTTTTTAAACTAACATGGTCAGTAACACTAACAATAATACCAGTAACGCCATGATCACGGATTGCCGTGATCATGGCGTTTGCAATGGCGCCGAAATATCGAGAACTCAAAACAAAATTTAATAAACATGGCAAATATCCCGTATAGTGTTGATGATTATGTTATCATAATTATGTTAACCTTTACTACTCAATTGTATTAACACCTTCAAAATATGGGTTGTTTTTAGTTTTATGGGTTTGACCTAACCAGCTCATTAAACCAAGCTGTCAAATGTAGCTCTTTGAAAGCCGTTACAGCTTGTGAAGTTACTTATGCAAACAATGTTTTATACAATAGACAAGAATTTTAACAAAATAAGAACCAAAGAAAGCAAAGCTGAGTATTCTATCTTTTGACAGTTCAAACTTCAAGCAATTACTAAATTACAGATTAAAAATCCACTTTTACTCAAGTACCTAATCACTTTGACTTGTTTATAAGTATGGGTGTAACAATCAGCCTGAAATGAGTTCTGTTAGAGTGCCTCATCATCTGCCTAGATTTTTTCCGAAAGGCTAAGTATCTATTATCTTGGGGTCGGCTTCAAGTCTAACAGGATGCAGCTGAGTACCAGTATTTTACATGAAGCGACTGCCTATCTGACCTCTACAACCCAGTAACTGGGTAATACGATACCCTTTGGTAAGACTCGATGTCACACTTTTGGTTTCTGACTACTCGTAACGACTGTCAAAGATCTACTAATGAAAACCGAAACCAACGGCTTAACGTGCTTTCCGAGGCACGGAGAAAACTCGGTATGTAATTATGGCCACCCATCCACGGACCAACCTCGGCAAGCACGTCTTAACATTAAAGATCGACCCGTGCGGCTGTTATTATTTAGCCTCAAGCTCCTCGTGTTTTTTAGAGTGCGTTGTAAAGAAATAGCGTAGTGATAGGCAGTCGCTCCATGTAACGTACATACTGCTATTCAGCTAGACTAGAAGCCAACTCCAACAAAACAGGGAAAAGGCTATACATACGGAGATACAATATAATATGTTCTAACCGCTGGATAAGAGATTTAAACCCCATCTGAAACATAGAAACTTTGTCCTTTTCCATTCCCGATTAGAACTACGTCATCGACATCATCATCAGCCTATAACGATCCCACTGCTGGGATACAGGCCTCCTCTCTATGAGAGGGAGTGGGCTGTAATCCACCAAGCGGGCCCAGTACGGCTTGGTAGATGTCACATGTCTTCGAATTTTTAGTTCTGGGACATGCCGGTTTCCCCACGATGTTTTCCTTCAACGTTTTTGAGAGCAGCGGTGATGAAATAAATTACACAAAGTAATGAGCCTGCCTGGGTTCGAACCTACTGCTAGTAAGTCGGTGCTGCCACCACTGGGCCAGCGCTGCTCTCTAGAACGACGTAACCAGCTAGAATAATAATTATTATTTACTGACTGATCCGTTCCTGTACATAAATCATTCAACATATGGTATTTACTAATATATTTAGTCATCGCATGATGTCAGTAATAATATCTTGATCAAAATAACTGATCTAATGACTTATTCATTATTTAATAAGATTTTTATATATCACACTTCTGCCAGAAGGTGCAAGTAGAAATTACTTCTACTTACTTCTTTCGTATTTCGACTTTTAACAATATTGTTAATGTTATGTCATCATCTGCCTAGCCTTTTTTTCTTAACTATGTTGGGGTCAGCTTCCAGTCTCACTGGATGCAGCTGAATAACAGTATTTTACATGGAGCAACTCCCAATTTGACCTCCTCAACACAGTCGGTACTGGGTAATACGATACCCCTTACTAAGACTGGTTGTCAGTCTTTCGAACCGGACCACCTCAAAGGTCTACAAAAGACAGCCGGGACCAACAGTTTATCAAATAGGAAACTCGGTATGTAATGGGTGGTCACCCATCCACGGACCACCCCAGGCAAGGGTGGCTTAACCCAAAGATCGATCAGAGCGGCTGTATTATTTAGCCACAAGCTGTTTATGATATGTGTGAAATATATTACATACATACAACTCGAGCTATTAGACAAAGTGACAGTCTTTCAGCGATAACGATGATGGAGATGTCCAAAATGAATGTATGTACAACTCGACCAAGCTAAGTTTGCACCTCGCGTCGATTACCTCACACTGACGCTTAGGTACTGTCTGCCAAAAAGGATTCGCTATAACTTTAAAAAAGTTAACAAATGTTTGTCAGATTTTGTTTTGTATTTATTGTTTTTAACATTATATTATACTATATTATGTCTAGGTATATTAAATTTGCCGCATTCCAGCGAGTTTTACATACATTCATTTTGGACATCTCCGTCATCGTTATCGCTGATAGACTGTCACTTTGTCTAATAGCTCATCATTGTTATGTTCAGTAGTAGCAATAAAATATACTGTTGGTATACTATGTTTAATTCACACAAGGCACAGGTTACATTTATACAGCAGTCCGTAGTAGACGGGTTGAGATCAAGTTATGGCAACCAGACGGATGTGTGTCATCGACAAACCCTAGTGCTCTGACACTAATTACTTACTAAATAGTGATGTCACAACAATCATAACCGTTAACCAACCGTTTAACTAGAAAACAATGCAATAACAACCTTTTTTTAATAAAACCTGGGCATTCAACCCAATCAATATGGATATGACATACCTTTCTAGAACGCATGAAAATCAAAATCAAAAGTCATTTATTCAAATTAGGCTGATAATCAGCACTTTTTGAACATCAAAATTAAGTGTAAACAAGAGACAGTCCCCCAAAACGCCCACCCTTCGCCACTTCCTAGTGTTTTAGCTGGGAAGAAGAAGTGGCGGAAAAACTCCCCAGCAACACATCTGTCTGTTAGGTTAGAAGAACCAGATTCTACACAATAGTGTTCAAGTTTATATATATAATGTTTATATATATCATATCGGATTCATTCATATCGGAAGTTTATATATATAAAGAATCTAATTAATGTCACATGTCAGCTAGCACACACCTGTAATAAAATATTAAAAAAAAAACTCAAGAATTATTAAAGTCTCCAGACATAGAGGGCGTGCCCGCTTACACGTGCATACAGATGAAGAAAAAAATGCATGCATAATGCAAGCTGAATAAGGTCATTATACTTATCCTTTCAGTTTAAAAGTCACACAAAAACCTCTCTATGAGTGTCAAAAATCACAACACCTTTCCCTGCTTACCCCAAGGTAGAACAAATTGGATATAGTTAGAAGGTGGCGCATTAGCGCTCGTGTAAGACCCGCGTGTAAAAGACGGCGTTACATCAAAAGAGAACACTAGCAATTGAGTTACAATGCGTGTTTTCATTGTTGAACGAGGATTATGGCTAGAATTTTTTCGATGACGCATGCGGCGGATTTTTCTCGTGACATAAATTAAATGTTATTCAAAACTGTAGAGCCGACCGTCTACTGCTACTCAAGATGTGCACGAAGAGGACTTCTACGGTAGCTTCACGGTTCATTTATTTGTCAGCTTCGCATTATTTCGTGCGTAAATGCAGTATTTGCAGTGGACTATTTAAAATGAAATTAAGTACAAGTGCATAACTTTTCTGCTGTAGTGTAGCACCATAATGTGAGTGATTCTGAAAATCTTAACGCAAATATTGCTGCTGTAATTAAAACATAATTTTGAGATGGAGAGAACGAGCAATAACTTCAGCTGTCAAAAGTTACTAACCAACAAAATATGGATACAGTCATTTTCTTCAGACGCAAATGAGCCTCACAAACATCACGGATTATGCAGTCATAAGAAACAAAATAATACGGCGATTACCTTTTTAGCTTTCAAAATAAGAACCATTAACTACAAGAGTCGTCGAAAATTCTGCGTTGAACTAAGGATTTTCAACGTCATTTTTTCGTGAACTGACTTTAACAGGACCAAAAATCCCGTACCGTATGAAACAATCCAACCGCCCAGCACTACGCACCACGTTATTAGATCATAGCTGGCGCGATGCGGCAAAGGGCCCATGTTTTATGTATGCGGTGCGACCCCAGCTATTACGATACACGTTTGTGCTACACGGATGCTGTGGCGAATGGCGGGGAAGAATGACGACTTTCAATCGCGTTTTGAGCTGTAATAATAAGACGAAACAAGGGTGTTGGCTGACGATGTCAGGAAACGTACGGTATAATTTATGGTTATCGCATTTTTTAACAAACTTTTATTAAAACTCAGATCAAATTAAAGTAATATTAATTAAAGAAATCGTCTCTTGTGCATATCTACAGATGATCATCATTATCAGCCTGTTCCCACTGCTAGGACACAGGCCAGGAGGCCTGTGTCCTAGCAGTGGGAACAGGCCACTCCCTCTCATAGAGAGGACTCTATGAGAGGGAGTGGGCTGTAATCCAACACGCGGGTCCAGTGCGGGTTGGTAGATGTCACATGTCTTCGAATTTTTAGTTCTAGGACATGCCGGTTTCCTCATGATGTTTTGCATCACCATTTTTGAGAGCAGCGGTGATGAAATAAATTACACAAAGTAATGCGTCTGCCAGGGTTCGAACACACTGCTTACTACTCGTAAATTGGGGCTGCCATCACTGCGCCACCGCTGCTCTCACATGCGCTGCTGCGCGCTGCTGTCTACAGATACATAAATGTTATTCAAAAATACATCCCACATACTCATGAAATGTTAATTATCATTATTATTTAGTTCTAAGAGATTGTGACATTTTTGAACATTAAAATCTATTATACTTGCCTAGTTAATATGTATTAGTCAAATCTTGCAACTGAATTTAAAACCAGTGAAGTTTTGCATACAGTTTTGGTTCTGGTCACAATACGTTTTTATGACAGATAGATTATGTATGTTCTCACAATCCATCGTGACGTCATTGAAAATCCTTAGTACAACTCAGAATTTTCAACGACTCTTGTAATGAATGGTTCTTATTTTGAAAGCTGAAAAGTTAATCGCCGTATTATTTTGTGTTTCTTATGACATAATCCCTAAGTGATGTTTGCGACGCCCATTGGCGTCTGAAGGAAATGACTGTATCCATATTTGGTTGGCTAGTAACTTTTGACCGCTGAAGTTATTGCTCGTTCTCTCTATCTTAAATAATGTTTTTATTACATCAGCAATATTTGCTCTAAGACACAATCCATCGTGGGAAATAAATGAACTGCAAACGATAATAATAGAGCAGTATATTACCTTAACTTAACAAAGATACAGCCTCCAATTTCTTCCTACAAAACACTGCAAAACGTCTTCAAACAGCCGCCATGTTGAGTCAGACATCCGACAGTGAACAGAGAATTAACGTGAAGTAACACTATGTATAAATATTGTCGCCTGCATTACATATGCATTCTCTCATGAATTTGCATGAGTTAGATATTGCAGCTATTGTAGCAAATGTGGCTTTCTCGCGTTTGAGAGAGCGTTAAAGGATTCTGTGAGTGTTGAGTTTGTGATCTCTTCGGCGGCGGTTGGCTCTTGAAAAAGACATTTCTAATTTCTATAAGAAAAGAAATTAGAAATGTCTTTGCAAGAGTTCAGGTACTTCTTCGACTAGGCTGTTTATCATATTATTTATTATTAGGAGAATGGAGTTTCTAAAATAAAGCATCGTCATCCTCCTGCCCATAAACACAAATTAATTTAGGGTCGGCATGTCTTCTTCTTCCATCCTTCTCCATTACTTGTCATCTCATCAGACACTTCTCACTTCACTTCTTCTTATCATCCTTGACACAGTCCATCCATCTTTTCTTTGGTATTCGTCTACTTTTATACCCACGTTTATACTCAAAACTGTTTCTGGAATTGGCAAAAATTGTAATTGTTTCCGAGTGTATAAAAGAGGGAGTCTATTATATTGTTCACTCTTCTCTCCCTCTTCTTCAAGTCGAATCCACCCAATGCTGAGTGTAGTTACCCTAAATTGTACAACTTTTTACCTTGTCCTGTGCCTTTTCCTTAGTGGAAAAAGCTATCAATGATTATAATAATAGTGATCATGCTGACCAACGAAGTTTCCAATTTTCTCCCTAAATTCCATACTTCTATTATTAAAACAAGAATACATCCCACCAAATAATTTACCCCTGTTTCCTAACACGACCCAAAAATGACATCTTACCTACAATGACCTACATATTACACCGAAAAAAATCCTCAACATAAAAGCTAATACTATCAACATCTTACAGTCACAACGAGGGCCCTCGGAGCGGTTCCACAAAATGGCGGGCGCCCGTCAAAATGAGAAAAATCACAATTTCGATCACGTACACCACAAATGTTCTATTCACATGACGATGTTCGCGATACTTATTTGAAGACACCTATTTGTTGCTTTTTATCGTTAAGTTAATCATAATCTTGGCTGGATTTTGGGTAATGAGGAAGTTAACACCATGATCAAAATGTCTGCTACACTAGTGGTAACCATCACTCTCGTGGTCAAAAAGCACAGTTTTTGTGGATAGATACCCACCTATATCATCATCATCATATGCCTAGTCTTTTCCCAATTATGTTGGGGTCGGCTTTAAGTCTAACCAGATGCAGCTGATTCCAATATTTACATGGAGGGACTGCCTATCTGACCTCCACAACCCAGTCATTACTCGCTAATACACTAGATACGATACGATGGGTACCCACTCATAATGATGTTAAATTAATACAATCAGCCACACTGGAAATTTTAGACTTTTGACCAATATTTAAATATAACTTAAAGCCTTGAATATAATAAAAAAAATCCAGCAAAAAACAATCCAGCCACATTATTAGAATATTTCTATTATAATTATAATGAAACGCTAACTCAACAGTAATGAGAGGAAGTACACCCATTACGAACACCCACATCAATTTTAATAGCATAAAAATTCATCACAAGTCTATTTTTACCGCGCCCCCCCATCAAAAGTGTCCTAAATACAGAATTGCATGGCGACATAGCATATTTAGGGATCGGCATGCTTTGGCGCGAAGCCAGAGATCAACCAGATTTAGCCCCTGCCCTAAGCGCCACGTACAAAAAAGATAGAAGATACTTTTTTTTCTTTCTAGCCGGTTAGAATTAGCTTTAGAAGGAAATGGACTTTCAACAAAGTAAATACACTATATTTACTTCGACCGAATTCGATTACAATAAAATTGTAGAAATCATGGGTGAAATTAAAATAAAGCTAGCTGCTACCATGGACGTGGTACAAAACAAAAAGAGTTTAACATGAAAGATGAAGAGTTTTTTTAGTTTCTGCATTTATTGTGAGCCTTACGGAGTCCTACCTACTGGAGGGCAAAAGCCTCTCTTCCATCCATTTTTCTCTTTCTTTGGCTCTTTGGACCCAATCCTTTTGGTAAGAGTCAGTTTCTTCATGTAACCATGTAATTTGTCTACAATAACAATTTCATCGTAATTCCAGCAGCCAATTCAATGTATGTATATGTTCTGATACCATAATATAATCTTTCAAACATAACTAAATCTTGTCATAAAATCTTTCAAAACTCAAGATCACTCAATGACAATCTCTTTATCCCAATCAGAGCATAAAAAGACACTAAACAGACCATCAAAGACAAAAACAAATAGTTTGAACAACTTCAAGACAAGCAACAAAGACAGTAGTTTATCAAAATAGAACCATTGTAAAAGGACAAAGAGTTACCAACTGTTTATAGTCGTGAATATATCGTAAATGTCTTTTAATCCTCAACTCCTTTTACTATTACAGAATTATTGTCGGTTGTTAGGCCCAAATAGATTGAGTTTAGTGGTTGTGTGGTCACATTAGGTGATAAAATGAATCGGTAGTGTATTTCTATTATTGGAAGTTAGGACGAGTCGTAAAAGTCGAACTAAGAAGCCCTTTCCCATAGATATGTCGGAGTCGATTTTAGTCATTAGCACGGACCATGAATCGAAAGCGCACCAAAGGTCAAGCGACCTACTTACCAGTCTACCCACACCTAAGCGCGCTTACTACAGAGTCGTGATGTTTCTGTCTCGTAGCGGGGAGGACAATCTGTGTCTGACCGCGGCGGAGTCAAGACGTCCCGAAACTGTGACCCGATTCATGGTGCCTAGTGTAATGTTATTGTGTTGGCTTGTAATTTCAAGTAATTTGTTAGTTCGATAAAAGCAGTGTACCGTGTATGTGTGTTTTCATTGCACGAAACCCATGTTCTGCCCACATGATGACCGTGTCTAACGGAAATAAATCATCTAACTGCGAACTATATATAATTAATTATTTTAATTAGAGGGATTAGGACAAACGTTTTTTTCCGTCAACTAGTCTATAAACATTGAGTGACTGTATCATTCTCTCGGAGCAACACAAACATAAAGATTTTCAAGATCTCCATTCAGTAAAGAAATCTTAAGCTCCAAACGAAATCTTGGAAATCCATTTCTACAAGCAGTTTTGGTAATGGTAAGATAAAATTAAAAGTAGGTAAAGGTTACAATGACAATATTTTGTATTCTTTGGTCTACTAACAAATGAACCAGCCATCCAAAAACCTCATAACAGAAACATTCAGACTATTTGAACATAATATTCCTCGTATCCCAGCAGATTCGCATCCAGGACCAGCTATTTCTACCCAAGATTCTTCTCACAACAACAGTCTTCTAAAAAGATAAGAAATCATAATTAAAAGGCGAAGACATACCCGAGATATAACTGTCCCCATACAGAAGGAAGCGGTAAGAACTTTGGCTTGGAGCCAGAACGAATATAGACGCGTATCCACGTGGTGAAGTTAGCTTCTGTTATTGTTTGTGTAATTTTTGACAACCATCAGCTGGTTGGAACTGCGGTAGATAATGATATTGTGGAGAAAAGGAATGTCTTAATAAAAAGATTTTTGCATGGTAATGCCGAATACATTTTGGTAAAATGTAACAAACGTCGAAACAAATTCACCTAGCCTAGTAAGACCTCAAAGTTTCAGGCTTTCACAAATAAAATTATTCAGAGATACAAAACTATCATATCACTAAATTACGGAAGTTTCCTTTAGTAACCCTCAGGAAAAACTAAAATTTTTGTTCAATATTTATTTTTGCACATTTTTGTTTGGTTATCAATCCGAAAACTTTTGGAAGTTGTTGATACATTTTTCATTATCAATCACTCGCATACCGTTAAAAAGAGTTCTAGCTCTAACGTGAAAATTGAGAGCACCTTGTATTTTGGGTATACGCACATTTGTACTAGACCAACACTCAGTGGTCACGTGTTCTGTTTTCTGATGAGCTTTGCTTTGGTTTTCATCCCGATTTAAGGAGAGTGCGTGTTTGGCAAGATCTCTGTCCCCAGAGCCGATAAGGGAATCCTCAGGAACTTTATCCTTGTCAAGGTAGACCGCTTTTATTCTGGGCTAAGAAATCGGCTGGGTAGAAGAATTGATCTCGTTTTGATACGAGGCAATTTAAATGCAAAGCCATACCATGACGAGAATGCGTTACCTTTGGCGATTACTCATCCATAGTAGTTTGGCTACGATTTCCTCTTAATGCGAAATAATGGGTCGATGAAAGAGTTAGTTTTATCAGTCATCTGTCATAATCTGCCTAACTGTCTCTCTAATATTGGAGTTGATGTCCAAACTGATCGGATGCAGCTGAATTCCAGTATTACACATGGAATGACTGACATACCTAATCTTCACAACTCAGTTACAGGCACGATGGCGCTGGCAAGAATGGATGTCAAACTTTCGAGCCTCTGACTACATACAACGGCTAGTTATGTTTGTGAAGTATGATGGATATTAATGAAAGACTGAAAACCGGGCGGTAGCACCAACATTAAGATCTGGGCTGTTCCATGTGTCATTGAACTGACAGGTCTCAAAATAGGACAGATCTACTCAAAGAAAAGCTACTGATACGTTCATTTTAAAAGAGTGGTTGTTGGTGAACTGACTCGCTGGTCTAGTGGCTGCAACCCGAATTCTGAACATGAGGTCCCGGTTTCGATTCCCGGGTGGGGCAAATTGTTATTCATCAGGAATTTCTTTGTAGCAGCCACGGAGTCTGGATTTATGCCCAGTTGATGGCAATAGTAAACAGACACTTCTTGTATAAAAGCGTCAGTCTCTGAAACCGCATTCACAATTGTCTGTAATATTAGAACCAATTACAAAGTTTTAAACACTAAAAGTACTCAAAAACTAAAAGAAGATACAACAAAAATCAAAATATTTAGTACAAAAATACTTTTCCTAAATCAACGGGTTCATGCTAGGCTGGAATGTGACGTCTGTCAAATGACGTCACGCACCAGATTTCAATGTCCGCCCGTGTTGTTGATATATGAAGCTAAAGTCGAAAGAAACCTAGATTTATTCGGCCCTCCAAAGTCCAAATATTATTTCAAGACAGAATTTTTTAGGAGATCTAAAATAAAGAACGACCGCGTTGCAAAAGTGATTTGGGTTAAAATATGACATGTTTTAATTTTTTTGGCAACCATTACGTTTGGATGAATAGAATTTTGTTCGCACCACATTAATCTGTTTCGCCAATGCTAATAGCGGTGGTTGTTCATTATTTTGTAGTCTGTTTAAATGAAAATTGTATTTAAAAAAATTAAATGCTGTAATAAGTAAATAAGAGAAGACTTATTTAATTATTTTTTTTCCTATTATAAATATTAAACTACTTTTTTCACAACAATGCCTTAACTTGCAGTTTCATCCAAAGGAACCATGGAACGAATCTTACTAATTATTAATAAAGACGTAGCAAAACAATGCTCTATTGAATAAACACTGAAAACTTTGAAATTATAGCCTTTGCTTTGGAACTCATTGTGCCAACTAACGTGGAGATATTTGACAGTCGTTACGAGTAGTCAGAAGCAAAAATTCTGACATCCAGTCTTACTAAGGGGTATCGTATTATTCAGTTACTGGGATGTGGAGGTCAGATAAGCAATCGCTTCATATAAAATACTTACTCAGCTGCATCCGGTTAGACTGGAAGCCGACCCCAAGATAGTTTGGGAAAAGGCTAGGCAGATGATGTGGCAACTAACTTGTACTGAGCACAGTTGCATTCCGCCTCAGTGTGGGTAATTCAAAAATATATAACATCAGATGCCAATAACCTCTTAAAATTTCTGACAAAGAAAACAACAAAAACCTTGAAACTACAAAAAATGTGTCTGTTCTCACATTACATCAACTCCATTTTGTCAAAACATTACTTTTCATAAACACAACTTGTACGTTTGTCAGATTAGCTATTGGCAATGTAGCTCTTGGACAGTAATTACCAGAGGTTTTGAACTCGCGTTGCTAAACATGTCCTGGTATATTTAGACTTTCTAACACCTGTCTCCATCGGTTCCGAAATAGATCACGCTCCTGCCAAGGAGTGTAAGAATTCTAGACTATTTTAGGGTCTAGTAAATATTTTGGCAACTTTTAATTGAGTTATGTTTCGCAGTTGGCACGTTTTACTCGCAGCTAGAAAACATGGTTTGTTAGTTTTTCTGTTGAACTCCTCAAAAAATATGAATGAGTAAAATTCAAAGTGGAAGGAACACCGCCGCTAAAACGCTTTTCAATACATCAAACTGAACTTGACTATATAGAAATTTTTAATCGATATTTAAAAAAAATCTCACCTCGCCGTCGAGGTTCGTCGTGACGATCCGATCCTTGCCCTCCCCGACCCTCGCTCGAGCCAGTCCACGATGCTGTGCCAGTAGTTTAAATCAGCCCTTAAATAATAATATAATTCAGATCCAGCCTGTCCCCATGCTTTACTCCCCCAGCGACGCCCTAAGCCCAGGCTCGTAACCCCAGGTGCCCTTAGCTTTAGTCGCTTATTTTTTATGCCCTGGCTGGAGAGCCAGGGCATAAAAACTACTCCGTGCCTTACTCTGAAGGCACCCACATTATATTCCGGCTAAGCAGACAACCTCCTAGGTTGAAATATGAGATGCCAACCACCAAAAACATATATAAATAAAATAAAAAACTGGCCAGGTCCGAGTCTTACTCGCACACAGGGTTCCATAGCCCCAAACAATATAAAAACAATATTTTGAACGGTCATTAGTAAACTTCCACTCAACCGAAAAACTAAATTTGTTTTTTTTTTTAGTATGTTAATGAAAAACAAAGTTACTGCTGCAGTTTGATGAAAAATTCCTATATCTCAAAAACTAAACATCATATCTTAATCAAACCAATTTTCTTTAAAAGTATTTTTTACGTTGTACAATCCTAAATATTTTCAGAATTTTTTCCTCTTAATTTAGAAATTAGAGGGGACACTCACACATTTTACCAGTTTGGAAGTATCTCTAGCGCAAACTATTCAGCTTAGAAAAAAATGATTTTAGAAACCTCACTATCATTTTTGAGACCTATACATAGATATCCCAAAAACATGGGTTTAAAGAAAAAAAAAAATTGGGTTTCAGTTCTAAATATGGGGCCAAATTTTTTTCTTTGTTTCTGTTTTTGTATGAAAATCTTAATGCGGTTCACAGAATTATAATACATCTACTTACCAAGTTTCAACAGTATAGTTCTTATAGTTTCGGAATAAAATGGCTATGACATACGGACGGACAGACAGACAGACATAACGAATCAATAAAGGTTCCGTTTTTTGCCATTTGGCTACGGAACCCTAAAACAGCTGTTCCACACATTTTGACCGCGTAGGTATTGCAGATTTGGAGGAATCACTTCGTCAAAAAATATGTGGGGGTTCAGATTGATGAACCGAATAGGTATGAGGTAACCGTTTTAGCGTCGATGTCCCTTACACCCTTACTACACTAGCTGTCCCGCGCAACCTCGTCTGCCTCAAATTTTCTCCGTTTTTGCAACATTTTTCATTGCTGCGTCGCTCTTATTTGTCGTAGCGTAACGATATATAGCCTTCCTCGATAAATACCCTGTGAACACTTGGTCCGACTGCTCAGTCCGATCAATCGGACCACGCGAACTATTTTTTCCTTTTCGTCCGATTAATCGGACCAAGTGGAATCACAAATTCTGATAGTCCGATCGATCGGACAAAGAGGAATTATGAACAAACGGTTTTAAATTTTATCGGACTAGAAGGAATTCTAGTCCGATAAAATTTAAAACCGTTTTACCATTAAAAAATAATAAGAAAAGCTAGCCTTCTTAGAAAACTAATATTTCTAGTAAGTCTGAATGATGTCAATAAATAGACTATCTAACACTGAAATAATTTTTCAATTTTTTTTTTTTTTTTTGTTTTTTTTTTTTAAATTTTTCATCGGATCAGTAGTTGCTGAGATTAGCGCGTTGAAGCAAACAAACAAACAAACTCTTCAGCTTTATTAGTACAAGATATTACTGTCTCACTGTTATGTATGCAGTAAAGGCAACCTCTGCGCTGCCATCGACTAAGTGGCGAAATTTTGGACTAATAATATATGATGTCGTGCCAGCGACGCGAAGAAGAAGAAGACTGTGGGGCAAATAGTTCTTCTCATGCAAAAAAGGCATCATCATTGATTATACACACATCAAAAGTGTCTAGGGATCAAGCATTTTTATGCGGATTTCTTGAGATTGAGATGTGGCTTTGTAATAAATTTATGATTTTATAAATTTATATGAATCAAATTCGAGTAAAAGATGAAAATCAGCTGTCAATATTTTCCCTATAAAAACATACAACGCATTGAAGACATTATTAGTGCTACTGTTTCCCTACTACTGATTAAAACCAACGTTATTATGGAGCGGCGACGTCATTTAAGCAGGGAAGAAATGCTCAGAGCCGTGGGAATGATAGAAGCTGGTTCCCGGCAACGTACTGTGGCTTTAGCTCTGAATACAAGTCAGAGTGTTATCAGTCGACTTTGGACACGTTACCGAAGCACTGGTACCGTGGCTGAGCGCCATGGAGGACGGTATCGCTGCACCACACGGAGACAAGACCGATACATTCAAATCTTAACTCGAAGAGCTCCAACAATAACCGCCATGATGTTAGCCGTGAGGCTTCATCACTCTTCAGGGAACTTAATTAGCGACCAAACAGTCAGAAACCGCTTGCATGAAGTGAACCTTCATTCCCGAAGACCGCTACGGGTACCACCTATAGCAATGCACAATCGTAGGATTCGATATCAATGGGCTCTTGAACACAGAAATTGGGCAGAAGAACAATGGCGTTTCGTGTGCTTTTCTGATGAGTCTCGTTTTGGTATGAGACCGGATACAAGACGTATACGACACTGGAGAACCCCTGGACGCCAACAGCGATTAAAATCCTGCCAGGAAGTCCATCCTTATAGTGGTGGAACCATCATGGTATGGGCGGGTATTTGGATCGGCGGAAGAACTGAGTTGATTTGGATCAGAGGCAACCTCAACGCTCAAATTTATGCTGAGACGATTGTATCAGACGTCATCGTTCCTCTACAAGTGCAAATCGGTCCCTTATTTCAGTTAATGCATGATAATGCACGACCGCACACCGCAAGAGTTGTAAGACAGACTCTCGCCGCAGCTAACATCAATGTCCTGCCCTGGCCTGCTCAGTCGCCAGACTTGAACCCGATTGAGCATGCATGGGATATGCTACAGAGAAGAGCTCTGCCGAATATGGAGGGTATCCAGTCGCAAGAAGACCTTTTTTTGTTGTTGCAACGAACATGGGCGGCCATTCCACAGCGTGATTTGGATGAACTCATTTTGAGTATGCCAAACCGATGTTCTTGTGTTGTTAGTGTTCGCGGTAGAAACACGGATTATTAATTGTTTAAGTTACCCAATAAAATTTTAAAGAAAACTGTTATTTCAGTCTTTTTTTCGAACTTTAATGTTAGTGGTTCAAATGTCAAAAATCCCTTTATTAGAAAATGGCAAATTTCTTTATTAATGCAAAGGTGACTTGGTTTATCGTTACTGTGACAAACGAAAACACTTTATTTGATGAATCCTTAAAGAAAATTTTAATTAATATCAATCAGGAGAAAAGTTATTGCAAAAATATATGTTGATCCCTAGACACTTTTGATGTGTGTATTATGACTTTAAACTTTTAGGTCCAAGATTCTTCACTGACGAAATCTACGAAACTATTTACTGAAAAACTTAATAATTAAGAAACTAATCTTGCATTTGAATTAATTAATAATTAATAAACTAATCTTGCATTTGTAAATAACTTAAGAAAAGCGTACTATATCAAAGGAGCATGATGGATACCAAACATTTACTGACTTAGCAGAAAGTAAAGAAAATTTAATCAAAATAAACTCGTTTTAATCACCGTTTTAAAATATGCTGTGTTTGCTCGTAAGTAGGCTTAAAAGAATCTAAACGAAGATCTTAAAGTAATCCAGCTAGGTTTAGATGAACAGCAATTAAGTGAAATAAAGCTTAAGACAACGTTAATGTGTCTCATGAGATGTCGTAACTATAGACTAAAGTAAATATTGTCAAGATAGCATTTAACTTTGAAGAGAAATATACTAAGATTTTCTTTAGACATGTGTGACAATGTATTCGTCGGCTTAGTGCTTTTATTTAGAGCTTGAGTTTTAACACCTCAGTTTAAGTTGTTTTTTTTACTTCACTGTAATTCTTGACCCAATGAAAAAAAAAATGGAGAAGGTCCTTCATTCGTCACATTTTTTTTTTCTTCATGGCCACACATAACTTTTTCCATCTTTCCTATTTTAAATATTTCAGTGCTTGAGTGCCATACTGTGCGAAAGAATTACGACAAGTCATTTACAAGCCTCCATACTTAGCACAAGAGTATTGTCATATTCAATGGTAAAAGGGCGATTTTAGCATACGCTTCCGTACTACAGTTCTCTACCAATATAATTGCAACATACGAAAAATAAGTTCCCAATAAAGCATATTTCATGGCCGGGAGCTGGAGAGCTCCCACCAAAGTCGGATCCAAACGGATACCGCACAAAAAATCAATTATTCCAATACTCAAATCCAAATAACGCTAACATAATTCACAGTAAAGCCGGAGGTCCAATAAACGTAGCCAGTGACTAAGTGTCTATAAAGTATTTTAATGTTTGAGATAAAGTCGGGAGTGCACTGCATAATCCCGCTAGTGAAATACAACGTTTGGCTTACCGCGGTCAGATTGCAGTGAGTGTGTTGTAGGGTTTATGTGATTTCTTTTATTGCTGTATAGATTTGCTTAGCTTTATTGGTGATTTGGTTCAATTTAAATGGCATTGTGGCATTGTGTGGTATATTTAGTATCTTTAGTTTAATCGTGTGTTGTGGGAGCGGTATTGGAAAATATGGGATTTAACTGCTACAATTTAATATCAGAAGAGTTTATTATTTTGCTTTGCTTACATTGACTGTGTTAAAGAAACTGCTTTTTTCGCAATGTATTAACTAAAGAGGAGCTCGTGGCTAAACACACACATAACAGCCGCACGGTATGTAATTGTGGTCACCCATCCACGGACCAACCTCGGCAAGCACGGCTTAACCTTAAAGATAGACCCGTTCGACTGTTATTACTTAGCCACGAGCTCCTTTAGTAAGGTACCGAAGCATCTTATGAATAATTAGCAAATATTGACGATTTTATATGAACTACATAGTTACTAAGGTATGGGAAGAAGAGAAACACAAAGCACATTAGCTTCTTTGTCGAGTTAATTACTAAAGTCAACTGACCTTTTTGACCTTAGCGTTAATTCCCAGTACTTTAACGAAGGGTTAGCAGTAATCTGAGTTTTATTGCCAGATTAAAGACTCCGTTTAGTATTTAAATTAATGCAGCAGTGATAAGCTCGTGTGTGCTTTGTATTTTTGTTTGAAATACCTTTGTTATTTTAATACTGCTTTTGTTGAAGATATCAGTTGAAAAGTGTATGCTTAGAATATGTAGGTATTGTATATTTCAACTGTATTATCATTATAATACATAGCATCACGCTTGTAAGCCCCGAAGTATTAGGCACAGGTCTACTTAATAGTAAGCTGAGAAAGAGAAACAAATAAAATATCACGAGTCGACTCACGAGGTTGTCGATATGTGGAATGTGGACTCGGCTATCATTGTGCCGATTGTCGTAACGGCCAATAGTCTTATGGCCAAGAAGCTCAATGAATATCTGTCGAAGCTCTCACTTGGCGGTTGTATCAAGGGCCTGATTCAGAAGGCAGTAGTCCTCGATACACCCCGCATTGTGAGGAGGTTCCTGTCTCTGCAGCCCTAACCACCGGTAGCTTGGACCCTGCTCCCGACACCGGCCGAAATCTATTTTTTATATTTTTCAATGATTTTTCTACGTTTTTTTTTTTTATATTTATGAAATAAGATATTTGAATGAATAAAAGAGATAATAACATGGTAAATATTCTGTTTTAAGTTTTAATCTTTTATTATTCAGGTAAAATAAAGTTAGAATTTTCAGGAAGATTGTTTCAGGTTACCTTTAAATAAGAAGAAGAAACCAATCATCCGAAATACGGTCTTAATTTAAACCAAGATAAGATCAGTAAAATTTGAACTCATTTTATTGACAAGGCGTAGTATGACAAAACCGCTGGTGCAACATATCTCCTCAGTTTGGAAGCTGGCCAGAATAAAGAGAATCGGGTCAACACGACACTTTCTATGAAGCTGAAATAGACGATGAAAGTTCAATGCGTGTTTACTACTGATTTAGAGAATCTTAATAAGATAATACAGAAGGCAATGATGCGATGACACGTGGTTGGATAATTAGAAACGAAACAAAAGCTGCAGTAACACATTGATAAAATGTTTCATCATCATCATCATCATTTCAGCCGAAAGACGTCCACTGCTGGACATAGGCCTCCCCCAACGCCACATTGACATAAGGGGGGTTTTGCCATAATCGCCACGCTTGGCAGGCGGGTTGGCGATCGCAGTACGGTTGTTACAAAAGCGCAGAGAACGCTGCTGCCCATTCTCTGGCAAGTCCCTTAGTCGCCTCTTACGACACCCACGGGAAGATATGGGATGGTGCTATTCTTTACGTCCGACACCATACAGAACTAAAAAAATAAATGTTTGCAAATTATAAATTATACGATATAATATGTAAGGGCTCATGATGATATGAAATAGAAATAAGGTGACTGCAAACTGAGATGATGAGTTATAGAGAAGTATGGAAAAAGAAGACACGTAGCGCCGACCCTAAATGAATTGGGATAAGGCCAAGGGAATGACAATGATGATGATGTAAGGGTTCGTGAAAAAGATATAACAGCAGCACGGGTCGATGTTTTATGTTAAGCAATGTTTGCTGAAGTTAACCCCCGAAGTCTAAAAAATAACCTTACCAAGGAGTATTGTATAACACAGTAATTAGGTTGTGGAAGTCAGAAAAACAGTCGCATTATCCAGCAAAAGGAACTTTTATTTAGCTGCATCCTTTAGAATACAAATCGAGCAAACTTTTACCTACTTGGATAGAGGATAGGCGATGAATCCCTTGTAGAGTAATCATTGTTACGTATTCCTTTTGATAGTGACAAATGTAGAAGACCTTACAATTACAGCTGGCTGAAAGTGTTCAAGACTACTCTGTCAATACTAGTCAATCCTAACACTTCAGCATGTGTACCTTCTATTCTCGCCTGCTATGTGGAAGTCATAACTAGTCGACTATTTCTAGATCGAGCTTAGTACTATTTACGCTTGTGACCTTTCGATGGAAATATATCATCATTAAACGACGTGCTGAGTGCCGCTGACGCATAATCTTAATGTCAATGCCCACACAGCTGTATTGGTATCTTCAGAATGTTAATAGTAGCAGGTACTGTCGAAGAAAGGGTTGGTAAACAGGCGAAAAGCCTGCGTTGCCCAAAAGCATCAAAAAATGGCTAAGTACGTTCCAGTTTAGTTGACAATGGCATGCTAATGCCGAAAATCATATCTAGAGATGTGCAAGTGGTCCTCAGAAAGTAAACACATTTTCACTGCAAAAATTGCATTCAATCGCTGCAAATTTCTTTTTTCTCAAAATCCAGTTATACATTTGTAATTCAAAATTTATGATTAAGGCACTAATGTGAAATGGATGTAGCGCAATGTCACAATGTTGTTGAAAAATTGTTGCATGTTAACAACTCACATCATTAACCTTGTTCGGCTGTACATTTAATCTCAGAAACAAGATTTCTTACTTAAACTTATCGCACCAGAAAACTTATAGCGAAAGAAAACTAAAACGAAATCGCACTTGAGTTATTTTTATGAATATGAGATAGAAAAGCGTTGTAGAAATTATTTAAAGCTTAAAAATCCTGTCATCGCAGCGAAAAGTAAGATTTATTTCATACTCAACATACTGGTGAATTATGTGGAAAGAGACAAATGGTAATATAAAACTGTACCTAGAGTCTTACACACGTCATAGACCTCTTATTAAAAACCTAGACTATTTACGTCTACGACTAGAATATTTACTAGACTACAAATTTTAATTTTCTCTAAAATATTATTTTACTTCTGAGACGACATATTAAAATTAGTCATTTCTAGCGTCAGACATTTTATGATTCTTCGTTTGATGGCGCTTACAAAATAAACATCAGTATTTAAAACGCCAAGAAATTTTGTGATTTACTGTAATGTAGATAGCAATATTACTCAACCACATAAATAACTTAAGTCGTAAAATACAAAAACACTAGTTTTAATTTTAAATTCTGTACCACTGAAATATACAGATGAATCATAGTCATTCTTGAAATATTTACAAACGCCAAAATACTTCTATTTCCGTAATGTAAATAATCTAAACTATTTTCTACGTAAAACTAAATTTAATCATTGCGATGACGACTGTTTTCCAGTATATTTTTCAATGAATCTGACGGCCCAAAATATAGATAATTTACTTGACTTCGGTAATCCCAAGGAGACTGTTGATGATGTATAAATTATAGCAGTGATGGATATAGCAGCATTCCGTACCAGTAAAACCATAGTGTCGTTGGTCCAGAGATCGCAATCGCCACTTCTGAACCCGACTTCCTGGGTTCGATTTCTGGGTCGAGCAGTTTGTTATTGGTTGTTTCCAATAGGAATTTGGCAGTAGGCTCGCCTCCTATTACATGGGACTGAAACATAATGGGCGAAATATGGGAGTATTTATATTGTACACCCCTGCTTAACCCATCCGCGCAGGGTTTAGAGGTGTAATGTTATGTTATATAAAACCAAGTTAACAGAGTAATAGATGATAGACAGTCCTCCTCCTCCTCCCGACCGAGTGACGACCGAGAGACCGAGAGACCGTGAGTGACCGAGTGGAGTGTCTCCTTACGAAAAAACTGAACGGTTAATATACGTATCACGCACACGAAAGTTTGTAAACGAGTTCAATTTTGATAGAAAAACCTCTTTTATTTTTCTTTTAATATTTTTCCATCATCGGTTTGCCTCTGGTCAGTGGTCACCCTAATTTCAATAGAAAACCACACGGGTTATGAAAATTAAACAAATCAACAAATAGTTTCAAAATACGAGAAATTAAAACACACATGGTTTTTATATCAATCACCTAAACTTTTATCTCCGATGTATTTGATTTACAACTGGCAAACATGGATCCCGTATTGCGTTGGATAGTAGGACGTAGGTACGTAATGGCGGGAATCCATCAGCAGGAGCATTTCCGCAGGAAGTGTAAATATAGAATGAAATATTTTGAGTGATGCTCAAACAATGGTTGGACGATATACCGGTAGATATCTCTTGGCGAAAATAGCTAGATGCTCAGAGCTGTGGGATCGGTTACTGTCATAATAATTATAAATCACTCAACTACACAACATCATCATCTGCCTAGCCTTTTTCGAAACTATCTTGGGGTCGGCTTCTAATCTAACCAGATGCAGCTGAGTACCAGTATTTTACATGAAGCGATTGCCTATCTGACCTCCACAACCCAGTAACTGGGTAAAACGATACCCCTTGGTAAGACTGGATGTCAGACTTTCGGCTTCTGACTACTCGTAACGACTGTCAAAGATCTACAAATGACTGCCGGGACCAACGCTCATCTACACAACATGGTCTATTAATTTGCTTAAAAATAACAATATAACGTTATAGCATCTGGAGTTGCTATCACTGCCATTGGTTTGCTGGCGAGTCGTAACTTTTTGAGTATGACAAGCCACCTATATGCTGCGCTGCATAAGTTCGGCGGCCGGCACGCTCACTGTTCGTAATAGCTTCGACACTGTTGCTAGTGCGGATGATAATAGGTGCGTCCGCCGGCGTGCGGCGGTGGACCCGCATGGCTTGCTGGAGTTGTAAATTCTACTATATCGGTGGCAATGAGAGTGATGACTAAACCAACCATTTTTTTCGTGATTGCTAAATCATCAAATGACCCCACCCGCTCTGTGCGGAGCGGTAATATCAGAATTGTACTGACAAAAACCCATCCATGTTCCTTTTTAGCCCTTTGTGTTCCAGGGCCACGGTATCTCTTTCGAAGAGTCCAGCTGCCCTGGCAGGCATCGGCCCTCTCGGAACCCTTCCGATTTGCTGACATCTCCTTGAGGCGCGCGTGGAAAGCGAACGCGCCGTCGACACGGCCGGTCGTCATAAGACGGACGGACGGCGTATTGCCAAACTGTATTTTACCACAGACACGGGTTGCTCTGTACTCGCAGGTAGTTTGCTTTAATGAATAAAGAGCATAGTACATACTGGCACAGACAATGTCTGTGTTGAAAGACATTTTGCTTAAGAGTATTAGAACGCAATATAATTACAAGTACAGACAACCATAATGTCATTTTAATGTGAAACTAAAACCAAAAATTGTACATTATGCTATCCTATTAAAGCAAACTCCAAACCACAGCTCCAAACTAAAGCGTTGTCGACGTAGCCCCGCTACGCGGGGCTCCTATTTCTGTCTGCAGGGTTTACAGTAACCTAGCACGAAGAGAATTTCGCGGTCTTAGTTCGCTCGCTCACTAGACCCCGCCATCCCCTTCGAACCTAACCTGTCCGAGTCGGGGTGCCCAATGTCCCGAGCTCGCTTCGCTCGCTCTTGCATCCTAAGTTCTCCTTAATGTGTTTCACTACACTGCCAAATCCTTTGCTCTGCACTCGTACGTAGTTTGCTTTAAAAATTACGAGCATAATGTACACTAATACAGAAAATGTCTGTGTTGAAATACATTTGGCTCTTTATTGTAACGAGCACTAAGTGGTCCAGCACAGACTATGATGTCTGTGGTATCATACAGTTTGGCATTACGCGGACGGACGGTGACGGTATTTTTTATGAAGGTTTATTAGGTTGGGCTAGCAACCTAATAAACCTCCATAAAAAATAAAAGCTTATAACTACAGTAATATTATTAAATTCTACTTACGTGAATCTATGATCTCCAAACTCGTGTGTATCAAAGTCTGCAATACAATCACCATCACCAACATGCTCAAGTTCATATCTTTCGCCATGATCACATTGATCACCGCTAGGCGTCCTAATCACCAACACTTTATCACCATCAACGATGTTATCATGAAAACGACACATTGATGTCACTGATATCACCCAACACACTTTTATTTCACCGTTAGATACGTTTCTATTCCACCTTCCATTTTTTGGAAAAGTTCCAATTTTTCTCTCCCTTTTTATTTTTGTTTGGCGACCGGAACTGAATCTGAAACAAAATAATATTTTTGAATAAATACACTTCTTATTGGTTCATAATTTATACAGCGTGATCTATTAATAATAGTGGGTTTATTAAAAATAGTGGGTGTTCAACATCTGTTCGGTTTGGTATCTTCAATGAGAATTGGGTCGATTTTATTATGTTCCGAATGTTGTGTAATTAATGTTAAGTCGTTTAGTATTTCTGTGAATGAAGTGTTATATGATTGGTTTGGATTTGTTTCATCATGTTTTGTGTAAACAATAAAGCCACCAAAGCGATTATAAGTAGGTACTTATAATCGCTTTGGTGGCTTTATTGTTGAGGTAGGTACCTCAATCGTTGTGTTGGAAGACAGAAATGATTAATATCAGATTTTTGATAAATTAATACGTTTTTACAAATGTTTCAAACTGATTAACGCCTGATCGTATGTAAAAAAAACGTTTCTTATAAAAATCTAATTGCAAATTGTTTATTTCATCATCAGCCTTCAACAGTCTACTGCTAGACATAGGCCTCTCCAATCGCACGCCACGTGACTCGATTCTCGGCACCTCTCATCCGGTTGCTATCAGCCAAATACAGAAATAGTTTCTTTAAATCTTGGAAATTACTACAATAAGACATGGATTTGTTTGTCTACGTAGGGAGTCACAACATTGTATCGTCTAACCGTACTGAACCTCAACCATACTCAAAACTGTTTTACGTCCGTCTTGACACTATCTCTCAGGTCTAGTTGAAAACCAGCGTCGGGCACTAGCTGCTCGGCAGTTTGCTGAATTTGGCGCAGCCGTGAGACACACAATATTTTCTTTTTATTTTCTGTTTTTTTATTTTTTTGTTGTGTGCTTTTGTGGCATATGTCAAATAAATATGTTTTCTTGCTTTCTTTCTTTCTCAACTAGAATAACAATTCTTTCACGAGGCTGTGAAAGAATTATGAATCCCTTCACCTTTAAATTTCCTTAAAAATCAATTTGTTTCTCATCGCCGTGTTGTCGTAATTTGACATGATTAACTCTCAAGCGCTATGGTACCCACAAGTATTCTGCTCCATGTTTAGACACAACACTTTGAGTTATGCGATGCCCCCACCAATTTACTGAGGACCCCCCATAGGCGTATGGCGTGTTATGTAGGAGTATGGTTTGGCTTACAAAATGTTTCGAATAATTTTAATAAGATTATTGCTATTGTACGTTTATTAATTAAAAAGGTAAATCATGTCTTGATCGGCGAGTTTGTTATTATTTTTTTTTCAAATGTTTTGTCTCGTCGTCTTTCTGTTCAGTGTATTAAAACATGACTTTTGTATTTCGTGTAGTCATACAAAAGTGTATTGTTCGAATATATAAGCAAATTCTCAACGGGAATGAAAGTGCTTTGTATTATTTTGGATTACTTCCGCCATTTTATTTTGGTTTCAAAATAGTGGGCACGCATTAATCCTATAATAATCAATAGCTAGCAACAATAAAAACAATTAATTTCCGAAATATGAGCTAACAAAGTTGATTGGAAAAGGTTTTAAGCGTGGCTGATAAAATCAAAGTTTTACTGATCGTGCCAGTATTGAAAAGATTCTAACTTTGATAGCTTATAAATTATCGGAAACGGGATTTAAAAAAAAATCCAACTCATTATTACATTGACTAAAAATTATGATTGACTTCGAGCCCCCCAACTAACAAAACGACGAAATTCTTTTATTCTCGATGCTATGTTTTTGCATACAGGTAGACTATGAGCTAGGTTGGAATATAGGATGTTTTTTATCCCGGTAGTTAATTTCCGAGTGATTATATTTGACCTGCACGCTGGCAAAAGCTAGTCGAATAATTATAAAGTACAGTGTCCATCTCTAACGACAAAATTCCTAAAACGCAAATTCTCTGAACAGCAAACCTAAAATACTCATACAACAAAAATGTCGCGCACGCCACATCTCCCCGAGGTGAGAGATCAGCTTACATTAGTCGACACACGTCATACTTCCGCCGCTTCCTAATAATAAGTCCCCACCTCCCTCCCTTCATTCCCCCCTCCTTCGTCCCGCGTCACCCACCCGCGTATACCATGCTTCCTTTACCTTGAAATTGTTAATTAACTGATTCAATTAGTATACAGGATACGTGATGGATTCTAGTGAGCGTAGCAAAAGTGAAATATTTTTTCGTTCAAAATTATTTGGGATTATTATGTTTATTTTGCCATGGTTTTATTTATTTTTGAAGGTTTTTTGAACGAATAGTTCGTGTTAAAAGTATTAACGTGAAACCAGAATCCATGTACAAAGGAATGATATTTTAGAAGCGTATTCATTGAAAGCGCATGTTACCGAATATTATATCCGTTCTGAAGGCTTCCCGGATTGCATTATTTAAAAAAAAATGACGTTCTTTTTTGTGTTTTGATGTAAGTCAATTTTAATGGAAAATTTAACTTTCCTAGAACATTTTGATTGAGTAAAGCACTAACTAAAATAAATATATAACGAATATTTCAAATGCACACAACGTTGAAATAATTCAACAGTGTTCATAAAGTTTGACCAAAGACCAAAAAGATGTGCTCACAACACTCCCCAAAAGCACCGCGTAATTACTGCCCTCACATTTGATTACATTACCCCTTTTACACTATACAACTAACAGGTTCTCTAAATTAAACATTCAAAGTAATTCGCGCACCTAATTTTCCGGCTGGCGGCAATTGTTTGCACACTGAGCGTATGCACGACAATATAATTACAACAGTTAGGCTGTGTCCTCATTAGGCGAACAGTGAGGAGCTGACTGTCCGCTGACTATGAGCGACGAATCGATCTTAAACTTATTACGTGTGAGTGGCGAACTTTAACAAACTGAACTTGGCAAAAAAAGTAAACTCAGTTGATGCGCTACCGGTGGCGTAGCAAGTGTACTTTGCAACCGATTGGACCAAATTTCGCGCGTTCTTTTGCTGCACATATCGGCGAGAATGAGTCGACAAGCGATACGCTGCTAACAGCGTACAGAATGCATTTAAATATAAGGGCACTAAATTTTAAATATAAAGGCAGGCGATCTGAAAACAAACAGTCTTAATCTTGTTCCCTTGCTGTCCTTCTCCAGCGTCGCCCTAAGCCAAGGTTCGTACCCTACACGGGATGCCCTTAGCGTGTAGTCACGTAGTTTTTATGCCGTAAGCCTTACAGACTTACACCGAGTAGTCCAGGGCAGGGTAGTCCAGTTAAACAGAGGACAACCTCCTAGGTTGACCTGAGAGATGCTATACACAAAAACGAAGCAAACTGTCAGCCGCTCACTGTTCGTCTTACTAGCACGCAGCCTTACCGTCATCGGCCTGAATGGGGCGCGAACGTTGTGGATTTGCGACCAAGGTCCTGGTTTATTGACACTGTTTGGTCTGTGAAGCTAATTCTGTAATGGCACATGGAAGATAAGCAAACAGTGGAGTTTTATTGCTTTGTGTGTATGAAAAGACTATTCGTTTGCCGCGGACCATTTCCTGGTGAGATTTGTTTTTAAATTACCTTTTTCCGCTATAAGATTTCTGTGAATGATGGATAGGCAAAAACTGAATATGTATAAGACTCTTTCCTGGATCAACTATCCCGTGACCTGCAGTCATCATCGTCAGCCTATACTGTTCTCTAGGCTGGGACACAGGCCTCCTCTGTATGGGAGCGAGTAGACTGTAATGTACCATGCGGGCCCAGTGCGGGTTGGTAGATGTCATATGTCTTCGATTTTTTAGTTCTAGGACATGCCTCACGATGTTTTCCTTCACCCTGCAGTGCAAAAACCAAATGCTCAATCTCACCACCACTAATAGATAAGTAGGGACTGTAAACCATGCTCAGAATTACAAATTCCAGCTAGAACGACATAAATAACCATATAACCTACCTAAATTGGATTGTTCAGATTGACGTCCGTTTTCAAGGAGACGATGAAATAAAGGCCGCAAAACCTAAATATGAACTCACGTAAAGTATCTACACGGGTACCTATTAGCTTTGACAACATTTTGGGACTAAATTTATCTATTTACAAACTACAAAACTAAAATTGTCCGTTGGTCTAGTGGTCACAATCAGGATTGCTTAGCATAAGGCCCCGATAACCGAGGAGGTTCAATTCCCGCGTCGGGCAAAGTGTTATTGAGTTTTTCCATCAGGAATTTGTCAATAGCAGCCATGGAGTCTGGATTAGTGCCCGGTTCACGGCAAAACGCTCGCGGGATTACATGGGACTTGACATGACACTTAACATAACTGGCAAAATGTGATTATACTAATGGGTACACCACTAACCTTACCCTTCGGGAACTACAGGCGTGATGTTATGTTTTGTTATTATCTATTTATAACAAAAAACCGGCCAAGTGCGAGTTGGACTCGTGCACGAAGGGTTCCGTACCATTTTTTTGTTTTATAAAACGAGCAAACAAATCACGTTTTTCTATGGGAGCCCCCTTAAATATTTAGTTTATTCCGTTTTTAGTATTTGTTGTTATAGCGGCAACAGAAATACATAATCTGTAGAAATTTCAACTGGCTAACTATCATGGTTCATGAGATACAGCCTGGTGACAGACGGACGGACGAACGGACGGACAGCGGAGTCTCAGTAATAGGGTCCCGTTTGACCCTTTGGATACGGAAAAACCTAAAAAACTGCCGTCAAAATTCCAGTTTACAGTAAGTCCTAAAACTCAACCAGAATGAAACAGTTGGAAGTGAAATATTCATAAAAATACTAGAAAAACGTTCCCCGACCATCACAAAGAGTTACCAACGTCTGAAAAACATTGGCCATATAAAAATATCATGGCAGTCGCATCTGAACGTTCGATGTTTTTTCAAAAAACAATACTTCTGTCTGGTATAAATACTCTAACAAAATGGTTAGGAATTCTGTTCGTTTTGCAGAAACGGATGATTTTTCATACGTTACGTTGTTATTTGAAAGAGTGTAAGTAAATAGAAGTTATGTTTCAATTTTTTTAGTTACCTTTGTTTTTTATTTACTCTTGCGTTTTAAAATATTATGTATCTTAATAATATTAATTCTTTATTTGAACCAAGAACACACGTTACAAAAATTATAGTGATCAGTAATAGCCACATTAGTAATGTAGTTTCCAGATTATAATTTGTTATAACTAAACTAAAGGTCTAGTGTGTGTGTGTGTGTGAGAGAGAGAGTGAGAGTGTGTGTGTGTGTGTGTGTATGTGGGGAAAAGAATAAGGTTTTTTCTTTTAGTATTTTACTATGTTCTCCAATTCTTCGTACGTAAGAGTGGACATCCATTGGTCAGTGAGCCGTTTACACTCTCGAGAAGTGAGTGGATAATTAAGTACCCTATTTACTCTGTTGTATAATACAGGAGCCATCTTGCAAGTAGCCAATTGCTATTCTTATTGCGATTATCTCCGATGAGACCGATAATGGTCAGGAGGATTATTTTTTTAGTTTATCATCATTTTTCTTCATCATCCTTCAGTTTAAGGGAAAGATGACACTGCTGGAAAAAGGATTCTTCCAAACATCGCCACACTGATCATCCTGAACTTCATATATGAATGTTTGGGAGTAGGAGGAACAGGGTGTAAAATTCCTCGATACTCCTTAGAAAAGGGAGGATCCTCCGACCAGAGAGGTGTTATTCCTTGTGGACAACTGCCCGACAGTTGTTGTCGGGTTTCTCTATATAGTCTTAAGTCGATGTAAACTTTTGTTTGCGCGATTCTGACCATTTTAGTTCTTTTGTTTTCTCGCTGGGGCGCTGTAGTACTTTTTGTTGAAAGTTGTTTTTTTTTGTAGGTCGCCACAAATGTTTTTGGATTTTTTAAGTAAAGCATATCATAACCCGTGTAGTTCCCGAAGGTTTGGGCAGAAGTGTATCTTATAGTACACCCACATTTCACCAAGAGAGGGCAAGCCTATTAACATCAACCATGCACAGATCTTGACTCCGTAGCTGCCAATGTCAATTTCATAATGGAAAAACCCAATAATACTGCTTGACTCGGGAATGGAACACAATACCAAATAATCAGTAGTAGCACTTGTGACCACTAGAACAACGAAGCAGCTCCGAACTCAAAAAGGATCCTTATTTAGTTGGTCATTGCGTAGCGCAGCCTAAAATAGATAGATTTCTTTAAATCGGTTCGGCTATACTACGCAATGAGCCCTCCTCAATGTGGAAAGGAGGTGTATGATGGGATGACGAGTAATAGAGAAGTATGGAAGAAGAAGACATGCTGCGCCGACGCCAAATAAATTGGGACAAGGGCAAGAGAAGATGATGGTCTAAAAATGTTTCGGTGAGGGTTTAAATTAATAGTTCAAGTATTTCTCGTCCATACAGCTATAACATTTGTGATTCCTGTAGGATATGATAATTTTGGTTTACAAATACGAGCAAATAATCTGGTGCGCTGACGTTTTAAGTGGAAACAGAGTATCGTCTAGATAGATGCACTTGATATTATAAAAAAGTAGTATGCAGACAGTTCTGAGAAGTCGTGTGTTTACGAAGATGCAATTTTATTTTTCTTAGCTCTTTTATTTTTCTTAGAGTTAGCTCGGTACGTTCGATTCGTTCGTCCAAGTTCGTTGAGACAGAACGCTGATTATTTTTTTGCTCTTCAATTTTTAAATAGAAAAAGTTGTATTAAGTAGACTTTATCACATTAAATTACTATTGCCTTAAAGCCAGTGAAGTAACTCATCGATCTGTGAAAGTTTTGTGACTATACGTCTGAGTGAAGCAAAGTTATAGTGAAAATAAACAGTGCTAGAAAACTAAAAATTTGAAATAAATCTAACGGCCGTGGGCACTGACCTACGACAACCCGCAGTGCGCTCGATACTCCCCGCACTTACCACCTCTACTCCCCGTCGTCGCCTGAGGATGACTCAGTGGACATAGCGACCAACAATTTCGGCAATTCGTATAGTGCCTCGGTGGCGCGGAGGTAAAACGCAACTTCTGCTACTGAGTGGTGCAGGTTCAAATCTCGTCGTACCCATTACAGTACTTTTTGTGAATTAGGAAATTGTCTTTACTAATTCTCATTATTGACCTCAAACGAGGTGTGTGAGATACGACATCAAGGACCGAAAAAACATATAATGAATTTCTTCGAGAATATTACTATGCGCCGAACGCGTACTAAATCGGATTCCAACACCGTCACCGATACAGGAAATAATAGTACATTCGAAGATACTGTTTCCAGCCTACCCGACTTATCCAATGATGACATTAATGATGCAAATCAACAAAAAATTACAAAGCTAAAGGAACACATTGACAAGCTAGTGTTAGATTTAAATAGCGCACATCAGGAAATCGAGTCTCTTTCGTTAGAAAATAGCAACCTTAAGCAGTTAAACTTAGACTTGCAAAGGAAAAATGATCTTTTTACAACACTTAGCAGCCCAGTTAAAAAACACAAAAAGTCTACACCCATAAAGAAATCCTTAAATCAGAACAAAGGAACACAAACAGAACCTTTACTTATATCGAATCCGGAAAAAGTTAAGTCATCACCCTCTCGCATACAATATAAAACCAGCATTGTTGAGGCAAAACTACAACAGAAAAATGACAGTAAGATCAGTAACCTGAGTACCAATAACAGGAACGACATTGTAAAAGATTCTCATCTATCTCCAACAGATGGCGCGACTGGTAACGTTCCAAAATTCGTACCCAAACAAAGCCACCTAGTCTCTGCAAAACCCAAACTATGTATCTTAAGTACCAATAATAATAACAAGATTATAACAACGGCAGAAGACACGTTTCAAAATTATCAAATTTGCCATTATTTAACACCGAATTGTGGAACGAAGAAGCTCATTGATAACATTGATATGAAATTAAGAAAATTTACAATGCTCGACTACTGCCTGATTTTTATCGGTGAAGAGGATTTTCGACGAACTACCAACTACGTTGACCTAATAATTACCATACGAGAAACGCTATTAAAAATACAACACACAAATGTTATAATATGCGCACCTACATTTAAATTGAACGACTTTTCCACGTTATTTAACGGCAGAATAGAAACTTTTAACAGCCTGATGTATCTAGATGCAAGTACTCACAATTACGCATATTTGTTCGATACTAACTTTTACTTGACATATGATTATAAAATGTTTTGGAGGGAAAGTGGATCAGTGATTATTGAATCACGGCATGGAGAAAATATTTGAGAATCTAAGTTTAATGATTGACGAATTTGTTCATTTTCGCAGTGAAGATAATATAAACCACTGCCTGGACACTGAACAGGAGTTTGAATCATCCCCTCTTTCTCTTTCGAACGCTAAATGTCACGCGAATTGCAACAGAGACAGTAACAGATTTTTTCGTGACTAACCACCTTTATGCAATGCACCAAAATATAGCAGGATTGCTATCAAAAGCAGACTCTCTATCTGTCTGTCTCCAGGAACTATCAGAAAAAGGCATGGAAATCGACATTTTATGCATAACAGAACATTTTATGATGCAGGGATATGAGAATCAATTATGCATAGATAATTATTGTCGGGCAGCATGCTTCAGTAGAAAAGAAAGTAAAAGAGGCGGATCGTGTATACTCGTGAAGAACGGACTCCAATGGAAAGAACTACCAAAAATTGTTAAAATGGCTTCTGTTGGTATATTCGAATGTTGCGCCATAGAGCTGATTAACCATAACACCATTTTTATATGCATTTATAGGGTTCCTAATGGCAAAAATGTATCTCAATTTTTCGAAAAATTAATAACACTGTTAAAGACTTGTACTAAGAAATCTCAAAATATTGTCATAGCGGGAGATTTTAACATTGACATATTAAAAAGAAACAATAACACAATTGAATTCGAAAATCTGCTATTAAATTTTAACTTAAAACTAGCGCTTAACAAACCTACACGATTGAAGAGCCAAACTTGCATAGACAATTTTGCTCATAATTTCAATAAGTCCTGTAAAACTATAATTCTAGAACTCGCATTGTCTGATCACACGGCGCAACTTCTCGAATTCCCCGTAAGCAAAATTTGCGCAATTAACAAGTGGCGTATAGAAAGACGGGATTATAGTGAAGAAAACTTAGCTAAGTTTAAAAATCATTTAAGCAACTTGACATTTACAGAGGTATATGATGCTACCGACCCCAATATTGCATATAAGGCTTTTTTAGATTTCTTCATACTACTTTATGATTTATGCTTCCCTAACATTGGGATAACAGTAAATTTAAGGAAAAAAGTAAATTGGGTATCCCGCGGTATAAAAATGTGTAGCAAAAAGAAACGACAATTGCTGTGGAAGTATAGATTAAAACCTAGCCAGACAAATAAAATGAGTTTAAAAAATTACACCAAGCTATATAAAAAAATTATAAAGCTGACACAGTGCGCCCAAAACAATTATAAAATTAAAACATCAACAAATAAATCCAAAACGACATGGCAAATAATTAAACGAAGCAAACTAAATATACCTAAACCTTCTATAGATAAAATTAAAATTAATAATGAATCCATCACAGAGCCAAAACACATAGCGGAAATGTTTAACAATTATTTCATCGACAAAATTCAACCCATTGTAAATGCTGGAACTACAGTAAAACAAAATATTTTAAATACAAGAGACTCTATGTTTATGGGACCTAGTTCACCATATGACATAATAAAAATAATATCAACACTCAAAAATACAAAGTGTAGGCTACGATTAAATTTCCACAAAAGTACTCAAAGCGGTAGCTGGCGTTAGTAGTTCTCCTTTAAGTCACATAATTAATTTGAGTATTAGTGCTGGCATATTCCCAAGCGCACTAAAGACTTCAATAGTAAAACCGCTATTTAAGAAAGACGATAAAGAGTTGATGATGAATTATAGACCGATATCGCTCATTCCAGTAATTTCCAAAATTTTTGAGAAATATATTTATAAACAACTCAACTCGTATTTAGAACACAATAAAATCCTTTGCAATGAACAAAAAGGTTTCAGGGAAAAAAAAACGATTAATATGGCAATTTATGATTTTTTTATATACAGTGATGACGAATATGGATCAACATAAACCGGTGTGCAGTATATTCTGCGATATGACTCAGGCGTTTGATTATGTTTAGCACAATATTTTACTTAAGAAACTCGAAGCGTATGGCATTAGAGGTAATATACTAAAACTATTTGAGTCATATCTTCAAAACAGAAAGCAAATAACGGAAGTCAGTAGGGTAAACATAACTACAAAACGAGAAGAGTCACATCGGTCACAAGAACGTGAGGTTAGGTACGGTGTTCCACAGGGAAGTGTCCTGGGACCTCCTTTGTTTACATTATATATTAATGACTTGCCTAAGTCCACAGAACAACCTATGAGCCTTTTTGCTGATGACAGTGTAGTGACAATCGCGTGTAAGAACCGAGACACATATAAATCTGACATTGATAACTCACTAATTGCAATTATAGAATGGTTAAATAATAATAATTTAAAAATAAATATAAATAAGACTAAAATCATGCACTTTAATCAGCGCTCCTTGACATTAATTAATAATCTAAATATAAACTATAATAATAATAACATTGACGAAGTTGATACAACAAAATTTTTAGGACTTATTATTGACAAGAAATTAAATTGGAAGGCACATATACAGACTATCAGTAACAAAATAAGTACCTCAGCATATGCTCTTTACAAACTGGCAGCGGTAATTAGTATAGATGCTTTACTCACCGCATACTACGGTTTGGTGGAGTCAATTCTAAGGTACGGCGTAATTTTTGGGGTAACTCGACTGACCGGGAACTAATATTTAAAACTCAAAAGCGTTGTATTAGGTCGATGTTCCAACTTGAAACCACTCAGAGTTGCAAACCGTATTTTCAAAAATACAAAATCTTGACCCTACCTTCACTTTACATATTAGAAAATGCGATGTTCGTAAGATCCAACCCTCTCCTATTTTCTCGCATGGCAGATCGATTCCCTCGTAATAGACGTGACAGTACCCAAATTTGCCTACAACAATATAGAACGGCACTTATGCGCAAAAGTGTCTTTTGCATGGCTCCGAAAATTTACAATAAACTTCCAAAAGACTGGAAGCAGTTAAATGATGCAGCGTTCAAAAAGAGAGTTAATAATTTTCTAGCAGATAAGGCTTATTATAATTTGAATGAGTTTTTAGATGAGAAATTTTGATAATATTTTACATATCTATTGTTCTCTATGTTTTATTATATAAATAATCATAACAACTTTTGAATAATTTGACTCTGAAAGACTTTATATGATTATTATAGATTCAATTATGATTTTATTAATTACTTTTGACATGACTGTATACTTTGACATGAATTATGAATTCCTCTTTATTTTTAATTATGATTTCAATTATTATTATTTTTTTTTACTTTTGACATTTATTACCTACTAGTTGCAAATTTTGCAGTCATAGATTAAATTTTGTTTTATTTAATTCTTTTATTCTTGTAATGTATATTTTTTGTTAAAATTGCCTTTTTTTGGACTGAAGGATATAATTATAAAGAAAATCACTTGTAATTCTAAACATTTGCACGCCGTAGAATGGCAAACATGTCTGAACCAATTTTTCATTATGTTATCCTGCATGCACTTTTTATTAATGTATGTATACACATGTTTGGGCAAATAAATTTTTATCTTATCTTATCTTATATCGACCACTTTTCTATGTCGCAGTTGTCCTGATTTATTCCGTTAGACACGGTCATCATGTGGGCAGAACATGGGTTCCGTGCTATGAAAACACACACTACACAAGGTACACTGCTTTTGTCGAACTCACTTACTACTCACAAATTACTTGAAATTACAATCCAACACAATTACACTAGGCACCATGAATCGGGGAACAGTTTCGGGACGTCTTGACTCCGCCGCGATCAGACACAGACTGTCCGCCTCACAGCGAGCTCGAAACATCACGACTCTGTAGAAGCGCGCTTAGGTGTGGGTAGACTGGTAAGTAGGTCGCGTGCTACCTTTGGCGCGCTTGCCGATTCATTTTCTGTCCGTACTAATGACCGGATCCTACATCTACTTCAGCCTGTTTATTTGACTTTTGCATTTTATGAATTCGACTTGGATCATAGTGGTTGTCCATTTATAAGTATTGCGTCAACTTCCCTGAGTTAATAAAGCACCAATAGGTGGTGTTCCAGGGGCTCATGGTTAAGTAATAACAGCCGCTCACACCATTCTTCAGAGCCTCAAGTCTGCTATTACAATAGTGTCAGAATGGCCATCATTGATTTTATAATTGTTGATTTTGACAAGTTTGGTAATCTACTAATTATAATGGCGTCATTATGACTTTACAATGGTCAACCACTGACATTCCATTGACAGAAATGGCATAGAATTTGACAGATCATTATGAATTTAGCAGATTACGAACTTCTAGCAAAATGACAATGGGATCGTGTTGGAATGACAATGTTTATAAAAATAGCAGACTTGAGGACCAGGTCTGTGGATCGGTGAGCATCCATTACATACCGGGTTTCCTCCGTCTCTCGGAAAGCACGTTAAGAATTTGGTCCCGGCTGTCATTGGTAGATCTATGACAGTCGCTCAAGTCACTGGCCCGAAACTCTGCCAACCAGTCTTACCAAGGGGTATCGTATTACTCAGTCATTTCGTGTAAAATACTGGTATTCAGATACATCTGCTTAGATTGGAAGCCTACCCCAACATAGCTGGGAAAAGACTAGGCAGATTACGAGGTGGTGTTCTCTTAAAATATTCAACTTACAATGGAAATCAAACATACACCAGTTCATTGTTGCATTAAAGCGTATGTCCAATTGCCCCCTACCCAAAATGTTATCTTCATTATCAATCGTGACATTTACACCCCAACACCCAATTCATCACTTCAAAAATAATAAACACGCAGTACGTACCCCTCACCAAAATAATGACGATTGAATAGCAACAAATGATACGTCAAGGTACCCTCATGATGTCCCCGCTGAGATAGATTGCATCGGTGGGACGACATCGCATGTCGAGGGCATTTTGTAACCATCGCCGATAAGATTGCTGGAAACAGACACTAAATGCGGATGTGGCCGTTAATGCTCATTTATTTTTACATTTGTACTCTTTGATTGTTCGGGAGATTGACTGATTTGAGATTTCAGATCTTGTCTGTGGAAGATAGAGTTGTTGGAAAACAGTTTTATTTTTCTCGTTAGCGTGTCGATGACAATTCAAATGGAGTCAGCCCAAAATTTGGCGACGAGTTTGGAACTTTCAGTAACGCCCATCAGCTACTGTGACGTTCAAACAACAGGATAAGCAGGACACAATATCAAGAGTGCGTTTGTGGGGCAGCATCACATTTACACTCCAGGGCACAGTCATCTATGGTATCTCCACCTGAATAGATTAGCCTTGTTTTGGCAACCTGTGTCCGTAGTCTATCTAAAGGCTCTGAGACCTTTAATATCAGATATCATATCGAAAGATCATACAAATTCTGGCTGCAATAAATTCTAAACATAATATTAAGCTAGTTTAAATCAAAGAGTTATGACGTCAATCGAAAATTTCTATCACATGATGACAGCAATATAAACCTTGGCAGTGGTATTTTCAATAACCAATCGATCATTGGGAAAACTCAAAAATCTACAAAAATAATAACACTGTTTAAAAGCACTTCAAAGTCTACGAAATTATTCGCAAGTATCCGACAAATTACTAGGACAGCATACGTAAATAGATGGCTAGACAAAACATTATAAATTGTAATCTCAATTCGTACGATGCGCGTATTGATTCTAGGAACTACTAACATTATCCCACTGTTAGAATAGTTGTGATGGCCCTTGTCAATCAATTCAGTTGGCTCTTCAACGCAGGGGAAGCTAAATCTAGAATGATTTGTTCAATAGTTTGATTTATTGCAACTGTGGGATTTATGTCTGCTCATTGATATTGTGTAGTAGCAGTATCGTTGACAGACCTTGGAAATCGTTGCAAAATGCTACAAGATGATTTGTTACTTATAACTGGTATTTTTTATACCTTAGACCTTAGGAAAAGTGATTCTATAAATGATTCCGATGATGAAAAGGTCAAAATGTTATGTAATGATGCAAATTAGCTACCATCATTTTTCTAGCCTTTTCTCAATGTTGGGGTCACCTTCCAGTCTAACCGGATGCAGCTGAATACCAGTATTTTACACGGAGCAACTGTCTGTCTGACTTCCACAACCCACTTATTACTAGACTATTTGTCAGACTTTCGGCCCATTGACTTCCTGTACCGACTGTCAGAGACCTACAATGGACAGCCGGGACCAACGGCATAACGTGCTTTCCGAGGTACGGAGGAAACACAGTATGTAATGGGGTGTCGCCCATTTAATCTAAGCAAGTGCGGTTTAACTCTGAAGACCCAAGTGATGCTCCATAATGATGTGCATCACCATCTACCAAAAACCTTATTCTTAGATTTTAAATCTAAATTAATTACTAAACATAAAACTAGATAATTAAAACTAAAATAACAACAAATTATAAAAGGGCGTCAAAAAACTCCTCCTCAGCGCTGTCAGCTGGTAACGTGCCCAAGAGACTGGCGGCGTTGCCACGTTGAATGGCAACACTTAGCCTCTGGCCAAAGTAAAAGCCAGCCCTTGGGTCACGTGAAGCGTCAACTAAGCATTTGGAGATTTCCTTAAAAAGGCTGTGAGCACTCGGACCCCACGGCCCCAGAGTTTCAACCCCAAACGGCTCGAAAATATAGTTACCACAAAGGTTACTATATTTACGCCGCTTGAGGTTCTCCGCAGCCGCAGCAGCAGCGCCAGCACAGCACGATGAGCTTGGAAGATGTGGTGGCGCAAGAGTATCGACACATGTTGCGTCCCACACTAAAGGCCTACCCATCTTCCAAGGAAACAACGACATGCCGTCCGGTCTTTGTCATCGTCGCGTGCCAAGCCATTGGGCTCTAAGATAGCTGGAACGCCGACGGTAACAAGAGCTCGACGGATGCAAAACGGCCCGCACTTCGGCTGCATGACAGGCCGTGGTGTCCGAGGCTGTTGACAGCTTCACCACAGTGACAGCGATGAGGAGTGCAGCAGGCGGCACCAAGACGTAAGGAAACAGCGAGGCGGAAGGTCGTGTCGTCGAACAAAGTGCCTATGCTCGACGACGGGAGTGCGTATTTTAAATAAATTGAATTGATTAAATTTGAAAGTAGGTTTACGAAACCTTTTACCTCGTCGAAGTCCTCAGTATTAAAACTTCGTAAGTAACTTTGAAACGTACTCAGTATTTATAACAATTAGATGCCCGAAACATTAATCCATTTATAACCTCTCCTATGTACACTTTGTCTGCTTCGGAAACGCGGTACACAGAGAATAGTTTCAGAAATACTAAAGACAGAATGCTCAACGAAAATAATTTACTAAATTAATAAACCATATTTGTAGCCACCATTTTAATTCTAAATGAAAATTCAAAGGCACAAAGTTTCCGAAGTACAAAGCGTTTACCATGATTCACATAGTTGATACTAATTGCTGTGGCGCCAACGAGGCAGAAATTTATTTAAATCTAACCGCAAAGGATTCTCAGAATCTCAATAGATGTTTAAGATGACATTGTATAAATAACTGGAAGTGTACCCCTTTGAAAGTCGATGCTTTCGAATAAATAGAGTGCTGATTGAATAAGTGTAAAGCTTAAGTTGTTGGTAGAAGAAAAATGTGGCTTATCCAGTTGCTTTTTATAGAACTTTTGGATGTTACAGTAATGGGTTTTGGAGCTAATGTAGTTCTTTTCAGAGGTTGCCCATCAAAGAAGAGTGATGATAATTCAATTACACAAATTAAGACGTATATAAAAACAAATACTATGAAACTAATTGCTTATGCCTTTCTAACATGCTTTTATTTTATAATTAATTATGTACACAAATCTTAGAAGTTAAAGATCCACTTGCCGATTTCCGATTGAGCCGAAATCTGGCATACATGTTTAGTTTTGATGACAATGCATGGTTAGCTAAGTGAGGTCATTCTAAATCCAATATGGAGGACTAGTTATTTTTTATGCATGATATGGGTATCAAAATGAAAGGGTTTGCTGAGAAGAATACGAGAAATAAAATGAGGTCACTCTAAAGAGAGTTTTTGAGTTTTTTTTACTATAATATTTTATTATTATCATAGGGTTAGGCAGGCCACTACAGCACGCCACCAATGACCTACAGTAGGTCATTGGTGGCGTGCTGTAGTTTAAAAGTAAAGTTTAGTGCAGTAAAGTTTAGTCGTTTTGCTAAGTGCGCGTTCACACATCTAGTCACCAACGCACGCAATTTGCGAGTACTACGCGTCTGACCATTCTGACATTCTAGAACTTGATCATCTTTTACACATTCAACTCAATCCCAACCTTGACAGTACATACCCTTTCTAAAGCGAAAACATCAATAACTCTTAATATTGACTTTCGTTTAAAGATCCACAGTATTTACCAAGCAAATATTGCACATCCCAGTTGACCCGATTCCATCAACTTTTGAAATTACTCTCTCAGGAATATGTAGCGGCATTGCGAACAATAAATATGAAAAGACTTTAAAGAGGAAGCCGTGTATGTAGATTCCCCTCTTTAAATGATGCTTTTATGACCGTATGACGTTAATTAAATTAATTAATGGGTTTATTTTAAAAATAAAGTTGACGGTTAATATCCTGCTGTGGCTGTACAGTGGTATGGAGAGAGACAGGGATTAAGTCTGCCCGTATCCGTTAGTGAAGAATTTTGTATGTGGGTTGTTTTATGTTAATTTCATTGGTCATCTCTTTACAATTATTTTTTTTTGTTTTGTCTTAGGGATCCAAATAGTTTTAATTTCGGTTATAAGTTTGGTTAGGATAGAGCTTCCTCAAAAAATATTCAGTATTTTTATTTAAAAAGAAATGCTATGGTCTTGGGAGATAGATCCCTTACCATTGATTAATCTGTATGTGAGCACATCTGATAAATCATTTTTCAGCTTACACATCATGATCACATACATCATGATCATCGACGCAGTATCCATTGTTTTCATTTCTTTTGTCTTGTATACTCTTTCCAATAAGGTGACCACCATTACTTAAACTGACACAAGTCTTATTCTTGTTACAAATAATGTCGCTGCATTTCAGTGCATCCGAAAATATTGTAACTATGGAATCATGTTTCATTTTTGACATCACTACATCTATCATTATCAAACATTTATTTATAGCCCCGTCAATCATAACCACATTTTTGTGCTCCCCTCACATAGCAACCCTTGTCAATCTCCACAACATTAATCTTTTTGGCTTTAAAGTTTCTATAATTAGTAGAAAATGTTTCGAACAATGCGCGCGACATCATCTTTAGCCACAGAAAGTGCTCCCGCTCGTCTCAAATCATCTACAGTTTACAATATGTCACTTAGATCAAAGAACTTTACATCAAACGCTAGGGTAATGAGTAGCAAAGAACTTTCTGTTCCTGAACTACACTCTACTACTCGACCATAAAGTTCTTTTTCACTTGCTTCGTGTGCAGAGTCTTAAAAGAATACAGGTTGCAAAGATTTATTGGTGATCTTTTTTTAACTTGACGACAAACTTGGAAGTGGCGTTAAATATATCCCTTAATTATTACTTGTTTATAATACGTTTGACGTACATTTTATGTGTTTGTCTATTTCTTCGTTTTCGTTTATTTTAGTTCCGATGCCGTGCAAGAATTTGTTTGGACAGCGGCGGTGCTGTCGCCAGAAATGTCTGTATTTAGAAAACCGTTTTTGGATTGATATTTGTACCTTTCTCGATGTTTTTCTTTAGGAAATATCTGAGCGCGTGATAGTGTTTGAGGTAAATAAGGAAGCTATCAAGATAGAATCTTTCCCATGTGCTTTGGTTTATATATAACAATGTGTGTTATAATTTCATTTTGTTTTCTGCTTGTGAATAAAGCGTACCTGTTTACTACAGCTCATTATCCGAATTATTTCATTCGTTGGTCATTAAATTCACATGTAACATTTTGTTCGAATGCGACGGAGTCCACAAAGAGATTAATGCTTTTAGTGTATTTACTATTGTTCTTCTAATTTTGTCTTCAATATTAGTTTACTTTTTCTTCTTTCACAATTTGAAACAGACAAATAGTAGTATTGTAAATGAAACTGGTATGGCTAGAAAGGAAGTGATAACGCAGATGAAGGTTTATAGAGATAGATATAAGGAATAAGCATATTACCCTCTTCAGTCGGGTAAAAAGACATTGTGCTGCGCTGACCCCAAATAAAGTGCGATACTGGCAGGAGGATGATGAAATTGTACATTGTAGATCAACAAGAAGTAATTGAAATAGCTGGTAAGCTTAACTGTTCATGATCTGCTTAGGCTTTTACCAACAATGTTAGGCTCGACTTCCAATCTGACCGCTGCAGCAGAATGATCGATTGATTGATTGCAGAGATAAAAGTATTTTAAATGTACCGACTGCCTATTAAGCCCAGGCAGGCGCATTACTTTGTGTAATTTATTTCATTGCCGCTGCCCACAAAAAGGGTGAAGGAAAACATTGTGAGGAAACCGGCCATGTTCTAGAACTAAAAGTTCGGAGACATGTGACATCTACGATCCCGCACTGGGCCCGCGGTGGATTACAGGCCACTCCCTCTCATTGAGAGGAGGCCTGCGTCCCAGCAGTGCGAACATTATAGGCTGATGATGATGATGATGACGGCCTATTTGACCTCCTTTACTAGCTAGTCTTTCTTTATCATGTGGTTAATGCCTTACCTGGTGTCAGAGTTTTAGTTTTCCATAGGCCTCTGACTTGGCTTTACATGCCGTCGAAAAATATCTCTCAGGCATGCTGGTTTCCTCACGATATTTTCCTTAATGTGGTATCCCTTAGTAAAGACTGTACTTTCCGGTTTTTTGACAACCCGTAAAAAATAGGCTTGTTATGAGTAAAATTTAGTAAGTCTATGACGTAACCAGCCACGTGCTACCGTTTTTAATTGTTTATAATTACTCCTAAACTTAATTACACAGAGACCTATAAATAATTTTATTAATCCACTTGGCTCAATAGAACCTCGTAAAGTATAATGTGTAAACATAATTTACGGTTTATTGAATGAAAAAGTAATAAAGCTAATCGGGTTAACTTTTCAAGGCCGTTTTTGAGGAGATTGTAATAAAATGATCTCTTTGTTGGGCGATCTCATTTTTATTATAGAAAAGCTGTGCGATTATCGTGGACCTGTTGATAGAATCATCATCATTTCAGCCCAATGTGTCGTCACATTGACATTTTGGGGGGTTTTGCCATAATCGCCACGCTTGGCAGGCGGTTTGCCGATCGCAGTACGGTTGTTACAAAAACACAGGGAACGCTGCTGCCCATTCTCTGGCAAGTCCTTTAGTCGCCTCTTACGACCCCCACGGGAGGATATGGGATGGTGCTATTCTTAACGTCTGACACCATACAGAACAAGAGGTTGATAGAATAAGTATCAGTATTTCCTTTTTATAGTGAAATTGTTAATGATAGGTCCTGACCATGATTATTACAATTTACTGTTCTTGTAACTCTGTCTTTATAAAACTTTACTTTTTTTTCTGTCACAATTTCACCATTTTGTTTCTGGGAATCGTGTTTTGGATTTCGTTTTCGTGTGTCAGGTAAAGTGTTATTGGATTTTTTATCGGTAATTTCTCAGTAGCAGCCACGGATTTTGGATTTGTGCCCGGTTGATGGCAATAGGCTCGCCCCCTGTTCTAAAATATGAAATGTGGGTGTAGCATTACATGCACCTCACTGTTATATGGTTTGTTAAGTTATGTAAGACATGTTATAATATTAACTCGAATGCAATGCAAGAGTATGCAATTTTATCAAGAATCGATCGTTTTGGCTTCTTGTATTTAAACAGTATCCTTAAACAAGTAGGTAACTTAATATAAAGCAATACCTATTACGCTACGGTCCAAGATGGCCAGAAATCAATGTGACTGAGTCATCAAAAAACTAGTACACGTTACTTCGTCACCACAAAGAAAGTTACAAGTTTTTTTTAAGAGCGTTTACGCCTAACGGCATTTTATACAAACTTTCAAGTCCTTGTTTTCGGAAATGACTGGACCAATTTTAATTAAACTTAATACGCATAAGCGGGTACATAGGTCTAAAAAGTTACTAAAAACATTTTCGAAATTTCTTTAAAAAAAGAAAAGATTATTGGAAATTTCTGTTTCTATAGGTAATGTGTAATCGGTCTAATTTAACTGAAACACTATTTTTAGAAAATGTTTTTTTGTAACTTTTTAGTCCTATGTATCTTGCTTATACGTATGAAGTTTCATTAAAATCGGTTCAGTCATATCGGAAAATAAGGACTTGAAAATTTGTATAAAATTTCGTAAGGCGTAAACGCTCTTAAACCAACGATTACGAAATACATAAAGACACAAAACTCATACTCCTGTCAATCTAACTTGACACCGGCAGGACTTCAGTTCAACTTGACAGTGACAAGAATACAGTGCAACTATTAAACAATAACAAAAAAACGTCCCATTTAACTCCAAAATGTCAAAAAATTGATTGACAGAAACTCTTTGCGAAATATAAAGAAGAATGGACACATCGCCGTTTTCAACCCACTTCAAAATGTAAGTGTATACTAAAGTATTCTTTTATAATGTAAATAGTTACCCAGTTAACGATTGTAGTTGGAAATAGGTCAAGCGCGAGCTGCGCCGCTGTGGGATGGTAATCTCGTTTAAACATAGGTATGTCCGTATTGTTGTTATTCTTTAGAAAATGTTCTGAAGTATGTGTTTTGAAAAAACAGAGTTGAAATTGTGTTTTGACGACCTGAATGACGCAGTAGCAGTGCATTTTGTTTTGTTGTTAAAAATAACAATGTTGTATTCAAGCTAGAAAACTCGTGGTTGTAGGTTTAAGCTAAAGATGTCTATTGTTTATGACTTTCTATTTTGTTTGGTGTGGTTTTGTGGTTTTTCTGTGGAAAATCCCAACGCTCTAGGTTGCTAACTATTAAATGCGAATGTTGCAAATGTTAATACTTGCGTTTATAGTTTGTTTAAGACAGTACTTTTTCAACTTTTGTTTGTATAATTCATGAATTGATTGTTTGAATATTTCAATGTCGTCGAAAAAGACAAGACAATGACAGTGTACGTTATATAGTTTTTACACTCATCATTATCATGGTGATGGTGATAATGATGAGTGTCTACTGGGACACAGGGCTCCTCTCTATGAGAGGGAGTAGGCTGTAATCTATCACGCGGGTCCATTGCGGGTTGGTAGATGTCACATGTCTCCGAATTTTTAGTTCTAGGTCATGCCTGTTTCCTCACGATGTTTTCCATCACCGTTTTTGAGAGCAGCGGTGATGAAATAAATTTCACAAAGTAATGCGCCTGCCTGGGTTCGAACCCAGGGCTTACTGCTCGTAAGTCGGGGCTGCCACCACTGGGCCACCGCTGCTCTAGTTTTTACATTACTCAACAGTAAACGTCAATTTGATCTACCAAACCTTTCAGGCTATGCTTGCGTGATGATATGATGCAAAGTTGTAACCAACTTATGACTATCATCAATGAAATTTAACGCGATCAGAACAGGCTAACTGCATTGAAGACCTGTCAGCGTCACTACCTATGGAATATTTAAACTAAAAGGTCTAGAACGCGGCTTAGGTATGCCAATGTTGTGACCATCATCATCATCATCATTTGAGCCCGAAAGACGTCCACTGCTGGACAAAGGCCTCCCTCAAGAAAGAGGGGTTTTGCCATAATCGCCACGCTTGGCAGGCGGGTTGGCGATCGCAGTACGGTTGTTACAAAAGCACAGAGAACGCTGCTGCCCATTCTCTGGCAAGTCCCTTAGTCGCCTCTTACGACACCCACGGGAAGATATGGGATGGTGCTAGTTTTTACGTCCGACACCATACACAGCAATGAAATGTTGTGACCGACCTTACTTATTGCAGTGTAGGTATTTCTTATCATTCTTCGTCTGTTCAGATTGTGATATTCAGCATCAAAGTTGAATCCCCCTGGAGTAAAACGTCTCACCTCCCATTACAAATAGCTCAATCTCACTAAGCGTGCAAGGCACTCTCCATCATCTATCAACCTACTAAACAAACAGATCCGACCTTCAATTAGCACTGGCATTACGGCAGTTTGCACGCGATGTGTTGCAGGCACACGATTGTACTTGTTCTAAGTATCTTTGCATGATAGAGAAATGCAGGACATCCAGATTTCGAGGACGTGATTGTAGGATTAAAAAATCGGTCAAGTGCGTGTAGGGCCACGCGCAGTGTAGGGTTCCGTAGTTTTTATAACAACCAATTTTTTTATGAAACTTATTTAGGAATGAAACAATAGCGCAATACAACTGACGCTTAGCGCACATTTTTGTTACTTTAAAGCTTGATAAGTCACGAACGGTTTACTTAATCAAAAAACGGGCTTGCCAAACCCCTCATATTTTTGAAAGAGCTATCTAATGATATCCCACACTATGGAAAGGACGAAAATAAAATTTCACCCTCACTTTACATGTATTACCCTAAATAGTTGCTTTTTTTTTCAAAATTTTATTTTACCACTTTTTTGGTGTCATTAACGTGTATACTCTTGCCATATTACAACTTTCTAGTACTAATAGTTTTTGAGCGCGGACCGCGGACAGACAGACTGACAGACGGACATGGCGAAACTATAAGGGTTCCTTGTTGACTACGGAACCCTAAAAATGATTGTTTAGACTATGGTATTAAAATACTGGTATACATGTGCATCCGTTTAGTCTGGAAGCGGACCCCAACACAGCTGGAAAAAGGCTAGGCAGATGATGATGTTTAGATTTTGATGTAACGACAGTTCTTTTAACAGAGTGACACTTATTGATGTAAAATCGCCTTGAACCACGTATTAGCTAGCATTTTAGTAGATACATGGCATAGTCTTTGCTTTTATTTAATGGGCTTAAAGTTCTTTTTGGCGACTCAAGCTGATTCTGTGTCGTTAAGTGTGATCACTCTCTAAAAATAGTCTACCTACAAAACTCTCATCATCTGCCTATCCTTCTTCGCAAACTATCTTGGGGTCGACTTCCAGTCTAACCGATTACAGCTGAGTACCAATATTTTACATGAAGCGCCTGCCTATCTGTTCTCCACACCCAGTAACTGGGTAATACAATACCCCTTAGTAAGACTGGATGTAGACTTTTGGCTTCTGACTACTCGTAACGACTGTCAAAGATCTACAAATGACAGCCGGGACCAACGCCTTAACGTGCTTTCCGAGGCACGAAGGAAACTCGATATTTAATTATGGTCACCCATCCACGGACCAGCCTCGGCAAGCTCGGCTTAACCTTCAAGATCGACCCGTGCGGCTGCCCACGAGCTCATCCTACAACAGTAAAATTATTTTATGAAAGTCTGTAGTTTATAAAACATAGCAGATCAGTAGAATGTTTGGAATTAATTGAGAAGCAAATATCATGGTTTACATAACAAGGTTTATGTTTAATGCAAAATATTATCTCATTAACAAAATTATTGGCGAATTATTCCTGAAATAAATGCAGATAATTTTCCGGAATTCAACAATCAGTTTCCATCCATCACATATGACAAACGAAGCAATCATTCAGTAACAATTTTTCTTTTATTTGTAATGCATGTTTCGCATTGTTCAATTAATGCATCGCTCATGTGACTGCACTCCTATTAATTACTGCTAATAGAAGTTGCAGCATCAAAGGATTATCTTACACCTCATCGCGATGGCATGAGATCTGTCTGTTTGTTTGTTTATTTGTGTCGTGTTGGTTTTATAAGTGGAATGGGCTGTGGACATTCGTTAGGATTGGAAACTGGAACACACATTGGGTTTAATGCCAATGCCTTTATATGTAAGAGGAGCTCGTGGCTAAATAATAACAGCCGCACGGGTCACGGTTAATGATTATTATAAAGAAGAAATAACATAAAAATACTAATGCATTTTTAATCCATCTATCGTACAAAACCGAACAGAAAGCAAAATCAAAAGAATCAGATAGAAACACAGTTCTACATACCTTCAAAACATTACTTGCCCCACACATAAAAGTCAACACAAACGATTGAGTTATCCGGAACGATTAATAACAATAAGCCCGGTACACACTAGCGGAAGCCGCGGTAACCGTATGATTAATGTGCAGTCAATAGTGTGCACCCGCCTTGTGTCCTGCTGATTGAAGTTTTATTGGTGTTATGGTGTGTTTGTAAGGGTGGGGGTGAACTAGTACTAATAGAATAATATGATAAGAGATTTGTTGTGTCGCAAAGTTAAAATAAATGATTGCTTTAGTTAAGAAAATAAATGGGACTATTTTAGTGAATAGACAAAGTATGATGAAGACAGTGTCAGCTAAGGTGAAAGCGCTAGGTTAGCCGCCGAAAGCAGGTTGTATGTTGAAATAGTTTTGCATGAAATAGTCAATCATCATCATCTGCCTAGCCTTTTCCCAAACTATCTTGGGGTCGGCTTCCAGTCTAACCGGATGCAGCTGAGTATCAGTATTTTACATGAAGCGACTGCCTATCTGACTTCCAAAACCCAGTAACTGGGTAATATGATACCCCTAAGTAAGACTGGATGTCATACTTTTGGCTTGTGACTACTTGTACCGACTGTCAAAGATCTACAAATGACAGCTGGGACCAACGGCTTACCGTGCTTTCCGAGGCTTGAAGGAAGTTCTCGGTATGTAATTATGGTAACCCATCCACGGACCAACCTCTGTAAGCACGGCTTGACCTTAAAGATCGACCCGCGTGGCTGTTATTATTTAGCAACGAACCCCCTTAACTAATATAGTTGGAAAAAGAATAAGCAGATGATGATACATAGGAGAAGATTCAGTTTTTGTCGGTAGCAACAAAATCAGGGTCAAAATATAACAAGTTACATGGGTGTTCTATGTGTAGGCAGAAGTCTAGTAGTTGTAAAATGTTCACCCACGTTAGGAATTCCGTAACAATAGCACAGATTATTACGATCAGTTTAACAAACCACAGACCACCAGACTAGAATCATGAATCAGAATCAGTAGAAGCTTTGTCTCTGTTGCCACGACTAATTATAATTGCCACGACTATTCTATAATTCACTCACTCCTTACATCCATTTTAAATCGGTGGTACCCTGTTTACGCAATGATATTTATTAGATCAGCGTATGGGTTGATGACGAGACTGTATGCTGTCTCGCTGCTGGACAAATGTCGCAGAGACTGTTAGCATGCAGAGACTGTCATGTATCGTTTAATTTGTCTCACCATATTGCTTGCTTCCACGGCTTTTTTTTGTGCTTCGGCAATCATTTTCATAACAAACCCAGCTTTCATCTGCCATTCGAGGAACATGGGCTACCAGTCCTATTTTTGTGGCAGCTGATATTTTGTTTGTCCGATGAAGAAATATGTTTAGTTTAATGGTCTGTAGCATACCTTAAGTATGTTTTATCCCTTTCCGTTACAACCTGTATAATACAAAATAAATAACGACTAGAAAAGCTTGTCCTCAAGCTCCAACGCTAGAGCTTATAGGTTACACGACTTTGACATTCAAACTACTATCTACTAAAATATATTCAACCTACTAAAATTCACACATCATTAAACCAGTAAGAAGTATCTTTTCATACATCAAAACGTGGAGATAATATTATCACAGCAACCCACGTTTGTTCGCACGGATAACTTCATAGACTTGTTAACGGAAAATGTTATCCACGTGCGTGCACGTCTTTAGAAATAACAACACAAGAGGAGTACCTATGTCTTAAGATCAGAATACTGGTTTTTGAATTGCGATGCAAGAAGCGACTATTGACATCATCTGCCTAGCCTTTTCCTAACTATATTGAGGTCGGATTCCAGTCTAAGTGGATGCAGCTGAATACTAGTATTTCACATGGAACGACTGCCTATCCTGCTCTGTATAGTGTAGGACGTAAAGAATAGCACCATTCCATATCTTCCCATGGGTGTCGTAAGAGGCGACTAATGGACTTTCCTGAGAATGGGCGGCAGCGTTCTCTGTGCTTTTTTCTAACAACCGTACTGCGATCGCCAACCCGCCTGCCAAGCCTGACGATTATGGCAAAACCCCCTTATGTCAATGTGGCGTTGGGGGAGGCCTATGTCCAGCAGTGGACGTCTTTCGGCTGAAATGAAAAAAAATGATGATGATGAAAACGGCTGTACAATTTTTTCAAGCCATTCGGGTAATTTTTTCATTATTTTCTGATTAATTTCGTTGTGGGATCCAAGACAGTTAAGCGTGGCGATTATGGTAAAACCCTCCTTAAGACCCCCTTTTGTGGCGACACTTGGAGGAGGTCTATGTCCAGCAGTGGACGTCTTTCGGCTGAAATGATGATGATGATGACTGCCTATCTGATCTCCACAACCCAGTTAGTACTGGGTAATACGATACCCCTTTGGCAAGACTGGTTGTCAGACTTTCGAGCTACCTATAAAGACTGTAAAAGATCCACCAATGACAGCCGGAACCAACGGGGTTCCGTAGTCGTCAAAAAACGCAACCCTTATAGATTCGTCATGTCTGTCTGTCTGTCTGTCCGTCCGTATGTCACAGCCACTTTTTTCCGAAACTATAAGAACTTTACTGTTGAAACTTGGTAAGTAGGTGTATTCTGTGAACCGCATTAAGATTTTAGCACAAAAAAAAAAAAAAAAATTTGGGGTTCCCCATACATAGATTGAAAACCAATTCTTTTTTTCATCAACCCATACGTTTGCGGTATCTATGGATAGGTCTTCAAAAATGATATTGAGGTTTCTAGTATCATTTTTTTTCTAAACTGAATAGTTTGCGCTAGAGCCACTTCCAAAGTGGTAAAATGTGTGTGTCGGGGGACACACACATTTTACACCTCTAATTTCTAATGTAAGAGGAGAAAAATTCTGAAAATATTTAGGTTTGTAGGACGTAAAAAACTATCAACAAAAATTGGTTTCAATTAGATATTATGTATAGTTCTTGAGATATGGGACTTCTAATCATACATCATGGTGAACGTAACACACGATACCAACAAATTCCGTTGTAGAAAAATATTAAACTATTTTATTACGGGAAACCGGCATCAATTATTCTAATTGAACATTATGGTTTCCGTTAAATTATATTTTTGGCTGTCACTCGCCCGCAGTTTTGGTCGAATGAATCCAAACAAGTAAACTGTGTATTTTGGTACTTGTATAGGCTTATTCGAAAGTAAACTTTAGATATACTTACTAACATACATACATACATATCACACATACACATACATACATACATAACATAACCAAACTTCAGAAGATCAGGACAAGGATCTTGAGATACCGTGGCCCTGGAACACAAAGGGCTAAGAAGGAACATGGATGGGTTTTAGTCAGTACAAGTCTGACAGTATTGTCAGACTTGTACTGTACTTGTACTTCCGCTCCGCCCAGAGCGGGAGGAGTTTTTGATGATATCCCATCCAAAAAAAATAGGACAAGGATCTTTACTAAGCAGATACTTAGTATAAGCGTTAATCCTGTCAGTGTCGCACAACTATCAAAACGCAAATGCGAGAAAGAGACAAAAATAATGTGTAGACCAAAACATCGGCTAAACTATTAACTTTAATAGATCGAGCCTACTAGTCAACATAGCAGTTCTTAATTCATAGACTTAAAATTCTAAAAAGTCATTCATTTCTCATAATTTCTCCAGCCCTCAAACACCACGAAAAACAAACCCTGTCCGCACCATTTTTGGACCATCAAAACGTTTCCAAACATAATGTGACATAATAAAACGTTTCTCTCAAAATTCGCCTTAATTCGTTCCATTAGCCGTCGCCAAGAAAAACAGGCTTTCAGCACTTAATTGCCGGTTACAGAAGGCCTAATTCATACAACGAGCGAAAACAGGCGCATTGTATTGTATGATACTTGTACTGTATGATACTTGTATTGTATGATACTTGTACTATGATACTTGTACTCCAAGATACTTGTATTGTTGATACTTGTATTGTATGATACTTGTATTGTATGCTACTTGATTACTGCCTCGTTATTCGAGTCGTCGAAAGCGCGACCGCTGAGTATGAGGTCCTGGGTTCGACTCCCGGGCCGGGTAAAGTGTTATTGAATTTTACCATCAGGAATTTCTCAGTGGCAGTGATAGAATCTGGATTTATAGTAATAAGCCTGGTTGATAGTAATAAGCTCGCCCCTTATTACATGGGACTTAAAATATAACTGACGAAATGTGGGTGTACTATTAGGTACACCTCTGCCTAATTGTTCGGGGATTAAAAACGTGATGCTATGTTATGTATTATTTACCGTACTGGTGTCCGCTCCATCACGTCCAAAGCAGGTTTACGTAAGGGTGAGAAGAACCAGGCTTGGTATGGGCATATGATGCGGAGGACCGAGAAAAATGTTGCGAGGAAAGTTTTGAGAACGAATGTGGCTAGGTTTAAGAGTAGACGAAGACCACAAAAGCGATGGATGGACCGTGTGAAGGATGATATGGCAAGAAAGGAGGCGTCTGATGAGATGGCAAGTAATAGAGAAGTATGGATGAATAAGACATGCTGGCGCAGCAAGTAGACCCCAAATAAATTAGGAAAAGGGCAGAAGGAGGATGATGGGTGAGAAGGATCAGCAATACCTCTATTACTTCCACTCGCGTGAAATGTACCTGGGTTACCAAAGTACTTTGCCCAGTATGTAGCGAAATCTGAGCAGTATAGGAACAAATGAGTTGCAGTCTGAGCGTCCTCTATTCAGCGATCTCAAACAAATGACAGTCACGAGTGTGTTCGCACTCGCCTGTTCAGTCACGAGCACCAATATCTAAACACTAAGCAACTTTAAAAAAGAATACCGCCTACTGTTCTTATTAAAATTTCATGTTGTTGAGAAGATAATAATATATTTCATATTATTATGATATACATCCTATATCAAAATATTTCGTTATTTTTCGCGATAATCGCTTTAAGAAAGTGTGTTTCTTTGTTTATATAAACTTGAACACTTTTGTGTAGAATCTGGTTCTTCTAACCCAACAGACAGATGTGTTGGTGGGGAGTTTGTTCCGCCACTTCTTCTTCCCAGCTAAAACACTAGGAAGTGGCGAAGGGCGGGTGCTTTGGGGGACTGTCTCTTGTAATTTTGACGTTCAAAAAGTGCTGATTATCAGCCTAATTTGAATAAATGACTTTTTATTTTGATTTTGTAAGTAAACTTTAGTAAAGTTTAGTAAGTTTAGTAAAGTTTTTTTTTTTTTTCAGCTTCATCTTTTTCTACCTTTTGTAGTAAGCGATGACTTATTGTCGGGCCTACGCTGTCCTCTCATACTTAAGTACTAGCGCTGTAACATCCAAATATTGTAGAACCAAATGATTTTAAAAGAGTAACCATGGAGTTTCTTGCCAGTTCTTCTCAATAGGAAACGACCAACCCGAACCGTGCCTCTTCTGTTGACGTTTTATAAGTGCCCATGTAGGCCTATGTAAAATAAAATATTTTGATTTTGATTTTGATTTTGAAACATTTTGGTGCTCGTGGCAATACGTGAAGCATGTCTGTGCATGCGTGTGTTTTCGCTCGTTCTGTAGCTAACCTTCTGCACCAATCTATTCCATGTCCCCAGTATTTCTTAGATTTGTCTTAAAACGTGACAAATCCGTCTTTGTGCGGACAATATTGTTCTGTTTTAAAACCCTGTTTAGGTTTAAGTGTAAGAGGGGTTTATATTGGAGTATTTTGTTCCATTAGTGAGTTTTTTGCTTGTCTGTCGAAAATTAAGCTTAGGAGTTCAATATGCAAGTTTGGCGTTGTGGAAAAGGTGTTTTGAAAGATTGGCTTTTAATTTTGGGAAAATTAAAAGGTTTTTTTATGAAGTGTCGTGCTGTATTTGCTTTGGCTTGTTCATTGTCAAGCTTTATTGTTCTCAGGTTAGTTTTATAAAGTTAGTGTATTTTGAGACCGACTGCCTCTGATCTAGTGGTCGTGGACTGCGGACCATGAGGTCCTGGATTCGAATCCCGGGTCAGGCAGTGTTATTGATTTTTTCCATTGGGAATTACTCAGTAGCAGCCACGGAGTCTGGACTTGTGTCCGGATGATAGCAATAGGCTCACCCCCCTGTTACATGGGACTTAAACATAACTGGCGAAATGTGGGTTTTCTATTTGATAAACCCTTTCAGAAATTACAGGCATGATGTTATGTTATTTTTTACGTAGAAACAAGACGTATTCAGGTTTTCTGCTATGGTAGGTTTCAGAATTTCAGGTTTTTTTTTACCCAGTTAAAAAAAACTCAGTCAAACAAACCAAATGCATCATCAAAGTTTTTGGAAAAAAAAATAAACAGACTTGAAAAACACAAATAGTGGGATCCCATCATCAGATCCTCACTTATACCTTTCATCATCAGCTCAGCAATATAAGATGATGATTACCTACCAGGCACCAAAATCTGAATTCCGTTAGAAAGCATATGAAAAACATTGAATATGCCTATTAAATTTTACGATTGCCCTCGATTTCCCTGGGATCCGATATGGTGTCAATGGGACCACCTCAGGAGTATAGGCTAGCGAATAAAAAAATAATTTTGAAAATCGGTCTGTAGCACGTTTTTCTTTTAAATAATTACTCCAAAATTCTTTTTTTTTTTGTTGGAGAAATCGGTGAACATTCAAAAAATAAATACAAACTGTCCAATTGAGAACCTTCTTCTTTTTGGAAGTCAGTTAAAAACCATTACCTCCTTTTAGGACTTCTCTTCAGTCAGGCTAAAATAATTTGCCAAATTGGCATTTAAATCTATACTATTACTTACATTACAAAACTGAATAGCTTGATTATTTGGTTATACGCACTAACCTCAAGACGAACTAATTCGAATTGAAAAAAAAAATATGTTGGATAGCCCATTAATCGAGGAAGGCTATAGGCTTTTTAATATCACACTACACACAAGGAGCTGAGCATCAATGAAAAAAAAGCAAATTCGCAGACGAAGTTGAGCGGGTCAGCTAATCGCATAGGTATAAATCACGAAGGTGTCGATGAAGGTCATCAATAAGCAATAAAATATGTTGGACATGGATCATCACATTATGTGTATGTACCAGTTGCATGGTAGACATAACAAGTCATGTTTATGGATCACATTCGTTCTTAATTAGTGACAGATTGTCAGTCAACTGCTTCAGACCACCAACAATGATTTAATTAGTCACAGAGTTGAGAATATGTGGGAAAGGCAAAAAAAGTTTTTGAAAAAAGTGTTTTGTTCGATATTCTAGTCGGCACGGTTGGCGCAGCGGGTAAGCGATTGGCTGCTACGCCGCGTATGGCAGGTTCGATCCCCGCACGGAACAAATTCTTATATGACCTACCGGTAGTTGTTCCGGGTCTGGCAGTTTGTGTATGTGAGTTTAAATGTTTTCACAACCATGATACAGGAGACATTCTCAGGGTAGGGCAACGTATTTAAAAATAAAACGACGGTTTATTCTCTGCATTTTTAAACACGATGCAGTTTTCTAAACTAATATTATAAAGAGGAAAGATTTGATTGTTTGATTGTTTGCATTGAAAAGGCTCCGAAACTACTGGTCCAATTTGAAAAATTCTTTCAGTGGTATATAGCCCATTTATCGAGGAAGGCTATAGGCTATATGTCATCACGCTACGACCAAAAGGAGTGGAGCAGAAATGAAAAATGTTGCGGGGAACGGGGAAAATGTGACGCAAACGAAGTTGCGCCGGACGGCTAGTATTTTTTTTATTTTTGCGTGGAGCGGAGTTTTTTAAAACTTAATTGCGAGAAACGAGAATGTAAATGCAAGATACTGTAGCATCTGCCATTTTATTTGTCAGGATTTCAGGACAGGAGTATGTAAACTTTATAATTAATTAGGTACTTACAGTTCGTGAAAACCTGCATTTGGTAACTTATTTTATGCAAAAACTCAAATTATATGCATTTAAGTCACATAACATTATCACGCTTTGTGATCCCCAAAAGGTTATACAGAAGTGTACCTAGCGCAAGTACACCTACATTTCGGCATTTATGTTCAGGTCCCATGTAATAGAGGGCGAGCATATTGCCATCAAATGGGCACAAATTCAGACTCCGTGGCTGCTATTGAGAAATTCCTGCAGCAATCCTAATCAAATAAAATTCTAGAAAATTTGTGAGAAAACCAAAAAGTAACGCGTGCACCCTTTAAAATCTATTTGGTATTATTAGCGCTGCCTGATTTCACGAAAAACCTTTTAAAAAATCTGGCGTCAAATAACTGAAAGTGTACGTTACTACAAGGCCACTTCACACCCCGATACGGAACGTGTTTCAAGCGCCGCCACGCTAGTCTAGTGGCCTTAAGCGACGATGCCGCCTATAGAAATCAGTCTCAAGAGTGTTAGCACTTGTTACTGCCTTGTATCTTTATTTTTCTGTTCATATTAGCTTTGTAATTTTCCGGGAGTTTAAAAGAAAGGTATTGGATAATACTTAATTAAATATATAACTAGCTGTCCCGCGCTACTTCGTCTGCGTCACATTTTCCCCGTTTTCGCCACATTTTTTATTGCTGCGCCGCTCCTATTGGTCGTAGAGTGATGATATAGCCTATAGCCTTCCTCGATAAATGGGCTATTTAACACTGAAAGAATTTTTCAAATCGAACCAGTAGTTCTTGAGATTAACGCATTCAAGCAAACAAACAGACTCTTCAGCTTTAAAAAAGAAAAAGAAAAATAGAAATAGTTAGAATAGATAGATAGATGATAGATTATTAGTTTCTTTTTTTGTTTTATTACTTTGTACCCTAATTGTTTTGCTTTTTATATTGATTAATTAATTCTTTTATAACAATAATTAATTCATTAATTTCTATAATTTTCGTATTAATTACTGTATTTTAATTATTTCTTTTTTATCAAACTTTTTGTACTTACCTAGATAATAAGTAGATGATGTGGTTGCCTATAATTGGAAGCTCACACTTGTATTGTCCTTGTATATGTTAGCATGCATGTAATTGTGTAGCCTCTGTTGGCTATCCAAATACCAGGCCCCTCAGAAAGTATTGCGAAAAAAAGTTTTTATATATGGGAGACTGGCCAGTTATTATGTTTTTCGAAAATATGATTATTTATAAGTAAAAATAAGTAAGTTCCAATTTCAAAATTTCCCTCCACATTTTTTGCGAGTTAATTCAAAGTATTGTGTCTCACTGAAATATGGATCTGCGCCGGGAACATTTTAGAGCTATGATTTTATACGATTTCAAGTGTCGCCTGAAACCGGATGAATCGTACGATAGACTTCAAATGGCATTCATGGATGAAGGCCCTTCCAAGGCAACCGTGTATCGTTGGTATAACGAATTCAAGCGCGGTCGACCAACTTTGGGGGATGACGAAAGAAGCGGTCGCCCTTTGACGGCTGTTACCGAAGAAAACGTGCTAGCAGTGAAAAATTTAATCCAAGACAATAGGCGAATTACATATCAGGAGATTCAACACATATTGAAGATTGGATCGGGAAGCGTTCACGAGATTCTACACAGCCATCTTCGCGTGAGGAGGATAGTATCACGCTGGGTGCCGCACAACCTCACCGATGCTCAGAAGCAGGCCCGGGTGGAATGGTGCCGTGATATGCTTAACAAATTTGAAGCAGGCTCGTCTCGGCGTGTTTACGACATCGTTACAGGTGATGAGTCCTGGATTTATCAATACGACCCAGAAACCAAGCGCCAGTCGACTGTTTGGGTGTTTCAAAATGAGCCAACGCCTACCAAAGTGAAGCGATCTAGAAGCGGGGGTAAGATTTTGATCGCTAGCTTTTTTAATTTGACTGGCCACTTGGTATCAATTCCCTTACGGGATCAAAGAAGCATTAATGCCGAATGGTATACTTCCAAATGTTTGCCAGAAGTTTTCTCTGTTATAAGCAACAAGCGACCAAACACAGGGCTCCGCGGGCTACTGCTCCACCACGACAATGCACCTGCGCACACCGCACTCAAAACGAGGGACTTCCTGGACAGCACGCCAGTCAAACTCCTGGGTCACCCTCCTTACAGCCCTGATCTAGCACCGTGTGACTTCTTTTTATTCCCAAAAATAAAAAATCAGCTCAAAGGGATACAATTTTCGTCGCCGGAAGATGCGCTGGCTGGGTTCGAGCAGGCTGTAAACGAGGTGTCTGCGGCGGACTGGAAAAAGTGTTTTGAAAACTGGTTTAGGCGCATGAATCTTTGTATAGAGGCTGGTGGAAAGTACTTTGAAAAGATTTAATAAAAATATATGTACGTATAGAACAATTTTTTTTAGTTTCGCAAAACTTTCTGAGTGTCCCACGTAAATAAAAACCGGCCAAGTGCGAGTCTTACTCGCACACAGGGTTCCATAGCTCCAAACAATATAATAACAATATTTTGAACTGTCATTCATTAGTTAGTAGTATTAGTTAGTAAACTTCCACACAACCGCAAAACTAAATTTGTTTTTCATAGTATGTTTATGAAAAACAAAGTTACTGCTGCAGTTTAATGAAAAAGTCCCATATCTCAAAAACTAAACATCATATCTTATTGAAACCAATTTTCGTTGATAGTTTTTTTACGTTCTACAATCCTAAATATTTTCAGAATTTTCCTCCTCTTACTTTAGAAATTAGAGGGGGGGGGACACACATTTTACCACTTTGGAAGTAGCTCTAGCGCAAACTATTCAGTTTAGAAAAAAATGATACTAGAAACCTCAATATCATTTTTTGAAGACCTATCCATAGATACCCCACACGTATGGATTTGATGAAATTTTTTTTTTTGGTTTTCAGTTCTAAGTATGGGGACCCCCTTAATTTATTGTTTTTTTTCTATTTTTGTGTGAAAATCCTAATGCGGTTTACAGAATACATCTACTTACCAAGTTTCAACAGTACAGTTCTTATAGTTTCGGAAATAAGTGGCTGTGACATACAGACGGACAGACAGACAGACAGACATGACGAATCTATAAGGGTTCCGTTTTTTGCCATTCGGCTACGGAACCCTAAAAAGTAGGTTTTGTAGTATATAGTATATAGTAGGTTTTGTAGGTTAGAAGACTGATTTTCGGTTGCATTCATTTAAAACTGCTTCTTTAGTCTGTAATCCTCGAATGGTAAGGCAGAGAAGTATCTAATAGTACACCTACATTTTGCCAGTTATGTTTAAGTCCTATAAAATAGGGAGCGAGCCTACTGGGCACAGATCCGGATACCGCGCTTGCTACTGAAAAAATCCTGATGGAAAAACCCAACCACACTTTGCTTAACCCGCGAATTGAACTCAGAACCTCACGCTCAGTAGTCGCACTGGTGACTACTGGACCAACGAGGCAGTTGCATATTGCAAATAGTTAGCGATCGCATATCTGACCTCAAAATAACGAGTTTCCTCCGTGCCTCGGAAAGCACGTTAAGCCGTTGGTCCCGGCTGTCATTTGTAGATCTTTAACAGTCGTTACGCGTAGTCAGAAGCCAAAAGTCTAACATCCAGTTTTACCAAAGGGTATCGTATTACCCAGTTACTGGGTTGTGGAGGTCAGATAGGCAGTCGCTTCATGTAAAATACTGGTACTCAGCTGCATCCGGTTCGACTGGAACCCAAGATAGTTTGTGAAAAGGCTAAGCAGATGATGAAACTATTAGATAAGAGTTTCAGAACTTGCAGTTACAATGTGCAGTTAGCGATTTATTACTAAGTTTCGACCTACACCTTCTGCCTAAGACATCTACCGACCCTCCACTTACAACCAGCATGAAGATACATCCATTGAAGCCCATGATTCAGGCCAGGATCAATTTGCGTGTGCGATTTACAGAGTAATGGCACTCCGGGTCGCACGACCGACGAAGGGGGGACTCACCTGTTCAATTCGACACATCCTCTCTTGTATTAGGCATAGTATTTATAGATAGACTAACTGTCCCGCGCAACTTCGCCTGCGTCACATTTTCCCCGTTTTCGCAATATTTTTCATTGCTGCTGCGCTCCTATACAGCGCCATCTATTGAATACTTACTCAATCCAGTCAACAGATACCGCCATCTGTTAGAATCGTTTGGAGCTAACAGATAATTGTAACATTTGCAATAAAATAATATTGCGACTATAAATTGAGATGTAAGCTATCCTATCTTTCAAGTTGGATCAAACTGCATACGGTGTGCAAATTTGATTAAAATCGGTTAAGTAGTGACAAACAACGAGACACGTAATTGATATATATATATATCTAAATATATATATATATATAGTTAGATAAATAGATTAGATAAAGCTTTACAAAATAGAGCCAAAAAATGGAGTAAATAGCCTTGTTGCAAAAGAATTGGGATGTTGTGCATCGTTATAGCTAAAGAGTACCTATGTAGCAAGTTTCTTGGAAAATAATGTATTCCTGACATTCTTTTAATAAAAGCGGCAGTAATTCTATTAAGTTTAATTTGGCAGTAAATACTCTACTGTACTAAAAAAACGACACCTGCAAACTTGTAAATATCGTTTACTTAAATAGCTAGAAGAATGGTATAATAAAAACAGTGGAATGTTTGTATTTATGCGCAAATAAATGGTTCTGTATGGTGTCGGACGTAAAGAATAGCACCATCACATCCCGTGGGTGTCGTAAGAGGCGACTAAGGGACTTGCCAGAGAATGGGCAGTAGCGTTCTCTGTGCTTTTGTAACAACCGTACTGTGATCGTCAACCCGCCTGCCAAGCGTGGCGATTATGGTAAAACCCCCCTTAAGTCAATGTGGCGTTGGGGGAGGCCTATGTCCAGCATAGAGATGATGATGATGATACGCAAATATACCTTTCATGTTTTATAAAAACCTTCTTTCACTTAAATATTTTTTTTACAATGTAATAAATTAATAAGAAGTTAAATAATCCGTGAAAGTGCTTTTATGTCTGCAGACAAATATAATAATAGCATTCGGGGCGTAAATAATAAACGGCTACATATTTTGAAAATAACTTGCAATTTTCAGGCTGCAAACGTAGATTTAATAGACAAAAATAAAAATAAATCTGTCATAGATTAGACAGATTTACTTTTTCTGCAGATGAATTAATGAGTAATGGACAAATAAGTCTATTTACTGTCTAAATATCTAACTAAAATGAATATTCGTTTCTTTTAGACGATGTATTTTAAATAACAAATGTACGTCAATTTAAGTAAAGGTTTCAGACTTATTCAAGCTGCTTTTCTGAAACTTAAGAGTGTTGTTAAGTACGAAGACCCATTCATGAAGGGTCTGTTCTGTCTGTTCTATCTACTGCTGAGAATAGGCTTCATCCATTTGCGCCGCGCTTCCCTGGTCTTTGGGACTCTCACCCAGTCCGCATTTATGGATAACACATAAAATTTGGGAGCCAAAAACGAGTTTATGTGAGGAAATAAGGGGAATAATTTTACTTCTATTGTGTGTGTTTTTTTTTATTATCTATAGGCTCGCGCTTGACCACTATCTCACTTGATGGTAAGCGATGATGTGGCCAACGGTAAAGCACGCTTGCCTAGAAGAAACCTATTCACTCTTGACTTAAATACCCCTAGATTGTAGCTATCGGGAAACACAGACTCCGGCAGGGAATTCCACTCCTTTCTTCAAGATTGATGTTTAATACTCTTTCACGATAAAACTACTTAACGGAATTCAATGGGTACACAGATAGTGTATTATAACCTGGACTAACACAATTGTAACCGCTAATAAGATCCAGTAGGACAATGCTCAACTCCATGCGGGCATGCTAGTACCTACAAAATAAAAATTACGGTAAGTCTAACCCTAAACCAAAAAAATAATTTAACTTTAAATTCCTGAACTAATATTTATCAAAAATGATTTCATTGTTTTACAAATCCAAGATTTAATACAAAATGACGACGGTTTTTCGGGCAGTATAAATCTATAGATACGAATACCTTTCAAATATGTAATCACTAGTAATAAATTATAATTACAATCAAAATAGTCTATTGAGTGTAAATATCTATAGAAACGTCACACATTTCATTAGTTCACAATAGATTCCGCTACACAATGTACTACTAATGTTAGTAATTCATTACTCCTAGTTATTATAAATTGTTTCACTGAAACACAATGGTCTGTGTATTGTAATCTGTAATATTTTGACTTCAAAAGCCGCATATTATGTGTAAAGTGATTTTGCATTAAACTGTAAAGTTCGTAAAGTACAACAATGTATTTTAGTGTAGTTTTAACGGTACATTAAATTACAGGTTTTCCACTGTATTATTGTAGGTTGACAATTAAATTTTACAAAGTTTGAAAAATTCATTTTAAAATTCGTTTTAGTTAAGGAAATAGCGAAATCAGTCATGCATGACAAGAGTGTAAATATACTTAATTATTACTTTTAAGAACTTGCCATGTTTGTCATTATCATTTACAGAAGTTATTAAAATATTATTTACCTCAAAAGAAACACATCCACTTCACACAATCACAGCACGAGTCACAGATTCAAAAACTCACAAAAACGGAACGTCTAAAATTCGAAAACCAATTCAAATGACCATCGAATTCAACCGAAATGCAATGCGAATTTCGAACCTCGATTAACGGAATCCGATTCATATTTCGAATGCTTATTTTTGAAAACGGAGAGACGCGCGCGCGCGCGCTCTTCCAAAGATATACTAATTTACGATGGCGCGTGAGTCGCTTAAGCGCTAAAAATACATCGCTCTGGCGATTTCCAGCTGTGTCCAATGGCGATTATCGTTTAGGGGTTATTGTTTAGAACCTAATAAGATATATGACATGTATTCATCAGAATATCGTCCACCTAAATTCCAGGTGTTAATTTAGACGAGGGACAGACATTAAGGGAGTGTAGTACAACTTTTATCATGAAACTTTATACATTTAAGGTCACATAACTAAAAAAAAATTGTAACGCACATTTTTTTTCCTATTTTTTGTTCGTCCCATAGTAAAAATTGGTCATAATTATGATTATATCACTCCCGTAAAGATTGGTCCCTCGTTCAATCTATTACCCAATACATAGTATTATAGCCACCACAATATTTAGAAAGTAAATGTAAACACAGATATTTTTTTCAATACCTATTACTCTGATATCTAAACAGTTAACCTAGGTATAATGTTCTATAAATATTTAAACACATTGGCATAACAACCTACATTATAATAATAATCGATGTTAACGTAATCCAAATCGAGTTAGTGTCGTAAAGGCGATTAATCGATCATTCTAGGTGAACGAGCAATGCTGCTAGTGCGTACCTATGTGTGTATGTTAAAGTAAAAACTTGTCATTCATGGAAAATTTTATATGTATGTTACAGTCGAAACTCTAAATAGAACGAAACACTTTTGACCGGTCTCAGTTAAAACCCTTATTAGGTCAAAATACGTTTTGTCTATTAAAACTATGTTGTTTAAGAAAGCCTCAATTACAATTACTACAACCGATGTTACTCAAAAGGTCACAAAAAAAACAACAACCTAAATTAAAGTAAATGTTCGTTATTGTTAAAATAGTTTGACCAGAACAACCAGTCAAAAGTAGTACTGATTTATTAAAAATGTTGACAACTGAAAACAGTTGGTAACGAAAATACAACTATGTATTTCTGAAGTTTTAATTTAATATCTAGCACTAGTATTTATTTTGAAGAGCCTCCTATTTTACATATCTGTCAAATCCAAGTGATCTTTGAGCATGAGGTACAGTCATTGATGTAAGATACTTTTCTAATATCAATGCAATGGGTTCAGTTATCTGTTGGGTCTGGGTACAGTTGGGTCGATGACACATATCTGTCAAAATCATCGTACGTACATATTTGCTGTTCTAGACATTTTTGACCGTGTCTTGAACTTTAGTAGGAAACAGCTGTATTTTTTAAATTATTGATGACTAGCTGTCCGGCGCAACTTCGTTTGCGTCACATTTTCCCCGTTTTCGCAACATTTTTCATTGCTGTTCCACTCCTATTGGTCGTAGCGTGATGATATATAGCCTATAGCCTTCCTCAATAAATGGGTTATATACCACTGAAAGAATTTTTCAAATCGGACCAGTAGTTTCGGAGCCTATTCAATGCAAACAAACAAACAAACAATCAAATCTTTCCTCTTTATAATATTAGTTTAGAAAAATCCTGTTTAGGGGTGTTCAGAATGATGCACTAAATAAAAAAATATAAATAAAATTGTTAATTTATCTCCACAAATTACATTCTTACATAATAATATGAAATTGTCAGGTATTTTGACAAAATTTTGTAATTTGTGGGAGCTCTGAAGTCTAAACTAAGCCTAGGCCTAGCTATAGTTTAGAACTCCAGTCCCCTCATTTTATCACATAGTAAAGGTGGTCAACGTGGTACAAGTGAATGATGGTGTATGTGTACGTGTGTGAGTGTGTGTTATCTACATTTATTGTATATACACTATTATAATATACTAATAAAATTAAAATATTTATAATAAATATAACCTTATTACTATTATGCTAATTGTCATTATGCCTAGCAACATTATGCGTATTACATTTATGGCAAAACAAATTATACCAAAATAGATAAGTATATTATTAGGTAAAAAAACATTATGCGAAAAGAAGGGACCCCATTTATCTATATCAAATTCACACCCATTTTATCAGGCTAGAATAAAATTATTATCCAGACTGAGTTTAATCCATCTTAAGTTAATGTCTGTCTTATGTGTATTAACATTAGCAATATTAATATTAACTAATTAATACGCATACACTTTCAGAACTTAATATTTGTCATACAACACTGTAAAACTTTATCAAATACGAACCACCCACCACACAAACAAATACACACAAATATTTGTTCCGAGCGGGGATCGAACCCGAGAAACGTAGAGCAGCCAGTGTCTCAGCTACTGCGCCAACCATGCCGCCGTGGTTAGAGCTACCATACTGTCGCATTGGTCGTAGTTGCTACAGCTGGGCATGAGGTATTTCGATTCCGATTGCTCGCCGCAAAGTATTGCTGGCTTTTATCATACGGAATAGTTCAATAACAGCCTGTGAATGACATTAGGATCGCCCCCTGTTACATGGGACTTAAACATAACTGGTGACATAAACTGTAGTATATGTACACCTCTGCCTGATTCTTAGAAGAATACAAGGGCAATGTTATGTTAGCTATCATACAGAATTCCCCCCCCCCCACTCGGCCGCAGATGTAAAGATTATGGCCTACGTTTATGACAGCTACTGTTTTTATTACCCTCTACAGATATCGTATTTAGATTTGTACAGACGAGCGATTTTGCTGTGTTGCAGGTTAGTTGCCGGCAACTAAATAGTGGAGCAGTTGTTTTGCGTCTTCTTAGAGTGCCGATAGCATATTTTTGCAGCTATGCGAACTCCGCTCACTGAAACAGAATGAGGTCATCAAGTGCGCATGTGCCAGGGTTGTTTTGTGTAAAGAATCTAAACAAACGGCAATCGTTTTCAAATCGTTTCGTATTCTGTTTGGTTTATGATTTAACTTTCGGTTACTTATGTCAGTCCAACAGAGTTTTGACATTTCTATCGTTACTATCGCTGATAGAATATCACTTTGGCTCTGCTTTCCGACTTCTCTCGACTTTTGCTCAAACGCTCAACCCAAAAAATTAAAAAAAAAACATCAAAGTGAAGGAGAGTTTCTCTCTTCTGTTCTATTTGACTTCAAACTTAATTACACATCATCTGCCAGAAGCGAGCAAAAGTTGCGCAACTTCTCAGTCTGACAACAAACGACACGTATTAATGTTGTCACATATCGTAGTAAACTTGTCTATCTGTGGCCATAAATAATATTCTTTTAACAGTGTCATTCACACCCGTAAAATCTTACAGTTGTGCGGTTTTTAACGCTGTGATTTGTTGAATAAAAGTGGAAGCGCCACGATAGTCGGCGAAATTCTATTTTTTTACGGTTTTTGCAATTTGTAGGTCAGTGCCAGGTTGCATGTTGAACTAAATATGATAAGCGTCCATCATCATCATCATCATCCGCCTATAATGTTCCCACTGCTGGGACAGAAGCCTCCTCTCTATGAGAGGGAGTGGGCTGTAAATCCACCACCCGGGCCCAGTGCGGGTTGCTAGATGTCTCATTTTTCGAATATTTAGTTCTACGACATGCCGGTTTCCTCACGATGTTTTCCTTCACTGTTTTTGAGGGCAGCGGTGAAAAAATAAAGTACACAAAGTAATGCGCCTGCCTGGGTTCGAACCCACGGCTTACTGCTTGTAAGTCGGAGCCGCCACCCTTGGGCCACCGCTGCTCTCTATTATTAGAGGAATTGAGTACCGATAGCATTATTAGCGTCAAAGGCAAGCATGTATTTGCAGAATTATAATAATTAAAATCATCAATAAAGTTCATTGAATCCCATTGATTAACTTTTTCATGAAATGAACCGAGCGTTGAAAATTAAATGCCTATTTGGGTTTCGCCTTTTGTGAGTGAAAACAGACATGAGTACATAATACATAAAGAGAAACACAGGTAGATTAGACTTCTTTTCTCATGAATTCATAGTTTTACCAGTCATTACGAATAGAAAATCTTTTACTAAGAGATTTGAAAAATAACACAACATTACCGAATTACCACAGAAATTTAAATTAAAACAAACAACAAACTGAATTTCAAAGTCAGCTAATCTGTATGACACGAAGTTCTACGGCGAAACAATAATTTGAAACTTGAAGAAACACATTTTAATAATGTAGCGACTCAAAAAGAGCTAAGCGACCGTAGAAGCTTTATGCATTATTTTTTCAGTTACAACATTAAAACAGAATATAAATTGATGTCTGCTACTTAAACTAGGCCATTCTGAATTTCAGGGACGTCTCTTTAACATAATTAAGCAGTATTTTGCGAGAAAAATCTTTTTAAAAGTTTTTTAGCGCTAAATAATTCTTATATTTTGTGTTTCGTTAGAAAAAGGTCTCATTTTAAATTTATTAAAAAAAAACCTCAACTTTTAGGTTTTGTTTGTCGAATTTATGCTAAGCTTCTCTGTATAATGCGTTGTTTTTATTCTTGAAATATGATTAAACCTTTTAATGTGATACTGTAATTTCAGTTTCAACTCCTAACGTAATCCATTTATATATTTTATTCAAACAGTATTTTATACTTACTATTTAAAATAATCGCTTAAACACAAATATATATTTAAAAAAAATCACAAATATGTACCTTATTTTTGTGAATGGCATCTCACAGTTCAACATAGGAGGTTATCGTCTGCTTAACCGGACTATCCTGTGGGTGCCTTAAGCCTCCAGCCAGGGCATAAAACTACTTACAAACTAAGCGACTACACGCTAAGGGCACCCCCTGTGACGAGCCTCGGCTTAGGGCGTCGCTAGGCCAGCTTGGGCACAGGCTGGATTTGAATGATATCATTATTTAGCGGCTGATTTAAAACTACTGGCACAGCATCGCGGGCTGGCTCGAGCGAGGGTCGGGGAAGACAAGGACCGGGACGTCGCGACGGACCTCGACGGCGAGGTCGGAAAGACGGCGGTTTGTGTCTGAACTTTTTAAGAGTGCTAGTCTCTTTGCTGCTAAACAGACTTCGATTGAGAAAAACCACCTTTCGGCCTATTCAGCATCGGGAAACCTGTGTATGAAAATAAAAGCTCGTTGCATCTTTTTAGTAGAACGTTTGATTATTCATAAATCAATTAATAAAACACATAATTATGAGATGACGTCTAACTGAGGAGTATGGAGAAAAAGACATGCTACGCCGACCCCAAAAAAATTGGGATAAGGGCAGAAGAATGAGAATGATAAATCAACATAAAAACTGGAACAATTTTGTGAGACCTAGTCCTACCTTCACACATATAATTAACTTTCTAAAAACGTCAGGTCGAATCTAAAACCACAGCTATAAAACCGACCAGAAGGAATCATCAAACGACCGTCCAAGGCATAGGGACGCACACTTACTCTTTATTAGGATAACCATAAACGCTGCGTCAGCGGGACAGGACCCGTTCGCGAAATCTACGCAATTCCTCTAATGGCCTACGATTCATAATAAAACAATGATGTCCCCACTTTACGATGGATAAGGAGGAATATTCACGATGTTATATAAATGTAAGATTTCGTGGATATGGCTGAGTGGTAATATTTTTGGAATAGCTCGTAATTTATTTGCTGATTTGGTATATTTTTTATGAACCGAGTTTTATTTTGTTGTATTTTTGTGGGTTCCGATTTAATTTTTTTAGATGTTTTTTTTTTATTACTTTGTATTAAACCCCACAGAATCAATTATTCCTCGGGCTACATTCACGAGGCCAAGGATTTTTGCGGCCATTGAACTCAACTGTTTTTTAACGACCCTGTCATAGAATACAGAAATCACCCAGCGGGGAGCAAACTGAAAATGAAAGGGAAATAATTGTTTTTTTAATCACAAAAACGTTTAAAACGTAAAATCTTTATAACATTTAGGGATTGTTCCACGAAAAAAATACTACTGAACAATTCCCCGAATATTTTTACATACTAAAAAGATAGTATGGCTGCGTGCTAGATGAACTAGAATGTAATTGGGTTCCGTACGTTGCATGTTAGATTTTAAACCAGTAAACATTGACAAATACACAAAAAACATTTTATTAAATTCCTTTTTTATTTAGTTGCTTCATGAATATTGGTTTTAAATCCCAATACAAGTGAACAGCTCCATTCGAAGACATTATGCAAAAACACTTGTAAAAAATAATTAAAGGGGAAATTTTCTGCATTGCTTTTTCATAGATAAATAACAGTTCCATTCGAAAACATGCAACTTCGACTAATGCACGCTGGGCCCGCGTATGGAATAACTATAGTCTACTCCGTCTCACAGAGAACAGGTTTGTGTCCCAGCAGAGTGGGAAAATTATAACATTATAATTATGCAGATTATGCTTATGGCAAGAAGCCGTCTATCCGTTACTAAGTTTTTTTGTAACTTATAAATTCAAAAACGAATTCAACGATGAATGAATGAAATGCGAAAAATATAACAAAATTGGTGTGTGCACACCCAGCTAATCCGTGCAATATCTCGATACATCGACAACGTTTCCAACATTTTCATGAAAGTAACAGGCAACGTAAATACATAAGTTTTTAATAATTAAAACTATGTTTGTTTAAAACATCTTTTTAACGCGATATTAGAGAAAATATGTTTTTTCGCTAATATGATCATGGAAACGTCAGAACAATTCTCTAATTTAAAATAAACAGATTCCCATAAAGTTCTTTACAAAATACTATCATGCAAAATAATAAATAATTAAAGGGAACATTTCATGTATTGCTTATCCGTGGAAAAAGTATAAGTATGTTTTTATTTGTAAAATATTTTATGGATTGAGTTGCAATTAAAATTCTTATTTACGTACGGATCTCTAAAAAAATATGAAAATATACGGAGTGTTTATTTAGCTTTATCAATTCGGCAGTCTGCACACAATTGTCTCGGCGTAGGTGGAATGACATTAATCTCAGGACCTTGTTGCAGATTATCATACAGTGTGGACACACGAGTGGGTAGTTGTGAATGCTGAACAAATTGTTCATAGGATAGATCATGATTATATTTTTATTGTTGTTTTTTTTTTGTTAATTGTTGAAGGTTGTTGAGTGTCGCTTTATTGATATTACTGTGGCAAGAACAGATTATTTGTGATCGATTAATTGTAATGAGAAATACGTAGTGGCTTCATCGCATTTTCTGACTCACGCTATATCTTAATTGTCATAATTTTCGGTACCTAGGTATCCTCATTTTCTTTAAAATAATTATTGTGGTAATTGCACTGCCAACATAAACACACTAATACCGCAACATTGCAAGAAATCATCAAATGGTCTTCGAGAACTACTTTTTGTAAATTCGATAAATTATTCGAGTCGTTCTCCATGAACATCGATTGGGGAGTCAATAAAAATAATAAAACTCAATAATATTTTATTCACAAAAAATCATATGACGTTGCCTGTTTAGTACATCCAGCCAAGTGGGAGGCCCATTGATGGCATACAATTAGGTGTCTTTAAAGTCGGTTTACGGACGATAGTTTAGCGTGACAACGTCATAACAAAACATTGATAAAATGATTGTATACTTTTATGAATAGCAAGCCGAACACTCAAGCCAATCGTGCCTTTCGCTCGCTCGTGCAGCGCTCTCGCTCCGATCGTGACGTTACAATAGGCGTAACGTTACAATGAGTCATCCTTTTTCGTGCGTGCAGCCGGCGTTCATTGATTTATTTGACGTTGTCAACTGTGACATCGTCAACTGTGACATCAGGTTATGCATTAACCATACGATAAAGTAAGGAAAATAAGACATCCGAATAGAATCCCGTATAACCACAAATACTTAAGAAAACGAGCACACATTACACTCTGTATGTGTTGCGGCTACAGTTCTAACAAACGGCTAATTATCATACACAAGCATTACAACACACTGATGTAATTTATTGTGAGAAAATGGACGGCTGAGGAATTGTCTCGCGAAATACTGAAGGTATGGTAGCAGGAGTTTTTGAGGTGATGGTATTTTTTTTTTGGTTAGATAGAACATATAACTATAATTGATGTTTATGATCACATAACATAAAGCCTGTAATTCCCGAAGGGTTAAGCAGAAGTGTACCTAAAAGTAAGTGTTGACGGCACGCTTTGCGCAGTGTTTGAGCGATCGACTGCTGCGCTGCGTGTCGCGGGGTCAATCCCCGCACGGAACAAATATTTGTAAGGCCTACAGATAGTTGTTCCGAGTTTGGCTGTTTGTGTATGTGAGTTTAAATGTTTGTAGACGCACCCACGATACAGGAGAAACTCCTAGTGAGGGGCAACGTTTAAAAAAAAAAAGAAGTACTCTCACCTTTCGAGATTTATGTTTAAGTTCCTTGTAATAGGCGTCTCGTGCTCATCTTACGAGACTTGTGTCGGATCGCACCTACCGCTATCGCATCGGGAAGGCACTGTCTTCCCCCCACCACATTATAGCCGGTGTCCCTCAGGGTTCCGTCGTCTCTCCCCTTATCTTTACTCTGTTCACCAGTGACATCCCCAAGAGCAAGTAGGCTCAGTTAGCCCTGTTCGCGGAGGACACGGCCATTTATTACACTGGCCGCAGACACGACGCTATTTACAGCACCCTCCAAACCTCAGCCAACGTCTTAGGCGCTTGGTTCCGGAAATGGAGAATCAAGGTGAACCCCGACAAGAGCCAGGCAGTTCTCTTTTCTAAACCGCGTAGAAATAAGCCACCCGCGGTCAACCCGATCACTATGTACGGCAAGGCTATCCCTTGGGAGAAGCAAGCCAAATACTTAAGAGTCTTACTTGACAACCACCTGTCTTTCGCGGCGCACATCAAGGAGCTCGCGACCGAGCTGCCTTTCATGATCTCGGCAAAAAGCAAGTTGTCACTCAAGTGCATTTGCACCTTTATACCGCATTGATCCGCCTCTTTATGACGTACGCTTGCGTCGTGTACGCTCACACCAAGCCTAAGTACATCCATAGGTTGCAAACCATGCAGAACCGGTTCTTACGTAGAGTCACGGGACCCTTTTTGAGACACAAACCGCCGTCTTACCGACCTCGCCGTAGAGGTCCGTTGCGACGTCCCGGTCCATGCCCTCCCAACCCTCGCTCGAGCCAGCCCGCGATTTAGTGCCAGTAGTTTTAAATCAGCCCCTAAATAATGATATCATTTAGATCCAGCCTGTCCCCGTGCATTCCTCCCCCAGTGACCCCCTAAGCCGAGGCTCGTACCCCACAGGGGGTGCACGTGTAGTCACTTAGTTTGTTAGTTTTTATGCCCTGGCTGGAGGCCTTACTCTTAAGGCACCCACAGGATAGTCCGGTTAAGCAGACGACAACCTCATAGGTTGAACTGCGAGATGCCATTCACAAAAAAAAGGGCAAGTCTATTGCCATCAACCGGATAAAAATCCGGTCTCCGTGTCTGCTACTGAGATATTTCTCAAGGAAAAACCCAATAACACTTTGCCCGACCCGGGAATCGAAGCCAGGACCTCAAGCTCAGCAGTCGCACTTTCGACCACTGGACCAAAGAGCCGAGAGAGAGAGTATTTATTAGCCAAATAAACGCGACCACAGATAAAACAAACGTCACGTTATTACCAAAACTACGTCGTAACGTTCATGTAGGGTAGTTTTATAGTTTCACCATCATTACACTAATAAGAACTGTCCCTTAATTTTTTATTCCACTCTCATTTCCCGGCCATACTCAGCAACACAATTCGTCACACGGCTCTTTGTTTCAAACCTATTGTTTCGATTTTTGCGGTTTTCTTTTGTAATTTCCAGCAAAATCTCTTTATTTTCCGTCACTGAAGCTTTTTCTTGACGTAACAAATTTATTTTTGCGCTCGGTTAAATCGCCACCCGCTTCATTTCTTGCGGAAAATTAAATTACTCGACCGCAAAGTTACGTTGGTTTTTCTTTAATCATGATTCATTTCCTGGGTGAATGTATATAGACTTTATTTTGTGAAGTGTAAGGTTGGTTTTTAATTGGTGGGAAGGGAAGTTTTCTAATGATATAATGCCATATTGTTTTTGTTAAATACTAGTGGTTTTTATGAAGTTTCTTTGTAGCCGCGCAGAATGTTTGTTTCGAAACGCTTTTGATATTGAATTGTATGTTTTTTTAATGGCGAAAAGGCTCTCGACACCTTGTGGTTTAAATACGAAGTAAAATGATACCGCTTTTCACGACATTTTTCCTCAATAGGAACATAATTTTGACGTGTCCTTGGGAATATTCATCATCATCATCACCATTCACAGCCCGATTTTAACAACTGCAGGCTATAGGCCTCTCTTGGCTTGTGCCAACCTCCACGTTCTTGCGCCAGCACCACCAGAATATTCTCGCGATGGCAATAATTTAATCTACCCATCTCGCCGCTGGAGGACCAACACTTCTCTTTTCAGTCCTTAGACAACACTCAGTCATTAAGAGTATACATTGTTAAGAACTCTTTTACAAATAATATTATTGAAGTGAAAACTTCTTTAGCGGCGTTGTGCACTTTTGTGATTGGTAAAAAATGTTAAACTCGCATCAGGACACGTGACCGTCAGGTCCTGATCGAAAATTCGTAAGACGGATTGACATTAGGTTACGAAGGAATTTGAACTTTATAACCTCTGTCATTGAGTTTGAGTTTCCAAAACTGGATAATTTTCTCAAACACAAACAGTTATGTTTTTCGGTTTCTCCAAAGAGGTAAAATTCGTAAGACGGATTGTAATAGTTCTGAAGTGTTAAATTTTTAATGTAATATAAATTGTCATGCTTGTGTACGATAGCGCAATAAATGAATATTGTATGTTACCACATAAATGATAGTACTTTTATACTGATAATTAAAGCAATTCGTGCAAAATTATTCCCTAACCATTCCAAAATATCAAAAATGCACAACGTTAATATTCAAGTTTTCACATCGGCTGGCGCTCCCGGCGTGCAACCCATTTTTTTTTATCGGTACTCCTTTGTCAGCTTAATAAAATCAATAATTAAGCGTTTATAAGTAGGTTACTGAATAACATCTTCTACAACACCTTCAGTCAAGCAGAAACACGCCTCGATTGTTTTGTTCAGTTACAAACCTGAAGTTCAATAGAAATACCCATCCAAAATTAGTATCATGTATTTGATTTCCCGTCTCAAACAAAGAACATTTGGTATCAAAGGTGCCGATCTGTAACTTCCTGCTATTCGGTGGTCGTAAATCAGCGAGGTTGCAGCATTGCGGGAACGTTGCGGGAACGCAGCGTGAATGCTGCGTAAATGCCGCTTTTCTGTGAATCAAGACTGGTATGGCTCTGTTTATTATTACGGGCATCTGAAATCTGTTTGTAGGTAAAAAGTTCGTGGTAAATCAATTTTACAAACGCATGGTTCAACCAAACCGCCTGCCAAGCGTGGCGATTATGGCAAAACCCCCCATGTTATGTCAATGTGGCGACACTTTGGGGAGGCCTATGTCCAGCAGTGGACGTTAAAAGGGCTGAAATGATGATGATGAATGATGACTATGCGTGTACTGAGAGATCAAGTTTATGATATGCTAACTATTACCATCTTCCTGCCCATGTCCCATGTTAATTGGGGTCAGCGTTTTTTTATCTTCCTTTCTCCTCTATCAACCGTCACGGTAACATTTACGCCTTTTGCTTTCAATTTCTTTTTATCCCATTTCTTTTTATTTCATTCCTCACTCAATCCACCCATGTTTTCCTTGTTTTTCTTCTCCCTCTCTATCTATCAACATTTTATATTCATCACTCTTTTGTTAGTAGTCACACGCGATTCGTCCCTGCTCAACACTTGCCCATACCATGACAGTCGATTCCCTTTCAACTTTTCTTTAACAGGCGCAACTTTCAAAGTTCCTCTGCTAACGATACTGTGTCCAATATCAGTTATCGTACTTAACAACTATCACAATCACATCACTTTCTAACATTCGGAATTACCTGCCATGCCTCCCAAACAATCTTAATAGTACAACTTGGTAGACAAAGTCTCGATTGACCAAAGAGTAGGCAAGATGGCCGCCATGTTTGAATAATTTCGTTTGTTTAGGATCACCAACAAAAGGGCTTCTGAAAGACTAAAAGTAATTTAATAAATATTAAATTTTTATCCTTCTTGTCTCATTCATTCTCTCTTGGTTGTGGGGTAATTGCATCGGGTAATATATATATATATATATAATATCGGGTATAATTTTTACCTAGAAAGTGGAAAGATGCATAGATGTATGTACTCTTGAGGACATCATTTAGTTATACATCACTAGAAATACAAGATTCTTATAGGATTTTTTTGACCGTTTTATCGTCTCCATAACTGAATGATAAAAATTAAAAAATATAAATTAATAAAAATATGTGTAATGAAAAAAGAGGAAATACATTTAACACATCACTATATTGTCACAAGTACCCTGCACCATTACCAGACCCATCTCACAAAGCAAAAAAGAGGAAAATGGGTCAGGTAATGCTGGTACAGTAAGTAAGTAAACAGATCAAAATGAACCCTAACGTTTAAACTAGGCCGAGCCTGTATCATAATAATGATGAATTTGAATTTGAATATGGATATGAAGAACATGGCTTCATCATCATCATTTCAGCTTGGCAGGCGGGTTGGCGATCGCAGTACGGTTGTTACACAAGCACAGAGAACGCTGCTGCCCATTCTCTGGTAAGTCCCTTAGTCCTCTTACGACACCACGGGAAGATATGGGATGGTGCTATTCTTCACGTCCGACACCACACAGAGCACGAATATGGCTTAAAGTTCCTTAATTGAAAAGGGTCGATCTTCCAACCAGACGGGTGTTGTGTCTAGTGGGCTACTGCCCGATGGTTATATACCCGTAGGCTTAGGTCTCTGATAACTTTACTAGCACGATTCAGAATTTTGATGTTAGTTTTGCCTTTGTGGCATAGATGGCGCTGTAGTACTTTTGTATTATGTAGCTGTTGTACTTCTTGTACTTTCTGCTACAAGTTTGATAAAATTCAAAATATCTCTCGTACTTTAATTATCAACTGCTTCAACGTTTCTTCTCATACTCTCAGTTTTAAAAACTGGTAATACAACTAAACTAAACTACACTGGTACAACGCGGCTGGAACGATAAAATAGAAAATTATTATAGTGGTTTGGTATACTTCCATCGTGAGGAAATCGGCAAGTCTTAGAACTAAAAAATCGAAGAAATGTGACATCTTACCAACCCGCACTGGGCCCGCGTGGTGGATACAGCTCACTCCCTCTCATACAGAGGAGGCCTGTGTCCCAGCAGTGGAAACATTATAAGCTGATGATGATGATGATACTTCCCCGAATCATCATCATATCAGTCCGGAATCATCCACTGTTGGGTACAGGCCTCCTCTTTCTTCTGCCATACCTCCCTGTTCTCTGCGTCTCCCTCATCCAGTTATTTCCCGCGATTTTGACGATATCGTCAACCCAACCAGCTTTTAGAACGGGCCTAGTTTTTCTTCCCAGAAAGGACTCTCTAATTTCATCACAGGGGTTTTGTTTTTTTTGTGTCATAATTTATACACGTCATGTCCCTGCGACAAATAAATACTTTTTCACACCACCTGCTCGAAAATGTCAAATTATATGTCAAGCAACCTTAACCTAAAGTGAGTCATTAGTGGCCGGGGGCCAACGGTCAATAATGTTGTACTGGATTTCATTATGACCCGCCGGTCAATAATGTGATTTGAATTTGGAATCTCACATGCTCAGCTAAATTGGCAGTATAGTACTAACAAACACCCTTTTTTTTTTTTTTTTTTAGGATGGGAAATCTTTTCTGGCACCAAAGCGTGTTTGTTAGTTGTGCGAAAACTAACAAACACCCTTTGGTGCCAGAAAGAGGAAAGCTATTCTCGATAACCTTACTATACGTGGATGATATTCTCGATTTCCTACAAAATCATAACGACTGCTTCTTCATATCTTTGCCATGTTTTCGAAGACATAATATTGTAAGAATAATTAGATAACTACGAACCATTTTTTAAAAGGAATGGATTAACATTAAAACTGGCATTAATAATAACAAATACCGTACCGCGCCGTAATACCGTAATAGTAATTGGCTGTAACATTAGTTAATTTATTTGTTTTTTGTACTATGGCTATTATTTTCTCACAGTAGGTGTAAAAAGTAGAGTATCCTCCTCTGGGCTAAAGGTGTCTTTGCCTTGGGCTAGCTTGAATCCCTCGCTGCATTCAGGATTCTTGTATTAACTCCCTCGCTTTGCTCGTGAGTTAAATCCCGAATCCTTCATTGCGCTCGAGATTCAATATGACGCCCGTGACATAAGACACAACTTTAGCCCCTCGGTGGATAATCTACTATTTTCATTCTTTCTATCACAGTTTTTACTATTTGGCACCAGACACCAGCGTACATGGTAAGTGTACAAATAGTAGATTATCCACCGAGGGGCTAAAGTTGTGTCTTATGTCACGGGCGTCATATTGAATCTCGAGCGCAATGAAGGATTCGGGATTTAACTCACGAGCAAAGCGAGGGAGTTAATACAAGAATCCTGAATGCAGCGAGGGATTCAAGCTAGCCCAAGGCAAAGACACCTTTAGCCCAGAGGAGGATACTCTACTTTTTACACCTACTGTGAGAAAATAATAGCCATAGTACAAAAAACAAATAAATTAACTAATGTTACAGCCAATTACTATTACGGTATTACGGCGCGGTACGGTATTTGTTATTATTAATGCCAGTTTTAATGTTAATCCATTCCTTTTAAAAAATGGTTCGTAGTTATCTAATTATTCTTACAATATTATGTCTTCGAAAACATGGCAAAGATATGAAGAAGCAGTCGTTATGATTTTGTAGGAAATCGAGAATATCATCCACGTATAGTAAGGTTATCGAGAATAGCTTTCCTCTTTCTGGCACCAAAGGGTGTTTGTTAGTTTTCGCACAACTAACAAACACGCTTTGGTGCCAGAAAAGATTTCCCATCCTAAAAAAAAAAAAAAAAAAGGGTGTTTGTTAGTACTATACTGCCAATTTAGCTGAGCATGTGAGATTCCAAATTCAAATCACATTATTGACCGGCGGGTCATAATGAAATCCAGTACAACATTATTGACCGTTGGCCCCCGGCCACTAATGACTCACTTTAGGTTAAGGTTGCTTGACATATAATTTGACATTTTCGAGCAGGTGGTGTGAAAAAGTATTTTCTTTCAAAGACTTACGTGTTCTAATCAATTCAGACAAGAGTCTACAGCAATACAAGGTTTTACGGACACCAAACCTGCAGTAAGCCCAGTTCGAACCGTAAATCTTAACCCAATTCCGAATGCTACCAAATTAGACATCCAGCTACTATTATGACATAAAAAAGATAATTTTAATTTACTCCATCCTCGTGGACCACCAGGGCACCAACAAACTAACATCCGTGTCCAACAAAACACATAAATCATGCATGGCCTAAAGTTAAATGTGGAATACGCAATGTAGTTCCCTTGAGCAAACCGGTACTGAGATTATCTTACAAAAATTAGCACGAAAATAAACTATTTTTTTGCGTCTTACAGAATAGAGCTTGTAAACTCTTGCTTCTTCAGTAACAGACATGGGTATGGATTCAGTGGCCATACCGCCATACTCATATCTCAACGTGTCAATTTTCTGATTTCCCTTAAGGAAATCGGTAAGGACTTTTGTCTTGGGTTAGGTTAGACAACGGATCAGCAAACTACTGGTGCTGCAGATATAGGTGTTGAAATGGATACTATTCTTCACATGCGGCCATCGACCCGCTTTCGAACCAGAATCAAATAGAATCAATTCAAATATTTGATTCACATTCGTAAAATTTAATTATGTATTCCCATTCGTGCACCGATCTTAAGAGCACCAACGAAATTCCCATTTAAGCACCTATCAATATTTTAGCCTGGTGCTCTATCAGGAAATATAATAAAAATCAATTTCATTCCTTTTTCATTCTGATTAACTCAAAAAGTGTGTAAAATCCCCCAGAAAAAATAGGCATTCAAACTGAAATTATTGATGCAAAAATTGCAGTTTGAGTGCATTTTTGTTGGCATAGTAGAATAAGGCCATGGCGGTTTTCAAACTTATTTTCACAAAATAATCGTAAACAGCCTTGCAATTTATTTTAACGAATTCTAGAAACCTAACATTACTATTCCAAAACCAGACAGCACTAAAAACGAATATAATTTTTAAGTATATCCTAACGGTTACAACCAGCAGTTTGGGTGACAGTAATTTTCATTAACAATCTCTATGACCTTTGAATTTGTGATAAGAGTTCAGACTGTGCCCTAAAACCTGGCTAAAGATTGTGGTCGGTCGTTAAAACGGAGAATTTCTATAAATTATAAGCTACTAAGAGAGAGAAAATTTTGTTCTAGACTGTTGTTGTTTATCTAGGTCGGTCTCTGTGTCTGCCTAAGCTGCTGAGCAATAGTGGTCCAGTGATACAGACCCCGATTTACATGTCACTCAGTCGTGGGTCACTTGTCCCTTTGTAATTTATTACATCTCAATTCAATACAAATAATCATAATTATGACGACGGCGAACTTAAAGAATCCGATGGAACCAAAAATTCGAAAACGTTTAACATCCACCTATGAGCATATGGCTCGAATTGTGGATAATGGCCCGCTCTTTCTCACAGGGAGAAGACTTGTGTTCCCACAGGGCTAATTTATGTAATAGGCGAGGTAATGGTAACCCAGTGCTGTGACAGTAGGAACATTTTAGACTGATCATGTGTGGTTGCCCAAGTAAGAACACGGCAGTTTGAGAGCAGCGGTGGCGCAGTGGTGTGTGCTACGACTTTCGAGCAGTAAGTCCTAGGTTCGAACCCAGGCAGGCGCATTACTTTGTGTCATTTATTTCATCACCGCTGCTCTCAAAACGGTGAAGGAAAACATCGTGAGGAAACCGGCATGTCCTAAAGCTAAAAATTCGAAGACATGTGACATCATCCAACTCTCATTGAGAGGAGGCCTGTACCCCAGCAATGAAAAAAAAATAGGAAAATTATAGGCTGATGATTACGATGAAGTGTGAAACACAAGATAGTTGATAATTTTGGAATGGTGCGGAGAAAATCGTTTATAATCATTAAATATCAAAATATCGCCACTTGTGTTATTCTTATTTAAGGTCAAATTAAACTAGCTAGTGAAACACCACAAAAGCGATGTATATCAAATCACGTTAAAACAAAAAGCATAAACCTCATACAGTCTTACATTATTGCTCATTCAGAACGCATCTATCATCTGAACGCATCCGACTCAACCCCCAATTTCACGCGGGACCGCTCAAAAACGTTCGAGACCTTCCGAAAAACACCGGAAACGGCCAATAAGTTCGTAGAAACGGCTAGAAATGTCCAGAAAAAGCTGGACCGGCACGTGCGATGCCTTTGACAGTTAGTTAACCGTGATTCGAGGTGAACATGCTCCATGAATGGACAAGAAATTGTCTTTTGAAATTCGTTTTTTTATTATTTTTACCCTATGTTGTTTCGTTTTAGTCCAAACAAATGTAGGAGGCGTAGTTTTTTTGATTAAATTCGTATGATTGTGTCTGTGGATTTTTTTGACGCGATTGTTTGGTAATTAATGGTTTGTGGGAAAGAAAAAACAAAACCTCACCTCAACTGTTCACAGAATGATAGATGCATACAAAATGCGACTTTTGAACATATTGACATTTTTGCATGGTCTCCTAGTAAGTTCAAAGGTCTTATACTCAAGGAGCTCTCTTGATTGATGTACAGATAAACATGATAGATAACCAAGTTTAGTTTTAATATTATTATGTATTATTACCCTAGCGTTTAAATTTAAATTGTTCAGTATATTCCACAAAAAATAATCTGTGAACAGCGTTGTGGGCTACAATATTGTTCAAATGTTATGTGTTTCACTTTTTTTATTCTATATATTGTAGCTGTTTGCTTTGAAAAAAAGAACATGTCCGAAATGTTACGAACTGCATAGTAGTCATACAATTCAACTCTTCTATTGACGTATGATCTACTACTGAGTTTATCTAACACGGACGTCTCAGTACCACGATGGCTGGATTTGGGCCTGGTTGATGGCAATAGGCTCGCACCTTACTACATAGGACTTAAACATAACTGGTAAAATGTGGGTGTACTATTAGTTACACCTCTGCCTGACCCTTGGAAGATAACAGCCGACATAGTATGTAATGTTATATGGGTGCACTTAAAGCGAATTATAAACCAACAACTGACTAGTTCGGCAAAATCAAAATTAAAATATTTTATTTTGCATAGGCCTACAGGCCTAGGCAAAAGGTGCACGGTTCTGTTTGGTCGTTTCCCTATAGAAGAACCGGCAAGATATTCAATGGTTACTCTTTTAAAATCATTTGGTTTTACAATATTTGAATGCTACAGCTTTAGTACTTAAGTATGGCAGGCGCAGCGAAGACCCGACAATAAGTCGTTGCTTACCACAAAAGGTCTAATAAGATAAAAAAACACACAATCAACAATCATAGAAAATTATAGCTTCTCTTTCTAGCTAATCCACTGAAGTATCAGCCGATTACCCAGTGAGTTTAGACATCTCGAACCACGCATAAAACAAACTATGCAGCCAGACTCCAAGATCTGTAACACCGCAGCACTTGATCAATTCGCTTGTATTAAAGTGTCGTAACGTTTATTAGAGCAACTGGTTCAACTGGGTGCAGCTATAAAACATGATATCCGTCGCTAATTGTGGTGTAAGCAATATTAATGATGTTGGTAGTTGAGACGCGTTTAGATGTGTTTTTGGAAGGCTTGGTTAAGAAACTGCGCGAGAGATATGTAAAGGTCTAGACTGCACAAGTGCTCCAGCATGCTAGCCAAATGTAGTCGAGGAACTCCTTGTGGTTTCAGGTGGTAAGAATCTGGCACACAGATCCCTTCGTTGACTCCAGAGCATGAGACTTTCATGAGGATTTGCGCACGCAAGAACAAACGGTTATGCAGCAAGGAAGGCTTAACCAAAGGAAGGATCTGTGCGGCGGTTATAATTGTGTCTAGGAGATAATTTCGCTACATTTAGAAGAACAGAGTCCGTACCATGACGCTTAAAACATTATTGTTCCATTCCTATTCCAGAGTGGGAAAGAGATGGAGCTAGACGACCTGTATAGCTCCGTCTCTTTTTGCACTCTGGAATAGGAATGGAACAATAAAAGACGTCATGGTACGGACGCAGGGTGTAAATTTCTTCATCCTCTATAAAAAAGAGAGGGTTCTGCGACCAGACGGATGTTGTGTTTGGTGGGCTACTGCCCGACAGTTGTTGTCGGGTTTTCTATAACTCTAAATGCGCGATTGAATTTTGATTTTAGTTCTTCATTTGTGACATGGATGGCGCTGTAGTACTTTTTGTAGTGCCGATACATACTGCACACATTAACTACACTGACGTGTAACGTAACTGATGTTTTTCAAAGCAATTATTGCAGCTTTTTCATCAACAAAATCTAACAATCTGGTAGTCTTATACACACTTAGCTATACTATAATACATATATAATACATGTGTGTAATAACTATAACTTTAACTTATAATAAGAAATTATTGTGTAACAATTGTATAACATTAATTTATATAAAAGTTAATCTTACTTAATACTTATATTGCTGTGCCCTAACAGGGTCCTTAACATTGTTCTTAGCTTTAAGGCTTTTATAACACCTGTATAACATTTTGGAACGCAATTTAATGATATGAATATAGGCACACCATTTGTAACCTAGGAAAATTAATATAAATGTAGTGGTTTAACTTTGACGTTAGATTGATTCATTTACAACAACACTGTAATCATTGTGTGACTCAGTGAGCACTTTTGCTTGTTTTGACTGTCTGCATACCAGCCGGATTGTCTGGGCTAAGTTATGTGCTCTGCTGAGGGTGTGACGCAGTTGACGAAGGGATTATTGGCGGCGTTATGTGTATGGGAAATAATTATTTTTTTGTTAATGGGCTTTTAGGAAAGTTGTCTTTAGTATTTCAGCATCTGTCTAGCTTTTTCCCAACTATGTTGGTGTCGGCTTCCAGTCTAACCAGATGCAGCTAAATACCCGTATTTTACATGGAGTGACAGCCTATCTTACCTCGGTTAATACTGGGTAACACGATATCCCTTGGTAAGACTGGTTGTCAATCTTTCGAAACTCCTTGACAGCCGTCAAAGAAAGCGTAACGAATGTAAAAAATAAAAATACATTTCAGTATTACACAAGGACCAACGGCTTAATGCGTTTTCCAAGGCATGGAGGAAACTCGGTATGTAATGGCCGACCATGACAGACTGACCTTGCCAAGAACTGATCCTTGAAGATCGGCCCGTGAAGCTGTTATTATTTTACCACGAACTTTTGAATGACTAAAGAAAATTAGGAGAGTTAAAACTATGATATAAAATTCAGTAAGCAGCTTCTATGAAAGCTGTTACCTACTCCACAATATCACAATGAAAATGGTTCTTACTGCTAATACATTTATGTATTAGTAGAAGTAAGAGGAGTAAGAATCAGCTACTAGCAGTAAGAGCTGTAAGTATTAAATTCTTACCATTGATGTGCGGTTGACGTCTGTTGGTACTCCAGTTGTGAGTTTCACTTCCAATCTAGCTTGATGACTCTTAATTACATTTAGACATGGACTAGGTATACTTGTTTGAAAAGGGACGCATATAACCGGGCAATATGGGAAAAAAAGGGGAGTCCTATACCGAGCAGTGGCTGATATACAATAGCTGCAGCTTATTCTGGTAAAGCATTTCTATAGAGCTACTAAGCTTCATCACAATCCATGTCATTTTGGACGATATTCACGATTTCCTAGTCCCAACCCGACCCAAATCCAAAACATTTGTATCAACACAAAATCTCTGAAACCATAAGCAAATAAAACTGCTTACATACGAAGGCAACTAATATATTCGGATCAAACAAACCATAGATTCATTGCTGAATCGATGCGAGTAATACCCAAATAAACTGAAAGCTAATCAAACAGCACATGGCCAACATAAAACTGTTGGAATCATGTATAGATGCTGTAAACTAGCGTGTCAATAAAGGGTGCCTGTTTACGAGAACGACGGACAATGTGCATGTACAGGGTGATTTGGATTTTGAGGAGAGAATCCAGATTTTTCCGTGCCTCGGAAAGCACGTTAAGCCGTTGGTCCCGGCTGTCATTTGTAGATCTTTGACAGTCGTTACGAGTAGTCAGAAGCTAAAAGTCTGACATCCAGTCTTACCAAGGGGTATCGTATTACCCAGTTACTGGGTTGTGGAGGTCAGATAGGCAGTCGCTTCATGTAAAATACTGGTACTCAGCTGCATCCGGTTAGACTCTTGGTAGATATTGGTTTATGTTTTAGCCTAACACGGATAAATATGTTGCTAGGGAATTTAATCGGCATTAAATTTCCCCAGCTAAAATACTGGCCATGGGTTTTGGGGACTGTCCTTAAATATTTTTTACGGTTAAAAGGTGCTCAGAATAGAATAAAATAAAACTTGCCCAGCCTCATTTGATTTCGTGTTATGCTTTATTTTTTAAGCAAAAATCAAAGGGAAGGGAATCTTTATTACACATACACACGTCCCAACTTAGTTGAGAGGAATTATTATTTTTCCCAAATATTTTGGCGTCTCAAAACGGTGAAGGAAAACATCGTGAGGAAACCGTCCATAGTGTGCATGTCCTAGAAGTAAAATTCGAAGACATGTGACATATACGAACCCGGACTGGACCCGCGTAGTGAATTACAGCCCACGCCTATAGAGAGGAGGCCGGTGTCCCAGCAGTAGGAACATTATAGACTGATTATGATGTTGGGGTCGGCTTCCAGTCTTACAGGGACAGATAGCTTAAAATACCAATATTTTAGCATAATATTGTAGCGACATAGTTAACCACCACAACCCAGCTACTTGTTAAACCACTTAGAAGCTTTAAAATAATTCACTTTCAATTTACCGCATACCTAAGTAGTTTAAGCAATTCGATCAGGTAAAAAAACTATACTTAGGTGCTTTTAACCGAGAGAGCTAAAAAAAATGGCTTGATTTTATACTTTCTAAGTATCCTGTGTAGTGTCCTAGAGTACTGATTTTCTAAAGGAACTAGGTTAAATGCATTACACGACCCGCTTCCACGTCAATGCCACAGGAAAGTGTTGATTTTTTTCCCTTAGATTCTGCCTAACCTGAGTCCTATCTAATGCAGGTATAGTTGACCTCGTCCAAATTGATTTACTTTTCTAAGATTAAATGACATTAGAATATCATGAAATGTTTTTTTAGGTGGGGTATTAAATTTCTGTTTGCCTATTACCAGTTTTACTTAAACATCATTCATCAGAGATGTCTCAATAAAAAGCGCACTGCTAAATGCCTTAGAGCAGTGAGTTAACATTCCAACAGTATTTAGGCAGTGAAAATTTCTTGCTATTGTGTCATCATCATTATCATCATTTCAGCCGAAAGACGTCCACTGCTGGACATAGGCCTCCCCCAAGTTTCGCCACATTGATATAACGATTACCGACTCGTAGTCACACCAGGTTATCACACTAGTATCATGGGGGGTTTTGCCATAATCGCCACGCTTGGCAGGCGGGTTGGCGATCGCAGTACGGTTGTCACAAAAGCACAGAATGCTGCTGCCCATTCTCTGGCAAGTCCCTTAGTCGCCTCTTACGACACCGACGGGAGGATATGGGATGGTGATGATATGGGTGTTGTGTAGTGTTACTGAAAAGGTTTAAACTTTTATTTAGAGGTAGTAGGTTGAAAGCAGTTTCAACCTACGAGAAGTTTAATTTAGTGGAAATTGTTTATGTTTTGTTTAAAAATAGCTCAACAATAACGTCGACTAAACATCATGATTACTAGACAAAACTGTCGATAGAAACGATGATACTGTTGCTTTTCAAACTTCTAAAAAAAATTAACTGAAGCTGTCGAGTCGTTATAAAATCACCCCATAAGAACATTCCTAATTCTGGGTGACCCTGAAATTTGTACCTACGTGTATCTACGCGGAGACTTCGCTACAGATTTGGGCGATTTGATGAGGAAGGTCGGGAAGTCTTTATTCTAGTAAACTTTAAACAAGATTCTGACATATGGATAGAAGATTGGAACACACTCTATCGTTTGAAAATTGCAAAAAACATTATTATTTTTTAATCATGCGTTGGTATGAGAAATTTTCGAGGTCGACCCAGAAAGAGATAACTGTTTTTTTTTTAAGAACTATTGCTGGTGACTTGATGAACGCGTGGCTGGTTTGGGGTGATGCAAAGAAAAAGTACCTAGAATATTTATTTGTTATGTTTTTGCCTAGTTAGAGGTTAGGAAAAATAAGTCTCACACAGCTTTTTTTTAGTCTTTTCAGAAGAGAAAGTGAATTAAGAGACTTTTGATTGCAATACGTCAAGTTTATGAGTATAAGATTGGATAAAAGGCATTGAGGCAAGTACTGTTGAGCAAACAGCCATTCTAAATACCATACTACTACAAAAATATCTCAAAAACCCAAAAGAAATAAAATAAAATTACCCCACAATTGCGGTCTGACCCAAATGTTTAAAAGGGTGAGGACACAATTTTCTAATGAATTTCAACCGAGTCTTGTGTAACTGCTGTAATTCACTTAATAATTATGTTTGGGAATAAACCACGGACGAGTATTAGGCCACGTCCACATTTGTGGACATGCGATCCGCTCGTTTGGCCGCCGCCTTAGCAACGTAATTGATTCAATCCGCTCTATTGGAGCCATGGTGATAGTACTGCCATTATTTTAACCCTGCTTTGAAAACTTAGCTGGTTTACTTTTTTAAGAACATAATAATTAACCCTCGTATATGTATCGCTTGCATCAGAACCTTCTTCTGTTTTGGTTGTATACTTGGTCTCTCTGTCTTCACGTCTGCCTTCAATGGTTCTGTTGCATTTGAAATGTTAAAAGCAGCAATGATTATTTTTATAGCTCTAATTGCACTTAGCAAGCTCTGAAAAGCTACTTTTGACCACCTGCGCTTTTCCTATACCTACATTCTTATAATTGCCATCATCAGTCACTTCCACAGTCCGATTTCATTAACTGCTGAACAAAGTCTTCCGTTTGCTATAGTAAATCCCAATTTTCATGTGCCAGCCTCATCCAGGTTCCATAAGTTCTACATTCTTCACAGGATACCCGCATTAACAACAATGCCTTCTGCTGTTTACCTCTTATCGTCATCTTTCTGCCTTTGCCTCATTCTAGATTTCATTCATAGAGATAGACTTGAATACATAATATTATAATAAATAAACGGAAATATAAAATAATAAATAGGATATAAAATAATTTGAAATTTAAGAATTGTAATTATTTTAATAATTGTATAATTACTCTTCTTTTGTCAAGGAACATTAGAGAAGCACTCTTCCTCTCTCTACGTATTTAAAAGTTGCTGTGACCGACAGGGTCCATTATTGTGTCCATGATTTTTATTTCACCACCTGTAAAATGTACATTTAGATGCATTAAATGATTTGATTTGATTTAGAGCGGTCGGGGGTCAGCGCAACACGTTTTCTTCTTCCATTCTCAACTGACGTCACAGAATCATTTACTCCTTTCTCTCTCATATAATTCCCCACACAGTCCATCCATCATTTCTTTCTTTCAACATTCACATCCATCACTCTAACAGTCACGTGCGTTTCATCCCTCCTCATCAATGTTCTATTCATACCAACAGCCCACTCTTATTTGTTTTCTGTAACTTTTCCTTATATCTCTTATCACTGTCATATAATTAGGAACGTTCCACTCATGTCTCTTATTAGGGAGCACACAGCTTTAGTGACGCGACAACATTAAAGTCTGATATGCCTACTGCCTACTAAATTAATTTTAACGCTACAATAAAGTTCCTTCTAAAATATAAGTGGCAACACTTAATCCTTTATGAGGAAAGTTTCGAATGTTATTAATACTAAAATAAGTTTTAACGCTTTGAGAGAAACTGTAAAAAGTAAGTGTGATACTGTGTGAAATATATTTAACAGTAAAGTTGGGTACCTGCTTGTTTTCAGTAACGCTAAGCGGCACCTAAATATACAGAGCTGGATTCAACGCTACGTTCAGCGTCGAGAGTTGAAATTTTAATAGTGCAAGTATAATTGGGCATTATTTTAGGGGTCGATTAGTGGCAACGGGTATAAATGACGCAGTCACTGAACATTCTGTGCTAATGGCCCTTATACATAAATCAGTCTCATGTAAATTCTCTTTTAAAAAAACTCGAAAAAGACCATGATACATTTGGCAACGTAAAACATGTTCTTTTTTTCAAAGTCGACACCTTGATTGTTAAAAAAGGATTAATGTAATTTGTAAGTATCTTATTTGATTAAGGTATAAATAATGTGTCTCGTCGCTGTCTCTCTAAATATACATATAATATAAACTCACGCCCTGAGATCGGACAGAAACTACGATTCATTCACGCTACGTTTTACATACAAATTCCTTTTTGCATAATCCCTTTTCATACTCTTCTACAGTCATGAAAGTCATGATAAGGTTTGTGTGATCTGAATATCACCATTTAGTAGCCACTATCGTATTTTTAGGGATCCGTACCGAAAAGGTCAGACGGGACCCTATTACTGAGACTTCGCTGTCCGTCCGTCCGTCTCTCACCAGACTATATCTCATGAACCGTGATAGTTAGCCAGTTGAAATTTCTACAGATTATGTATTTCTGTTGCCGCTATACCAACAAATACTAAAAACAGATTAAAATAAATATTTAAGGGGGCTCCCATACAAAAAACTGTTTTTTTTTCATTTTTATTAATAATGGTACGGAACCCTTCGTGCGCGAGTCCGACTCACACTTGGCCGGTTTTTAACTAAGATGGGAAAAGAGAGAGAACATTTCACACAAAGTTAAACTTCAACAATTACAATTTCTTGCACAAACGGTTTCAAGTTCATGGCCGCCACGAATACTTTCATCTCAACACCAAAAGGAATAAAACCTATAAATAAATCAATCGAATCCAACGCATACCAGCTACCACAGGAGCTTCTCAATTATACCACCATTTCAGTTCCAACGAAACCCAATAATCTTTGTATAAATAAAACATCTAATCGTTTCACGGACTGTAAACACAGGAACATCTGAAACAGAAATAACGTTATAAATAACTACACAAATAACGATATAAATAACGGTTAAAAGGCATTTCTTTGTCGATACATGGAGACTGATTTGTGAACAGTTTTGTGTTGTCGCGGCAAAGATTATGAGACAGAAGAGACGACTCGCTAAAATCCATTCTGAAGGAATTTTCCTTTTTCTGTCAAAAGTTACGTTTTGTCCGGAAAGATAGGATAATTTTGGACCCGTTAGGATAGCGCCGCACAAACCATAAGTGGGTCGTTAGTATTAAAAAATAAATTGTTTAATCTAAACTAATATTATAAAGAGGAAAGATTTGATTTTTTGTTTGTTTGTTACGATTTTACTCAAAAACTACTCGACCGATTTTAAAAATTATTTCATCATTAGAAAGCTACAACAAGTTACAAGTTACTCGGTAAAGATACCGAGTAACATAGGCTATATTATATCACAACTTATGCGGACGAAGTCGCGGGGGAAGTGCTAGTATTAAATATTGTTGTTTAATATTGGAGTATGCAGGAATCGTAGCAGATGGCGTTCTGTGATTCCCGCCTACCCCCATTGGAAAAAGGCGTGAGTTTATGTAAATGTATAGTTTAATAGCTATTTTTAGGGTTCCGTACCCAAAAAGGTCAAACGGGACCCTATTACTGAGACTTCGCTCTCCGTCCGTCCGTCCGTCCGTCTGTCACCAGGCTGTATCTCATGAACCGTGATAGTAAGCCAGTTGAAATTTCTACAGATTATGTATTTCTGTTGCCGCTATAACAACAAATACTAAAAACAGAATAAAAGAAATATTTAAGGGGGCTCCCATACAAAAAAGTGATTTTCATAAATAATAAGCTCGATTTTATAAATAATGGTACGGAACCCTTCGTGCGCGAGTCCTTCTCGCACTCGGCCGGTTTCTTCATATTCACGCTTAGTTCCTGAGATTAGCACGTTCAACCAAACAAACAAACTCTAAAGCGTTATTATACTAGTATAGATTTTTTGTAGAATAAATAATTAAATAACCACCTCCTCTTGACCTTCAAACTTTTTCAGCTACATGTTGAAACTATTTTAAAGGTGCCTTGAAAACGAACAATGGAACAATGTAGGTATTGTCTAGTCTGGTGACATTATTTCAAGCCTAACTTTTTTGAAGTTAGGCTTGAAATAATAAAACAAATATTTGTAATTAATTAACCTCAGACGCTACAAAAACGAAACTCCTACCAAACGGTTTTGTGGGGCATAGTTCTTAAAAGAAAGTTTGTATTAAACTTGTTTAATAAATAAATAAATAATAATACTAAAGTCAAGCCAACATGAATGCCTACACACCACCTCTACACAAATACTCTTAGTAAAAATATTCTTAGTCTATTTAAAGCATGAATGTTGGAAATCGTGCGACTGTCGACTCTATTGTTAGCTTTGCCGCGTGTCCGATCACGTGACCTTGGATGCTGTGCTTAGATGAGCATCTGCTGTCTTTGTGCCTAGGTATTGTCACAGCCTAGCTGTATTACTTTTTACAGTCGGTCAATGTCGTTTGAGATGATTGATGACACACATCAAGCTACCCAAGACTGTCAGTCAACCTTGAACCCAATAGTATTACAATAAAGTTGAAAATCAATTAAGGAAATTTGACAGACAGTTGTGGCTTGATATGTTGGCGTCTGTACACCGCCCGACCGCGCGGCGCACTGTCACAAAATACTTCGCCGCTGCCCTCGCGTCTAGCGGCGTCGTGTGAGAATAGCCATAAAAAGATGTACGAAGACAACAAAGTGTGCCGACCAAGGTAAGGTAGTCACTCAAAGGTGGCTATGTCATATTATTTTGCCTGTCATTGTGATTTTGCCTGTCATTGTGATTTTGCCTGTCATTGTGATTTTGATTTACTCATCCGCGTTTAGTGGAGAACTGGATGATTTATCACAACTTGGGAGAAGACTACGCCTCCTCTCCCAATCCGGCAATAAAATGCAATGGCATTTTCTCAGAATAATCGTGTTGGAGGAAGACAGCATACTGTATAACTGTACAAACGGCAACTGATCAAGCTAATAAAAACCAGTTTATGCTGATATCTCATTTCACGGGAAATCTATACCAAGGGAGGCCATGTTATACTGGTTATGTTGAGCTTGATGAGTCGCCGTGTGTACAAGGCAATTGTAGCGCGTGGCCAAAACTGGAACTAAAGCCGTCATCTTTATATTTCAAAACAATTTCTCAAATGTTTACTAACAACACTCTGACCCAGGTCAACGTGTTTGGAGCGCCTAAAGACCATTGTTGCCCCTTTTGGCATATCCCTATACTGTAATTCTGGACATAGTTTAAATCTATGCCCAAAAATTTGACAGGTTCTGTCGAAGTATAAGCGTTGCACAACTGCGATTAGAACAGTAGGCTGTGGTAATGTATTTTGAAATAAAAAAGGATAGATGCACGTCAGGACAGATTAGCATTCCGGATTAGGGAGTGCCAGTATGTGTTGATGGGTTTAGGATGTCTTTTGATCTTCGTTTCCAGGAATGTATAGTGGGGTAGGTCTTGAGCTTTGAGAGAAAACTGACCAAGACTGTTCTGATAGAGCTAAGATAATTGTAATTCTATGGCAAGGATATGATTTTTACTAAAATCTATACCAAGGATATAAATTCATGATAATTTATTATTCTGTTTGTAAGAACGTATACTATGTCACACTTTTTGGTATATAGGCATTTCGTCAGAACCTAACTGATAACAAAATCAGCTGTCCCAAACATATTGACCGAGGAGCTATTGCACTATTGTAGGATACAGCTGTTGTTTAGGGTTCCGTACCCAAAGGGTCAAACGGGACCCTATTACTGAGACTTCGCTGTCCGTCCGTCCGTCCGTCCGTACGTCCGTCCGTCCGTCTGTCACAAGGCTGTATCTCATGAACCGCGATAGTTAGCTTGTTGAAATTTCTACAGATTACGTATTTCTGTTGCCGCTATAACAACAAATACTAAAAAACAGAATAAAATGGGAATACAATGAAAGTGTTTTTTTTTTGCTCGTTTTTATAAATAATGGTACGGAACCCTTCGTGTGTGAGTCCGACTCGCACTTGGCCGGTTTTTTTATTTTGGTATTTGTTAAAATATTTATTAATCTGTTTTATGTGTATTTGTGTATTAGTATCTATGTAATTATAGACAATTTCGAAATAAATTACATATTTTTTGATATTATTTTGTATCCTATCACAATGTTGTCCTTTTAAACCCAATGGTTGTTTCTCTACCAGAGAATGCCTTGTGGCATTAAGTCCGCATATGTACCACTGTTGTACATGAAGTTTAAATAAATAAAAATTCTATGTAGTTCAGAATCATGTACTGATTTCGTGGTAGCCATTTCCCGGCGATATCCCTTCCACCTTGTATGGTAAGATTACGTACTAAATGATAAACAATCTATTAACAAAGTAATAAACCTAACAAGATGAACTCTTTCGCCAATTAGAAAATGTATTTCCAAGGAGCCTGCTACTAGAATTATTTAATTAATTCCTACGACGTGTATCAATTTCCATTTCAATTTAGAATTCTAGATTAGAATAACGAGTTTGCAATAGGTGTCAAGTTGTTTATGGAAACAGCAAACTGTGACTAGCTTTGGAGAAATCTTATGAACTTTATGATAGTTACCTTTGGATTCTGAGAAATACTATGCCTCGCATAAATAGAGCATAACTCATACCGCACCAAATAAGTAAGCTAAAGTGCCAATGGACCGGCTATATTTTTTTAGAATCTTTTCCCCACTCGAGGAATTTCTCCTGTATTGTGGGTGCATTTAAAACAATTAAATCTCAGAAATTCAAACAGCCAGACCCGGAACAACTACCTGTAGGTCATACAAATATTTGTTCCATGCGGGGATCAAACCCGCGACACGCAGCGCAGCAGCCTATCGCTCAGCCACTGCCCCAACCGTGCCGTCAAAATATTAGTCAAAGAAGTGTTCTTGAGTAGAGACTTCTAGTCGGCAAGCGCTGAGCCTCAGTCTAGCTATCTTTTACAAAGCAAACGTTGTTTATTCTTTGGATTCCTAATTATCCTTGAGAAACCTTTCATTCATACGGGACGTACCTAAGGATACGTTTGTCGATTCAATAATATAGGCAGTCTCTTCTCTGCATTCGGTAAGACCGGAAGAACGGAAGCACAACACACTTGGGGCAAAAGCAGTCAGATGATGACCTGACGAAAGGTTGGTTCGTTTAGGGAGCTTATGGCCGTCAAACTCAGTACCATCACTGTTGACTAGCTAAAAGCGCATACTGCCACAATATAAAAGAGCTTTTGAAAATATACACTTCTGGACACATCTATTGGCCCACCTTAGAGTTTAGGTTTCGATGGCCCCTACCGAAATATGATTGCTAGATTGAACAAAAACTGTTGATGCAGTTTTAAACCTGATACATTTTACCATCTTTTTCGATCGTATTGTTTTAAATTTGAATTCAGAATACCATACGACATGGAGCTACGCCTAACAAGTCGGATATGCGCCTTGTTAGGCAATTGATTTTTGAATAAAAAACATGTTATATCAAATAAAGGTTTAATTTAATAACGCGTGTTGCCTCCATGGGCATCTACCACAGCTCTCATACGATTAGGCATAGAGTTTATCAACGGTTGATAAACTCTATGCCTAATCGTATACCGGTCTATGAAATTTTGAGGGATCATCTCCCATTCCTCTTCTATGGCAGTTTTCAACTCCTGCATCGTCTGGGCAACTGGCTGACGAGCCCTAAAACGTCTTTTTAGCTCGTCCCACGTGTGCTCAATGGGGTTCATGTCTGGGCTTCTGGCTGGCCAGTCCATAACTGTGATTTTCACATCCCGAAGATATTCCCTGACGATGCCGACCGCATGGGCGCTTGCATTATCATGCATAAAAGGAAATTTGGGCCCACATAGTCCGCGTATGGTATCACGTGAGGTTCTAAGCACTCACGAATGTACCTTTCAGCATTTAATGTTGGCAGCCGTGGTCCTGTAACAACCTCAAGTTGAGTTTTGCTGCTCGCGGATATACCGCCCCAGACAGTCCATGAGCCACCGCCATAAGCAACCCTCTCTTCAAAGCAGCATTGTGCGAAACGCTCTCCCTTACGTCGGTAGACCTTCTTCCTTCCATCATTGCCATGTAACACAATTTTAGACTCATCAGAAAAGAGTACACGGCTCTAATCTTGCTGTGTCCAATTTAAATTACTGCGTGCGAAATGAAGGCGCGCTGTTCGGTGGGCTCGCGTTAGTTTTGGGCCCATTAGCTGGCTTGTGTGGTACCATATCGCGTTCTTTTAACCTTCTCCGAACAGTTCGAGCGCTCACAGATACTCCGTGGAAGTCGCGAAGTTGGTTTTGTATCTCAATGGAGGTAAGGTGACGATTTTTCAAGCTGGTCGTCACGATGAATCGATCCTGCCTTTCAGTTGTGACCCGAGATCGTGGCCTTCATTGGCGACGAACAAAGCCGCCAGTCTCTAGGTACCTCCGATAAACATTTCGGACCTCAGATCGACTTAAATTAAGTTGAGCACTCACGTTTCTTTGGCTGTGTCCGGCCTGAATAAGTGCCACAGCTTGGGCGGCGACTTCAGGTGAAGTATCCATAGATTATTGATAGAACCTCACCTTAATGTTAAGAATAAGTAATGTTTGTTGCAAAACCAAAGATATCAATCACTTTTTCAAGAATTAAATCCAAGTAAACCAATAAAACCAAGTTTTCTTAGTATTCGATTGTTTGATATCAACAAACAGGCTCCAAATTGTCTTTTGTTTCTTTAAATTCTGTGTTCGAAATTCAAAAAAAGACTATTGAATGAAATTGTGAATGTGCCAGGTTCAAAACTGCATAAAAACTTTTTGCTCGACCTAATAAAAAATTTTAGCTAGGACCAAACGAAACTGAAAATACAAGGTGGGCCAATAGATGTGTCCAGAAGTGTATAAGCTTTTTGTAAAAAAAACAAGCTTTTAAAAATAGGTGTGACGTAATTTATTAGCTTATTTTTTCAGTAAACCCTTTTAATTGATGCCCATATCATGGGGTTGCATAAAAATCTCTAGTCCGTCATCTTCGGGAATCCGACATATTGGATTTAGAATGACGTCACTTAGCCAACCATGCATTGTCATCCAAACTAAACGTTTATGCAAAGTTTGAGCTCAATCAGTTGAAAATAACTGTTTTAGAATTCAGTTGCAAGATTTGACCTAAACAAACATAATAACAAATACTGCAAGTTTTAATAAAATATTGTAATAAACTATTGACAACACTTAATAATTTTATTTTGAGCCAGAGTTGAACAAGAGGCAAACCCAACATCTCCGGTCTCCACATCCGTAGACGCTACGTCGCCGGTCGTTGCAGTTTCGTCGAGCTCAATTGATGAGTTTTTGCTCACCGATATCGTCACCACTATCTTCACCACCACGATGATGAGGAAGAGGAAGGCCAACAGCGGGCTTGGGACCGCGAGGCCAACAGGCCCCGTGCAGGGTCCCGTTGCCGGTGGAAATATGTCGCGCATGGGATGGACTCAGTCCATTAATGAGAACATCATGCGCGCAATTATCATCATCATCATTCCAGCCCAAAAGACGTCCACTGCTGGACATCGGCCTCTCCCAAGTGTCGCCACATTGACATTTTGGGGGGTTTTGCCATAATCGCCACGCTTGGCAGGCGGGTTGGCTATCGCTGTTACAAAAGCACAGAGAACACTGCTGCCCATTCTCTGGCAAATCCCTTAGTCGCCTCGACGGGAAGATATGGGATGGTGCTATTCTTTACGTCCGACACCATACAGAGCAATTATGCCAATAGCATAAAAGTCCATACCTTGTCTTTACATAAATAACACCTATTTATCTAACACCTATAAACATAGGTAAAGGTAAAGTTTACACAACTAATATTTATCACCCTATTTACAATAACATACCAAAAATAATTTACACCAATCCTTAAAATCTCAATAGCGGTTGATAAATCTGTACTAATTGACAATATGCTGACATGTTGGAGTTACAAGCACTCCAACCATAGCAGCATTTGGCATGTTTGGCAAACATTGGCGGAGTTATTGGTATAAGTCCTTTAGATGACAGGCACCAGCTGACGTGGGATTGGTTGATAGAACGAAGGGACGAGATGGGAAGATGGTTGATGTTGACGGTGGTGTTGGACTTGGCAATGACTGTCCTAGTTTTAAGAATCATCACCTTCAGATCAAAGCCATTTCGTCCTCAGTCTATATCTTATTGTCTTTCTTTCCTTAAATACGCGGTGTTGTTTTGATATTATATGAATTGGTTATGAGTACTGTTAGGATTTTACCACACCAATCGATCGATGGTAGAATGGATTAGTTGGCAACCGACCGATAGGTTTACCTAGTAGAAACTATCGATTGACGTCGACTTATCCATTCTGCCTTCACCATTGGTGTGGTAACACCCTTAGGGACTTTTAAACAGATCGGAGTCTCGCTCGAGACGCCTGTAACGAAATCATCAAAACCACTTAAATTCTCTCCTTTGTCAGCCTTTTATTTCTGGTTTTTAGGGTTCCGTAGCCGAATGGCAAAAAACGGAACCCTTATAGATTCGTCATGTCTGTCTGTCCGTCTGTCTGTCTGTCTGTCTGTCTGTCTGTCTGTCCGTCCGTCCGTATGTCACAGCCACTTTTTTCCGAAACTATAAGAACTATACTGTTGAAACTTGGTAAATAGATGTATTCTGTGAACCGCATTAAGATTTTCACACAAAAATAGAAAAAAAAAACATAAATTTTAGGGTTCCCCATACAAAGAACTGAAAACCAAATTTTTTTTTTTCATCATACCCATACGTATCTATGGATAGGTCTTCAAAAATGATATTGAGGTTTCTAATATCATTTTTTTCTAAACTGAATAGTTTGCGCTAGAGCCACTTCCAAAGTGGTAAAATGTGTGTCCCCCCCCTCTAATTTCTAAAGTAAGAGGAGGAAAATTCTGAAAATATTTAGGATTGTAGAAGCTAAAAAAAACTATCAACGAAAATTGGTTTCAATAAGATATGATGTTTAGTTTTTGAGATATGGGACTTTTTCATCAAACTGTAGCAGTAACTTTGTTTTTCATTAAAATACTATGAAAAACCATTTTAGTTGTGCGGTTGAGTGGAAGTTTACTAACTAATACTACTAACTAATGAATGACCGTTCAAAATATTGTTTGGGACTATGGAACCCTGTGTGCGAGTAAGACTCGCACTTGGCCGGTTTTCTAAACTAATATTATAAAGAGGAAAGATTTGATAAACAATCAAATCTTTCCTCTTTATAATATTAGTTTGTTTGTTTATTTGCATTGAATAGGCTCCGAAACTACTGGTCCGATTTGAAAAATTATTTGAGCGTTAGAAAGCCCATTTATCGAGAAAGGCTATAGGCTATATATCATTACGCTACGGCCAATAGGAGTGGAGCAGCAATGAAAAATGTTGCGAAAACTGGGAAAATGTAACCCAAACGAAGTTGCTCTAGACAGCTAGTAATTTATGCATATTTTGTTGCCAAATAATTCTGTATTTCGTCGTCCTGTCCCGTAAAAATCGACAACCTGTGTATTTGAAAAGAGTAAAAAATAATTACAACAGTTCCAAACGTGAGGTTGGATTTGCAATCATTTACAGTTGAGTAAATAATTGACAATCCACATTAAATCATTAGAATTTCATAAATAAGTTAAGATTACGATTGCAAAAGCATGATTTATTATGATACTTTATCATAATTAAATCACCAGTTACTCTTCACAAAATACCAAAATACATATTCTGATAAAAGTAATTCGAATACTGAAAACAATAAGTTCCAACAAATCCAATCTATTATCCGACCCTGCCAATTTGAAGCTAAGAGCCAAGAAAACTCCAATAAATCTATCGAATCAAAACAGTAATGAATCATCCTAATTTCATAAAACAATGATATATCATGTCCGAAACAGTTCACATTTAGTACAAACGCGGGAAACTTTCAATTACAAAGTTGGACCCACGATACCTGGAGTCTTGCCAGGCCAGAGTTGCCATATGAAATTCTGGAACTACTATAAATTCAATTATTCAATTCTATTTGCAACTGAGACATTTGTACGTCTAAGTTTTTCTTTGCATCTCTCATTTAATGCTGGAGGACTGCAGCAGTGCTGATCTTACAGTATACTCAGCTTGAGTAAGGTAATAAATTCAGGAAAGTTTTGACAACAGATATTCTTTTGCCAAAAAAGAGTCTACTCTTTGGGTACTGACTTGGATTTTGGAGAGATAACGAACTCCTATAGAAACTATTCCAAGTAATCTGATTTTGTCGCTAGTATTAAATTAGAGAAGTAAAAACATTTTGAGGCAACCTGGGGTTATAAGTTTAAAATCTTCGTTCCGCCATGCCTTCTTTGTATCTCTAGAAGAGACCTTTATATTTTCTTTTTTTTTTAATTTTGCCTCACACTAGTAATTTCTTCTGTATCTTGGGTGCGTTTACAAACATTTAAACTCACATACACAAACAGCCAGACCCAGAACAACCATCGTTAGGCCACACAAATATTTGTTCCGTGCTAAGATCGAACTCGCGACACCCAGCGCAGCAGTCGATTGCTCAACCACTGGGCCAACAGTTCCATCCTTTTGGCTGGAATAAAATTGATAATCTCGTGAATTCACTGCAATAATGTTTTCTTTCTGAGATGACGAGTACCTAATAGAGAAGTATGGAGGAAGAAGACATGCTGTGCCGACCTCATCAATTGGGAAAAGGGCTAGAGTATGAGAATTATGACCTAAGTTTATGAACTAAATATCAATAAAACAGCAACCGTATGAGAATCATGTTACAATCAATTTTGCGATAGTGATAGAATGGTTGCACAAAAACTACTTCGAAACTGGTATTTGCAAAAACTATGGGAAATAGCAAATACTACGTAATAAAGCTTTACACCTGACGATACGATCGATATAGTTTGCTAAATGGGAGTCAAAAAAGACCGACAAACTGTCTTACAAATCAAATCAAAATCATTTATTTCAAATAGGCCACTTACAGGCACTTTTGAATGGTCGAACAACAATAAAAATGAAGCTACAGTCCCAGTCACAAGACATAATAACTGTGAAAGTACTGTAGTTGCCCATTCCAAAGTGTAGATCTCTATGGAGAAGAATGGGCAAGAAACTCCATGGACACTCTTTTAAATCAGAATATTGTTACAAAAACCTTGGTAACATCATTCATGTTGAGATGGTACATTATGTGAGAACGATGTAGCAAGACTTGCACGTTAAAAGTGTCCATAGTTAAAACAAAAAGACCAATTAAAAGGTAAAATAATTAGTTCGGGATAAGCCGTGGCAGCTAAGAGACGACCAGGCACAGCTGACAGCGCCCGTTCACGAACATGACGAATGGATCAGCCATCATTCAACTCAACCATTTTGAAGGGAACTAACTTACCAAGCTATGTTTCCAGAAACTGGGTTGTGGAGGTCTGATAGGCAGTAGCACTATGTAAAGTACTGGTATTCAGCTGCATCCGGTTAGACTGGATGACGACTCCAACTGACTTGGAAAAAAGCTACGCAGATGAAAGTGTTTCGCACAATGAATGATGGCGCTTCACATCATTGCGGATAATCTACGTAATTTTAAAATAATAAGAAATGACAATTTTGTATACAATGTCGTTCCGTGTTAAAATCCCATTCACAATAAAATTACAGCTTGTAACGGGTTAAATACCACCAATCATAGTGACAGTTCTCAGCCCAAGTAATTAACAGTTAATAACGCTTTGATTGCCCCTAATTGTGTGGTTTTACTTCATGATCGCGAAGTACAACAACAGATGACGAATGTCTTTTTTATTATCTTACACAACAATATTTATTAGTGTCTTTTGTCATTCATGTATATGATGAAAAAAATGAATTTAGGAGATGAGATTTTTTATCCTGTTCACGCAATGTAAATTAACTAGCTGTCCCGCGCAACTTCGTCTGCGTCACATTTTCCCCGTTATCGCAACATTTTTCATTGCTGCTCCGCTCTTATTGGTCGTAGCGTGATGATATATAGCCTATGTCCTTCCACAGGTTAAAATCTATCTTCTTGCCAAATTTCATTAAGATCCGATCAGCCGTTTACTCGTGAAAAGGTAACAAACAAACAAACAAACAGAGTGACTTTCGCATTTATAATATTACTAGCTGTTACCCGCGACTTTGTACGCGTTAGGTTCGTGATTTGCTTAAAATAAGTCTTAAAAACAAAATACCTACTTAAAAAAGTGAAAACCGGGTGGGGATCGAACCATAGTTACTTTTGTAAATATTACAGCATCTAAAATTAAAAAAAAAGAACAATATACTGGCTGAGGTTCGATCCTGCAACCTACGATGCTGAGGTCAACCGCTAAACCGTTGGGCTATTTACTTCGGTGACAATTGTTCTAAAATAGCCGATCTATTCTAATGTTTGTTATGACAGTTGTCAGTTGTCAATCAGTTGAGGAATATGAACATAATGCAATATTGCTCACCTCCCAATGTTATTAGCGTGATAATATATAGCCTATGTCCTTCCTAAGGTTTAAATCTATCTTCTTGCCAAAATCCATTAAGATCCGATCAGCCGTTTAGTCGTGAAAAGGTAAGAAACAAACAAACAGAGTGACTTTCGCATGTATAATATTAAGTATGGATTATTAGTATGGATTCAATTTAATAATGAGCAAGTAAGGAAGGCGGAGCTCGTGGCTAAATAATAACAGCAGCAAGGGTCGATCTTTAAGGTTAAGCCGTGCTTGCCGAGGTTGGCCCGTGGATGGTTGACCATAATTACATACCGAGTTTCCTCCGTGCCTCGGAAAGCACGTTAAGCTGTTGGTCCCGGCTGTCGTTTGTAGATCTTTGACAGTCGTTACGAGTAGTCAGAAGCCAAAAGTCTGACACCTAGTCTTACCAAGGGGTATCGTATTACCGAGTTACTGGGTTGTGGAGGTCAGAGGCAGTCGTTTCATGTAAAATACTGAGCTGCATCCGGTTAGACTGGAAGCCGACCCCAAGATAGGCAGGATAGGATAGGATAGGAAAAGGCAAGGGAGATGATGATGAGTGAGCAAGGACCACATCGATAAAAAAAGAACATTATTCTCGTCCCAATTAATTTAGGATAGGCGCAGTATGGGCTGTCTTCTTCCTCCACACTTCTTCATTTGTCATCTGAACATACATTACAAAGTGATTCGATACTTTGGTCTTCTTCTACTCTTATAGCCATTACATGCTTTTTCAAATCAAAACCTTCCTCACGAGATTTTCCTTATTCGTCGGCTTCACATACCCAACCCATACCAACTGATTTCCACACAACTTTACATTTACCGAATAATCGGAAACTGTAAGACATTTCTAAAATCATCCACTTTTAAATTACGCAATAAGCTCTTACCACAAGACATGATCATCATTCTGGCCTGGTGATCTGTAATACAGGTTTTTTCTAAAACCTACTTCAGGCACCAGCTCTCACAATGTGAATTTATATAGTTCAAAGCTGTTAAGTGCTACAAAACCGTTGTGAGAGAAAATAAATGAAATTTATTCTTTATTTGTTACTAGCTGTTACCCGCGACTTCGTACGCGTTAGGTTCGTGATTTGCTTAAAATAAGTCTTTCAGTCAGGAGGTTCTTGATTCGAATGTTTTGTTTGAATATCGTTACCAGATGTTTCCAGTATTAATACAATCTGCCCAGTCTTTTCCCAACTAAGTTGGGAACATTCAGTCTAACCGGATGCAGCTGAATACCAAGATTTTACATGGAGCGACTGGCTATCTGACCTCCACAACCCAGTTAGTACTGGGTTATACGACCCTCTTGATAAGACTGGTTATCAGACTTTCGGGCCACTGACTACCTGTAACGACTGTCAAAGATCTACAAATGACAGCCGTGACCAACGGCTTAACGTGCTTTCCAAAGCACAATAAAGTCGGTACGTAATGGGTGGTCACCCATCCATAGACCAACCTAGACAAACGAAGCTTAAACTGAAGATCGACCTTAGCGACCTAAATTGATTTTATATGATTATTTTCGTTTGAAAGAACTTGCTTCAAGTGTGATCTCCTATTCATTTATGAGTAAAACTTCGAAAACCGAGTATAACTCCTCAATGTATACGAACACGCTACCAACTACTGTCAAAAAGGTGATGTTGAAAGTTGATGTGGATCAACTTTCATTATGAAACATAGGGATAGAATTTCCAAAAACGTAAATAGTGATTTTGTGCATTCATGCCTCTTTTTAAAAATTACAAATTTTCTCCTAAACTTAACCTTTAATCCGACATTAATTCCACTTGGGGCTGGATTTTCCAAAATCCCTTTCTGCCTTACTAAGAACTTACTTGCGAGATTTCAAGTTAAATAAGTCAAAAGTGGTAGTTAGTAGTTCTTGAGTGGTTTATCGGTGAGTGAATAGTATAGCGCTTTCATGTATAAATAAAAGTGTTATTATGTCCTTATCCAGATCATGACCTGGCTAGTGGCTTTGATCCAAATCCGTTCACCAGTTAAGGCGTGAAAAAGTTAAAACAGACTGATAAGATGCTGTTAATATACTGTATCGTTGGTTTAGTGGTCGCAACTACTGAGTATGAGGTCCTGGTTTCGATTCCCGGGTCGGGTAATCTTTTATTTTGGTTTTCGACCATAAATTTCTGACCACAAAATCGCATGGAGAGAAGATTGTAAGGCTATGGGGGAGCCCTTAGCCCAGCAGTCATTTTGAAGAGATTCACTATATAACTTTCCTGAGAGACATGGACAGTGACAGGGAAGTGAAACAGGAAGACGTCATATCTCCGAAACTGTTCACCGCTGCACTGGAAGATGTATTTAAGTTTCTGGACTGGAGAGAGCTAGGCATTGACGTCAATGGCGAGTACATCTCTCACATTCAATTTGCTGACGATATAGTGGTCATGGCTGAGACCATAGAGGACCTCAATACAGTGCTCGATGACCTCAGTGGATCGTCCGAAAGAGTAGGTCTTAAAATGAACATGGAAAAAACCAAAGTCATATTGAATGCCCATGTAACACCCACTCCTATCAAGATCGGAGACTCTACACTCGAAGTTGTAGATGATTATGTCTACATGGGACAAACGATCCAGTTGGGTAGGTCTGACTTCGAGAAAGAGGTCAACCATCGAATCCGACTCGGCTGGGCAGTGTTCGGGAAGTTGCATGATATGTTCTCGTGCAGTGTCTCAAGACAAAAGTCCATGGCCAGTGTTGCCAGTGATTACATACGGGACCGATTGGGTCGCCCACATTGGGCCTCATCAGAAGGCTTAAAATCACTTAAAGGTCAATGGAGAAGGTTATGCTCGAAGTTTCCTTACGTGACCAAATCAGAAATAAGGACATTCGCAAGAGAACCAAGGCTACCCCAAAGTCCCGGTAGCCCAAAGAATTGCCAAATTTAAGTGGCAGTGGGCAGGGCACATTGCTTGCAGAACGGATGGCCAATGGAGCCGAAAAGTTCTGGAGTGGCAACCACGAATCGGAAGACGTTGCGTTGGAAGGCCTCCCACGAGGTGGACCGATGGCCTGGTGATGGTTGCGGGGATCCTCTGGATGCAAGTCACACGGGACCTGTCGATGTGGCGACACTTGGGGGAGGCCTATGTCCAGCAGCGGACGTCTTTCGGCTGAAATGATGATGATATTACTTTCTTACTAAATAATTAAAAATTTACGAAACTATATATATAAACTAATAGTGCTGGACACTGGTACTGTCGCTGTTGCCGCGGGGAAGCTCAAGCAGCTTTAAGTAATCTTATCGATAACTACTTATATTTTCGAGTCGTTGGGAATTGAAGCTTTGGACCGTGGGACCTTGAGATCAGAGTACTCAATGCTCACATTGCTCACAGTCTTTTTAAAGAAATTTCTAAACGCATAGCTTACGCTTTCCGTGACCCAAGAGCTGGCTTTTACTTCGGCCAGAGGCTAAATGATTGTTTAACTATAGTTTGAATAGTTAATAATAACTAAAAGGATGAATAACACTATTTGGTAATGATTAAGAAGTCTTAAAGCATAAAAAAAAACAAAATACCTGCTTACAAAAAGTGAAAACCGGGTGGGGATCGAACCATGGTTATTTTTGTAAATATTACAGCATCAAAAATTAAAAAAATAAATAAAACAAAAAGTGTATATTGGCTGAGGTTTGATCCAGCAACCTACGATTCACAGATCAACAGCTAAGCCGGTGGGCTATTTACTTCGGTGACAAATGTTCTAAAATAGCCGATCTATTCTAATGTTTGTAATGACAGTTGTCAGTTGTCAATCAGTAGAAGAATATGAACATAATGCAATATTGCTCACCTCCCAATGTTATTAGCGTGATAATATATAGCCTATGTCCTTCCCAAGGTTTAAATCTATCTTCTTGCCAAAATCCATTAAGATCCGATCAGCCATTTAGTCGTGAAAAGGTAACAAACAAACAAACAGAGTGACTTTCGCATTTATAATATTAGTATGGATTATCATTCTTTTGCCATGATCCCAATTCATTTGGTGTCTGCGCAGCATGTTTTCACCCTCCATACTTCTCTATTACTCGTCATCTCATCAGACACCAAACCTCTTTCAACCCCCATACTGTCCAAAAATCAATACTAACCCTAACATTTAACAATCGAGTGTCTGAAACTCGATAATCGGAGCGTTCGATTAGTATTTAATAATGTCGATACATGTAAATCGAAAGATGAAAATTGATCACCGACCGCGCTGTTCATGAATATTGAGCTGTGGCTCGAACGTGGCAAATTTCATGTAGTACTATCATAATGTGTAGGATTGCAGCCAGCAGATGGAATATTTACGGAATTTTGTGTAACAATTGTTCAAAGAATTAAATTTTATATTGTATGTGTATTTTAGTTCAGGTTAAGTAATGATGAGGTTGAACTATCTTTGAAGATAAAAGCCTCCGATACCTAAAATATAAGTTAAAAACCCTTCATGAAAGTTTGCCTGAAGAGCAATGTTTCTTTTTTTTTGAGAGGTTACGATGAAAATGATTTGTAACTCGTTCACGTGTAAATAGATCATACTCATGATTCGAAAGTAGTTTAAGTTATTTAAGCTTCAGAACGAAGAATGCGGTAAATCTTAGTAAAACTGTAATATCTGAAAACTAGGTAAGTACGAAAAAATTTTCAACACCAAATGTATCAATATTTTTAACACCTACAGGTTCAGAAGCATTTGATTAGAAAGTGTTTAGGAAAATAAACCGTCTAAACTTACCACAAAACATGTCTTTGTTTTTGCATACTTTGTAAACAAAAAAATATTAGAAAAGGAAAAAAAAAACAAAAGGAATAATACCTATACTTAAATACAACGTTATGGCTTTGTAGTCATTACAATCTTTCGAAAAACGGTTTTAGAATGAACCACGTCAGTAAACCGTACTCATGGATGGTAAACAATTTATCGCCCAGATAGTACGATATAGCGGTTATTGGCTTCATTAAAATTTGCCCTTTGATCTCTGATACATTCTTACTACGCTGTTAATATACACACACGAGTATTTCAATAGTTATTTAATTACTCTGCTCTTTTTGAGTTTACGTGAAATTCTTGGTGTGAAAATTTGGTTTGTTGGTATGTGTGCATTTTAAGAGCTCTTTCTTTACATTTTCATGTTAATGAATCAGGAATTACTTTACGGTAAGATATGACAGTGAATACTACTGCAGTTTTAATTTTCGAGTCCTTATCATTCGACGAATCAACATCTCCCGAGGATGGCCCGATGTCCACGTGGAGGGTGACACTGTGTCGATAATAGGTTTACGTCGCATGCTTTTAGTTAAAGTTCATGTTATTGGTCCCGGCTGTCAAATCGTAGATCTTTGACAGTCGTTGCAGGTAGTCTGTGTCCCGAAAGTCTGACAACCAGTCTTACCAAGGAGTAATACATTACTAAATACTAACTGGGTTGTGGAGGTCAGATTAGGCAGTCGCTCAATGTATAATACTGGTATTAAGCGGCATCCGCTTAGATTCGGAGCTGACCCCAACATAATTGGGAAAACGCTGCGCAGAATACGATATTTTTTTGGGCAGGACGTTGCTGCTCTCTTGCTGCTTTTCAAACCTCAAAATTACATTACATTTCTATTCATATTGTTAACCTTTCAGGTGTAGTGAGCAGATAAATGGCAATTCTACCCTTTGTTTGGCAAAACGGTCAATGAAGGCACCCATGTATTTTTATCAATTGGTGTTTCAACAACCTATTACCATTATTTAATCTTCCCATTTATAAGGTTCTACAATAGACTTTTAAGTAAGAGAACAATTTATAAAAACCAGAAAACCCAGTCCCACAGATTAGTCATCTGCCTGCGTTTTCCCAAACTATCTTGGGGTCGGCTTCCAGCTTCACGAAGGGTAGTTCGACAACGGACGCGGGAGTAAAACTCATCAGTCACATTTTGGAGTCCTGGGAGAAGTCCCAGGATGCTATTGGCATCTTCTGTGATCTCTCAAAAGCGTTCGACTGCGTCGACCACAAAACACTGATCTGTAAATTACACCACTACGGAATTCGTGGACAAGCTGCTGATCTTGTTCTCTCTTATTTATCAAACAGGCTGCAAAAAGTAAATATAAATGGGGCGACGTCCTGCGGGTCTATAGTCAAGATGGGCGTGCCCCAAGGTTCAATTCTCGGCCCTTTCCTGTTTCTTGTTTATATTAATGATCTCCCTTATATGATGGCCAAATTTTCGGATATAATTCTATTTGCTGATGACACTTCGCTAATCTTTAAAATTGATAGAAAAGATACGGACGTCTTACATGTTAACAAAAGTCTAACTATTCTCTCGAAGTGGTTCGAAGCCAACAATCTTTTATTCAATACGAATAAAACAAAATGCCTTAAGTTTTCTTTACCAAATGTACCACAACGTGACCTAAATTTAAATCTTGACGGCAAGAAGCTTGATGTTATAGCGGAAACTGTATTCTTGGGGATTACTATCGATACAAAACTGCAGTGGGGCGCGCACATTAGAACTCTTTCAGGAAGGTTAAGCTCAGCTGCCTATGCAATCAGAAAAATAAGGCAGTTAACTGATATAGCCACAGCTAGGTTAGTATACTACGCTTATTTCCATAGTATTATGTCCTATGGCATTCTGCTGTGGGGATCGGCAGCAGACGTTAATTCAATTTTCATACTGCAAAAGAGTGCCGTCCGCGCTATCTACAAAATGGGTCCTCGTGAATCCCTCAGAGAAAAATTTAAAGAAATCGATCTAATGACTCTGCCTTCACTTTATATTTTAGAATTTATTTTATACGTCCGCAAAAACCGAGGACTTTTCAAAATTAGAAGCGACTTCCATAATATAAATACACGCAGTAAACACGAAATTGTAATACCCAAATTCAGATTAACCAAAACTAGCAAGTCTTTTCTTATAAACAGTATACGCTTTTATAATAAGTTGCCGAAGTCAGTTACAGAACTGACCGATGGAAAGTTTAAAAATTATATTAAACGTGTCCTAATTAAAAAAGCATATTACAAAATTAAGGACTACGTTGAAGATAGAGAAGTTTGGCCTTAGCCCCTTCGCACATGCGGCTTCCCTGGTAGCTCATAAACGGCACAAATGTGTGGATGTCTCTAACTATTCTCAATCTTATTTTTTTGTCCTTTCTTTTTAATCAGATGTTTTACAATAGTCTTTAAATCATTACACCTTTTGTTTAGAATAGTTACAGCACGGATGACAACATTTGTGTCACTTATTTGATCTAGTCTTTTTGTGATATTTTCTATTTATTTTTTGTTCTTGTATAGACTCTTTTTCTTATTTACCGATTATTGGTAAATGTGTGGACATCGTAGGCCTTATAGATTCCTTGATCCTTGGTAACTTTTTATTTCATTCTACGTTTCGTAGTAAGCAACGACTTATTGTCAGGCCTACGATGTCCTCCCATACTTTAGTGCTAATGCTGTAACAGAAATATTGTAAAACCAAATGATTTTAAAAGAGTAACCATGGAGTTTCTTGCCGGTTCTTCTCCATAGGAAACGACCAACCCGAACCGAGCACCTTTTTGCCGACGTTTTATAAGTGCCCCTGTAGGCCTATGTAAAATAAAAATATTTTATTCTGATTTTGATTCAGTCTAACTGGATGCAGCTGAGTACCAGTATTTTACATGGAACGATACCCCTTAGTAAGACTGAATGTCAAACTTTTGGCTTCTGACTACTAGTAACGACTGTCAAAGATCTACAAAAGCCGAGACCAACGGCTTAACGTGCTTTCCGAGGCACGGAGGAAAATCGGTGTGTAATTCGGTCACCCATCCACGGACTAACCTCGGCAAGCACGGCTTAACCTTAAAAATCGACCCGTGTGGCGGTTTTTCTTTAGCCACGAGCTCCCACAGATTAGTCAAAACGTCCAAAAATAACCCTCTCCTAAGACACTCGAACCTGGAGCAGTGAAACAAGACATGACAGTAAGTAAAACTACTGGTTATCTTGCAAGCCGCGAGGAATTTAATCATGATGTTCTTGCTAACTTCCTTAACACAGCAGTGTGCTCGGCGATATGAAGTGTGTATAAATGTTGCTGGGAAATGGGACGTTCTGAATTGTTAGGAAATTACTGGAGACGGTTTTAAGCTGCGTCATTGGTCTTGTCGTCGCAAGCTTCACTTGGGAATTGAAGCCGGGACTTCAAGTCCTGGCTGCGATTCCCAGGTCAGACAAAGTGTTATAGGGTTTTTCCATCAGTATTTTCTCAGTAGCAGCTGGAGTCTGGATTTGTGCCCGACTGATGGCATGCCCAATGATGAATTTTGGCAATAGTCACCCAAAGGGCAATGGAGAGGGCTATGCTCGGAGTTTCCTTGCGTGATCAAATCAGAAATGAGACCATCCGCAAGATAACCAAGGATACCGACGTAGCCCGAAGAATTGCCAAACTTAAGTGGCAGTGGGCAGGGCACATTGCTCGCAGAACAGATGGCCGATGGGGCCGAATAGTTCTGGAATGGCGACCGCGAACTGGGAGACGATGCGTTGGAAGGCCTCCCACTAGGTGGACCGATGACCTGGTGAAGGTTGCGGGGATCCGCTGGATGCGAGTCGCACGGGACTGGTTAATGTGGCGACACTTGGGGGAGGCCTATGTCCAGCAGTGGACGTCTTTCCGCTGAAATGATGACGATGATGATGATAATGATGGCAATAGGGTCACCTCTGATTACAGGGGAATTAAACTTAATTGGCGAAATGTGGGTGCATGGAGCCTGTGACTTGTGGGTGTATCGTTTTTCGTTTGACAGGTTTGACAAGGTGGGCCAGTCGATTTGGCCATGACCCTCTGACTTCCACAACCCAGTTAGTACTGTGTAATATGAAACCCCTCGGTAAGGCTGGTTCACAGAGTTTAAGGCAAGTTTTAACTACTCGTAACGAAATTAGTATTTAAAACGTTGAGAATGACAGTCATGTAGTCTGCTGTCGAGTGTAAAAATCATCAGTGTCATATCGAAGAAAGTAAAAAATTGGCCTCAAAGCCTTAGAATAGAATAGAAAATAGAATAAAACTTTATTTAAAAACGAAACATAACGGTTTGACAAAACTGCTAATTTTATGGTTACAATGGCGGTCTTATCGCTGATAGCGATATCTTCCAGACAAGCCTTAGCCTTATAAAAAAAACCTAACCTTATTAAAATTACCAAGATATCAATTACGAAATCAAAATTATACAACCGCTTCATAATCACCAATAGGGGATAATACTGGGTAAAGAAAACGAAATTCTATTTTTTCCGTCAGACAGGTAATACAAAAATATTAGACACGTATTTTTTGCTTTATCAAAATATCAAAAAATTACTTAGTTAAAACTCATTAAAGTTGGAGAGTTGGGGCTCACTACGTCACAAGTAGGTATAAAACGACCTACAAGTGACGTCATGCGCCATTTCAACTCAATATATCTCCGTAATTTTATGACCACGTGAAAAAAGAAAAAAATACGTGTCCAATACTTTTCAATAATCTACCCGACAGACAAAGAAAAAAAAAATTGTGATCATCCCCTATTACTATGTGGCATCTTATATTATAAAATATAAATATTTATTTTTATTTTATTTTATTTGGAACAACAAACAATTACATAAAAAGCATAGAGAATAAAAACTTAAAATTTACTATTATGTAATCAACAGCGTTATTCACAGCATACAGGCAAAATAATAATAACACGCTTCAAAGAGAAGTTAAAGTAACAAAGATATAAATGAAAAAAAAACAATGATTTTAAACTTAAAAAAAAATAAGTTAGTGCAATTATACAATATAATAATCTAAGAGGAAAAGGATAAGATGTCTAATTCCTTGATTGTCTTGTGAGTCGAGTTTCGGAATCCACCCCGTGTATCACAGAATAAATCGAATATAATATTATAATATAATATAATAGTATTTCTAAGAAAATCCCAGTTAGCCGTACACACTACCACCACACATACTCTAAACTTACTGTAGATTGCTAAATTTAAGTTGAGGGTATACTTACATAATTTCACTCCGTGCATAAATAACACTTTCACACACAACACTAATTTATATCGTCTACTCGACGTCCGTATATCATTAAAAGGATCCAGCAGAATATCAGCGTCAAGTGCATGCCTGACACATGCTGAGCTGGACTCCCATTTGGTGCAACCTTGAGACGCACACCGCACCTTGCATAATCGTTATTTTATTTGAAGTATGTCATGGTGTTACTATAACTGTTTTGTAAATCTGCTTATTCTTATTTTTTCTTTCTGTTTGCACCTTGTTTTTTTTAAAGGTATATTTATATAATCTATGTCATTTCATTGTGCTTCTGTGTGTTGTGCTATGTCTTTTGTGTGCACTAAATAAATGATTTATCTATCTATCTATTGTTGGCGCCACTGCTTCCGGCGACCAAACATAGCGCCAGTATCGCGAGTCAAGCGACGCACCGTGGGTCCAGTGCTGCCACCTGTCGGACCCGACGTTGAAACGTTGCTGGCGAGTCATTGGCTATTTGCTTCGGCTGACGTCACTTCGGTGGGGAGATATCAAGCCTTTTTAAACCCGGAGCTGAGTCGTTCACGGTGCTTCGTCGTAGCAACAACATTTTATATTGATTATTACTGTCGAATATTTATTGTAATTAATTAATAATTAATTGGTTGAGACTTAAAGGTGATTATAGTGTTATCTATTTATCTATTCCTGCCTAAAGTAGAGTCATCTAACACTATCTATCTACACATCATAAATAACACGTGTATGCTAAATGTTCCTAGTATTACTACCCTCACATACGCAAGTACCTGCCCATACATACATAATGTATAGTCGCGGACTTTAAATGATAAGCCACTTGCCACTGTTCGTATTTTACCCGTGTAATGCAAATCGGGTTTAGTCGGTTATATTCGTACATAGTACAGCTACAGAGTGACTACCCAAAGTCAACCAATTGCAGGTCTAGCAACCATTACCTAGCGACAATTTGTTTTAACATAGCCATGGTAACGCTTAGCGTACGGAGAAATTATGATTGGTAATTTAAACATCGGAAAAACTCGATCCCACACGATTTTACCCGAACGCATACCGTCAAAGACGACGTTCATGACAATTAATCGATTCACCCAAATTCGAAATAATCGTCTGTGACATCGACACTTCAACTGTCTGAAAACCTATCCAACGTTTTCAGAAATAAAGAGTATTTAATGAGCTCTAATTCAAAGGAGGTCAGTCAGAAATAGGTTGGATAAACGTATGTAACATTTTATATTGAGAACTTATAAGTCATACTTCAACCTCTTTGAATAAGACTATTTCCGATTATTAGTAATATGACATCTTGTTTACGAGCATGCAGTTTTAGTTCGTGCTTAATCGTGTAACCTCGTGAATGTATAGAACTGGATAATTTGAAAGTTTGAAAGTGGCTCATCAATTAAAGTCCGTGACTGTACCTTATATACGCAAGCACCCACTAAAATAACCGAGGATATTAATTTTCTCGAAACTGTAAGACTTCGACTCCATACTTAATAGACGTTCAAATAAACCAATCAGTAGTCATTTGAAACGAAATTGAATTGAATTGCTTAAAATCATATTATTTTTAAGGTTATTTTTCTTTGAGATTACTTGAGAGTCGAATGAAATTTTGATTTGTTTAAGTATCATGGATGAGTACGTTAGGATTTTGATTGGAAATGTCAGAGGTAAGAGGTAGTACTTCGGTATTAAATTTGCTCTTATTTGTTTCATCGGAAATTTCCTGAATTTATTGGTATCAGGGTTCTCTATGAGTGTTACCTATCAAAGAGGCACTATTCAAAATAACCATGAGTTCAAATCCATATTCCCCTAACAGGAATGTAGAGTTATAACTATAACTAGCTGTGCCCGCGACTTCGTTCGTTTGTCGAAAAAAATTGTATTTGTCGGATATCCGGTTGATTTTTGATTAAAAGTTGTTAGTTTGAATTGTAACGGTAGTTGGTGAAGCGCGTGGTTAGATCACGTGGGCAGAGTCATAGTGGGCTGGACGCCATTTCGGACGGGCAGTCTTGTGCGAACCGTCGAAGTGAGAGCACCACTCTGAAACTGTCTCTTCACCTACTTCCGCATGAAGGTATTTTGTACAAGTGTGATTTAGTGAACGCAATACAATATTGATTAAGTGTGTGTGTGTGTGGTTTTCTTGCTCGAGCACCTACGCCATGTCAGAGCCTGAAGCGGGCAACCATCCTGATGCCGGTTCTGTCGCGGAACCTGGGCGCGTTCCGACATCAGAAGTGAGATCTGATCGAGCAACACCAGAACCACAACTCCCAGGCTTGAACGCAGACTCATGGCAGGCGTTGCTAGAAGTCCAAAATCGCTCCATGATGCAGCTGATTGAGGCCATGCGACCGCCGCCATGCTTGCCAGTGCTTAGCCTACCGGAGTTCAACCCTGATGTTGGGGATGCCGATCCACGTGCTTGGTGCTCAACTGTCGACATATGTTTGACCGAGCGACCATTGGAAGGCGGAGCCCTAATCATCGTCCTAAGCAAGGCACTGAAAGGTACCGCGTCGACCTGGTTGTCGCAAGTATCACATGTGGGTATGACGTGGCCTTATTTCAAGGATTTGTTCATCAGTCGCTATGAGTGCGCAGAAACAGTGGCCGCAGCCGTGATCAACATCAACAACGACCGACCCAAAGATGGAGAAAGTCTAGCTGCGTACGCTACCCGCCTCATTGCGAAATTATCGGCGAAATGGAAACATTTGTCACCGGAAGAAATAACGGTATCGTATGTACTTGCCCATACATCTCAATTTGATACTCGTTTACATCGTCTCGCATTCACCACTGAGATTCTTGATCGGAATAAGTTGCTGCAAGAGATGAAGTCGTTGATCTACGTGAAACGAAAACACACGGAAGATCATCACGTTACGACAGACGTAAAACGCTTCAAGGGGACACAATCAAATCCATTCTTGTGCAATCATTGCAAAAAGCCTGGACATAAGGCCTTAGATTGCCGCCTTAGGAACGCAAGAATTAACACCACTCACCATAACACGTCGCAATCCAATTCTATGCGAGGGGACAAGTCAGTGATCCCCACAACTACAAGCACTACAATGCCGCAGAGTTCTTCGTTCAAGAAACCCATCACTTGCTTCCGATGTGGCGAGAAAGGTCACATCGCCACGCAGTGCAGCCGACCTGGAACGAGCGCAGTGGCAGGCGCTCACGGAGCCAGCAGTTCCGGTTCGAGCACCGTCCCGCAGCGACGTGTGGACAGCTGTGAAGTTCGCGGCGTCCTTGGACAGTTACAACAATCTGGTGAGTCGTACTCATTTTGTTTTGATTCCGGCGCCGAGTGTTCTCTCGTTAAACAAAGTATAGCTTCTAAATTCTCGGGTAAACGTTCACTATCAACCGTGCAAATAATTGGTATCGGTAATAATTCAAATGTTTTTAGCACTGAACAAATTCTTAGTAATGTTGTCGTTGATAACAACAAACTGTCAGTTTTCTTTTACGTACTACCTGACGATTGTATGAAATACGATATTATGATCGGACGCGATATTTTGACACTTGGCTATACGGTACATTTAACTGAATCTACCCTACGTATTTCGACAGTTCAAAATGTAGGTTGTTGCGATTTACCTCCCTTATTTGATTTTTACAATGTTGATTCTGATATTTCAAACGAAAACAAACACCGGTTGACGTCCCTTCTGAAACGGTTTTCAAATGCTTTTGTCGATGGCTTACCGTTAACTCGAGTGACTACGGGTGAATTAAACATTCGATTAGTGGATCCAGCCCGTACGGTACAACGTCGCCCACATAGGCTTAGTCTCAATGAGCAGCAGATTGTACGTGAGAAAGTTAGTGAGTTATTGAGTGCTAACATCATTCGTCCTAGTAATTCCCCATTTGCCAGTCCGATTTTATTGGTCGATAAGAAGGACGGAGACAAGCGTCTGTGCATAGACTACCGCGAATTAAATCGTAACACAGTGCCTGATCGATTCCCTCTGCCATTGATAGGCGATCAGATTGCTAGATTGTCAGGCGCTAACTATTTCACCTGTCTTGATTGTGCGAGCGGGTTTAATCAGATACCCGTCAGTGAAGATAGTGTTGAGCGTACTGCATTCGTAACCCCTAACGGGCAGTACGAGTACCTAGCGATGCCGTTTGGTCTTCGTAACGCTCCAAGCGTATTTCAGCGTGCTGTGTCTAAAGCGCTGGGTGAACTTGCTCATTCGTATGCTGTGCTTTATATGGATGACATTTTAATTCCATCACGTGATGAAGAGGAAGGGCTGACCCGGTTGCAGGAAGTTCTTGAGGCGCTCACAAATGCAGGCTTTTCTCTGAAGATATCAAAATGCTCTTTTCTAAAGCGTAGAGTCGAATTCCTTGGTTACGAAATTACAGCTGGCGAAATACGTCCCAACCCCAGGAAGATAGTGGCCCTGACAAAGCTACCACCTCCGGAGAATGTACACCAGCTTCGGCAGTTTGTTGGTCTTGCTTCCTATTTCCGGAAATTTGTTACAGATTTCTCAAGAATTATGGCTCCATTGTTTATTCTCACCAACAGTAAAAAGTTCGAATGGAAAGCTGAGCACGAGGAAGTCAGACAACGTGTGATTTCGATTATAACGAGTAAACCTGTGCTCATGATATACAACCCAGAGCTTCCAATCGAACTTCATACTGACGCGAGCGCTGAGGGTTATGGCGGCATTCTTTTCCAAAAGCTCAATGGTAAATTGCATGTTGTCGAGTATTTCAGCAGGCGAACCTCGGCAGCAGAGTCAAAGTACCATTCTTACGAATTGGAAACTCTAGCGGTCGTAAACGCTGTGAAGCACTTTCAACATTACCTGCAAGGTAATAGTTTCACTGTTGTTACGGACTGTAACTCCCTGAAAGCTTCACGTAACAAAGTGGATCTGACACCAAGAGTCCACCGCTGGTGGGCTTTCCTTCAGGCTTTCGATTTTGACATAGAGTATCGCCAGGGTAGGCACATGAGTCATGTTGACTTTTTGTCACGAAACCATCTTCCCGAGCCTAACAAGACTCACGTTCCAAAACCTTCCATCCAAAAGACAAAGGAAAAGCGTGTAGAGCTTGCGACTCTATCTGAAAATTGGCTTTTGGCTGAACAGTCCCAAGACTCTGAAATTCAGAATATCGTCTCCAAACTCAAAAACGGCGAGCTTCCAGCGGAAGTAGCAAAAACTTACGAGTTACGTAAAGGTGTGTTAAATCGTAGAGTTCAGAGGAATCGTCGCAGTCACTGCTTGCCTATTGTACCGCGAGCTTTTCGTTGGTCGGTAGTGAATCATGTTCATGAAGCTCTCATGCATCTTGGCTGGGAAAAGACTTTGGAGAAGCTCTATGAAAGTTATTGGTTCGAGCATATGTCCAAATATGTCAGAAAGTTCGTGGAAAATTGTATCACGTGTAGAGTCTCAAAGTCTTCTTCCGGCCGGGTGCAAGCTGAGTTGCATCCAATCCCAAAAGTCAATGTCCCATGGCACACAGTGCATATTGACTACTCAGGAAAGTTGAGCGGGAAAAATGATGTGAAAGAGTATGTCATAGTTTTCATAGACGCGTTTACGAAGTTTGTGCTATTGTACCACACTCTACGTCTCGATGCAGCCAGCACTATTAAAGCTCTGAAGTCCAGCGTTGCTCTATTCGGCTCTCCTAGTCGTATTATCGCCGACCAAGGTCGTTCCTTTGCTAACAAAGAGTTGAAGAAGTTTTGCGATACACACAATATTACCTTGCATTTAATTGCTACTGGTTCTAGTCGCGCGAATGGTCAAGTAGAAAGGGAGATGGGTTTGTTAAAGGGTATGCTAACCGCGGTAGAGACATCTGAAAGGTCGTGGCAGGATGCGTTGGACGATGTACAGTTAGCTATCAACTGCACAATGAACCGTGTTACGAAATCAAGCCCTTTAGAGCTTTTGATAGGAAAAGTTGCTAGGCCTCTGACGCTAATTACTAGTAATGACGATGATGAAATCGAAATTGACTTAACATTAGCGAGAGAACATGCGGTGGATGGAATCGAGAAGAGCGCGGCTTATGAAAAAGCCCGTTTTGACAAAAATAAGGCCAAAGTAGTTAATTTCGGTGTTGGTGATTTGGTACTAATCAAAAACGAAGAAAGAAACCAAACTAAATTAGAACCCAAATTTAAAGGTCCTTTCAAAATTGTAGAGTTGCTTGAAAACGATCGCTATGTTTTAAAATCGCTGACAGGAAATAGAACGTACAAGTACGCTCATGACCGCATTCGAAAAATGCCTCAGAGTAGAGTTCCCCCCGAGCTTGAGCCTATTAGCGAGAGCGATGAAGAGACTAATGAAAGCTCTTTTGTTTGATTGTATGCACACTTGTAACTATTTGGCCGCACTGCACGTCTAGTCGTAGCTGTAACTGCAGTCACTCGTGGCTGTTCAGGGCGCAGTGCGCGGCAGGCGTTGTGGCGGGGGCCCGGGTCTCGTAGAGACTATTATGTTTGGTCGACTTGGAGTGACCCGAAAGTCATGGAGACTTTAAGATGTGTTTGGGCTTGATCAGCCCCGGGTGACATGAGTCACTAGAATTTGAGTGTTTGGGCTTGATCAGCCCCGGGTGACATGAGTCACTAGAATTTGAGTGTTTGGGCTTGATCAGCCCCGGGTGACATGAGTCACTAGAATTTGAGTGTTTGGGCTTGATCAGCCCCGGGTGACATGTGTCACTAGAATTTGAGTGGTTGGGCTTGCCCAGCCCCGGGTGAAATGTGTCACTAGAATTTGCTGCCTTGGGCGGCCGGGTTACAAGAGTGTGTGCAATTAGTGTAGTATGGCTTTGTTTGATTATGCACAGTATGTCGCGAGTTTTAATTGTTTTGAGTTAATGCGATTGGACCTTTAAATTCATTTGCCTTCATGTTTCTATGACTCTATTGATAGACACCATAATCTTGGTCAGGTAGGCCGATCCTACAGTCTACTATAAGTTGTATTCTCGTTGGTTACAGGTACCATTTCACCACCACACGAGGACGTGTGATAGTCAGTTCTGGCCGTGTCGGATATCCGGTTGATTTTTGATTAAAAGTTGTTAGTTTGAATTGTAACGGTAGTTGGTGAAGCGCGTGGTTAGATCACGTGGGCAGAGTCATAGTGGGCTGGACGCCATTTCGGACGGGCAGTCTTGTGCGAACCGTCGAAGTGAGAGCACCACTCTGAAACTGTCTCTTCACCTACTTCCGCATGAAGGTATTTTGTACAAGTGTGATTTAGTGAACGCAATACAATATTGATTAAGTGTGTGTGTGTGTGGTTTTCTTGCTCGAGCACCTACGCCATGTCAGAGCCTGAAGCGGGCAACCATCCTGATGCCGGTTCTGTCGCGGAACCTGGGCGCGTTCCGACATATTTATTAATAATGCCTATGGATTTTTTTTTAAATAGAAGTAGCCTAAGTTACTCGTTATTACATCAGCAATCTGCCAGTGCAAATCCCGTCAAAATCGGTCCAGCCGTTCCAGAGATTAGCCGGAACAAACAGTCAGACAGACAGACAAAAATTTAAAAAAACATTATTTTCGTATATGTACCGTAAATACATTCATATACATGTAGTAAAAAGCAGTTATTTTAATATTACAAACAGACACTTTATTTTATTTATTTATTTATTTTAGATATTATATATTTCGGGAGTTACCTATATTTAACTTCTATGTAAATAGTGACAGTTTTAATCAGTCTACAAGGCATTGAGAAATCCTTAGAAAAAACTAATCACACTTTTTGGGAATCGAATTCAAGATCCGTGACCATTTGATCAAACAGATAATATAGTAAATGATATTCTTTTTAAATGCTTTGAAAGTCATTAAATGTTAACAAATCATCATCATCATCTGCCTAGCCTTTTCCCAAACTATCTTGGGGTCGGCTTCCAGTCTAACCGAATGCAGCTGAATACCAGTATTATACATGAAGCACTGCCAATCTGACCTCCACAACCCAGTAACTGAGTAATACGATACCCCTTGGTAAGACTGAATATAAGTCTTTTGGCTTCTGACTACTCGTAACGACTGTCAAAGATCTACAAATGACAGCCGGGACCAACGACTTAACGTGTTTTCCATGGCACAGAGGAAACTCGGTATGTAATTCGGTCACCCATCCACGAACCAACCTCGGCAAGCACCTTAACCTTAAAGATCGACCCGTGCGGCTGTGATAATTTAGCCACGAGCTCCTCAAATGTTAACAAAATGCGAAAGTTAATTCCATAAAAACATATTATTAACGTCACTATCACGCAAAACTAATATCAATAACACTAGTAACGGCATATTTACCATGTTACTACGCAAAAATAGTTCCAATAAACCCGATATCGAATGAAACCCATCAAGATACGCCATAAGATCTGTATTCTATAAAAAATATAAGGTAAACGGTATGGAGTGAGGCGCTTGTACTATCGCCCGATGACACGTCAAACGTAGCGTGACGTGTTTGGGAGCTAGGAAGCTTTATTATTATATCATGGTTTAGGTAAAAAGAAGTATTTTTTCATAGGTCTGAATAGATAGTGTGTTTTGGCTGTGTAATATTGTCTTAAAGGGGTAGACTTAAAAATAGTAAGAAAAAGTTGAGCAATCGAGTTGAGCAGTGGGGAAGTACCGAAAAAACCAGACATTACACTATCATATATGACAGAGGAGCTTCGTAGCTAAATAATAACAGCTGCATGGGTCGATCTTCAAGATTAAGCTGTGTTTGCCGATATCGGTTCGTGGATGGGTGACCACAATTACATACCGGGCTTCCTCCGTACCTCGGAAAGTACGTTAAGCCGTTGGGCCCGGCTGTCATTTGTAGATCGTTGACAGTCTTTACAAGTAGTCAGATGCCAAAAGTCTGAGATATCTAGCATACGAGTACCACTGGGTATCGTATTACCCAGTTACCGGGTTTTGGAGGTCAGATAGGCAGTCGCTTCATGTAAAATACTGGTACTCGGCTGCATCCGGTTAGACTGGAAGCTGACCCCAACAAAATTTGGGAAAAAGATACGCAAATGATGAGTCTGAGACCCGGCCATCCACGATAGCGGAAAAGGCTAGGCAGATGACATGACATCGTGAGGAAACCAAACCAGCATGCTTGAGACATATTTCTCGACGGCGTGTAAAGCCAAGTCAGAGACCCATGGGCGGCATACAAACTTTGACACCTGGCACTAACCCCACGATAAAACAAGAAGAAGCCAAAGAAGACTTGAAATCTACAATACGGTCCAAGATTACAATCACGAACCTACTCCACATATTGACTACTCGTATTAGCTTATGCCCAACATGGTTTTGATAAAAGAAGTATTTTTTATGGGTGAAAAGAGATCTTAGTGTGTTTTGCCTGTGTAGTATTTGTCTTAAAGATGTATATATGATATATGTGGACCGATGACCTGGTGAAGGTTGCGGGGATCCGCTGGATGAGAGTCACACGGGATCAATGGGGCGACCCTTGGGGGAGGCCTATGTCCAGCAGTGGACGTCTTTCGGCTGAAATGATGATGAAATATATTTCACAAAAACAACACCCGAACCACAATACCCAAATCCCATCAACACATATCTATTACAGATTAAATTTCAATCTATAAACCTAAACCGGGGTTACAAAATCCGTTTAAAAAACCTATCATGCCAAGGCAAATTGGAAACCGGTTCTAAACAAATTGTTTTATACAAGTCACGATCAGATTACACGTGCGAGCTGTGAAGGCAACAGGAGGATTACCGGCGATCGGTGTGCTGCCGTGAAAAACATTGGTGAGAGGAGTGAGCATGAACGCGCGACGGAAATCTGAAGGATTTTTGACGAAGAATAACATAATTCATAATATCTTGCCTGTTTTTACCGAAGGATTACGTCGTTACTGGCAGTCAGTGGCCCGAAAGACTGACAACCAGTCTTAACAAGTGGTATCAAGGCACAAATTCAAAGAGGGGTTCATCATCATCATCATTTCAGCTGAAAGACGTCCACTGCTGAATATTGGCGTCCCCCAAGTGTCGCCACATTGAACGGTCCCGTGCGACTCGCATACAGCGGATCCGCGCAACATTCACCAGTTCATCGGTCCACCTAGTATATAGACCTAGGGACCTTCCAACGCATCGTCTTCCGGTTCGCGGTCGCCATTCCAGAACTTTTCGGCCCCATCGACCATCCGTTCTGCGAGCAATGTGCCCTGTCTACTGCCACTTAAGTTTGGCAATTTTTCGGGCTACGTCGGTAACCTTAGTTCTCTTACGGATGGTCTCAATTCTGATTTGACCACGCAAGGAAACTCCGAGCAGCCTTCTCCATTGAGGGGGTTGTGGAGGTTGAATAGGTGAAGCTGAAACGGTTCACAAACAGTCGATTGGTCCAGGAACCTTTGGTCAACAACTATCTTTAAACCATTAACTTTTCATCGAAAGAACTTTTTAGCCATGAACGTTTCGCCAACATAACTCTTCGACAGTGAATGTTTAACCAACAGAATGTTTTGATCAATAACTTTTCAATCCAAGAACAATTGAATTGAAAATTATTTTTTAACTTTGTAGGTATTTAAAAACTATCAATTTTTTTACAAGCTTCTACTTTCACCTGTCCCGGTGTCTATTGGCCAATTGTTCTTCGGGTGAAAAGTTATTGATCAATACATTCTGTTGGTCAAACATTCACTGACGAAGAGTTATGTTGGCGAAACGTTCATGGTTAAAAAGTGTTTTACGTTACGCTTAAGGATTGGTCAAACGAGCACACGCACACTGCGAACTGGTTGTGGACAACAGCCAGACACTGACAAATATTCAGCAATCAAATACATTTAAATATTGACGAGCGATAGACGGTACGAGACTAGTAGTACTTGGTACAAGACACTCTGTCTGGTGCCATACGGTCGCTTGTCAGTTAGCATTCGTGTGTCAAAATCGAAAATGTACGGGATCAAAATTTTTGCATGAAATTATTCCCAATATTCGCTCTATAAATCTTTTAAATGTCTTTGTTTACAGTTTATGAAGCCGCGTTTTTAGATAGAGATTTTACTGAACCCTAACTCCGCACATTCGTGGTAGGCCCTTTGGCTAAAATGTGGAGTTCGCAAAGCTTGCTTGAATTGCGTGTGTGGCTGTGGCGTTAAGTTTGTTTTGTTGCTGTCCAGTGGATTCGTTTACGGATGGTGTATGGTAGAAGTGCTACACCTCGAATTTGACATAAATAACAATGCATACATAAAGTACAAATAGTACACTTAGTAGTACATTTTACCCATGGGAAGGCATAAACTACAGAACGACATTAACGTTATTAGCTGTTGGCTATGGTTTCATAAACAGGTAAATTCATGGACGTTTTTTTTTTTAAATTGCTCATGTTCGGTCTCTGTGTGCTGAATAACCAATTCCATTCAACAGTTTTTTGAACTTCAGTCCCCTCATCAATAGAAACCATACTAATAATATGTAGACAATACTTACCTAAAGAAGAAAAAAACATGCAGGTCTAACATCCCAATATATTTTATTTCAATATTACCCCACAACAGAAACTCCCTAAGAACCTCAACTTTAACGATAAAGACATCTCTAACACTAAATCTTTAGCACCGAACTCCCCGCCTATAATCGCACGCCCCAGGTGTTCCTATGCACTTGTCTGCGAATAGGTTTCCATTGAGCCTAGCCCTCTGCCACAGCAGACATATTATTAGTATTAACATACAGTACTTCAACTCAGGACGATAAAGAAAAAAAATATATATTAGTCTCGCACAGAACAACAAAAAATAAATAACAGTTGCTAGTAAATAAAATTATAACACCCACACGGGTCAGTTGAAGGTTAAACTAGGCTTGCCAAGGTTGGTCTGTGGATGGGGACCATTCACTACATATTCCGACTCTTCGTGTCTCGGAAAGCATGTTAAACTGTTGATCCCGGCTGTCATTTGAAGATCTTTAAAAGTCATAACCAGAGGTCGGAATTAGGTAGAGTTATTTTTGTACTTGCATCGAAATGTTGATATTAATATGGATCTTCCCTTGCGTGTGCGCATTGGAATTTTGCAACTTCGGACATCCGATGTCCGATGGTTTAAATTGTGTAAAACTAAATAACTTTTTTATTTAGTAAAACACAGGATTTTTCTGCTCTTTAAAATTAATCTGGTGATTTGACGCATATCCACTTTATATATATATATATATTTATCTTTCGCTGTATGTAATCAGTATACCTGCACAAATAACTCTACCTAATTCCGACCTCTGGTCATAACAGGTATGGCCCGATAGGCTGGCAATCAGTCCTACCAAGGGGTATCGTATTACCCAGTAACTGGGTATTCGACAAAAAATCTGGTATTTAGCTGCGTCTAGTTAGACTGGAAGCCGCACCAAACATAGCTGAGAAAATGCTGGCCAGATGATGAGGATACAGTACTATAACTAAAAACAATATCGTGGGAATTGGCTCACGCATACACACACACACATGTAAAGCACACACGCACTCTTGAGGTAACAGGTTACTCTAGAGTTAGTCGGGTTGTCGAATCGAGTCAAATGGGTAAAAAATGTATACTTATTATATGTGTAGTGCAACAACAAAAAGTTTAATTTACAACAAACACACGCGTTTCATTTCTCAAAAAATGCGTAGTTGGTTTACTGGGTACCTTTATACTGTGTCCCTACTTATGTAGTGCGAGCAATACGACATGATCCAATGCTGTGTGATTTTATGATAGCCGTATTGTCAGCTATGGGATATTGAATTTAAAACACGCGAAGTTTAGTTTGATTATTAAAGATGGTAGGTAGGTTGCAGTTGTATTCATTGGACTATGATCCACCACGCGGACCGAGGATTCGAACATTCGACATCCACCAACACCTGATGGTGTCACATGTTTTCAAATTTTCTGTTCCAAGCATGGCCGGTTTCCTCAGGATTCTTTGGCGGTTTTTGAGAAAGTGAAATAAGTTACAACAAAGTACCATGCCTTTTTGGGTTCGAACCCATGAGTTGTAAGTCAGTGCCGTTACAACGAGTACGAGTCTGTATCGCTCTCATATGACGGCACGGTTGGCGCAGTGACTGAGTTTTCGGACACGGAACAAACATTTTTATGGCACTACAGGTAGTTGTTCCGGGTCTGGCTATTTGTGTATGTCAGTCTAAACATTTGTAAATGTACTACAATACAGGTAGAATTCCTAGTGTTAGGAAAAGTTAAAAAATGAATGTCAGATTTTTATGTGTCCTGAAGTTTGAAAGCAAGATACCAAAACAAAATTCAATCGTTTTTGCTGATAGAATATGACCATTTGTCTTTGCCCTTAAAGCTGGATTTAAGTGTCCTCATACAATTTCTATTAATCAGTTAATTAAACCTTGGTAGTCAAAAGAGATGAAAACTTAGGTTCATTAAACTCCACCAAAGCAAATCCTATAAAAATGTCAAATCAATGTCAAATGCAATCATCACTCATCTTCCGCCTCAAAAGCTTCAACAAACATTCTCAAGTCAGAAACGATCAACAAATCAGAATGCGTCACAACTCACATCTATAAAAATATTTAGACCATACCAAAACATTGTGGGAAAGACATCTTCTTTTTAACTGAAAGTTAACTGTTAGGGACGGTTCACACTAAACGTATAATAATAATATTTATTTGCTCAGACAACAAATTATCAATGGGTTACAGATGCTTAAAAAACTATGTAAGTGTAAGTTTGGAAATACGACTACATATAAAATCATTCGCCACAGCAAATCAGCGGAGAGGAGCGTAAGCGGCAAATTCATGAAGTACTATGAAAACCCAAAATCTTAATGTTTATTTCAATGAAACCATTTAGATTTAGAGGCACTTTTCAACTGTCAAAGATAGTTAAGGCTAGCTGTTCGTTCCAAAACGTATATCTCACCTATGTATGATATCTTAACTATATTATTAATATTATAAAGAGGAAAGATTTCATTGTTTGTTTGTAACAATTTAACTCAAAAACTACTGGACTGATTTAAAAAATTCTTTCACAATTATAAAGCTACATCTTATCTATCATACCGAGTAACATAGGCTATATCAAATTTTTGTAGACGAAATGCTAGTGTTTACAAGAAAAAGCTCCATAAATATCCACTTAAAACAAGTTATGTTATCGGAGGCTGGCAGAGAATCCGCCTTTTCATTCAACTTGGCAATGCTATTGACAGCGATGCGGATGATTTTGGATACCCATTGCGGGCAAAGATCGCAAATTTTACAATTTTCTTTTGACATGACAACGTCTAATTAATCGATGAACGCCGGCTGCACGCACGAAAAAGAATGACTAATTGTAACGTTACGCTCATAGTATCGGAGCGAGAGCGCTGCACGAGCGAGCGAAAGGCACGATCGGCTTGAGCGTTCGGGTTGCTATTCATAAAAGTATGCAATCATTTCAACAATGTTTTGTTATGACGTTGTCACTTTAAATCCGTAAGCCGACTTTACAGACAACAAATCTTTTTAAGTAACAGTAATGTCAATTGACACTTCGACCAACTAATCTTTTCAGGCGGGAAAACACAAGACTAAAAGAAATGTACCAACTTTGACATCTCGATGCATTTTTACTTGAAGAGAAGAACAGGACTGCACACTTGAAGTGGTCATACTAACTACACTAACTGTGACGGCTGACTGTAGAAATCGTAACGGTTGTAAACCGTCCCTAAGTTTACGGTTAATATAATTTTTAGTGCAGGGCTTCCTAGAATGAGTTATGATTGAATCTCTGACATGATGCCGCCATGTGTCGTTAATGGGTGTTAGGAAATTTTGTCCTTTTGTGTCAGTGCGTAAGAGTAGTGGGAATGGGTTATTTTTGATAGCCGAAAATATGGCTTTAATTTCAGGACAATGACAGCGAGTAAGTAAGCTGTTCTTTCTGCTTGGTCTAATCATTAAACATTCGGAATGCAAGGTCTGATTAAGATTTACTTGAATGTATTCTCTTGACAAATCTTTAGGTGTATGGAGGAACAGGGTGTAAAGTTCCTTCTTGATACTCCATAGAAAAGAGAGGATCCTCCAACCTGACAGGTGTTATGTCTGGTGGGCAACTGCCCCACAGTTATTGTCGGGTTTCTCTATATACTCTTAACTCGATGTAAACTTTGCTTGCGAGAGGCAGACCATATTAGTTCTTCAGTTTTGCCATAGATGGCGTTGTAGTACTTTTTATTATAAGTTCGTTTTTGTAGGTCGCTACAAATCTAAATACTACTAATACTAAATAAACATTGACAGTTTCCGATATCAAATCAGAGCTACTACTTTACGAAATCATAGTAATTCATATGGCATGTTTAATTTTCGTATCTTTCAGTCAGTATGTCTGGTTGAAATCAAAGATAAATAATGTTAACTTTTTCTTATAAAAGTTTGGACATAAGCAGTATGCCTGTGCATTCTGCAAAACAACATAAAAAATTGCAAATAAAATTAACGATTTCGGCTGTTTTATGTCTTCAAACATATGTATGCGGAACAAATTTAATTTGAATCGAGGACCATTTAGAGGAGAATCGGTTATGGTGTGGTTTTTCACCATGTGGCCATCAGGGTCATCGTGTGTGGATACAGAATTTGCACCATTTAATGTGAATTTTATTTCCCAATCAAGAGAGTCCAATTTTTATTACTATGCTGTGAAATAACCTGTTTCAAAAAACAAAAACAAAATATTTTATTTTACATGGGCACTTATAAAACGTCGACAAAAGTTGCACGGTTCGGGTTGGTCGTTTCCTATGGAGAAGAACCAGCAAGAAATTCTATGTAACCATAGATTTTCTTGCCTCTTTTAAAATCATTTGGTTTATACAATATTTGAATATTACAGCGCTAGTATTTAAGTATGGGAGGACAGCGTAGGCCCGACAATAAGTCGTTGCTTACGACAAAAGCTAGGACAAGAAAAAAACAACAAAGTCCACACAAAAAATAGGTAATTATAAAAGAATCTATACAAAAGTAAAAATAAAACATTCTAAGTAGACTAAATGGCATCAGTGCGTGTTTAAAACCAAGTGTGTACGATTAATGAAGAGCAATTTTTAAATAACCATTGGTTTAGGACTGCCTCGTTGGTCTGTGGTGGCAAGCGCTACTGCTGAGCATGAGGCCCTGGTCTTCGATTCCCGGGTCGGACAAAGTGTTATTAGATTTTTCCATCATGAAATTGTCAGTAGCAGCCACGCAGTCTAGATTTTTTTCCGTTTGACGGCAAGAGGCGCGCCTGTTCTGTTACTACTTGAGACTTCAACATAACGGGCGATATGTAGGTGGACTAATGAGTACACCTCTGCCTAATCCTTTGGGAATTACAAGCCTGATGTTGTGTGATGGGGTTGAGCTAGTTTATGACATAAAACACGAATGGGTTTTTTCTTAAGCTACTAATAATACTAATATAATAATAATAATAATAGCTGGCAATACTAAAGTCAAAACGTCTTTCAATTTCATTACTTATTTTTCATTAAATTTTAATTTTTAAACAGTTTCTTTTATAATTCTGATACCCGATTTTAATACTAAAATCAATTATATAACTATCCATCTTAAATCGCACCATAAAATGCAAGAAAGCTCCTTGAAATATAGAAAAGAAAAACTGGAACAAAAAATGACACATGACATACGTGTCATATAAGAAAATCTCAATACAATAAAATGAATTGAAGACCATGTTGACCAGAGCGGCAGCTCGAAGAGCACTCATACCACCTCCGGACTCGTCGCCTCGCTCCGCCTCGCCGCCGCCGGAACCCAGCCTCACCGTGAGTGCTGTGACGCCGGCCGTGGCAGTTGCGTCGAGCGACAGCGACGAGTACTTCTCACCGCCCACGACGCCACCACCTGTTCGTCGACGGGGAGGACGCCGGCCACCGGACTGCTTAGGACCTCGAGGCCCACCGGCTTCTGATAGGGTCCCAGCTCCCGGCGGAAGTGTGCAGCGCATGCGATGGACTCAAGCCATCAACGAGAACGTCATGCGCTCATACTATGGGGCTACAGAGGGAGGAAACAACCTGACCGCGTACCGTGTTCGGATGCTCTCTCTGTTTCAGGTGCTTGAGCCAGCTGTCAACGTGTCGGCGCAACGATTATCGGATCAGGTGCGGGTTATCCAGCGTAATCATATGTTGGACGACACTGTACTTGATCGCCTGCGAACTGAAATACAGAGTAGCCATGTCACTACTCCGTCGGTGCAGGCTGTGGTACCACCACAACCTAACACAACACAAAATAGTACTAATGACGTGAGTAGTGACATGGTTACTAATGTAAGTATCCAATGCAGTGAGGAAATGAGGAGTGCTTTGGAAGGTGCGATTCGAGAATATCGGTACATGTCGCCTGAACTTAGACCACGCTTACCTCGTTTGCCCATGCATAACAGAAATAGGGCGCTGGTGGCTGTTCTGGGTTCGCAGTTATCAAACTATTTTGATAGCTGCGAAGACCTCACTGATGCTCACTCAATCCTGTATTGTGCGGCTGTAGCGGCATGTCGTGTAGCTCATGCCAAATTTTCTGATGACAGAGATACACGACCTAAACCTGCCATACCGGCTTGGCAATGCAGAATTGAGCGACGTATTAGTGGGGCCAGAACACTCATCGGCAAACTGATCTGCTTCAGGGAGGGCAACAATCGCCCTCGAGTGATGCGCTTTGTGAGGCGGGCATTTGCGGGTACTGATATTAGTCCTCGAGACTATATGTCCCGTATCACAGAGCGCATCGACTTCCTGAAGCAGAAAGTGTATGCATGGGCAAACCGTATCCGTAGGTATAAGCGGCGGGTGGAACGAAACACTCTGAATCGCACATTCCAAAGAGATGAAAGGTGGGTTTATA